>OZ059843.1:30318703-31518703 GCA_964057195.1 Orthosia cruda | reverse complement strand
AAAAGTATGTGGTATGGCGGGCAATTTAATTTTCATTGCGCATGACTGCGCAGCGCGCGCAACCATAGACAACGACATTACTTTTCTACATTAAGTCAATGAGTCCATAAACGCCAATAAATTAAAAAGTAAAAGAGTGCTATAAAAATTAAAAAGTTATTTTATGATGCAGTTATTTGAAAATCGAAGGCAAATATTGATCTGCAATGGTTTTTTTTTTAATTTTACCTGTCCACGAATTTAAAGTAAGTGTTTATACAATATTTTTTGAATTCATATTTGGAACATTACGTTTTGAGTGTAGATAAAAATATTTAACCTTCTGTTGCTATGACAACAGAAGATTAATTATTTTACCTTTTTAACCGACTTCGCAAAAAGGAGGAGTTTATCAATTCAACTGTATTTTTATTTTTTTAATGTGTTACCTCAGAACTTTTTATTGGGTGACCCGATTTTGGTCACCCAAGGTCTGATGATTCTTTTTTTATTCAAAAGCTGGATGTTGTCATGTGGTCGCATTTAATTTTTATCAAGATCTGATGCAGAACTTCGGATATACATCAGAACTCTTCAGTAAATGACGGCAAATCAATCGGGATAGCTGCAATCGCATGTCTGTTTATTGTTTACACCATTTCATAACATAACATCACTCTGGTACGCTCTAAAGAGGTACGCAGGTGTGAACAGTTCACCCTGGTATACTCCCATTCCATCAGTTTTGTTTATTTAAGTTTCATGTTATTGGGTTAGTCTATTCTGGCTTCACTTTGGACATTATAGGTACCTAGCCTATAGAACTGGTCCATTATGTACTATGGGCCAAAGCTATATCTGATCACTTTGAAAAAAAAATCCCGTGCACAAGATGACCACAGTTGCATCCCGCCCATTTTGCGCCGACCATAGCCAAATGACTTGTTTGTTTTTCTGTTTCTTTTTTTATTACAAAAACAAGGGGCTGACAGGTACTAGAGAAACAGTCACCCGATGCTGCGATGCTATTGGTTGATGAGTATAAGTCGGCGTTAATTTAGCGGGCGAGCCCTGCAAGCAGAAATAGTCCTTACGGTGATCAGATATAGCTTTGGCCGATTGTACCACAATTAAAAAGAAAAAAACTATTTTACAAAAATTACAACCGACTTCCAAACAAAAACACTACAAAGTGAAAAATAACTTCAATTTCGGAAGTCGGTGTCAAAAAACGAAGAAATGATAACAGGAACACCGTAAAATAGGTTTTGTTTTTATTTATTATTATCACATGTGATAACAATGATTAACTGATGACATTCTTCCTGTTATCCTTCACATACTCAACTTCTCTGTTTCCAGTGGTGTCTTCCCTCAAGTCTGGAAAGATACCCATGTTATTCCTCTACCCAAAAAATCTCATCCTGCATCTTTCTCTGACTATCGTCCCATTTCTATTCTTCCTTTCCTATCCAAAGTCCTTGAAAAACTTGTCCACCATCAACTCAGCTTGTTCCTTTCCAAACACAAGCTGCTAAATTCTTTCCAATCTGGTTTTCGTCTGGGACACAGCACTACCTCAGTACTTGTGCATATTACGGACGACATAAGGTCAGGCATGGAAATGGGAAAGTTAACTGTACTTGCTCTACTTGACTTCAGCAATGCCTTCAATACGGTTGACTTCGACATTTTGCTGGGCGTCCTATGCTCTTTTGGCATATCTCCTTCGGTAATTGACTGGTTTCATAGTTACCTGTTTGGCCGCCGGCAGCGTATTCGCATTGAGGAATCTTTCTCTTCTTGGTGTCACACCTTTGCCAGTGTGCCGCAGGGTGGCGTTTTATCTCTACTTTTCGCACTCTTTATTAATGCTATCACTCAACGGGTATCTTCTTTCTACCACGTTTATGCTAATGATCTCCAAATGTATACTCAAGCCTCTCTCGGCGAGTTATCAGACGCTATTGAGACTATTAATACGGACCGGGCTCGAATTGGTGACTGGAGCACTGAGTTTGGGATGAAGATCAATCCGACGAAAATTCAAGTGGCTGTTGTGGGAAGTTCCCGAACGGTCTCTAGGATTGATTGGGCGACACTTCCCCAGGTTTCTTTCAACAACACCATTGTTCCTATAGCTGAAATTGTGAAGAACCTGGGGATTTAGACCTAGTCGATCATTCTTCCATACAAACATTGTCTGGCGATTAATCCACTGTTTGACGGTGTACATTCAAAATAAAAAAAATATATCTATTTGTCTCATCATAGATTAGTAGTTCAACAATGCAAATAATTTTATTTTGAACAGATACATTTACTAGTTTTTCCATGATATCCATACTCCCAAAGGTCTATTTATAAAATTTCGCGCGCTCGCTTTCGTCCTAAATTATCATCCATTTCCCTACAAAGTTGCATAAGTTCTTACTGTTCATCACAGCATCTATCTTTTTCGCACGTGTTGTCGGATGAGATAGCAAGCATTTTTACCCAGCGCACAAAATAGTTCGTGCCGTCGACTAGGGCAACCTTAAAGTTATATTCATAGAGACATTTAAAACAAAAAATAAATTTGTGTTTTTAAATTAATATAGCAGCCAGATGGTTAATCGAAGATATTTATAATAATAGTGAAAATTTTCAGGTCGTTATTTGTCATAAGAAAATATTATTTTCACTTTGCCCACCACAAACACAGATTTTGCCACTGATGAAAAGTCGAACGTGCAATTAGTACAAATATCCCTGATATCAGAATTTAGATTTTGTCAAGGTCTGATACTCAATTCAGAAGTGGACCCTTAGTCTCGCTTCACCATAGAATACGCACCTATTCCGCTTCAGCTTCTCCAAGTCGGAGGTGGAGGAGGAGAACAGCGCGTCGCACAGCGGCGCGGCGCGGCGGGGCGGCGGCGCCGCGCGGTGCAGCGACGACGCCGAGTGCGAGTGCGCCGCGCTGCCGGCCCCGCCCCCGCCTGCGCCCCCGCCCCCGCCCCCGCCCCCAGCCGCGCCCCCGTAGCACACCCACGAGCGGGGCGAGCCGCACACCAGCGGACCTGGAACATGATGGTTACGACTATGTTAGTCACTGCCAGATATTAAAAAAAAAAATGTTTACACCTGTTTACCAATGTATTCCAATATTGCAAATCGATACGAAAAAAAATTAAGGCAATGTCGCTAACACTATCAAAATAAACGTATCGCGGTAACGTTCTTGACCCTTTCACTTAGCATACAGTAATGAGTTAATATCTCATAAACGCGTGGACCAATTTACATAATTTAAACGGATAAATGGTTTTACGCCTATGCTAGCTTTCATTTGCAACCGAAATTATCAAAATATGTCCATAAACAAAAAATCATGCTTTCAAGTTACGAAATTACACTTTTTGTTACAAATCGGATCAATGCCCTTTAATTTTTTTTTGTTATCTGGCGGAGACTTTAGTCGAGCTCCACAAAGAATATGTTCTATACAGTCAGTTCAAAGTAAACTCCGACAGCAAAAAATCACAAAGAAAATAAAACCTTATATCTATACTAATATTATAAAGAGGTAAAGTTTGTGAGTTTGTGAGTTTGTGAGTTTGTGACGTTGTAAGGGGTAATCTCTGGATCTACTGAACCGATTTTGAAAATTCTTGCACCGGTCGAAAGCTACATTATTCCTGAGTGTCATAGGCTATAAAATATTTTCAAAAAAAATAGAGATCCTTATGAAAATTGCAATAATGTAACCCAAGGTAGCAAAATGTTGTCTGGAAAATACATTATTTGGCGTGCGCTGAGAAAACTATTGATGATAGATACAAATTAGTAGGTAGGGTAGGTAGGATAGGTAGGTTAGGCAGGGTAGGCCGGGTAGGCAGCGTAGGCAGGATAGGCAGGGTAGGCAGGAAAGGCAGGGTAGGCAGGATAGGCAGGGTAGGCAGGAAAGGCAGGGTAGGCAGGGTAGGCAGGATAGGTAGGGTAGGCAGGGTAGGCTGGGTAGGCAGGGTAAGCAGAGTAGGCAGGGTAGGCAGGGTAGGCTGTGTAGGCAGGGTAAGCAGAGTAGGCAGGGTAGGCAGGGTAGGCAAGATAGGCAGGGTAGGCAGGGTAGGCAGGAAAGGCAGGGTAGGCAGGGTAGGCAGGATAGGCAGGGTAGGCAGGAAAGGCAGGGTAGGCAGGATAGGTAGGGTAGGCAGGGTAGGCTGGGTAGGCAGGGTAGGCATGGTAAGCAGAGTAGGCAGGGTAGGCAGGGTAGGCATTGTAAGCAGAGTAGGCAGGATAGGCAGGGTGGCAGGATAGGCACGGTGCGCAGGATAGGCAGGGTAGGCAGGAAAGGCAGGGTAAGCAGAGTAGGCAGGGTAGGCAGGGTAGGCAAGATAGGCAGGGTAGGCAGGAAAGGCAGGGTAGGCAGGTTAGGCAGGGTAGGCAGGGTAGGCAGGATAGGCAGGGTAGGCAGGAAAGGCAGGGTAGGCAGGAAAGGCAGGGTAGGCAGGGTAGGCCGGGTAGGCAGGGTAGGCAGGTTAGGCAGGGTAAGCAGAGTAGGCAGGGTAGGCATGGTAGGCAGGATAGGCAGGAAGGGCAGGAAAGGCAGGAAAGGCAGGGTAGGCAGGAATGGCAGGAAAGGCAGGGTAGGCAGGAAAGGCAGGTTAGGCAGGGTAGGCTGGGTAGGCAGGGTAGGCAGGGAAGGCAGGATAGGTAGGGTAGGCAGGGTAGGCTGGGTGGGCAGGGTAAGCAGAGTAGGCAGGGTAGGCAGGGTAGGCAAGATACGCAGGGTAGGCAGGAAAGGCAGGGTAGGCAGGGTAGGCAGGAAAGGCAGGGTAGGCAGGATAGGTAGGGTAGGCAGGGTAGGCTGGGTAGGCAGGGTAGGCATGGTAAGCAGAGTAGGCAGGGTAGGCAGGGTAGGCAGGGTAGGCAGGGTAGGCAGGATAGGCAGGATAGGCAGGATAGGCAGGGTAGGCAGGGTAGGCAGGAAAGGCAGGGTAGGCAGGGTAGCCAGGGTAGGGGCAGGGTAGGCAGGGTAGGTAGGGTAGGCAGGGTAGGCTGGGTAGGCTGGGTAGGTAGTCAGTTGACGGGAGCGAAGCCCCGAGGGTCAGCTAGTAATCTATATATATAAAAATGAATTGTATCTGTATATCCTTTATAGAATCGTAAACGGCTGGACCGATTTCGCTTATTCTTTTTTTGCTGTGTTTGTTATTGTTAGAAGGTTCTTATAAAGAAAAAAAGTTTACCTTACCTACATAGGTAGGGTAGAGTAGAGTAGGGTAGGTAGGGAAGATGAATGTTTGGTATTTTTATGGCAAAACAAAGTTTGCTGGGTCAGCTAGTTTAGAAATAAAATAACAGAGAACGGATTGTATTATTGAGACTAAATGATTATTTGTAGTAATAAATAAATCAAAATGAAAAAGGTTAAATGGTGAAAATCTATATTGAGTTTTTAAATATAGTAAAAATAATTTTTTGTTTTTTTTTAAACATACTGTATGGGCTGTACTAAAGCAATCACCAACATGTCAGCAGCATCATGATTCCGTTTTGGAAAAAGAACAGTGTTATTCGTCCTGTATAACTTGCATCTCTCTCATAGTGGACAAAATTGGGTTCCGGTTTTTGGTCAGAGTAAGGTCTGTCTTCATCCAATATCATTTAGAATAAAAAAGAAAACATTTTACAAATACGTATTGAAACCACTTGTATTCATCGATACAAAAGGTGAAAATCTTATCTATCATCAGCACCTACTACAACAAAATACTCACTGTTATACTCCGCCTGTATGGGCGCCAAGTTCTTAGCAGCCAGCTGCGGCGAGTCCTGCCTAAGATGGCAGTCCTCACTGTCCAGCACTTCCTCCAAGATGGCCGCCTCTTCAGCCGCGTCCCGCCGCCCCTTCACGAGGATGGAGCCGGCCAGCGCGTCCGACAGCTTGATGCGCTCACTGTCGGCGCCCGCGTCTTGAACTGATTGGTCGGAGTCTGCGCGGGTGCCGATGGGTGGCAGAAGTGTGTACCTGGTTTGCAAATGTTACATATGAGAATCGTCATCGCTGCAGGGCATGTATGTGTGTACGATGTAGTATGTTAGTTACCGGTCGGTGAAGAAGCAGTCGTAGTCATATCGTGTGTAGTTGCCGTCGTAGAGCGGCGCGAAGGTTTCGTCGTCGCTGAAGTGTATGTATGTGTGTACGATGTAGTATGTTAGTTACCGGTCGGTGAAGGAGCAGTCGTAGTCATATCGTGTGTAGTTGCCGTCGTAGAGCGGCGCGAAGGTTTCGTCGTCGCTGAAGTGTATGTATGTGTGTACGATGTAGTATGTTAGTTACCGGTCGGTGAAGGAGCAGTCGTAGTCATATCGTGTGTAGTTGCCGTCGTAGAGCGGCGCGAAGGTTTCGTCGTCGCTGAAGTGTATGTATGTGTGTACGATGTAGTATGTTAGTTACCGGTCGGTGAAGGAGCAGTCGTAGTCATATCGTGTGTAGTTGCCGTCGTAGAGCGGCGCGAAGGTTTCGTCGTCGCTGAAGTGTATGTATGTGTGTACGATGTAGTATGTTAGTTACCGGTCGGTGAAGGAGCAGTCGTAGTCATATCGTGTGTAGTTGCCGTCGTAGAGCGGCGCGAAGGTTTCGTCGTCGCTGAAGTGTATGTATGTGTGTACGATGTAGTATGTTAGTTACCGGTCGGTGAAGGAGCAGTCGTAGTCATATCGTGTGTAGTTGCCGTCGTAGAGCGGCGCGAAGGTTTCGTCGTCGCTGAAGTGTATGTAGTGTGTGTACGATGTAGTATGTTAGTTACCGGTCGGTGTAGGAGCAGTCGTAGTCATATCGTGTGTAGTTGCCGTCGTAGAGCGGCGCGAAGGTTTCGTCGTCGCTGAAGTGTATGTATGCGTGTACGATGTAGTATGTTAGTTACCGGTCGGTGAAGGAGCAGTCGTAGTCATATCGTGTGTAATTGCCGTCGTAGAGCGGCGCGAAGGTTTCGTCGTCGCTGAAGTGTATGTATGTGTGTACGATGTAGTATGTTAGTTACCGGTCGGTGAAGGAGCAGTCGTAGTCATATCGTGTGTAGTTGCCGTCGTAGAGCGGCGCGAAGGTTTCGTCGTCGCTGAAGTGTATGTATGTGTGTACGATGTAGTATGTTAGTTACCGGTCGGTGAAGGAGCAGTCGTAGTCATATCGTGTGTAGTTGCCGTCGTAGAGCGGCGCGAAGGTTTCGTCGTCGCTGAAGTGTATGTATGTGTGTACGATGTAGTATGTTAGTTACCGGTCGGTGAAGGAGCAGTCGTAGTCATATCGTGTGTAGTTGCCGTCGTAGAGCGGCGCGAAGGTTTCGTCGTCGCTGAAGTGTATGTAGTGTGTGTACGATGTAGTATGTTAGTTACCGGTCGGTGTAGGAGCAGTCGTAGTCATATCGTGTGTAGTTGCCGTCGTAGAGCGGCGCGAAGGTTTCGTCGTCGCTGAAGTGTATGTATGCGTGTACGATGTAGTATGTTAGTTACCGGTCGGTGAAGGAGCAGTCGTAGTCATATCGTGTGTAATTGCCGTCGTAGAGCGGCGCGAAGGTTTCGTCGTCGCTGAAGTGTATGTATGTGTGTACGATGTAGTATGTTAGTTACCGGTCGGTGAAGGAGCAGTCGTAGTCATATCGTGTGTAGTTGCCGTCGTAGAGCGGCGCGAAGGTTTCGTCGTCGCTGAAGTGTATGTATGTGTGTACGATGTAGTATGTTAGTTACCGGTCGGTGAAGGAGCAGTCGTAGTCATATCGTGTGTAGTTGCCGTCGTAGAGCGGCGCGAAGGTTTCGTCGTCGCTGAAGTGTATGTATGTGTGTACGATGTAGTATGTTAGTTACCGGTCGGTGAAGGAGCAGTCGTAGTCATATCGTGTGTAGTTGCCGTCGTAGAGCGGCGCGAAGGTTTCGTCGTCGCTGAAGTGTATGTATGTGTGTACGATGTAGTATGTTAGTTACCGGTCGGTGAAGGAGCAGTCGTAGTCATATCGTGTGTAGTTGCCGTCGTAGAGCGGCGCGAAGGTTTCGTCGTCGCTGAAGTGTATGTATGTGTGTACGATGTAGTATGTTAGTTACCGGTCGGTGAAGGAGCAGTCGTAGTCATATCGTGTGTAGTTGCCGTCGTAGAGCGGCGCGAAGGTTTCGTCGTCGCTGAAGTGTATGTATGTGTGTACGATGTAGTATGTTAGTTACCGGTCGGTGAAGGAGCAGTCGTAGTCATATCGTGTGTAGTTGCCGTCGTAGAGCGGCGCGAAGGTTTCGTCGTCGCTGAAGTGTATGTATGTGTGTACGATGTAGTATGTTAGTTACCGGTCGGTGAAGGAGCAGTCGTAGTCATATCGTGTGTAGTTGCCGTCGTAGAGCGGCGCGAAGGTTTCGTCGTCGCTGAAGTGTATGTATGTGTGTACGATGTAGTATGTTAGTTACCGGTCGGTGAAGGAGCAGTCGTAGTCATATCGTGTGTAGTTGCCGTCGTAGAGCGGCGCGAAGGTTTCGTCGTCGCTGAAGTGTATGTATGTGTGTACGATGTAGTATGTTAGTTACCGGTCGGTGAAGGAGCAGTCGTAGTCATATCGTGTGTAGTTGCCGTCGTAGAGCGGCGCGAAGGTTTCGTCGTCGCTGAAGTGTATGTATGTGTGTACGATGTAGTATGTTAGTTACCGGTCGGTGAAGGAGCAGTCGTAGTCATATCGTGTGTAGTTGCCGTCGTAGAGCGGCGCGAAGGTTTCGTCGTCGCTGAAGTGTATGTATGTGTGTACGATGTAGTATGTTAGTTACCGGTCGGTGAAGGAGCAGTCGTAGTCATATCGTGTGTAGTTGCCGTCGTAGAGCGGCGCGAAGGTTTCGTCGTCGCTGAAGTGTATGTATGTGTGTACGATGTAGTATGTTAGTTACCGGTCGGTGAAGGAGCAGTCGTAGTCATATCGTGTGTAGTTGCCGTCGTAGAGCGGCGCGAAGGTTTCGTCGTCGCTGAAGTGTATGTATGTGTGTACGATGTAGTATGTTAGTTACCGGTCGGTGAAGGAGCAGTCGTAGTCATATCGTGTGTAGTTGCCGTCGTAGAGCGGCGCGAAGGTTTCGTCGTCGCTGAAGTGTATGTATGTGTGTACGATGTAGTATGTTAGTTACCGGTCGGTGAAGGAGCAGTCGTAGTCATATCGTGTGTAGTTGCCGTCGTAGAGCGGCGCGAAGGTTTCGTCGTCGCTGAAGTGTATGTATGTGTGTACGATGTAGTATGTTAGTTACCGGTCGGTGAAGGAGCAGTCGTAGTCATATCGTGTGTAGTTGCCGTCGTAGAGCGGCGCGAAGGTTTCGTCGTCGCTGAAGTGTATGTATGTGTGTACGATGTAGTATGTTAGTTACCGGTCGGTGAAGGAGCAGTCGTAGTCATATCGTGTGTAGTTGCCGTCGTAGAGCGGCGCGAAGGTTTCGTCGTCGCTGAAGTGTATGTATGTGTGTACGATGTAGTATGTTAGTTACCGGTCGGTGAAGGAGCAGTCGTAGTCATATCGTGTGTAGTTGCCGTCGTAGAGCGGCGCGAAGGTTTCGTCGTCGCTGAAGGGCGCGTAGGACGCCGCGCGCTGCTTCAGCCCCTCCGAGCTGTCGTCTAACAAACTAGGGACGGAAAGAGTTTCCTCGCTGCGAGTCTTCTGTATCTCTACTTTATCTGGAACAAGAGATTTTTGTTTTATAAAAAACATTTTAGATTTGGAAGGAAAGGACTACTTATTCGGTATCAATACGACGATTATTCGAATATAAATATCATGGCCACCATTTAGGATTTTCTATCATCAACATCAACCTAATTTTCACCTTAAGCAGTCTTTAAACCTTATAAACTTACTATTTATGAGATTAATATAATTAGTATGGCATTTTTTGCACGCTATCTTGGACTGGCAGTCGATTTTTGACCCCGCCGGAAAAAAGAGGGGTGTATCTGTGTGTGTATAGCTCCTAAACGGATGAAACGATTTTGATTTAGATTATTTATTGTTTGAAAGGTGATTTTGTCGAGTGTTCTTAGCTATGTTTGAATAAAATCGGTTCAGCCGTTCAAAAGTTACGGGTGTTTTACTGTTTGAATCGGGGTGTTTTCGCAAGATAAATGTGTCGGGGGTTTTAAATTTCGTAATTTGACTTGTTATCGTCTGAGATATTAGAACCGAATTATGACAGTGTGGAACATAATCAAGCTCCATCACCTTCTCTGAAAATTCTCTTGCAGTGTGACTGTAGCACGTAATTAATATGTAGCGGTACCTGTGCCGCCACATACAAACTATCCTGCATCGCTCAAGCAGAGATTTCGGCGCGATTTGTACATTACACCAAACCGACTTAAGTCTACAACCGTTGAGCAGTTGCCGGACCATACACAACACCCTGATCTGGTCGGCGGATCCTCCCTTTTTAATGTAGGTTTGCGGAACTTCGTTTGACATGTCTCCAAAAATATGTTGGGCACGATACATACCGGGCCTGTCATCAGTCCGGACGGGCACGCAGCGCTGCACGGACAGCGTCTCCATGCGGCGCCGCAGCTCCAGCATCTTGCTCATGGTGACCGCGTTATCGTGCAGCGAGCCTGTGCCCTCGACCCCCTCCCCCTCCCCCTCCCCGCAGCCCGAGCTCTCGCGCTCTGCTAGCTGTGTCAGCGATGACGAGGTGGACGAGTCTGGAGGAGAGACAGTCAAGAATAACTTCAACTACTTTCATTGTGCGTATGGCTAAGGAGTGGCATTCCGTACCGTTCCGTGCGTTTCCTGATCTAGATAGTTTCGTGTAGCGTGTGTCCAAGAGTGAATAGGTTACTTCTAGGCAAGCATGTTTCACCGTCCACCATCGTTTACCATCAGGTGAGATACTGGTCAAACGGAACCCTTTCAATAATAAATAAGGCAAAAGCTCAACTGGCTGCCAAAAAGTTGGGGATCCTTGCAAAGGTGAGACATTACTTCTCGCCAGAACAGTTGCTCAATTTGTATCAAGCACAAGTTCGGTCATGCATGGAGTACTGCTCTCATCTCTGGGACGGATCTGCCAAGTACCAGCTGGATGCACTAGAGTCGATCGAAAAACGGACCAAGAGGCTCATCGGCAAAGAGATACTGGTCGAGTCCTAGGCTCCAGAGCCTTGAACATCGGCGCCAAGTTGCCAGTATGTCGGTTTTTTATCGGTTACATTTCGGGGAGTGTGCGTTGGAATTGCATGAACTAATTCCTCCTACATCGTCATCGGTTCATGGTGGACATCTCACCCATACGCACCAAACGTTTTGGGAATACTTTTATTATGCGTACAACTAAGGAGTGGAATTCCCTGCAGGAGTCTGTATTTCCTGATAGCTACAACCTGGGAGTCTTTAAGTCAAGAGTGAATAGGTTTCTTCTAGATAAGCGTGCTACATCGTCGACCACATCATCGCTTACCATCAGGTGAGATAGTGGTCAAGCGCAAGACCATCAATAAAAAAAAGTCATATTCTAGGCATAGGTAAGCATTAAAACCACATTATCATTTACTATCAGAGGGCCTATTGCGAATTTTTATACACACTCGATAGCTTATGGCAAATCATAAAAAAGCGGTTTTCCATTATTGTCACCAGACGGTGCTTATTCTGTTTTATTACAAATTGATGTTAATGGGCACTATGGGCACTGGTGCGAAAGCGTTCTAACGCGAGCCTGTCACTATAGTATCAAAAGAAGAAAGGAATCCGAAGATTCGAAGACAGATGACATCCATCAACCCGCACGCATACGCGGTAAATCCCCAACTCATTGAGAGGAGGCCTGTGTTCCAATCGTAATAACACCATGCGCTTTAAGTAAGTTAAGGGTCATGTAGTCCGCCTCTCAACAATTTGTGAACTTAAGATTAATTAAATTAATATGTAGGTCTTCTCTCGTGTCAACGTAATCTCTATAAGAATAGTTCCAAGGGTAAATAGCGAGATTTGTAATACATACGTAACATACAAGAAATCTGCAACACGTGTAACCTCTCTTAATACGCATTAAGAAAGACAACTATGCGCAATGATGCAGGCACAGTATAGTGCATGTAGGCGAGTTTTCTCATGCAAATAAGATGCATGCTTACCACAAGGTGCTGTCCTTCTTAAAAGTCTCACGGATTTATCCTTTTTTGCCGAGAAAAAGGGGGTAGAGTGACAACTAGGGTTCTGAGTGATTTAAGTCACTTTCAAACCAGTTTTCAAACCTTGTGAGTTATTACCGTCTCAGTTCTTAAACCTTGGGGAGTTTTTGCGCCACTTCTTTCCAGCTAAAATACTAGGCGGTGGTGAAGGACGGCCGTTTTGAGGTATTGTCCATGCCATGCAATTTTACTTTCAAAAATCGGTGATTCGTAACTTAATTTGGGTAAATGATTACCGATTTTGAATTTAAGGTAATGTAAGGCCAAAGATTGGATTGATTGTGTGAGGAGTGATCTGAAAGTCACTGATAGCTAGAGGGTTGAAAGCACAAAAATAAAAAAAGAGAAGTGTTACGCCAACCTAAGAACAGTACTCTCCAGTCTTCTTGGCCGCCCTGAAGTTGGCTACAATGGCTGCGCAGTAGTAAATCTCATACAAAAACAGCATCGCGCCATGCCTTGCGCGGCCAAAAATATTGGATACTACTGTAACATGGGCCAAGGGCAGGAAGACAATGATGATGAAGTAAAGATAATGAAGCACATACATTTGTTGTGCTCCAGCGGCGAGTAGGTGCCGTCGTTGTTCTCCTTGACGCGCAGCATGTTGACTCGCTCGCCGTCGCGGAACACCAGCACTGTCACCTTGCAGCCGCTGCTGCCCCATTCCACGTCGTCTCTGTTGATGCAACACAGTACAAAGTTATGGCGTGTGTACATTATTCAGTGGAAACATGGTCTTCTCCTGGACATAAGAGATCCCCCAAGCATCACTAGAATGAGCGGACCTGTGATTTCCGCGTCTTGCAGATTCCCTTTTTACCTGACTGCCAAAGGAGGGTAATGTGTTTATCAGTCTAACCCTCAGTTTCCCACCTTAAAATTATCGGAGAATTAATGTGACAAATTGTTAAACACGCGTTATCTTCTGTGATTGGCTGTTGAAAATTCATTCAACCAATCACAGCAGATAACGCGTGCTTGACAATTTGTCACATTAATTCTCCGATAATTTTAAGGTGGGAAACTGAGGGTAAGTATGTATGTAGGTATCTATGTATGTAGCGTTCTAGAGACCAAACGCGTTGGCATATTTTGATTATTCTAACGTCAATCGATTCGTCTTAACCTTGCGAGTGTCACTGGCTACATTAAAATTGGAAAATAGAAAAATGGCAGCTTTTGGGCGCCATATTGTGGGGGCCTAGTTTTTTATCAAAATAAAGGGTTTTAAGAGGTGATTTCATAAATATATAACATATATGTTTAAATTTACCATATTCGAAAAATGAATTTAACTACAAAGTTACAAATAAAAAAGTTAAATAGAAAAATGAAAAAAACCGAACTGCTTAAGAAGCGAAATAAAAATACGTAAACAAGAAATAATAAACACACTAATACTCGTATTATAAAGGCGGAAGTCTGTGAGTGTGTTTGTATGTTTGTTACTTCTTCACGCTCAAACGGCTGGATGAATCTGGATGAAATTTGGCATAGAGATAGATTATAGTCTGGAATAGCGCATAGGAGACTTTTTATCCTGGAAATATGTTCCCTTGGGATAATTATCGACATTTACGCGGGCGAAGCCGCTGGCAGAAGCTAGTATAATATAATATAATCATGCTGTGCAGTCGGAGGATACATCTAGTTTTGGTCATCCAGCTCGCGAATATGTATTCTCCGACTGAAATCCGCTGGTTGCGAGATGCGTATATATTCAGAAGTGAACGTCTTTCGGCTGAATTGATGATGATGATGATGACTGCCATGCCCCTCACCTGTTACTGTCCAGCAGTCTCTCAATATCCCTCCAGGGCTCCTGGTTAGGCGGCGGCGGCAGGCGGCGCGTGGAGATAGGCCCGCCGCGCATGCCCAGCACGAGGCGCAGACGCGCTCCATCGCTGATGCTGTGCTCGTGGAGAGAGGACGCGTCGTCGAGCTCCACCAGGTTGTATAGCAAGTGTTGCTGGGACACCGGGATACCTGGAATGTTACAGAGTTATGTTGTTCAGTGCCTGATCATTTTGGTATTTTTTTTTACCCTGCAACAGGTTTAAAGTCGGAGGTCCTTTTTCCTCTTTGCGGTCTTTAATCCGTGTAATAGTAATAATAATCTTGAGCAAGAGGCTTTGTCGCATCTGGCGTTGGTTGACATTCCACTACGAAATAAAGTAATATAGCAACAACTTTCTAACGCGTAGGATAATTGTATAGTTCGTGACAAATGAGATTCTTCTTTATCCAGATCTTTATTGTACGTGTTGACCAATCAAGATTTTTAGACTAACGATATTTATTTACAACACGATGCCAAAAGATACAAGAACAAACTGTTTAATTTTTGTTACTCTGGCTTTCCGTAAATATATTCGTATGTAATATCTTATTTGCAAGAAAACAGATAGAATCTGGATGAAACTGTCGTTCATGTAAATCTAGGCTGGCATAGCAACGTTTAGCTCAATAGAAAAACACTAAAAACCTACGCAATTATTCATACGCGAGCAAACAACTAAAGTGTACATAATCGTAACACCGTTTCGTTACGTCACTTGTAAAACCAACACGTGCCTTATTGCGAGCGCGACATAACAGCGCCTCAACGAATTTGGCAATGAGTTCGTACAAGTAAAACATCTGATAAGTGGCTGATGCGCTCACGACGGGTACGTGAATCATGTATTTTTGTGGCTGGAGGACCGCCAAGCGGATCCTGTCACCAGGGAAACGAACTTTCTTTAAAAAAAAAACGGTTAGATCATCGAGTGGAGTCTGGATTTGTGCCCGGTTGATGTCAAAAATGTCAATAGGCTTGCCCCATGGGATTTAAAAATAACTAGAACAAGCAAAAAGTTTACAAACCGGCCAAGTGCGAGTCGGACTCGCGCCCGAAGGGTTCCGTACCATTATCGCAAAAACACGGCATAAAAGTCACGTTTGTTGTATGGAATGTTTTTAGTATTTGGCTTTATAGCGGCAACAGAAATACGTCATCTGTGAAAATTTCAACTGTCTAGCTATCACGGTCGGTCTGTCACCAGGATGTATGAGATACATCCTGGTGACAGACCGACAGACAGACAGACGGACCGCGGAGTCTTAGTAATAGGGTCCCGTTTTTACCCTTTGGGTACGGAACCCTAAAAAGACTGTAACCGACTAAGATTTGTTTTCTAGTCTGTGTTACCCGGGCCATAATAACGAATCGATTGACACCTTACTCATTGAAATCTGATGAATAGTTTAGGCGCTACGTAGAAACATACGTATATTCACACATACATAGACTGCTAAAATCATAACCCTACCTTTTGGCTCCACCGTAGTCTGCTGAAAATGTAGATGTCCCGCTGACTAAACTTTCGGTTTCGACAGGAGTGATGTTATGTTATGATAATATGATGTAGGTGCTCCCTGAAGACTGTATGGTAATATACCATTCAGATTATAATCAATAGACTACCACGATAACATAGAACACGTAAGCTATTCGAGAGACCAACATATAAGGCTAGTAGGACTACCATGGACCATGGGCTTCTAGACAAAGCGGTTGGGAGTAGAAACCACCTAAACGCCTTTTAATTCTTGGGTGCTACTTGACATTTTTGGCATAAACGTGATATATTTCGTAACCTGGAACCATTCAACTCGAAAAAATTGCAGGCCCATAATAATAGAAATTCAGTAAACAAACAAGTGACCAATCACCCTAAACATCCAGATAGTTCTATCATTCAAATAGGCTGTCAAGATTCGAGATTACCCACGAATTGAATGCCATAACTATATTTTCTAAAGAAAACATTCCTCAGACTATTCTAGAACGAACCGACTCCGTGAACGTGCTACACAAGAGATTATGAAGTGACGCGGAGACGATGACGCTACAAGTTGCGTCACACATTCAATACACGTGCAGTTACGTCGTGTTTTATTCGTCATGTTAGGACGTAGGAAATACAGGGTTACGAGTAGAAGCAGATAATCCTGAGGAAATTGGACTGGGTAGGAAATGATGAGAAGCATCTGTTATTTAGATTGTAAGTGCGTCGAGCGTCACCAGTGTGCGAGTGGAGACTGCCTCTAATGAGAATGGTCACTCAAAGCCTTTACTAGGGACCGTCTTGAGCAGCTTTTCTTTACTAATATTATAAAGAGGAAAGATTTTTATTTTTGTATGTAACGAATAGACTTAAAAACTACTGGACCGATTTAAAAAATTCTTTCACCGTTGGGAAGCTATTTTATCCCCGAGTAACATAGGCTACTTTTTATCCCTGTATTCCCACGGGACCGGGAACTACGTGGGTGAAACCGCGAGGCGTCCGCTAGTATGCTATAGAACCTTGTCGACCGATAGTCATTTACTAAGATTTAAGTGGAGTTTCTTGTCCGTTCTTCTCCATAAAAATCTACATTTTCGACTGAACAATAGTGTTTTTAAGCTATTGCATAGCTTCTATCGCGGGCCTTGAGCGCGGGGACCGAATCCAGAAATTCCGTAACGAAAAAACCTCACGCTCCCCACTCCGACGGGCACGGCGGTGATACTTTGACTTTTAATAAGGTTTTTGAATTCTGTGCAATCTGAGTGGTGAGGGGCAGGGGGCCGGGGGGGGGGGAGGTTTTTTGCACGTGTTTTCGATTTCCGTGTTGGTATTTTTAGAATGAAAAATTTTTTTGCGGGGGGAGGTAAACGATTAAGGGGGGGAGGGGGGGGGGGTAAATCCTATCTTGTTCTCCTGGATGAAGTAGTGGCGGGCAGTGGGGCAAATTTTTTGTCAGAAATGCGCTAACTCCAACCGTTTCTGAGATATGAGGGTTTTAAAATTTTTGTTGGTCGTAATTTTTTTGCCTTTTCTCGGCCTCTCTGAGCTGTTTCTGTGACAATGGTGATCAATGTGGACCTTATGCTAATGAGAATAGGGGTCACTTTTGCTTGTCAAAGAAAAGCGACCTTATTTCAATGTGAATAAGGGTATTTTTGTTTTGTTTTTTAGAGTTTTATTAATCGTAAATAAATGCGGGTTTGGCTCGCTACGTTTTCGAGTTTTTAACGTTTTTAATTTTTTTGACGCATTTTCCAGGACTGGATCTAGAATAAATGCTATGCAATAGCTTTACCGCGGCAGTCCCCGAGTGCCACACGACTTTTATTTTTTTTTAATTTTTGGCATTCTGAAGTGCCGTATAATGGCCCTAATTGAAATAAAAGATTTGACTTTGACTAATGAGATTGTTACGGCATGGAGAACCTCTACCAACACCGAATTAAGGATATGCTTGAGGATTGACTACCTTTTTTGATTATTTCAGATTTGAGTGTATAAAACATTGTGCCGATACGCAATATACACGCGACCTTATTACATTCACATCGCTAAGCAAACATCAACACAGGTGCCTCGATCCAAACCAATATTATTTTCGAATCGCCAACCATTAGACTGATTCCACACAAATTCTGAATGCGTATAGCAATAAATCAATCGTGATAAAACGATATGAGTGCGGGCAACATAACGTGTGTCAGACGAGAGATCTGGCACGACATCAAACGTAGAAGTAAACCTCAAAGCTCAATAACCCGCGCGTCAAACTGACGGTGTGAACACACCTTTATACCTTAAAATAACATTCAGCTGTTTGGGTAAACTTGTAATTAAACAGTCTGCAAGGACTCTTCATATTTTACAAACATAATTTCAGCTGAAAATAAGCTTGTTTATCAAAACATCCTATTATACAAGTTTCAATATGATAAGGTCGCATTAGAATGGGAGCAATGAGCAAATAAAAAGTTTATTTTTGAGAATTGTTGATTCATAAACATTGAGACCTAGAAAAACAGATTTTGAAGCTGTTGTCTTACATTCGTATTATTAGCTTTTGCTCATTGCTCGTTCGTGTGGGAGGTGGAGAGATTGATGTTAATAGAGATTGACATTACAGATGGAAAAAAATGTCCTCGAGTTTATCTAAAATCCGAACCGATTCAGTGACCTTGTCATGATTAATAGATTATGGAATGGAAGACTGTTTATTTACTTTGCAGATAAAATTGTCTGAACCAAAAATGTTTACCTTGAGTGTTTCAGGTGCTAAATAAGGACAATATTTATTTCCTGCTACTGAAAATCTACAAAATTACACACTTTACAGCATATGCTGATTGTAGACAGTATAATTACAATTTTTACAGCAGATAAGTGCATTTCTGAGTGCACTTCACTACATAGTAAAAGCAAAGTTGCATTCCGCGTCTGTTTGTATATCCGCTAAATCCTCCTAAACCACACAATGGATTTTGATGAAGGTTTCACCATCAGTTAGAAAACTTTTCACAGGTATGCTCACTACTTTTTTTTCTATATTACACCCGTGCGAAGCCGGGTGGGTTGCTAGTATAGTACAAAATAGACTGTATAAAATAAATTCATAGTTTACAGTTTTGATTTAGATATTTTTTGTATTGTGATAAAACTATTCCATTAAATTTAATGATACTTGTGTTGTGTTTTGCGCATTTCTAAACTAATAAAAAAGAATACATCTTACTAATCTTATCTGACTATCCTACTAATATTATAAATGTGTATGTTTGTTACTCAATCACGCCAGAATGGCTGAACGGATCTGGATGAAATTTCGCACAGAGATAGATTATAATCAGGAATAGCATAGGATTAGGATACTTCACACTGGTATTATAATGGCGAAAGTTTGTGAGCGTGAGTGTTTGTATGTTTGTTACTTCTTCACGCTCAAACGGCTGGATGGATCTGGATGAAATTTGGCATAGAGATAGATTACAGTCTGGAATAACACATAGGATACTTTTTATCTCGGGAATATATTCCCTCGGTATAATTTTCGACATTCACGCGGGCGAAGCCGCTGGCAGGATCTAGCCCCTATAGCTATATTGTTATTCAATTATTCCTTATCACAGGGCAAAACCCAAATGTTTATTTGCACAATTAACATTAGGTTATCTTTTTCACACTAACAAACTTAAAACTAAGTGACTCAGATACAATATAACAGAGAAACGTCCTTCTAGTGAAGAAGGAAGCAAAAGATTACAAAGCCATTTCATTGAAACAGATAAAAACAATTTATGTGCTGTCAACTTTTTTCCTCACAAGGTAAAGATGTCTTTGTCGATACAACTGTTCATGCTGAACACATTTGACTTTCATTGTCATAAGCAGGACTGAAGCCTATTCTTACACAATTCTTTCCTGTAAGCTGATTGCTCTGGGGTTTTCAACATGTTAACTAGTTTAATTTTATTGACCCATTTTGATTATTTGTTACAATTTACATAAACCACATTTAATTTGAAATTTAAAAGTTGCTAATGAATTCAAATTCTATCCTATCAAAGTCAAATTTCTTTATTTCAATTAGGCCATTATGTGGCACTTTTGAAAGTCAAAAATTTAAATTTATAAGTAATAATAATTCGGAAAAGTAGCTGGATAACATATGCTTGGATATTTTTTAATTAATCAAGCATAAACAGTGGAATGGATTAAAACATAAGATACTTACTTTTTATCCCAATAGTATTTTCCCAAAAGTAAAGCCATACATAGGCTCACAAAATTCTGATAGTCTCTGCCTACCCACCCATGTTAGAGGTTCAAGTTTGCTGAAAATTTGCCTTAAAATGAAGATCTCCCTATGTACTTGTATATTATGAACCAAGCAATTGTACTGCAATATTTAGAAACATATCAGCATAACTTTTTATGTAACAATTCTCAGAGCATGCGTTAGGCTTAACTAACAGTATTCCTGAGGCATTGCCATATTGGTTATGACTTTATACCTGAGTCACAACCAAACACTTATAACAGGTGATACTTTTGTTTTTTATTATTTTTTATAAGGGATGAATCATGAAGACCATTTGCTTTTCTAATGAATGATGTTGAATTTGTAAATGTTACGAAAGATATAGGTAGTAAAGGAGAATTTATGTGACAAGACAGCTTACAATGGTGAGCTTTCTAGCTGATGAATGCAAACATGATCAATAAACCTGCCTAGCCTTTTGCTAACTATATTGGAGTTGGCATCTACATAGTATGACCGGATACAGCTGTCTATAGTGCTCGCCAAACTTCGGAGCCGCCCTTAAGTTGGCTTTCCGATGTGCAAGGCATGAAACGGTGTCACAGATAAATTTGAAAGAGATTTACCGCGGCCCTAGCACAAGAAACTGAAGGAACGCGGGTGGGTTTTAGTCAGTAAAAGTCTGATCCTCCATTTCACTCAGACCGGGTCAAGTCATTGGACGATCTACCACCACAAAAATAATATATAGGCATGAAACGGTGCTGTTTTCATATGAGATTTACTACTGCGCAGCCATTGTAGTTTACATTGAGCGACTGCCTATCTGACCTCCACTACCCAGTAACTGGGTAACACAATACCTCTTGGCAAGACTGGTGGTGGTTGTAGAATGCGAATGCAATCAATGAATAATTAATTGTCACACTGAAATGAGATGACATAACACAGTAATTGCTTCTGTTTACTTTTGCCATTAAAATATTTAATACAATAATATTAAACATGAGTATTGTTCTAGTAGCTTCAGCATTCAAATGCATTTAATTTTCTAAATTGACAAACAATTGAACAACATGAACTTAGGACTCTTCTTCTTAGAAACTAGGTACTTAATCTTGGACAAATTAGTAAACAAGTTTGTGGGTCACTTATTAAGTTAATGGAATTAATTAGTGTTTGTTTACAGATTTAGATACTTAACAGTGATTTCTGAATTAAGAACTTTAGGTTGAGTATTTGTCAAATTCTAGCCTGAAAACCTGTCAAACTTTAAGAAAGTCAACAACCCATATATCCTGTTAATTGATCAGGACCTTGAAAACTAAAGATGAAACAATAGTATTCAATGAATGCTCATCAGAAATATTGATTCTATAAATAGTACCTACATCAAGTAGGTACAATGAATCTTGATTACTGCAAAATACACAGCTTACCAGTTTATTGAAACCGTAAATATGCATAGAGAACTTTATTATTTGTTCAGCTAGTACCAGTAACAGCTGGTTGCAACAAAAAAAGGGCAGGTGAGAGAGTAAAAAAACCCTTTCTTTGTCCATGCTCAGATGTGCATGCATGGCTATTTTGATAGAATTAAGGTACTCATATACAGCTGGTAATGATGCCAAAAGTACTGATCAGAAGCCATAAGAATCTGTCGAGCAAATATAACTCTATGTAATTTTTTTATATTCTGTGACCATAACCTACCCCAATATAATTTTTTTGTTTGAGATTTTTGGTATTCTGCCAGGCAGGGCTGTACTGAGAATAGGGAAGGCTAAAACATTGCATATTGGCCCAAAAATAGACTGAATACATAACTTTTTAATTAGAAACTGTGAGGGAAGTCAATATATAGGATTTTTGACATTTGTTGACCAAATTAATCAAAAAGTTTGTTCACATAGTGTGTGTACACAAGTATTGTGCAGATCAAGCTCCACTCATCAACACATCTACATACATTGTTGTTTACATTGACACTGGACTTAGCTCTTACACAATACTTTAATTAAATTACTTATAAGTTTTCAACCTTCCTCTTTCCAATAAGTGTCTTGTAATGTCACAGTGTACAGTTGATTCTCATTGCCCAATATTGGTTATCTACTTGTATTGTCGTTTGCGACGCACTTACACCACAACATCCTTTGTCAAGCGTGGATGACGCACGATCAAACCTACCCTGTCAAATAACACGTATAGTTGTGTAATGCACAATCAGACACACGACTCACCTTCGACCCTGAATATCTTCGATTTAATGGCAAATATGGTGTCCGTGGGCAACACGGTCATTTCAAATGCGGTTCCAGTGAGGGTCTCCACGAGAACCTCCATCGTAGACTGACTCGGGCCGTCATCCTGGAAACCTTTGGATCTATTCGACAGTCTCTCTGGGCATCCATGTTGTGACATTTCACACGCGGTACACAAAAATTGACTATCTGCACAACATTGCAATTCACAGAAATGTTTTCACAAAAATCAAATAAGACACGGAGCACTCAAGACAATTGCACGATGACGGAGTAAAGTTAAATTCACTGCTACGGATAGACATCGAACATGGTTGCAATTATTTTAAGAATTACGCGATATAGGTAAACAAAGGAATTTTTTACTAATCTATTATTATTTTGCAAAAAAATAATATTACAGCGAAATAAATTCTTCGTGACAGACGATTATTTTTTTTCTGTTGATTGATGGTGAATGGAATGAATGAATGAATGAGTCATTTGACCGTTCATAACGTGGAACTTTATTAAAGTGCTAACACACGTCTGGATTTGGTACGGCCGGGCCACGGATTTGTGGGCGAATTTAGTCCGGCCGTACCATATCCGAGCGTGTGTATAGTGGTCCGCCGGACATTATTATTATTACTTGAGTCCGTTTCGGTGCGCTTGTTTTCACATCGGAATCATCGCATATGGTCTGCTCCGTACCAAATCCGGACGTGTGTAGGGTTGTCAGCTGGTTCACTGATTTAGGTTATTATCTCCCGATATTTTTATTTTCAACTTAGTCATAAATAATCTTCTAAATACGGCAACACTAACATTTGTGGGCGGAGTTAGTCCAGCCGTACCATATCCGAGCGTGTGTAATATAGTGCTTACACACGTTCGGATTTGGTCCGGCCGGACCACGGATTTGTTGGCGGAGTTAGTCCGGCCCGGACCATATCCGAGCGTATGTAGAGTGGTCCGCCGGACATTATTATTATTAATTGATTCCGTCTCGGTCAACATAAGCGTGTGTAAGCGAGAAAGGATTTGTGGGCGGAGTTAGTCCGGCCACAAATCCGTTCTCGCTTACACGAACCTGGTTCGCCAGACCGACCGACCGGACGGCAGTTGCTTCACACAGGCTTGCTAACTTAGGGTTTTTAGCCCCAAATTTAGGATAAAAAAATGTCCATGTTTATTTATTTATTAAATACTGCATGCACACAAACGTATAGAGGCGGACTTAATGCCTTAGGCATTTTCTACCAGTCGACCTTTGGGTGATGCAGAGACAACTAGTGGTAGGTGCAATGTTGACAATTAAACAAAACAGGTTTATGCAAAAAATATATATAAATTATAAATACAATATAATCAAGAAAATTATACCATATTATTGAAACGGCTTGATGTTGGGCTTTTTTTGGGCCTAAAAAAATTTACTAACGAAATCGATTGTCCCTTGTAATGCTGCACATTTCGCTGTTTAATGATTACACGATTCATTGTAAAACGAGATGATGGATCATTTATTACATTTAACCCATTTCCCAATGATATTCAAATAAACAGATTCGTTATACACTCACAAAACAATTGAAAAAAGTGTTCCGCACTCATACTTTTCATTCATCTGACATTTCAATACAAGTCGAAAGGGATGGCTTGATAAAACCAACAAGAAAAAAGAGACAGCTAGTGTTTGTCAGTTGCGTGTGAATGTAAACAAACATTATTCTGACCACCAATGTTGTTATCTTTTTCTAACCTCCAAATATCAGAATATTAGGAAAAAAATGAAATAAATTAGTAAATTGAGGTGTATTGCGTACTTACATACGGTATGAGATCCCTTCTGTTTTATTTACTTTGGTATCATAATTGGTACAATTTCTAAATACACACGCTGGCATTTTTTTATTTTGTTTTTGTTTCAACAAAGCGTATCGCTCTACGACATAAACTAAAGACTAAAG
This sequence comes from Orthosia cruda, assembly GCA_964057195.1. Taxonomy (NCBI): domain Eukaryota; kingdom Metazoa; phylum Arthropoda; class Insecta; order Lepidoptera; family Noctuidae; genus Orthosia; species Orthosia cruda. The sequence continues at coordinate 31,494,740 of OZ059843.1, read as the reverse complement.
TTCACAATTGTGACCTATTCGAGTCTTCACAATGCGCACGCTAATAACATATATCTGTTTATTTGAATATCATTGCCATTTCCGAAAGTTGTTTACTATAAATATGTATGACCTCAAGAATTCCGAAAGCTCAAACGAAATGCCAAGTCGGCACTAAAACGATTTATTAACAATATAAATATTTAATTCGTTATAATAAGATCAAATAAAAAGTAATTAAAACTAAGTTATATTTTATTATTTTCTAGTAAAACGAGACACTATTTTTTATTGAGGTATTCATAATATATTGACAGAATGTAAAGAAATCAAAATGTGTGTCATTTTGATTTCTTCACATTCTGTCAATATATGTCAAATAAAATAGAAAACATAAGCCAGTACTATAGAATTTGGAGTTTGTTAAAACCTTTCCTAACATCCTCCCTTTTTTGGAATTCTCTATAACGTTAACCTAATCAGCCCACAAATAAATGCCAATCTAGGTTTGAAAACAGGCTTAGTTAGAATATCAGTACATTGGTATTCAGTAGCAACATATTTGACTAGAGTCTGGCAAACGCAAGTAGACACTCGAATTATTTGCAAACTTTGATATGGCAATGCTATACTAATGTCAACATCAATTTTTGGTGATTTGCTGTGGTCTTGATAATAGCATTTATTATGTGAAAAATGAATAAAACAATTAAAAGTGGATTACGGGAGATGTCGTTTCGCATGATGTCTAAATATCAAGAAAAACAACAGGAGAAAGACGTCGGATTCAAACAATAACATGATTGTTTACGTGTGGTGTTAGATTTGATAAGATAGTATGACGCTAATAAGTTGATACTTTTTTAAATTCGTAATCACTATTTATCTTTGATACATAATATCTAAAGTATTACCTACCTAAAGTACTTAGTGTATTTTTATTCAGACGAAGTAAAATAAATAATTCTAAGGTATTAAATTAGGTTATTCCAGGTATCTCAAACTAGTTTTCGGGTTGCTATTCTGATATTTTTTATTTTACCGTGCTTTTTCAGTCTCTACTTTGTTTGCCAGACTCTAATAATTATTTATCAGTAACTAATTCTCTGACATAGAAATGTCTAATCGCAATGTGCTTCGTCCTTCTGTGCAATTCTGGGTTTTGCGCAAGCTTTATAACTGCATCATTATCAATTTGTAAAATTGGGATATCATTCACTGTCGTTATCTCATTGAAAAGTCTTCTCAGCCAAACTATCTCTCGTGCTGCTTCGCTTGCTGCGACTATTTCGGCTTCTGTGCTCGAGATCACTACAGAACTCTGTCTGCGACTTGCCCAAGAGATCACTCCTCCCCTCCACAGGAAGCTGGCTTCGTGGTAATCTTGAATCTTCTCTTTAGTTCAGCCAAAAACTTTAAGGATTCCTTATGATTAGTGGAGGCAATCAAACCATCATTAACATAGAGTCCTATGATAGTTTTACTCTCAATTTTTTGTTGTTTATTTACAACCAATCGAATAAATAGACAAGGATCAGTGTCTGACTGTTTAAATCCGATTGTCTTGAGATAGTCAACTATGCATTTATTCCAACAACGTGGGGCTTGTTTGAGTCCATACAGACTTCTCTTCAGTTTGCAAACTTTGTTTGTGCCATCGCTAAATCCCTGTGGTTGATTCATAAAGATATCTTCATCAAGTGAGCCATTCAGAAATGCAGTGGCAACATCAAACAGCATGAGAGTTAGCCCTTCGTTTGCTGCGATACTTAGAATTGATCTGATTGTCACCAATCTAGCTACGGGGCTGAATGTTTCATCATAATCAATTCCTTTCTCTTGCGGTTAGTCTCTTGCCACGAATAGTGCTTTATACTTGTCAAGGCTTCCGTCGGCATTTATCTTCTTCTTGATGACCCATTTACAAGATATTAGTTTTCTATCTTTTGGCCGATCTACCAAAATCCAAAAAAGTTTTGTTGGCATTTAAAGACTTAACTTCGCTTTTCATAGCCTCGAGCCATTCAGTCTTTTGTGGACTTTTTAAAGCGTCTTCGTACGTCGTGGGCTCATCATTGATCAAATTAGAGACTATAAAGTCATCATATCTGCTTGGAGCCTGTAGTTTAGACCTGTCACGAAGTGTTCTAGTATCAGGGATATCATCATGATCTTCGTCTGAATAATTTATTGACACCCATCTGTTTCAGGAGACGACTTGTCCAGATGTTCCTCTTCTAGACTTAAATCATTAGATGTTTGAGGCAATACTTCCGTATTTTGTGGTATATCCTACCTTGTTTCAAACACTGGTTGATTTTGTGGTCTTTGGAAAATTGAGTTCGATTTCTGTCGTAGTGCGTTCATCCTCTTCCTCTGATATATGTGATTCCAATCCAACTGATTTTATTAGAGTTTCTTTAAATGTCACATCTGTCGAACGGATCAATGACGGTTCTTATTATTATTAAATTCCAGTAATCGATAGCCATCATCACCATCATTTATCCGATTAAAATACATTTTTGAGCTTTCTTTGACATCTTTGTTCGCTTCTGTTTGGGAACATTTGCAAAACATTCTATTCCAATGACTCTCAGATGTTTTATGGACGGCTTCTCTGCAAACCACAGCTCAAATGGTGACTTTCCTTCTTGAGAAGTTGGCCCAGTTCTGTTCAGGATGTACGCAGCCGTGTTAACAAGCTCTGACCAACAGGCAAGTGGGAGTTCTTTATGAGCTTGCATCATAGTGCGAGGGGCTTCTACGAGGGTTAAATTTTCTCGTTCACTGGACCCGTTTTGCTCTGGTGTATATGGCATTGTAAACCGGTGCTGCCCACTCGCATGGTATACCATGCGAGTGGGCGCTGTATATCTTCTCAATGGCTTCGTTTTTTAATTCTCCTTCATTGTCGCTGATTATTGTTTTAATAACATGACCAGCTGACTTCGTTTCATTGATCATCTGCACGAGCTTGACTTCAGACTTATGCTTGATGAAGTAAACATGACGAAAATTACTGTAGTCATCTTTAAACAATATGAAATACCGAAACTTCATGAATTAATTTGGAAAAGAACCACATACATCTGTGTGTATCGTCGCTCCTGGTTCTTTAGCTCTTTTTCTTCTTCCAAATTGATGTCTGTGTGTCTTTCCATATGCACATCCTGCGCATAATTCAGAATCGAGTTTGACTTTGATACCAAGTTCCTTTTCAATCAATTGTTTAACGAGTCTTTTGCTCTGAAGAGCGAATCTTTCATGATAAAGTTGCAAAGCGTTTTCTGTTGACAAAGTGCTCACTTCTGGGGTTGGATTTCTAATAGTCTGAACTTTCAGCTTATAGAGGCCTCCATTCTTGACACGTGTGCCAATTAAATTCACTTTTCCATTGTTTATCAGCTGACAGGATTCTCTCTTAGATGTGAATACACTGTTTTGTAGCTTGTCTTGAGCAGCGAGTACAGAGAACAGGTTGCGTCTTATTGCGGGAACGTACCAAACATCGCATAATGTGATATACTCTTGTCGACCATAAACATCAGCAATCAATTCGACTGTTCCTTTTCCAATGGCTGCAGTTGTAGATCCATTTGCAATGGTAACCGTCTGATTCTTAGTGAAGTGTTGAAAAGTGGAGAATATGTCAGGTTGACAGGTAACATAGCTTATTGCGCCATTATCGACACACCAATTGTCAAGATCTTCAATTCAAACTCTTCAATGAGTTGGTCACTACTTCATTGGTCTCAACTTGCATAAGAGTCAAGTTTAAGTTGTTATTGTTAGCTTGTTCAGTAGATGGTTGTTGTTCTTTGGAAGGTTTTCCATCAGCAATCCATTTTCGACATTGTTTGACGTTATGCCCAACAAGTTTGCAATACCCGCATTTCTTCTTCGTTTTGCGACAAGACGTCTGTATAACTAGCGCTTGAGCCTCAGAATCTTCTTCTTTATTAGTCAGAGATCTTTCGTAACTGCAAATTTGCACTGTCAAATTTTCAATTTTACGGTCCTTTTTTGACATGCATCCAACTTGACTTGAACGGGAAGTAACTATCGTCTGGTAACGTTTCTAAAATCTTGCATATGAGTAGGATCTCAGGAAGATCAAATTTGTTTTTGTCCTTACGTAGCCCAACATTTAATTCATGCCATATGTTTTTCAATTTGGATATATTCATGGACATGTCATGTAAGGGATCTTTGCGATAACTAAAGAATCTGTAGCAAAGGTTATAGCTTTTGTCTTCAGATGTGCCATCGAAAAGAGTATGTAATTCATTCCAAATCTGTTTCACACTTGTGAGTTTCATTACCTTTCGCGGAGTGACATCTGACATATTTGCCATTAACATGAGCATCGCGGCACTATCTTTTTCATTATAGTCTTGTAGAGCTTTTTGATAACTAGCCTGGTCTGCCGATGTAGCTGATGCACCAGGAAGCCATCTGGGCTTTAGATTGTCGTTGATAGCATCTAATCCGCCAGGCGTAACTCGAAGCAATAACAGTACCTTGCAGCGCCATGTTGACCAATTTTCTTTACCTTCCAAACGACCAATATAAATGTTACAGCTCGTCGAAGGAGTTGACATTTTGACAGATCTTGTTCGAATTTGGTTTGAAAATCGTTGCTATTTTTTTATTAAATAATTATTTTACACAATCACATCTGTTAAAATATTATTATATGATATATGATATATGATTTTATTTCTGTAAGTTGGTTTGTACAAACACTTTTACATGTCGAACATATTTTTAAAACTAGATGAGGTCGGCACAAAAATGACACATCAAATAAAATAGAAAACATAAGCCAGTACAATAAAATTTGGAGTTTGCTGAAACCTAAAAACGCTAACATTTTTTTATTATATATATTTTTTTCAGTCAGGTTTTTGGGTAATCCAGACCATGGACATCGGCAAAACTGACGACTAGTCGTTGTTGGTACGGCCAAACCAGCCGACAAACCTACACACGTCCGGAATTGGTACGGAGCAGACCATATCCTATGGGAAAACAAGCGGACCGAGACGGAGTCAATTAATAATAATAATGTCCGGCGGACCACTCTACACACGCTCGGATATGGTACGGCCGGACTAACTCCACCCACAAATCCGTGGTCCAGCCGGACCAAATCCAAAGGTGGGCGGAGTTAGTCCGGCCGGCCGTACCAAATCCGGACGTGTGTTAGCACTATTACATTGTCAATGCTTTTTTTTTACCTATCTTTATGATTGACAGCATGCTATTTATTTAATTTATTGTGACAAAATTCTATTTTTATGTGAGATTTCACTTGTTCTTCAACTCTCATACATAATACAAGGACGTCTTTGAAGTGTTTTTGAAAAGAGTGGAGCTTATTTGGTGATTTGGGGACACATATTTTATTTTTTATAGTGGTAACATTATAACTGAATGATAGGAAATCGTTCAATGTCATCATTGAATGAATCAATTGTCTATGGTTATGCTCTGCTGAGCTGACATTTTCTTTTCCATCGTTTTCTGTTCACAGATTCGGAGGTTAGAAACATGGTGCGTAAACTTTTTGTAATAAATATGAACAAAATAGTGCAAATAACCAGTAATCCACAGGAATAAAACCTGCAGTGTTATAATATATCAGTTCTCAGTTAATGTGGCCTATTTCTACTTCATCTGAACTTTAATATACACGCGCCCCTTGTCAATTCGAGCATGTGGCTTCATACGCTGATGATTTCTGTTTCCAGACTCGCAAACGCCGTAATGGAGGAAGGGCCAAGCACGGCCGTGGCCACGTGAAAGCCGTTCGGTGTACCAACTGCGCGCGTTGTGTGCCTAAAGACAAAGCCATCAAGAAGTTTGTGATTAGGAATATCGTCGAAGCGGCTGCCGTCAGAGACATTAACGAAGCATCAGTATATGCCTGTAAGTATCTTATCTCAAGCTTGTATTATCCTTCACAGAACTTCATAAAAGTGTTATATGATGATAATCAACAAAACAACAATCCTAACCTATAATGTCAATGACTTGCTGCCTTGACATGAAACTTTTCACGATCCTTCAGTTTAACAGCATCAGCAGTGAATGTGACATCTTATGATGTCAAGCTTGATATTCCCTTTCCTGGCCAGTAATCAGGGTGCTGATAAGGCCTATTCAAGTCTTACATACATTTTACCCTTGGAACCTTACCTAGCTTTATTATACATACATAAACTCACGCCTTTTTGAATGAAATGACAAAATGCCACCTGCTACAATCCTTACATACATCTAGTATGGTAGCTGTATTATTTCTAGACATTACCCTGAAGAACTGTCTCTTATATTTCATTCCTTATTTGACATATTGGTGACTCAATCTAAACATGGTAATAAAACACTGGTGTCTTTTTTACAAACAGTAAACCCACTGTAGTATGTCCAAATAACTTGATTTTGCTGTTCTTTTTGTAAACCAAGGTATAATACAGTTCTCGCCAAACTTCTTGGCCGCCCTGAAGTTGGCTACAATGACTGCGCATTAGTAAATCTCATACAAACACAGCACCGTTTCGTGCATTGCACATTGGAATGCCAACTTCAGGGCGGTCCAGAAGTTTGGCAAGGTATATACGCTATTATTCCATTCTATTTTTAACAGAAAACCTCTATTCTCTTCCACAGCATTCCAGCTGCCGAAGCTCTACGCAAAGTTGCACTATTGCGTATCCTGCGCCATCCATAGCAAGGTGGTGAGGAACAGGTCCAAGAAGGACAGACGTATCCGTACGCCACCTAAGAGTAACTTCCCGCGGGACATGCAGCGCCCTCAGAATGTACAGAGGAAGTAAAATGACTATCAATAAAATATAAGAAAACCCATTTTTTTTTTTTTTTCAACAGCACCCTATTTCTTTGACAAATACCCTACCTACTATTGGGTTCACCTCTATAACATTGGACAAAACAAAACTGCCAAAATACGGATAGTAGAAAGTCTCTACCTGAAATGTTAGCCTGCTGGCATGTTAGGTAGGTAATGTATTAAAACACTGTACTACTTACACACAGCTAGATTTTTTGTTGATGGTAGGTGATAATGTGATAGATAAACTCCCATTGGGGTAGGCAGAAACTACAGAATGTCACCTGCTACAACTCTTGCATACTCCTTCCTTTTGCTTCATTTATGTTCAAACATCTAGTCATACCATTACCAATACACACGTGGAGGTTATGAGTACTGCACACCAGTGCACCTGACCTTACTTCTAGTAAAACTTAATTTCTATTGTGGCTTGTAATAAAGTTGTCCATTTATTGTCTAATTAACACAACAGTCTGGTGGAATCTCATTTCACTGGCAAAACATTTCAGTACTACTTACTACTACAGACTTGGGTAAAAGACCAGAGTGTGGGATTTTTACGTAACTTAAACCACCATCACCACGTAGAAGAGGCCCCATGACCTCTCAACAGACCACCCCGGAACCCCAGTTAGGGCACATCCCTGGGGAGACTGACAGAGCGCCTCTCCCGAGCCTCGCTGTTCATGGCAGCACGTGATCACTGTGCCACCGTCTTTCCTGGAGTCACTTGGTGGGCGGAAAGTCTCCAATCAGAGCGCCCGCGACCCCGGAATACCGCATGCTTTAGATGCAGGCTGATTTCAGCATTTTAGACATCGGCAGGCTTATTACGTATCTTTTGCAAGAGCAAAACGATAGCGACTTTTGCGCAATAATTGCTCTTCAATACAAAAGTTTTAGAGTTGTTGGCGGTTTTTTAAAGACAAAGACAAAGATATTTTATTTCAACTAGGCCACAAAGTGGCACTTTTGAACGTTAGTTACATTAAAATTTACAAGGAATAAAAATTGATTCTACCGTGCATTCGGAAAGTAGCTTGTTATGGAGAAGAACGCACAAGAAACTCCATACTTACTCTTTTAAAAAAAATATATGTTTTTTTTACAATATTTAGGTACATAAGTACATACATTAATAAATTTATATGTGTGAGGACAATGCACCCAGAATCACTACATACTATACTACGTACAGGTACAAAGTATTAAAAGTACTCACACATGTACTGTGCAGTTACATAATAAGCGCTAGAAAAACACTAGCATCCGAAGCAGTTAAGTTAAGACCAATCCCAACTGACGGCGCCCGTTCACGAACATGACGCATGAATCGGCACCACCCAGCTCAACCATCATGAAGGGAACCGAATGATCCAACACACACGCCACCATCAGAGAGACATTTGAGAGAGCATGACACACTCAACTGCCAGGGCAAACACAAGTCAACGAACGACACCGAGGTACAGCAAATGGTAGATTTACAGTTGGGTACATAGTACTCACACACGTGCTGCGCAGTTATACTATACTAAAAGAAATTGAGTCTATATAATACAAATATATTCATACAGTCTTCAGCAGGTCCAACAATTCTACAAAACAATAATGTTCTGCATATCACTTGTTTTTGCGCCCTAGTGGTTGTGGAGCAAGAGTAGCATTGAGCCAAGCATTTTTATCAGTGATGTAATCCCCCAACTTATAATATGCCTGCCTGCATAGTGTGCGTTTTATACAAGTTTTAAATTTCGTCTCATTCAGTTCTAGAATGTGGGGAGGAATTTTATTGTAACATTTTGTACAGTACCCCATGAAAGAAGAGGCTACTTTAGCCAGTCTGAAACCTGGTTGAACTAATTGGTCCCTATTTCTAGTAATGTAATTATGTCTATCTCCGTTTTTACTAAAAAGATGTAAATTTTTTCTCACGTACATGATATTTTCATAAATATATTGACAAGGAACCGTCATGATGTTAATGCCCTTAAACAGTTCCCTTAGAGAATCGCGCCGGCGAAGATTGTATATCGCTCTGATGGCTCGTTTTTGCAGAATAAAAATTGACTCAATGTCTGCAGCCCTTCCCCATAGTAAAATACCGTAAGACATTATACTATGAAAGTAACTAAAATAGACCAGCCTCGCGGTATCTACATCACTAAATTGACGAATCTTTCTAACAGCATAAGCTGCCGAACTTAGCCGCCCTGCAAGTGATATTAAATGAGGACCCCATTGTAACGTTGAGTCTAGCGTGATCCCCAGGAAAACCGTTTTATCGACGAATTCTAACTTCTCCTTGTTTAAGATAATGTCACAATCAGTACTTTTTACATTCGGCAAGGAAAATTTTACGCACTTGGTTTTTTTACCATTTAAAACTAAATTATTTGCAGTGAACCAATCCTGAACCTGCCGTAGCGCGTTATTTACGTCGTCAACCTGACAAGTACGTCTATTTATTTTAAAAATTAAAGATGTGTCATCAGCAAATAACACCATGTTTAGTTTGTTTTCCAATAAACGGGGTAAATCGTTTATGTAAATTAAAAATAAGAAAGGACCTAATATTGAGCCCTGGGGTACCCCCATTTTCACGTTTAACCCCGACGAATTCACACCGTTTATCTGAACTAATTGCTGTCTATCACTTAAATAAGATTCAACCAAACTTAACGCTGATTGACCTAGCCCGTAATGCTCAAGTTTCAGAAGTAATGTTTCATGATTAACGCAATCAAACGCCTTCGACAGGTCGCAGAAGATACCTATGGCATCCTGCGACTCTTCCCACGCATTAAAGATGTGTTTTAATAGGGTGACACCAGCGTCAGTTGTACAACGTCCTTTGGTGAAACCATACTGTTTATCATGCAAGATTTTATTCTTATTAAAATGAATGAGCATTTGATTAAGCATTATCTTCTCAAATACCTTGCTGAAAACCGGCAACACGGATACTGGTCTATAATTATTTGTGTCTTTACTGTCCCCGGATTTAAAAAGTGGTATAACCTTACTATATTTCATTAGATCCGGAAAGACTCCTTGATCCACACACAAATTAAAAATTACAGCTAAGTACGGCGCTATAGTCTGAATAATGGAGGTACAAGCTTTGATGGACATTCCCCACAGATCTTCAGTCGGTTTGATCTTGATTTGCTTAAAAGCTTTTATTACTGTTATGGGGTTTATATGTGAAAAGTTAAATACATTCGGGCAGGCTGAAACGTTTATTTAAATAAGTGCATTTGACAATCGGCGAGCGATTAGCAAAAGATTGTGTAGGACCCACCATACCTACACTGCACGTTATGCCGACTTTTATAACATAAAGCGTTTGATCGCTATCGTTTTGCTCTTGCAAAAGATACGTAATAAGCCCGCCGAGCGATTGCCTCATTCTGTAGCTGTATCGCGTAATGAATTCATGGCAAAGGGCAAAGAGTATGAACAATCGACCAATCACAAGGCAAGATGATAGACGTGATGTGGATTTCCGTATATGTGATTGGTCGATTGTTCATACTCCGTCCTTTGCCTTGCCGAATTTATTACGCAATAAGGCTGCTGGAATCAATTACCTACCTGTAGTGCAATGTTTTGTTTACACTGTGCAGGAAGAGAGGCGCATCTTTGTGGAATTATGGAACGGAAGAACTTGCCTATAATTATGGCTTATTATTGATCGGGCGTCTGCCGACTTTCCGTGCCGGTGGTGGATCGTGTAGCTCATTGCTGGTCGTCAGACGAGTAGATATTTACACGGGGTCACTGGTGTCGTAAACCTAGTGTAAGTAAAACCATTAACGCCATACTCTGTCAACAGTGCCTATGGACCGAGATATCTACATACAATGTTTTCTATCAACAAAGATTAATTCAATTAGCTTTGCTTTCTGTATGTAGTCGTATCGTAAAAGCGTGTTTCTATATTAGGTTCCACGTTCATACCATATGCAAAAGCAGTCTGCGCAGTATGGGATTCGCAAACATAGTTTTCATACGGAACCTATTTTATTTAAGTGGTATTGGGCTGACCATCTAGAAGTTTGTGGAGGCCGCGAAACGGCAAACGTAGCGTAGGTAGTTAACTTAGGGAGATTGCCCACGGTTTCACCACGACTTTTTTGTAACCATACAATCGAAAAAAGATCGCCATGGCTCTGCTTCGCTATTAGGCGGTACAGCACCGAAACAACGGTAATACAGTATTCTGCCTTTGCCATCACAGCCGCGTTACCCGTACATACATATCCATTCTCTCTTGGCGGTTGTCGTCCGAAACGAAGTTAGTAACGGATGGCTATTGGATCAACAAACTTAAAAGGCGCCAAGTAAAAATTGATGCTGGAGAAGAATCACATGGATGTTTTAATGCAACTTAAGAGATGTCCACAAAAAAAGTGTGTGTGTTGAGCAGTTGCCCACAAAGGGCAGCTTCAATTGGCTTGTTAAAATAAAACAACAAAGTGTAGATTACCACTATACTCATAAAAAACTTAATTAATAGATTTAGAACTTGAAACTACGTTTCATAATCATCATCTTCACGCTTTCGTTTCTGTGTGCCTTGTTCGTCGAGCTCCATTTTGACGGACGTGTGTGCTGATGGGCCGGCGGTTACTCTGACGGCTGGCTTGGCTACCACCTGGAAACAGAGAGTAATGATTTAGAAAGAGGTAAATACTAGCCAGAGACACAGTAAAAGATTGTCTGTAAGTATAGCTCCATTCAAAGTTAATGATGTCTGTGAAGTTCAGAGCTGCCACCAGGTTTAATTCTATCATTAATAGATAAGAGGAAGGAGACAGAGGTAGGCCTTTGCCCTGGAATGTGATGCAAAAAGCTGATAATCATAATAAATCCTGAGACGTTTTATTTGTGTATTATTTAAGTAGGCCAACTGTGCACAAGAGTATGTTTTTAAGCTACTTTTTCAAGATGTTGAATAAACTCAAGTTTTCATATTCTTCAAACAGTATTTTCTATCATTTTCAAATATTCAATTAGTCAGGTTAGTAATTTATAAGTACAGTAGTCACTGCGGGTCTTTGTGTCTCTGAAACTAGGTTCTGCAAACCATTGCTCAAGAAATATTTTGTCATCGAGTATACTGCATACAGTAAGCGAGATAGGATGATACAACAAACGTAAATGAGTGAAAGAGGCAGTTATACAATGCTATCGTCACCTTCAACATTGACACAAAAATAGCAACTGTGCAGAGTCTTGCAGCCAACTTCAGAGACACAAAGATCCGCTTTGACTACTTTAAAACAATTGAGTAATTAATACTGTAAGTCCACTATCACAAACAGAGAGATCATCAGTGTTTCACCCATCAAGTAGTTAAATAATATTTAGTTTTATTATATAAATACTTTTTACTGCAAACCTTACCTTAGTGCCAGATGTGAATTTGAGAACAGGTTTAGGAACAACAGTAGCTTTGGGTGTGGCGACATTAACAATAGCACCGGGCGGTCTCTTCACCACAACATTCTGTGCAGGAGACGGCTTCGATGTGGTGACTGTCTTCAGGGAGGGTATGGCTGAGATTGTGGGCTTGGGTGCGGCTTTTTTTACTGCAGGCTTCAGGCGGTAGTTGCAGGCTGAAAGGCAGTAACTGTAAGGATAGAAAAGATACATTTATTTGACTATTCTATAAGAATTACATAATTATAAGTATCAGGAATACTTTTGGATAATTAAAGTCTAATTATTTATTTCAATTAGGCCATTAAAAGGCACTTTTAAATAACCTTTCCAAATCGGGGGCTAATGATGTAGATCTTTAGATAGATCTATAGGATATATCTTTAGATGGATCTTTAGGACGTAAGTAAACACCATAACAAGCACCGTTTAACTCACCGATCTGGCGGCAGCCGTAATCCACAGTGCGGCTTGATCATCGGCAGAGGGTTGACATTCTTCACCCTTGATATCTCCAACAACACCTCCCTCGGCGGGGGACTCGTGAACGACTTCTCCAACTGCATCTGTACAGCCAGTCTCACATCGTCCAAGTCAATTGTTTTCTTTTTTGCATGAGTAGCAAACACTCGCGCGTCGTCTAGCACCGATGTTACATACCGGTACGTGAACTCAAGCAGCTGGTTCACGACCCGAGGCTCATAGTCTGTGATGCCCACCTCCTTCATTATCGTCATGATAACTTGCGCGTCCTTTGGTATGTGTTTTGCTTGGACGTTCACTTTCGATTTGTCTTTCTCCGACATTTTTGCAGTTTTGTGATTGACTGTGCAGAGAATTAATTATTATAGTTAAGATTACGAACTGTGTTTAGTATTTTAAATTTCAAATAGATTAGATACCGTCTTTATTTATTTGTTACGAACTAATGATCGCATTTGTACGATTTCCTTCGAGATTCGCTTTTTCGACAGCTTGACGTGCGACATTTTGTTTTGCTTAAGTGTCAGTGTTATTATGTCAGTTGAAGTTGACATGTCCCCACACGTTCGAAAACACAAACATAATAACCTCTTTTTTAAATAGGTACTTTATTTAATTTTGTGGTGTTAGTAATTAAGTATGAAATAAAAAACAATAAGATCTCACCAAATCACTTGCATTTTTTTTTTATAGTCATCTATCATCTTATAAAAGTTTTATTGAATTTACACTTACAGAGTTTTTCTTTACAGTGGTTTTTTTTTTTTTTTTTTTCCTCGTCAGAGGAGTTTGGCTTCGCACATCTTGTGCATTTGCCAGAGTCAAGTTAATTCTGTTTGTCTCTCATTATCAGTTCTTCTATATTTTTAATATTTTCTTCATGTGATGGTCTTGATCTCTCGGGCTTGTGAGTGTTACATTATCTCTTGTATGAGTAGGTAGGAAAAACGAGAAAATGAAGGGAAGAGATTTGGAGAGTATTTTTTTTTTTTTAATTATAAAACGGGGAAACGTATGGGTAGGATAAAGATCGCGGACGGGCGGGCATAACATTCAGAGAAAATGATCAAGGAAGGAACAATGGAAAGGGATTGAAGAAGAAATGAAATTAAAATAAACAAATTAATTATCTAGTAATATTTAAATACAAATTGAACTAGTAAATATTTACATATGTTACAGTTTTATGTCATTAGCTTCGATAAATGAAGCTAAGACTTTATAAATCGGAATGGAGTTATTAAACAGTAAACACGGTATGCTAGTTGGAAATGGGACTTCTAAAATCGATAGTCTTGTATATAGAAGAGTATGATCATACAGTGAACATCTAAGAATAATATGATTCGTGTCAGCATCCTCTTCCCCGCACTCACAAGTATCATTGTCGATAATGCGAAACCGAGCGAGATGTGCAGGGCTGCACACGTGACCCAAACGCATGCGTATCAATACTGAAGTAACTCTTTTACCGAACTTTGTTTTGAAGAACCAAGGCTTAATAGGGACTTCAGGTTGAATAGAAAAGTAATACTTGCCTTTCACTTGACTGCTGCTCTTCCAAGCCTCCCCCCAAGATTCCTTGAGGCGGACCCTGGGAAGAGCAGTCAAGTCTTGAGGGTAGATTTTAAAATAAAAGGTATCGCCACACGCAATGGCCTCATTAGCTAACTGATCCGCTTTTTCGTTTCCAATGATTCCACTATGACTAGGAATCCAAGCGAAGGACACCGAATATCCCTTACTTTCACATTTTAGTAGTAAATCTCTTGACATTAGAGTTACCGGGGAAAGATTGTTTGATTTAAAGGGAAATTTTGCTAAAGCCGTTAATGCACTCATGGAATCTGCGAAAATTACTGTTTTGGAGAGTTTCATTATAAGGACGTATTCCAGAGCCTTAAAAATACCAAAGCATTCGGCAGTGAAAATTGAAGTTTCTGGAGGGAGTTTAATTTTTTGAACTATTTTATATTGAGAATGGAATATGCCGACACCAACATTTTGATTGCCTGCGTGTTTTGAGGCATCACTGTAAACATGGTGCCAACCAGGCCAAAGCTCGTCTACTACAGCTTTAAAAGAGAAGTTGGCATTAGCATCACCTTTTATGATACCATTATTCAAATGTATTTCAGGTGAAATTATTAACGCTTTAAAATCAGATTCAAAAATAGGAAAAATTGAAGAGTGGTGTGTGGGTGTAGTTATAATTGTGTGTGTTCTGAAACTAATAACTAGATGCGGTAATGGTTTATGTGCCCAGTATGGGGATGAATTGATGAAATCTGAAAGTTGATGAGTTTTGATGACTAAAGGGTGTTTAGAAAACTGAAAGATGCGGTAGAAAAATCTGTCAGCCAGGAACTGTCGACGTAACTTGAGGGGAGGATCAGCGCATTCGACCTGTAAAGCGTTTATGGGACTAGATTTCATCGCACCAGTTATGATTCGAAGGGACTTGGCCTGGACGTCATCCAGTTTCTTCATACCAGCAGCGCTACATGGTTCCAGTAAAAAAGTGCCATAATCCAATACACTCCTTATCAGTGCATTGTAAACTAATTTAAGTGAAAAGGGATGTGCACCCCACCAGACACCTGACAGACATCTGAGAATGTTCAGAGCACGTTCACATTTTTCAGCAATATACTCACAATGTGGATTACCAGTGAGTTTAGAGTCTAAAACTAGGCCTAGAAATTTTACATTAGATTTAACCGGAATAAGCTCTCCATTGTATTTTAAAATAATTGGAGGAGGCTTACGTTTTCTAGAAAAGAGCACCGCTCAGCACTTAGATACAGAGAGTTCCAGTCCATCTTTGTCCAAATAGATCTTAAGAAGATCTAAAGCTTTGGTCAAAGAGGCACAAGCGATATTAATAGATTTGTCAGTACTGTAAACAACCACATCATCGGCGTACTGCAGAATTTTGCATGTTGCAGCCAGGGAGCTTTCAAGGTCATATGTATATATGGCATAGAGAATAGGGCTGAGCACGGATCCCTGTGGGAGCCCTTTCCATAGCATTCTGGTCAAACCATTAATTGTTATTTTACGACCAGACAAAATATTGATGATAAAACGGATTAGGTTTAGTGGAACTTGTAATTTTTGTAACTTTTTCTTTAATATTATAAGGCAAACATTATCATAAGCTGATTTTATATCCAAGAAAGCGGCTACGACAGACTCATCTCCTGAAAATGCGAGACGTATATCTGTAATGAGTAAACCAACATTGTCCATGGTGCTCTTTCCCTTTCTGAAGCCAAACTGTGAATTTGGTAGTAAATTATTGTTTTCTAAAAACCATTCTAATCTATTTTTTATAAGGTGTTCAGCTAATTTCGCTATCACAGGAGATAGAGCTATGGGGCGATAAGATGTACTTTCTGATGGATTCTTATTAGGTTTTAGAATGGGCAACACTGTTTGTAACTTCCATGATTCCGGAACGTCACCTGTCAGAATTACGGAGTTTATAACCTCTAAATAATAAAGTAAACTATCATCACCAAGATTTGAAAAAAATGAATAAGGAATTCCATCTTGTCCAGGAGCAGAATCCCGGACATAAGATAGGACACCTTTAAGTTCTGCCAGACTTAAGGGTCCATCAAGGAATGAAGTACTTACATTTGAAGAAATTTGAGGAGGAGCAGAAACTAATTCTTGTTGTGGAACAAAAGGAGGAGCTAAGTTCGTTAAGAATTCCTCGGTTAAAGATGAAGGAATAATATTAAATGTGTTTGGAGATGTTCCAGTACGGAAACGTTTTATATTTGTCCATATAACTGAAGGAGGTGTTCTAGGAGAGATTGAAGCACAGAAACTTCGCCAACTCGTAAATTTCTTTTTCTTAAGGAGATTCTTTGTATGAGACATTATATCCATTAAATTATTAAAGTTTTCATTGGTCATGTTTAATTTGTATATATCCTCCGCCTCTTTCCTTTTTTTAATAGCCAATGTACATTCATTATCCCACCAAGGGGGTGAAGGTATTTGGTATTTTTGTAAATTCTTTAGAGCATATTTCTGTGTCACTATTTTTGGGTAAATCTGAAATGTTAGTGTCCATGTAGTTTTTAAACTTAGGCCAATTGTCATCTACAAGTTTATATTTTAGTCTGGGTTTAGTTGGAGTAGCTTTGACTTTCTTGCCAGGGAATGATATAATTATAGGAAAGTGATCACTGTAATAGGTAGAAGAGAGGGTGTGCCAAGTAAGAGAAGAAGCCAAGGAAGGTGATGAGATGGATAGATCAACGGAGCTAAGATGTTGGGAAGGATTTGTACGGCGTGTTGGAGAACCTGTATTAAGGAGGCAAAGATTGTGTTTGTGAAGTAAGTTGAGAAGTTCCTGTCCATTGTTATCTGATTTTGTACTGCCAAAAGATATGTGATGAGAGTTAAAATCGCCTAATAGAATGAGAGGCCTAGGAAGAGTCTGAAGAATGTTGCTGAGCTGTTGGAAACTAGAAGCAGAAGGCTTAGTAATATATATAGAAACGAAACATATATTAGTAATAAGTGCAGCAACTGCTGTAAAATCATCATGAGAAGGCAGAGGAATAGGTTTATATAGGATATTGTTTTTAACTAGTAAAGCTACTCCAGCATATCGGTCACTCCTGTCTTCTCTAAGACAGGAGTAACTTTTTATTTTGAAGACAGAGCCTGGCCTGAGCCAGGTTTCTGATAAGGCTATTATTGTGGGACTGTGTTTATTCAAAAGGTGTGAAAGTTCTGATTTTTTGTCATTGACACTGCGGCAGTTCCATTGCATCACCACATGGGGGTAATGCAATGAAGACAATACAGAGCTAGCGTTATTAAAGTTAATTGGAACATTGTTTGTTGCAGTCATTATGAGTGTGTGCGAGTTTGTTCAAAGTTTCAACAATGGATGCAACGTGGTCAGGTTTAATAATTGTTGAGTGTGAAAGGGAGCTAATTAATGTTATTATAACATCAAATTATAGATGGAGGATTTTCTTGGTTTAATTGATCTTTATATGCACAGCCATTGGCTGGACAGGGGATTTGAAAGTCTTTGGTGAGTTCTTTATGTGAGGACAGGTTATTGGATGGATGATGTTGACGTAGACTGGGCTGTCTAGTAACTGTCTTTTTATATGAAGTGGTCTTTACTGGAGATAACAGTGTGGGGGATGAGTTAGGAAAGTTGTTAGTAGACCGCCCTACACTAAAAGCATGATTTGATGTAATGTCAGCATATGATCTTATTACAGGTGGATGTATTTTATTAGCTTCAGCATATGAAATGCAGGACTCAGCCATAGATCGTTTTATGCGCTTTTGTCTGTCAAGCTCTGGGCAACTTTTGCTTGTCGCAAAATGAGACCCTGAGCAGTGACAGCAGGTAGCCTTATCTTCACTGATATGGCAAGTTTCGCCTGTGTGTGCTTGACCACATTTATAGCAGCGGGGCAAAGATCTGCATTGTACTTTGGTATGCCCAAACCTGGCACAATTGTAACATTGTATTGTAGGGTATGTATAAAGTTCAACCGGGAGAGCATTGTAGCACATAAATATTCTCTTAGGCAACACCTGGCCATCAAATGTCAGGACTACTGTTTGTGATGGCTTCCAAACAGGAGAGCCATCTACAACAGTCCTGTAATTCAATCGCCTAATCTTCAGGATTTTTCCGCAACCAATAGGCACTGAAATACTGTCACACACCTCTTCCGGAGACCATTTTGACGGAACGCCCCTAACGAGGCCCATGCGAGTGATGTTAAATGAAGGTATGAATGTTTTGAACCCATTCTTTTTATGGCTATCATGTTTCAAAAAAATGTTTGCTTTGTCAAAGTCTGTAAAAGTAAGAGACATTCGATTCCTTCCTATTTTTTTTAAGCTGCCATTAACAATACCTTGGAAATTTTCTTTCCTGAGGAATTTTCCAAAGGTTACCGGGTGCAAGGATACAGAATCGTTAGTGTTATTGTGTTCTCTTTGAATGTGTACGATGTAGGGAGCTAGATCACTATGCTCGTAAGTTAGCCGTCCTACTGGCGTAGATTGCAGGGGGATTGGTTTTGAAATAGCATTTTGTTGTTGGTCTGGTAAAATATTTTGCGGCGGATAAGAGAGTTGAGAAATAGGAATCTGGTTCTTTTCATTAATCGTATCAATAGAGTCACAAGTACAATCAGTTTCTTTACATTCCGCGGTTGAGTTACGTTTTCGTCGGCGTTTGTTGCAATGGCGACAGGTTTTGTGAGTGCGGGGACGTTTTAATTTGCGTGCAGGATTAACAGAAACTGTGTTATTGGAACAAATTGATGTATCTGTTTCCATGTCTGATTCGTTTGATGGTAAGGTAATAAAGCATGATGCTTGGGGAACTGAGCCCCCTGGATCAGGGGGCTCCTCCATAATAAAAAAGAAAAATCAAGGACTTACCAATGAAAAAGGTGAAATACTAAACTAAATACAAAAAATAAGATAATTATATACAAACTGCACCCTCCTGACCACTATTTACAATATAAAACAATTTATTTTTGCAAAAGGTAAAAAATTCGCGCCTATCACTTCGAACGTTTCCCGCGCTTTTCTTTTTACAGTGGTTATTGATTTTAATGAAACATGTTTATTTTTGGTCGAAATTTTAAAGTTGCCACATGAAAAAGAAAAATACTAATATAGCAGAATATTTTGCATCGCTTCGATGCGAAAATAGCCGTATCGTATCAGACGCTCCGAATCTAAGAAGTAAATTGATTTTGAAGATGTTCGGAGTATAAGTTACAATACATTCAATCAAAAAGCAGTGTACCCTAGACAATTCTAGTTTCGTGAGTAGACCTTTGGATTGGGAAGTATATCTGTCTTGAGATGGTTGTAAGGAGCGCGGGTGTTTAGCAGTTCGCACAGATTTTCATACTTATAATATTAGCAGACAGGACTCCAAGCGTCAAAGCACACTCAGACAGAATAATAACGAAGCGATACGTCGTATCCTGACGTCAACCTTATTTTGTCCTATTTTTGTTTAGTTTATATGATTTGTCCTAGTTTTGTGGACGAAAAGGCACATAGTAACACGTTTAGGACACAGCAGGTACAACGCTACTCCGTGTAATTTATTTGAATTGGTACATAATATCTGCCATCCTGAGGCACTCTAGTGCTTGCTCGTAGTGTACCCGTAACGTCTAAACGTCGCCCGAAACTAGCTATCATAATCTAATTATGATCGTGCATTTTGCTTCTAGACTTGCGCCGAGACATGCTAAAAGATGGAACATGACTGTTCTTATGAAAGAAAAGGAGTAGGAAAAGCTGAGTTAATCTAGCGATTTGCCTGTAGTGCAGATTCAGCTTTTCAGCCTCAATAAGCAGTTTTGTTAGCTAGTAGTATATTTGGATCAGTTTATAAATTAAACACACTGTATATAATAACCATTTCGAGTTTATTCAGTTAAAATATGAAATAACTTACGTGTACAGTAAAAATAAGTTGTTTTTAGATAGTCATTGAAGTGTTAACTCAAGTATGTATATCGCTAGAAGCCGCGCGGCCCGCGTCTCAACATTGCGACTACCTTAACACCTTGTTTACCAAGTGTACTAAAATACATTCTAATGATTATATTATTGTAATTTGTAATAGGTACATTAACATATAAATGGACAATTTGGACGTACAGTTGTGGTTTTTTTATTTACTATAGTGATAAACAGAATATTCTAAGGTTACAACATGTTCCTTCACTTTCGTTCCATAGATATTACGTGTTAATATTTACAGATTTTATACTAGACCTAAAATATTAAATGTTATTGTATACTCTCGCAATTTAATTATAATTTCATATCTTTAAGTTTTTAACACAGTTGTCTTATGCTTTCAAGATGTTAATGCCACCAAGCAGCATATTTTATGACTTTAAATTACAATCCACCATTTCCAAGGAAGTGAAAATTCAATGAAAAAAACCAAATAAAAATTAGGTACTTATAATTTATTTCACTGAATTTCTTCATTGGCGATTGTATATAATTATTTATATGGAAGCCTACCTCGAGTTTCAATGTGGGTAGCGAAATTGACAAAAGCGACGTAGGTATTTAATTCTTTTATATTTTACTCTTAATATTCATGTGTACCTATAACGTTATGGAACAAAAGTAAAGCAACATCTCAAACGTACGAGCGATCAGTTCATCGTTTAATGAACATCTTGTCGAAAATTAAATCTATTGTGTCGTCCGTGATATGTTTAGAGCCGAAATCATTAAATAATATGAACACTGAAGTATGATCGCTCACGAAGGCGAATAGAAAATGATGTATTATTGCTTTCGTAAATACATTTTTAACGATTATACAAAATGATGCGCGCATCACCAACATGTTTCCGTCCTGCTTTAATTTCTATAGCTAATAAATTGTGCTATCTGCTGAAACCATCCGTTAGACTATCATCATTCTTTATTATCCTTATTCATAATTATATCACCTAGTGAGGTTTCAAACAATAACCTACGAATCCCTCACACGTTAAGCCTTTGATGAAGAGTTAAACAAAATCCGTTCATGTTAGCATCATAGAAATAAAATCTGTACTATTGAAACCCTAAATGTAGAAGAGACCAGAACTATTTCACGACTTTATCATTTAATCCTAACAAGACATTATGTTTCTACAAAGCGAACCATTCGAGGCAAGTATTCAACGTATTATTCACTTATTCTATTTCCCGCGAACTGGGAGTAACAACCTCAATATAACCGCCGGCGCTACCGGCTGTGTATTTGTAAAATGTGACCAATAACTATTTCTATGAGAACTCGATGTCTATTACGTATTTCGATTTCAGTTCTCTTCAGCAACGTGTGAGGTGACCTATATGAGACTAATTAGGTAGAAATGTACTTAATGATCTACTCTCGTACACTCAATACAATATTATCAACAACGTAACTAGGATCTACTTACGAAAAAACTATGAACATCACAAAATCCCGAATAACTATCAGAAAATGTGTATGGCTAAGAAACAAATTATAATACACGTTCATGAATCACTCATTATTTACTTCACAATTGCAAATTCTTACAACTCTCACTAGTACTCAAGTACCTACCTATGGCAAAAAGGTTGTGTAATGGCACTGTACTATTAATTCGTTTAGAAAGCCTTCAAGTTATTGGCAAATTGGGATAAGAAAAGAAATTTGCAATAGTGATCATTTAAGTTAATTAATATTAAAATATAATAAAAGTTCATAATTGCACAATTAAATTGAACATAATATTTTACAATAAAACAGTATAAGCTCAACTCTTTATTATTAATATTTACGAATAATTCATACAGTATTATAATTATAAATTAAAATAAAAAGTTCATAGATAAAATATTGCATCATTAAACAAGGAATCACTTAAGTCATTTATTAATTTATGTATTTTATTACAAAAATATTCAAACATATCAAAGTCAGTCCATACGCAGATAATCACCAACTTTATGTTTTTGCAGTTCGCAAAAGGCACTCCTTGATGCAAATTAATTGTCCAAAGTCGTGAGACACGGATGGGGCGTGTAGGAACCGATCATTCAAACTGTTGAGCTTATTTTAAAAGCATCCCATATTGGTAAATTAAAATTACAGCTTATCACTATTTATATCATAAGAAACAGGAAGAAACTACAAATAGACAAGTCCACAACGGTATTTAAAATAATACAAACAAACCAGTACATAATAGAGTACAAATTTACTTCAGCTACGCTACGGGTTATTCTCTGTTATGCTGCCTAATTTTATAATCGTAGTGTCTGAAACATTCACTCTCCGTACACAAGAAAATGAACGAGTCAAATTACTTTTTCCTATACTTTGCACTTGTTTTCATTCCGTCGAGTATTGCACATAACATTTCCACGAAAATATATACATCAGTCAGTTATTGTATGTATAACATGTTAATCGATCACTTGTAGCTTTGTTACCGCCGGATGGACTACACCGCGAGTAGCCGTCTCACGGAACACGTCTCGGTATTACGCGTTGAAAATTGTCCTTGCACTGTGTTCGTGGATTAGATCTCGGCGGTCAGCTCTGCTGAAGCCTGCAAAAAATAAATAATGCTAATTAATTTTTTTGGTAGAATTTCAAAAAAATATCCTAACAACACACAAATAATTGGCGGGATCGGGCACTATATTAAATGGCGGCTCGAAAAAAAGCGCGGGAATTGTCGAATTTGGCGGTCGTGATTTTTCTTTTGGATTTTTTAAATAATACAAAACCTTTGAGATTGGAGATAAGTTGTGTAGATTTATGTAGATATTGATTAGGCTAGTTAATATTATTGTTTGTGTATATAATTCTCTACATTTAGGGTAAGTTTTTTCATTTTTATTTTATTGTCCGATGGACAAGGAACCGCCTGATCCGGGGGGCACAGTCCCCTCGGTTGGGCATAACATTGTTATTAACAATGAATCAAGTATGGACACTGACTCGTCCATAACCAGATCGGAGCGGAAAAGGGCTAGAGCTCCACGCAAAATGTGCAAACACTGCAATAAAAGAAGGAGACATGGTCACTCTACAGCAGGTATTTATAAGGAATCAGATTGCCATTGCGATAATGACTCGGTAGTAGTTCATCTGGAAGCCACTCCACGTTCTGTGGATGCTGCACAAAGTGAAATTCGTTCCGCCTCAGAACTTCCCCAGAAGGCGCCACAGGTTGCTAGGGCTTTGTACGAAGCCACAGACTTGTCGCCATATGTTGTACATATACAAAAAAATATTGATACAGGAAACTCTGCTCAATCATTACACCCAATTACATTAGGGCATTTTCTTAAAAAACGTCGATATAATAATATTGTCAATGGTTCTTTAAAACGCATCGGTCGAAATAGAATATCAATAAGCTTCTCTCATTACCTAGATGCAAACTCATTTATAAATGACCCTTGTTTGGCGAAAGAGAAATTAAAGGCATTTGTTCCATCTATTAATGTGTGTCGTATGGGTATTATTAAAGGTGTACCTACAGAATGGTCTCCCGAGGAAATAATGGAAAATGTGACTGTTCCCACTGGATGCGGGAAAGTTATTAAGGCAAGGCGTCTTAACTATAAAGTTCACGAACCGACCCCTGTTTGGAAACCATCCCAAACAGTCGTGCTCACCTTTGACGGTAAAATTTTACCTAAACGCGTGTTTTGTTGTTACAATTCTATGCCAGTAGAATTGTATACATTCCCAACAATTCAATGTTTTAATTGTTGTCGTTTTGGTCATACAAAGGTACAATGTAGGTCGAACCCTCAGTGCTTCAAGTGTGGGGAGAGGCATTCTGCTGACACTTGTAGTATTGAAGACGAAAGTGATAGTAAATGCTGTCATTGCGGTGGCATTCATTACGCGATTAACAAAAAATGCCCAGAGTTTGAGAGACAAAAGTCAATAAAGCACTATATGGCCCATAGCTGCGTGTCGTATGCTGAAGCGTCGTTGCTACATCCCCCAATCACCAAACTATATGCAGATGTGGTAACATCTGCTCCATCACATAAAAATAATAATTTTTCTTCTTCTCCACCTTCGCCCCATTCACCGAACACATCAAATTTCACATCACACAGGAAAACAGTATTTTTAAAACCTCGGGAACCCCCAAAAAAAGCCAAGGGGTATGACCGGGCACCTCATCAAGAACTTATTAATAATGAAGTTTCTACATCGGGTAATGGTGTTGCTTTGCATAATAAATCAACAAGTAATATTAATGAAAGTCAAATTTTTAATTTAATTATCATGCTAATTAATACTTTATCTAAAAATAATATTATTGAACCGTCCAACGTTGCCACTATAATTGATATGCTGTCTAACATAATTAACCATAATGGATCCAAACCAACCCAAGATTGTTCAGTGGAACAGTCGTAGCATTGTAAATAAAAAATCTGATCTGTTCTATATATTAAATAAATACAATCCCTTTGCAGTCGCTCTCTGTGAGACATGGCTGAAGCCGGGGTTCTCTTTTAGAATTCCTGGCTATGCGTGTCTAAGAACAGACAGAAGCGATGGGTATGGCGGTGTCGCCATACTTATTAAAAATAACTTGTCTTTTCAGTCTTATCCTCTTCCAAGTCTCAGTGATGATATATCTGCTGTTGCTGCTATTGTAAATAAAATCTGTATAGTATGTATATATTATTCTCGCCCTACTGTAAATATTCTTTCTGAAATTAATAATC
The DNA here is from genome assembly GCA_964057195.1 of Orthosia cruda. NCBI lineage: Eukaryota > Metazoa > Arthropoda > Insecta > Lepidoptera > Noctuidae > Orthosia > Orthosia cruda. The sequence continues at coordinate 31,469,686 of OZ059843.1, read as the reverse complement.
TTTTTACAGTTTTACCTAAACCATTTTTGGTAATGGGTGATTTTAACGCACAGCATCAGTCCTGGGGTAGCTCTAGTTCCAATTATTATGGGGAAAAGTTAATAGAAATTCTAGACTCAAACAATTTGTGTATTTTAAACACATGTCTTCCAACACGCCAAACAAATCCAGATGAGGGAAATAGTGCTCCAGATCTCTCAATCTGCACACCTGAGTTAGCATCGACATTATGCTGGTCACCTTTACCGTCTTCTTATGGTAGTGATCATTTTCCTTTAATCATTTCTTTTCCACATAAAAAACCAGATACTTGCATTCTGACACCACAACCGCGATTAAAATACAGGCTTCAAAATGCAGACTGGGATAAATACAAAGATTGTGTGGAAGAAAGATTTTCTGCTTTATCTAATTCCTTAATAAATGATCCTCAGTTATTATCTAATGCAATTACAAGAATTTTAATAGAGGTAGCAGATAATACTTTCCCTATTAAGAATAGGGCTAAAGGCAAAATTCCTTCACCACCTTGGTGGGATGCTGAGTGCACTCAGGCCATTAAAAAAAGAAAAGAAGCTGAAAAAAATTATTGCCATACTATGACTCATCACAATTTTGAGATTTACCAAGAAGCTGCACGTGCAACTCGTAAGCTCCTCAGGAAAAAGAAATTTGAAGGTTGGCAAAGTTTTTGTGCATCTATATCTCCAGAAGTTAAAGCATCTGTAGTATGGCAAAATATCAGGCGATTCAGGTCAGCATTCAGTGACACAACAGCCTCAAAACTGCCATTAGAGTTGGCCAATGAGTTTATGGATCATTTGGCCCCGCCGTCTGTCCCAGAACAGAGATCATTAATGCATTTTCCCTATATTCCTACTTTGGATTCCGAGTTGAACTCTCTCTTCACACTAAGTGAGTTGAAAGGAGTCCTTTCACATGTTAAGGATTCAGCTCCTGGTGAAGATGGTATACCATATTCATTTATAGCCAATCTGTCTGACTCTGTTCTTTTAATTTATTTAGATCTCATCAATACAGCTTTAATATCTGGCAACATCCCATCAAGTTGGAAGTCTCAAACAATTATTCCTATTCTGAAACCAAACAAACCTTCTTCTAAAGTTACTTCTTATCGACCAATTGCACTTTCAACAGTTCTTGCTAAAATTGTTGAACATCTCATTAAGAATCGTTTGGAGTGGTATTTGGAAAGCAAAAACTTGTTGTCAACATCACAGTTTGGTTTTAGGAAGGGCAAGAGTACGATTGATAGTCTTAGTGTGTTCACAACTGATATTCGTTTAGCCTTTTCTTCCAATAACTCTGTTATTGCTGCCTTCCTTGATATAAGTTCAGCTTATGATAATGTCCTAGTATCAGTCCTGGAACAAAAGTTGAATTTATTACAAATTCCAAAAATGCTGTCTAATTTTATAATTAATATGCTTTCAGAGAGATCATTAAATCTAGACATTGAAGGGTGTACATTTACCCGTTTAGTATGGAAAGGTCTCCCTCAGGGTTCTGTACTTAGTCCACTTCTTTATAATATTTACACTTATGATTTAGAATCCTCTCTAAATGAGTCAGTACAAGTCCTTCAATATGCAGATGATTTACTTCTTTATTTATCTGGTCATTCTGTTGAAAATATTTGTACTTCCTTAACCTCTTCTTTATGCTTACTGAAGACATGGTTGGAAACCAATGGTCTACACCTGTCAATTGATAAAAGCAACATAGTCTTATTTACTAGAATGCGTAAGCCTCCAGCAGTTACAGTAATATATGATAATATCTCTATGCCGCTTAAAAATCAAGTAAAATTTTTAGGCCTTGTTTTGGATACACATCTTACAGGTTTACCACACTGTGAATATATAACTGCTAAATGTGAAAGAAATATCAACATAATTAGATGTCTTGCTGGTGTTTGGTGGGGAGCACATCCCTTTTCGTTAAAACTACTGTACAACACCTTGATTAGAAGTGTATTGGACTATGGGACCTTTTTGCTGGAACCTGCTAATGTTGCTGGTCTTAGGAAACTGGAAAGTGTTCAGTCTAAGGCACTTAGAGTAGTTTCAGGTGCAATGAAAAGCAGTCCTATTAATTGTCTTCAGGTGGAATGTGGAGACCCCCCGCTTCATTTGCGACGTCAATTTTTAGCTGATAGATTTATGGCTCGGTGTTTGCAATTTACATATCATCCTTTGCGAAATACACTTTCCATTCTCTCTAAAGAAGTTGCTTCATCCACTTACTGGAGGCACAAAGATACTCCGTGTTTAGTTAAAAGCTTTAGAAAATACAATTTAATTGAAGCTCCTTGCCACCAATCTCAATTTCTTCCTATATATCATTGTAATTACAGTTCATTAATTATGCCACCAAACATTCATTATAACCTTAATATTTACCGAGATGACGTATGTCATAACATTAACTTCAACTTTACTATGGATAGAGACTTTAAGGGCTGTCAGCTCCTGTTTACAGATGCTTCGAAACATGGAAGAAACTCATGTGTGGGAGTAGGTGTATACCACTCCCAGTATAATGTCGTACAAAAAATAAAGCTCCCGCCCGAATCATCTGTATTTACGGGAGAATGTTACGGTCTATTCAAAGCTGTCGAATATATACTCCTTATGGGCTTACGGAATTCACTCATTTTAACTGATGCAAGGAGTGCCTTACAATCTTTGGCCAGATTTCCATTCTACTCTCATAATTCTTTTATTATATTTGAAACACGTGAACTCCTTCACAGATGTTCTATTAAGGGATATTCAGTGCATTTTGCGTGGATACCCTCACATTGTGGCATTTTAGGTAATGAGAGAGCAGACCAGTTAGCTAATGATGCCGTATTATGTGGAGACGTTTATCCGTACAAAAATAACTCCCAAGATCTGGCTGCTCTGCCCAGGGTTTTTCTACAGGAATCCTGGGATCAGCTTTGGTCAGGGCAATCAGTGAAAGGGAAATTTTATCGTACTATCCAGCCATCCATTCCTGTAAAACCTTGGTTTAGCAAGTACAAGCTAAGCAAAAAGATTTCAACCATATTCATACGTATGCGATTGGGTCATGTATGCACTCCAGCTCATCTTGCCAGGCTTGGCATTGTGCAGAGCCCTGAGTGTAAATGTGGCGCTGAGATGGGAGATCTGAACCACTTTATTTTTGCCTGCCCCCTTTATGACCACTCCTCACTTTTCCAAAGCCTTGTTTCCCTCCGAGTCCCTTTTCCCACTTCTATCTCATGTATTTTATTTAATTTTAATTTAGATATTTATAAAATCATAGCACTTTTCCTTGTAAATAATGATATAGCTATTTAATAGTAAATTTTAATATGTAATAATTTATTTAATAGTTTTTAGTTTAGTTTAAAGATTGATAGATGCACCGAGTCGGCCCTTATATTGTGTCACCTGGTGACACATTATAAGAGTTTGTTGTTGTATTATATTCCCATAATATACTGTTAAAATTTATTAGTAACAACTATTCTCCTTTTCGTTTCCAAATTTCCCTTTGTAATATTTTTTTATTTCGCGAGTTTTCAATTCTTACGTTTTGTTATCATCAGAGTTAATATTGTCAGTGGCAATAAGCACGAATAGTGCAGAGCCAAAACAAAAAAAAAAAAAAAAAAAAAATGGCGGCTCTTGAACATAAATAAAAGTTATTATTCTCGGATGGTAATCCAAAAGTAATCATATACAATCCCACCGCACTATTCCCAAGCCACTGCAACTTCTGAAAGCCAGAATCAACAGTGGCGACCACCAGAAAAGCGCTAAGGCAATGAAGCTCGACGAAGTCCCGGAGAATGAATTTTACTGTCTTGGATCTCTTGGATCCTTTGAAGTAATCGTATAGCGAGTCGAAGTCGAGAAGAAGTTGAATAATTTAAATATGATTTAATTCAGAAAGGGAAATCTGTGATTTTAAAAATTAATGATCACCATAAGTACAAAAAAATTGCGACAAAATGCTTACCCACCTATACAAGCAAATACGAAATCTTTTAAATGGTCACAGATAATATAATATTAGCATAAAATGGGTAAGTTTTGAATAATACTGTAGCCATGCCCTGGTAATGGAACGAAAATTAAATTGATGTATCAAGTTTTCAAATATATGTTAGCTACAACTGTTTATTTCTCGCCAAACTTCTTGGCCGCCCTGAAGTTGGCTACAATGGCTGCGCAGTAGTAAATCTCATACAAAAACAGCACCGATCAGTGTTTCTTTCAGGTATTACTGACACAGGTGCCTTACTGCCCCCCCGGAGCGTTTGGAACGTAATCGATATATAAAGAAATAGCAATAGGTTGCCACTCGCTCACTTTCGCGTGTCTACATCAGATTTACGTATATTCGCGACGAATATCCCTACAATTTGGCAAATTATTTAAACCTGGTGTTATTTTAGAGCTGGAAATCCTTTATTAACGTGACGTGGCACTCAATCAGCCAATCGGGCGTTGAGTAGTGCATGACATATTAAAGTAGCCAATCAGAAACCAGAATAGCGCCTATTAAGAACGACACACTTTCGAGAATATCGCCATTCCTTTTCCTCTAACGCTATCCCATAAGGCTCTCCCACTCTAAACACCTGTTTATAGATAGTAATTTCGCGAAATTGCCAGGAAAAAGCCACAGCAAAGAATAATTATTCTTCGTAGCTTTTTACAACGTGTTTGACAATTTTGGTTCAGCTTATAGCATCTTATATTAATTCATCATCATCATCATCATCATCTTCCTGCCCTTGTCCCATGCCCTTTTCTTTGGCCGTCCCCTCCCTCTCCATCCATCCACATTTATATTCATAACTCTTTTAGTAACATGCTCTTCATCCCTCCTCATCAGATGGCCATACCAGGACAAACGGTTTCCTTTCAACTTTTCTGTCGCTGGCGCCACTTTCAAACTTCCTCTAATATACTCATTTCTCACTTTATCCATTCTCGTCACTCCGCACATCCATCTCAACATTCTCATTTCTGCTACATGCAATCTCTTTTCATCCATCTTTTTCACAGCCCAACATTCTGATCCATATAGTACGTACGACAGGTCGAATCACGGACTTGTAAATTTTCCCCTTTAACTTGAGGGGCATCCGTGGGTCACAAGTTGTTCCAGTGAGTTGTCGCCATTTCATCCATATTAATTAAAATATTAATAATAATTGGAATTGATATTAAATTTTACTTTGTTTCCTTTATTAACTCCGCCCCCCCAGATCTCTTAACCGCCCCCCCCGGAGAATTTTGCCTGAAAGAAACTCTGGCACCGATCCGTGGCTTGCGCATCGGAAAGCCAACTTCAGGGCGGCCCAGAAGTTTGGCGAGAATACTGTGAGTTGAATAAATTTTCAACAGCCAAAATGCTTCATTTTCGGCTCTAGCTAGACAGACGGACTGCATTTCAACTACACTCCGACTGCAAAGTTTGCAGTTTGAATGCAGTTAGTACGGCGGCAATAAAACTGCAAACTAACCATGCAGGCCGATTGCAGTTGGCGTGCAGTTCCTACGAATCTATTGAGCGGTTTGTAGTCCAAGGTTGAGTGGAAGGAAAGAGAGAGCGCGCGTACTCCACCACCTCCGTGTAGATGAGCTGCTTCTAGTGGTCCACCGTGTACTAGTACAACATTACCTATGTGGTGAACGCGGGCTGCGCGTGGTCGGGCGGCGGCTGGTGCGTGGTGGGCGGCGGCGGCGCGGCGTACTCCACTACCTCCGTGTAGATGAGCTGCTTCCAGTGGTCCACCGTGTGCTAGTACAACATTACCTATGTGGTGAGCGCAGGCTGCGCGTGGTCGGGCGGCGGCTGGTGCGTGGTGGGCGGCGGCGGCGCGGCGTACTCCACCACCTCCGTGTAGATGAGAAGCTTCCAGTGGTCCACCGTGTGCTAATACAACATTACCTATGTGGTGAGCGCGGGCTGCGCGTGGTCGGGCGGCGGCTGGTGTGTGGTGGGCGGCGGCGGCGCGGCGTACTCCACTACTTCCGTGTAGATGAGCTGCTTCCAGTGGTCCACCGTGTGCTAGTACAACATTACCAATGTGGTGAGCGCGGGCTGCGCGTGGTCGGGCGGTGGTTGGTGCGTGGAGGGCGGCGGCGGCGCGGCGTACTCCACCACCTCCGTGTAGATGAGCTGCTTCCAGTGGTCCACCGTGTGCTAATACAACATTACCTATGTGGTGAGCGCGGGCTGCGCGTGGTCGGGCGGCGGCTGGTGCGTGGTGGGCGGCGGCGGCGCGGCGTACTCCACCACCTCCGTGTAGATGAGCTGCTTCCAGTGGTCCACCGTGTGCTAGTACAACATTACCTATGTGGTGAACGCAGGCTGCGCGTGGTCGGGCGGCGGCTGGTGCGTGGTGGGCGGCGGCGATGCGGCGTACTCCACCACCTCCGTGTAGATGAGCTGCTTCCAGTGGTCCACCGTGTGCTAATACAACATTACCTATGTGGTGAGCGCGGGCTGCGCGTGGTCGGTCGGCGGCTGGTGCGTGGTGGGCGGCGGCGGCGCGGCGTACTCCACCACCTCCGTGTAGATGAGCTGCTTCCTGTGGTCCACCGTGTGCTAGTACAACATTACCTATGTGGTGAACGCGGGCTGCAAGTGGTCGGTCGGCGGCTGGTGTGTGGTGGGCGGCGGCGGCGCGGCGTACTCCACCACCTCCGTGTAGATATGCTGCTTCCAGTGGTCCACCGGGTGCTAATACAACATTACCTATGTGGTGAGCGCGGGCTGCGCGTGGTCGGGCGGCGGCTGGTGCGTGGTGGGCGGCGGCGGCGCGGCGTACTCCACCACCTCCGTGTAGATGAGCTGCTTCCAGTGGTCCACCGTGTGCTAGTACAACATTACCTATGTGGTGAGCGCGGGCTGCGCGTGGTCGGGCGGCGGCTGGTGCGTGGTGGGCGGCGGCGGCGCGGCGTACTCCACCACCTCCGTGTAGATGAGCTGCTTCCACTGGTCCACCGTGTGCTCGCGCTCGTCCACCGAGTGGTCGTATGACGCTGGCGCCGGCTGGAACATGAACATTAGCTCAGCAGATTTGACAAAAAAAAATGGTATTCGAAAAAGCTACCAGAGAAAATAATTTCTTTTACTAGAAATAATTGTAATAGCTATATCATCCCATCAATCCCTGCTAACTAGGCAATGTTATATTTTGTCGCAGCAAATGCCTTCTAAACCTATCCTTGATTTCTTTCCTAGCTACATTTCCAACTTTTCTCTCAGCTATTTTTTTCATAAAATTGACAATATTTTACATTGCCAACTGTTCTCCAGATCTTTTCTCCACAGCAAGAATAACATTTCCCCAAGAAAATCCCCCTCTATATTCCCCAACATATTTCTATTCTAATTTTCCCACAATATTTTTTTCCCCAACATCAGTCCAGTGTACGTACCGCGTTGACCTCCCCCTCGTCGTACCACACGTTGATGTAGGGGTGCAGCAGCGCCTCGTCCACGGAGATGCGGCGCTCCGGGTCGATCACCAGCATGCGCGACAGCAGGTCGCGCGCCTGCGACGCCTGCGCAACAACAGAGAGGTAGTCGTTAAAATAAAATTACTAAATATTTATAAAATATACTATACCAAATATAATCTACTATAGACTCATTAAATTAAATACATGTAAAACCGGGCAGACTAGCATTACTTTGTGTTCACACGAACGATTCTTTTTCCACTACCTGATGAACTTACTTAATTAAATGCACATAAGTTCCAACAACAATTTATTAGAAACATTCAGACTAAATTTCACAGATTAATCAACGCGCGCTTTTTCGAGAGGTAACAGGTTCAGTATCATGCTGCCAGTTGCATAATGATAACAAAACTCCAAATAAAACTCATTTCGCTGTTATTATGAAATTATGTTTTTTTAAATTTTTATTTTATAATCTTGTGTCTAAATGTTCATATTTCGAAACTAATTTCTTAGGCAATGTGTTATATAATAGACAAGGTAGTGGAAAAATAGTACATTATCGTACAAGTGTGTAATGTTGGTGATTACCGCTGAGGCGCCATTGAGACCCGAGCCGTTAGGTGAGGGTCTTAAGAGAGCCGAGGACAGTAATCATCAATACACACGAGTATCATACGACGTTTTTCAACACACTTGTGAAGAAAATAATACTAAAAAATCATTTCCAACAGTGAAAACGAGTTGTGAATTTTTTTTCGCAATGGCGGGCAAAATTAATCAGTCAAAGTAAATTAATCTATGCGCGCGCATCTAAAACAATTGCGATCGGCCATAGACTAAAAATAATGTTTTTTTTTTGGCTCTTCGCGAATGACAAAATGGGGCATTCCAAGTTTTCTTTATTACAGACAAAAACAAAAATGATATTTGAGTGAAAGTTTTATTTATTAAACACGTACAAGTTGAATCAATCAATCAATCAATCAATCAGTCTTTATTTGTAAACATAAGTAGGTTACAGCAGTGTGCAAGATGTTACAATAATACGAGTTTCTATATGTTTTGCCATGTGGCGTACAAATATACATTTATGTGAGGCATTTGCCAATTAGGAAAAACCAAAAAACCTTGGAAAAACGGCAAGTGCTTAATATGGGACGCAACTTGCGTCAGCACTGTTGCCGCCAGCCACCTTGGTCGCACCGTCCTCTCGCCGTCAGCGGCGGCGGAAGACGCCGCTGGGAGGAAAAGGGTGAAGTACGCACCATTGGAGGGCCGTTACTATTTTGTGCCCATTGCCGTTGAGACCATGGGCTGTTGGGGCAGTGAGGCCAAGAAGCTCATTAGTGAGATAGGGCATAGGCTAAGGGACAAAACGGGTGACTCCCGCTCCAGCTCGTTCTTGGTGCAAAGGTTAGCCATTGCCATCCAACGTGGCAATGCAGCAAGCGTTATGGGCACCTTTGCGCCGGGAACAGTTAGGGGCGGGTTATTTGACTAGTTATAAGACAACGCTTTTTGACGAGTCGTTGTGACTTTGACATCTAATTTGTTAATCTTTATACTTGTGCGAATAAACTTATACATACAGCATTAATCCTTAACCAATTATATCATTAGGTAAGATAATTTATAATAACTCCGTAATCAATATCAATTATTTGTGTAATTTAATATGTCAAGTAATGTCATTAATTAATTATAAATGTGATTATGTCAGTAATAAATAGTTATAATGTCAAATAAGTTATTGTTAACGGAAAAGTTTAAAAGTGATATTGTCCACAGAATTTCAAAGTCATCATTATACATTTTTATGCATGGGGCATGCTATGGGTATACAAATATTATTGCCAATTAGGTAAGAAAATTTATAATAACTCCGTAATCAATATCAATTATTTGTGTAATTTAATATGTCAAGTAATGTCATTAATTAATTATAAATGTGATTATGTCAGTAATAAATAGTTATAATGTCAAATAAGTTATTGTTAACGGAAAAGTTTAAAAGTGAAAAGTTGAAATTATCTATTTAAATACGAAGTTGCATGAAATGTGTTGCATTTGTACTATTGAGCACGATCTTTTTTGTATCGAAACTTTTTTAAGAACAAAGCAACTCAATCAATGAATTTAAAAAAAACTCTTTATCTACTCTCATATCGTAATATTCGAATTATAAAATTCAAAACGAGTTTATATTGGCATACTTTATAAACACAATACCAAAATTTAAAAATAGAATCTTATTATAACACTATTTCTCTAACAAAATAATGCTATAAAACAATTTTTTTTCTCTTACGATACAGGACAAATCCAAGAAGTTAATCACTAAGGAGTTTCCATCAATATTTTTTTTGTAATGCCATTTTATAGTACCTATTATAAAAAGATTTGATTCCAATTTTAAATTGTCTATGACAATGCCCGCTTTAGACATAGCACGCACTGTGATTTTTATTCGCGCGAATTTTGTTTCCTTCTACCTGTTCATAGAGCTCAAAATATTCGGGCGAATAAAATTCGCGCCGTGGTGCGGTGGATTCTGTGGCAAAACACGGATTTCTTGCGGAATTATTTTCGCACGATTTCGTTACCGATGCGAACAACTTCATACAATTACATAGGACGCAGAATGGGCGGAAAAAAATCGCGCGAATAAAGATCGCAGTGCGTGCTAAGCCTTAGCGCATGCGCGGTTAATGCGGTGATGTGCTGGTTTTTGGCGCCATTCATACGTTTTGCAAGTTTTGCTGTACTGAATTTCATGAGTTATTTATATTATTGTGTGTGAAATGTCTGATATCAGTGAATGTGAAGAAAATTAGATATTTATATTTATATATTAGATGCGGCGAAGGAAATTACTCTTAATTTATTACCAGCAAAGTCGAGAAAAGTATATGACAAATGCTATCACGATTTTATGGCATGGAAAATGCAAAAAGAGGTATTTAGTAGGTTCAATCCCAATTTATGAGTGTAGATAAAGTAGTGTATGAAACTGCACATAACTAGGTATTAAAACATTCGTGTGAAAGCTATTAAAAACCTCGCCTACGGCTCGGTTTTTAAACACACACTCATGTTTTAATACCCCTCATTATGCAACAGTTTCATAAACTACTATTAACTCACTTGTGAATAATAGTAATGAAAAAGTCACAGTTTGATAACAGGTGTCATTATGTGCCTAATTGCGGTGAAATTAGAGCCACTCTATGAGTAAGTGTGTTGAAAAAATTCTTTCATCACCTCTGCTCTTAAAAAGGTGAAGGAAACATCGTGATCGTCATGTCCTAGAACCAAACATTCAAAGAAATTTGACATCCACCACTGGGCCCAGGTGGTAGATGATGGTTCTTTGGCCTGTGTCCCAACAGTGGCAACGTTATAAGGATGATAATGACATGTAAAACTCAGAGTTGAGTTTACTATAAGCAAAAAAAAAGTTAAGAAGAAAAAGAAAGAGTAAGCGCAATTTATCGATATGTCATCGGTACGATCCTTTAACCATGAGTGATTAACTTCTTTTCATTTACTTGATGTAAATTCTTACCCTAATTGGCAGTTATTTTTTTAGAAGGATTGATTGGTATGTTGCTAACTGACCAATTAGACTATAACTCGACCATTTTTTTGAGTTTGTTTTACCCGGGCCATAATAACGAATCGATTGACATCTTATGCATCAAAATCGGATGAATAGTTTAGGCGCTACGGGGGAACATACGTAAATACATACATACAAAGACTGCTAAAATCATAACCCTTCCTTTTGGCTTTGCCGTAGAAAGTTGTTTGGGCTGACTCTAAATAAACTATATTATTTAATGTTTTTTGTTAGATAAAGAGAAGTAAATAGTGAAAGCAAGCTGAACTTTGATTTTTAATTTCGTAGACTTAACTAACATTTCGTGGGTTGCCACTTTATCTTTACATAAAAATAGTGTTGTATCCTGAGTGATCAATAAATGACGGCAAATCTCTTTGCGGCAGATTGCTGCAATCGTATGTCTGTTTATTGTTTATACCATTTTATAACATAACATCACGCCAGTACGCTCTAAAGGGGTACGCAGATGTGTACAGTTCACTTTGGTACACCCTCATTTCACCGGTTACGTTCAAGTTTCATGATATTTGGGTAATCTAGCTATCAAATCTGGCATTATAGCTACCTTACTAAAGAACTTGCTTATTAGGTACAACTAAAAAGAAAAATAATAATTCGATAAATAAAAATAAAAATAATAATTCGAAATAAATACTACTGAATTCCAAATAAAAACACTACAAAGTGAAAACGTCCATAAAGAAAAATATTGGTACCAACCACAGACACCGACTTCCAAAAATAAAGTAATTTTTCACTTTGTAGTGTTTTTATTTGGAAAGTCGGTAGATTTTTTTTTTTTAACTTTTTATATGTTTTCGTTTCGGTGTGGTGTTCTGGAGTGCTACTAGATGGCGCTCAGCAAATCTGTCCTTACTTTTTTGTATGAATTTGATATTCTTCTCCCTAGAGTTAGTAAAGATACAGGTAGGTAAGTAGGGTAGGTACAGGTAGGTAGGTAAGTAGGGTAGGATAGGCAATTAACGGGAGCGAAGCCGCGGGCACAGCTAGTCTTGAATATTTGTAATATGCGGTGTGCTTTTAACAAAAGTTTTAAATTTTCTTTCATTTAGTTTTAATATATCACAAGGTTTTTATTTAATTATAAAAGGTAAAGGTGTGTATAGTGTCGATCAAGGAGTTTTTTCGTAACTCATGAAACACAGTAAAGTAGTTCCATTGTTTAAATCCGGGGATAGCAAAGAAGCCAATCATTATAGACCAGTGCCAATTCTGCCGGCTCTCAGTAAAGTCTTTGAAAAGTTAATGCTCAACCAATTGTTGCGTCATTTTAACAAACATTTTAGCCTGGGAAGAAGCACAAGAAGCCATAGGAATCTTTGCACCCTCACGAAAGCGTTCGATTGCGTTAACCTTGAGACACTATTGTTGAAACTCGAGGACTATGGGATTAGACATACTGCCCTTGAGTTATTTAGATCATATTTGAAAGCCAGACAACTTAAAGTTCAGGTAAACGGCGTAAACTCACTAGGATCTGAAATTACAATGGGCGTTCCTCAAGTCTCGATATTGGGTCCATTCCTCTTTTTAGTTTACATTAACGATTTGCCCCAATTATTACAAAATCAACCGAAGATCGTGTTATTTGCTGATGACACTTCTGTGATATTTAAAATAGATCGGCGGTCACAAAATCTTGATGATGTGAATAAGTCTATTCATCAGGTCCAAACTTGGATCACGGCAAACAATTTGGTACTAAATGAAAAAAGAAACCAAATGTATTAGATTCACATTGCCGAATGTCAGAAGTAGCGAATGCGACATCATATTGAATGGAGAAAAGCTGGACTATGTAAATCAAGCAGTTTTCCTAGGAATCACTCTAGACGATAAATTACAATGGGGGCCTCACATAACATCTCTTGCGGGTCGGCTGAGCTCAGCCGCTTATGCTGTTAGAAAGATAAGATAGTTAACGGATGTAGAAACCGCGCGTTTGGTCAATTTTAGTTACTTTCACAGCATTATGTCATACGGTATTTAACTGTGGATTCGGGCGGCTGACATTGAATCAATATTTATATTGCAAAAGAGAGCTGTCAGAGCCATATATAAGTTAAGTCACCGAGAATCTCTTAGGGAGCTATTCATCATCATCATCATCATATCAGCCGAAAGACTGCTGGACATAGGCCGCCCCCAAGCGTCGCCACTAAGACCGGTCCCGTGCGTCTCGCAACCAGCAGATCCCTGCAACCTTCACCAGGTCATCGGTCCACCTGGTGGCAGGCCTTTCAACGCAACGTCTTTCGGTTCGCGGTCACCACTCCAGAACATTTCTGCCCCATCGGCCATCCGTTCTGCAAGCAATGTGCCCTGCCCACTGCCACATAAGTTTGGCAATTCTTCGGGCTATGTCGGTAGCCCTGGTTCTCTTGCGGAACTCTACATTTATGATTCGATCACGCAAGGAAACTCCGAGCATTGCCTTAGGGCAGGGATGGCGAACCTTTATTAGAAAACGTGCAATATAAATTATATTTTCTTCCAACTATGCTTTAATTTCATCACAATCACACTAAAAACTCAGTACAAAGCGAGCCTTTAAAAATGTATGAAATTTCATTATTGCACAGTTTATTTTTTAATCGCACCAAAAGGTGCCAATCTCAATGGATTAGCTCTATTCAGCCAGCCGATATCAACATTTTTTTTTACGTACGTATTATTCGTTTCTATCCTACTTGTTCCAAATTTAAAAAATTATTGCTGCTAACTCTGATTTAAAAATGAAAGAAATTTAAAAGAGTGATTTGGCGGGAACTTTGTTAATTTTGCTTGACAATATTTTTGGAAACGATAAAGTGTGATACTATCTGATTTTGAGTGCTTCGGCTTCGAATTAAAATGGAATCATCTAGCGACACATTAACTCCGGAAAACATTCTAAATGAAGTCGACAGTGTTATAGAAACTTCTATTTTAACTGTTTGATATGAGTTTCTTTTATCTACTATTCCTATAGGTAAGAGTTGAAAGAAAAGCAGATTATGCACCTCGCCTTAAGTAATTTATATTGCCCTCGTGCCTGTTAGATTAGAGCCCTCGCTAACGCTCGGGCTCTAAATCAGGCACTCGGTGCAATAATAAATTACTTTGTGCTCGATGCAATAATCTACTATTTTTTATGTGAAGATTAAAGTGCCACCAACTAATCACTAATCAATTCTTAATTTGCACCCAGAAATTCTTACAGCAATCCTAATATTTATTTACAGTTTTATGTTGTATTTAAATAAAAGTAGGAGTTGGTGTAATTTCTGCTGTTTCAAATTACCTAGATTCTAAATAACCTCATTTATGCGTGCCCAAAATATTTTGTCGTGTGCCACCACAGGCACGCGTGCCTTGGGTTCGCCATCCCTGCCCTAGGGCTATGCTCGGGGTTTCCTAGAGTTTGCTAGAGCTATTTAAAAATATTAATATTATGACAGTTTCTTGCCAATTCATTTATGAAAATATTATGTATGTAATGTTAATTTGTATTATATTCATAATTATAGTTAGTAACGCTTTATTTTTATTTATTTTTCCCTTTTTGTATAAAATAATTGACTCGCACACTGTTCCGTTTTTGTTGAATTAGGTAACTTACCTATGTTTGCAATATTTGTAAGTATGTGCGAACCATGTTCCTATTTATCAAGTGAAGGAATTTATCTGTTAGTGCTTGTAATACTTTATGCCTATATGTAGTATAGTAGTGCTGGGTGCATTGTCCTCATATATATAAATTTATTAATGTATATATATATATATATGTAAATATTGTAAAACATTCATTTTTTTTTAAGAGTAAATATGGAGTTTCTTGTGCGTTCTTCCCAAGCTACAAGCTACAAGCTACATGGCCGAATGTACGGTATAATCAATTTAAATTACTTGTAAATTGTTGTTAACGTTCAAAAATATTTAATAAAAGTTATTGAAATAAATACATTTAACTTTGACTTTGACATACATAATATTTACATAAATGAATTGTCAAGAAACTGTCATAAATTCAACTTTTTAAATAGTTCCAGAGATTCTCGATGACTTAACTTATAAATGGTTTGGACAGCACTCTTTTGCAATATAAATATGGATTTAATGTCAGCCGCCCGAAGACCCCACAGCAAAATACCATATGACATAATGCTGTGAAAGTAATTAAAATATACTTTTATATTTAAATTATTGCGTTTTATATTCATAAAACATTTATTTACACCAATTAGTAAAATTAATTTGAGGTGTCATGTCATGGTTCGATGAATCACATACGATTGAGCCTTACCTACAACACTATGCTCCGTGCGAGCAACATTAAAAAAATAAGGTCATTGGTAAAAATCAGAATTTAGAAGTCGTAACACGGTTGGTTTTTGAGAACTACTTTACTTCATTGTGGTACGGTTACTCGAGATATGAGAAATATGTTGTAGGTTTAAAAAAAACCTACTTACAATGTAATTACACATTTAATTAATACAAAATAATGTGTCCTATGAACTTTAAAATTGTTTTTGTTAATCATAGTTGATTTGATGTGTTTTTGTTTTGGAAATAATCATGTTGCGTAGGTTTATATTGTTTTAATTGTTAATAATAAATAATTATTTTCATTTGAAAATATTTTTCATTCAAGCCATGCCTAAATAAGCTTTGTCGACGAAACCTTCTTTGGAGAAAAATTCTGTCGTCGATTGGCTCATGATTAAATCCTTTTGTCGGCGAATCGTGTGTAGTTGAAAGGTTCTATCGTTGAACAACTCATAAACGAAAAATTCTGTCGGCGGCTCATTTGGTTGAGATATGTTTTCGGCGATATGTTTCAGATTCCCATTGATTTGGTATACTAACTTGTGTGAAATAGATAAACAACGCTTACCTTGAGCCTGTTGTGCTCGTTGCTGTCGCTGGGGAACAGTATGTCCGGGAAGAGTCGCTCGAAGCTGTAGCCGGTGTACCGCGGCCGGTTCTCCACATAATTGCGAACAGTTGGCTGCAGACGCGCCATGAAAGCAGCCGATGGCGTGCCTAGTTGCTCTGTGAAAGAGTAAATAATATTTTCAATATAGTTGTTAAATATGGCGTACTTTCAGAGGCTATAATTATGATTCCAAAATTAAATCTTTTGCACAGGCATCTTTCTATTACGCGGTCGTGACTTTTGTTTACGAGCTCGATCATTAGTTTTGCAGTTGAGTTTTAAATTTATAAGTCAATTTAAAAAAGTTTAGTAGCAAGGAGTTTTCATACATAGAATAAAATGGGATAGATTTTATACGAGAAAAAAATAATGATTCCGTACGTTTTAGCATTGAATTCTCAAAAGTCTTTTAAATGGTTGTTCCGTACGCAAAATACGCGCTTAGACGTGGAGTTGCGGACACCAGCCCGTCTTAATCTAATCTAATGGTTGTTTAATATATTTAATTACCAGTTTTTATTTAATTATTTTCACATCAACATTTGTCAAAAATCTAATAGGCTGTATAGGCTGTTTCCGTTGTAAAAAAATATGTATAGTTGCAAAAACGCGCCATTTTATGAAAACTTTATTTTTGTGTGAATAATCAAATAATTCTTTGATTTGTTTTTACTATTTCCCACAACTGTATTGAAAAACGTCGTGTGATACACGGGAGTGTAGGTTATTGCAAACTCGTGTCATTAATGACAGCTCGTTTGCAATAACCAACTTTCCACCCTTGTATCACAATGTACTATTGTTATACGAATATGTATACGCAGAACGCCTTATTTTACAAGCTTTTAATTAGCTTGCAATGTATGTATGTAAGTTTGTTCGGGTCAATTCTTGCAACTTAATTTTAAAAGCATTTATCCTCCACTGATTAAGATAAAACTTTGCATGCACATTTTGTTTTGGATGACAATGCATGGTTAGCTAAGTGACGTCATTTTAAATCCGTATCATATTTATAATCCGTATGGCGGATGGCCCAAGATGGCGAAGTAGTTATTTTTTGTGCACTGCCATGATATGGGTATCAAATGAAAGGGTTTGCTGAGAAGAATACGAAACAATGCTTTTTTTTTTAAAAAAAATGTTATTTGGAAGTCGGTAAAAAGTTTTTTTTAGAACTACAATTTATTCACTTAGTAGTTTTCTTATTTGTAAATCGGTAGTATTTTTTTGTAAAAAGGTTTTTTTTTTACATCTCCCACTAAATAATCTGGTGAAATCCCGAACAGAGTACATCATGCTATAACTACAGTGCAGTATTTTATTTAGAATTCCAAAGTTTGCTGGCGGTCCCGATTTGCAGTATTGCAAGTCGGGACGGATATGTATGCCAATAACACTTGTTTATGTTTTTGAATTTGGAAGAACTTATTTTTATTAAGAAGTGTGTGTTATTTATCATTAATGTTTAATTATCTTGCTCTGTGTGGGTTTCAAAAAATGTATAAGTATCAAATTATCCACTGACCAATAATCTTGTTCCACTGGTCGATGTGGTCCGTCCCCGGGAACAGCACTCCGCCGCGGATCATCTCGCCCATGATGCAGCCCACCGACCAGATGTCCACGTTCTCCGTGTAGCCCATGCCGAGGATCACCTGTGGAATACAACAGAAACTTGCTTGAAAACGTATATACTGCGGTGATCAAACAATCAATTATCATTCAACACACAGCAATATCGTTCAAGGAACAAAAAGTATTTTGGCACACGTTTAAATAACATTTATCTTCTTTTTTCGGCATATATTGTCTGCAAAAAGAAAGCTTTAACAGAAAATATTGCCATACTGTTATAAAGTTTCTCAAAGGGTTGATTGCTAGAGTGTTAAAAGTGTGTTGTGTTTATCTTGGACATCGCTGACAACATTGAAGGAAAACATAGTGAGGAAACCTGGACATATAGTGAGTTTATTATAAGATTGTGCTCCATTGGTGTAATTGCTGCAAGGCGTTGCAGTGCGAGGATAAACTAATAAATAAATATTGTGACTAAGTAACACTGGCTTAGGCCAAGTAGCCATACACAATCTAACTGCTACTGTGTGTACAGTCCTAGATCGATGATGTATTTCTTAATTCTTTATTGTACACCTAATCAACATGTATGAAAGTGAAAATAAAGTTCAGGTATAATGGCGAGGTAACTCAAAGTTGAGTTTTCTCCCAGAAAACGTAGTGTTACAGAGAAATAAAGGGTTAGGACCTATTGACCTGTGACAGAGGCTTTTCTATCAACGAAAGCAAATCAATTACACTTTCACTAGATAGCCTAAGATCCGACTGCAGGAAACAGGGCTTTTGATTAAACTTAATTATCATGAATGATACTTGATAGTAGAATAGATTGCTGCTGGGTTGCCTGGAAATATCTAGCCGCAATTACCTTAACCAAGTAAATTGAAATTTGTGTTTGATAGGTAAACCCCAATATAAAAAAAAAAAACAGGTGAATCCAATCGTGCACCTTTTGTCGACGTTTTGTAAGTGCCCATGTGAAATAAAAAAAGTTTGATTTTGATTTTTGTTTTTTTTTAACGTCATTTGAAAGAAAGTGGTGTAGAAAATAGGAAAAAATAAGGTTGCCAGCTTTCAGTTAGCCGCAACCTGTGGTTTGCCAGTTTACGTGGTAACACATGAATGGCGACTAACTGGAAGCTACATGATGTACCGTACGCACCCACGATACTGGGGCAATTCTTAGTGTAGGGAAAAGTGAAAAAAAAAACACAAAAATTGTTTACAGCCAGGCATCCCTGTAGTAATCTATTCTACTACCAAGAATCATTCATAAAAAAATGAAGTTTCATCAAAACCAAAGTACCTGCAGATTGTTGCAGCGGGATCTCATAGTAAGAGCCTTCGGTCCAGTAAAAGTGACGATACACACCTCGGGCGCGCGGTAGTAGCGCGTGACGACGTAGGGCGTCATCATGAAGGTGGTGCCGGCCGTACGCGCGAGCCCGAAGTCTAGGATCTTGAGCGTGCAGTCGCTCTTCACTACTATGTTGGATGGCTTCAAATCCTGTCAAACAAAACATAAACATTACTGTTAGTCCAATTAAATATGAATATTAATGAAAGACTATGAACCTATGACAACGATCAGTCTCAGGAAAATCTGGAAATAGTGATTTGTTTGGGAGAAAATCGAGTAACTGGCTGGCATACTTCTATACCTATTAAATGGGATACCTTTTTCTCTTTGGAAACATGTAGTGCGGCATCCCATTTTCTTAGCAAATGTATAATTTAGTTTTAACAAACAGTTATAAAGAATGTTGAAGTGTTTTTTTACTTTAATAAAATTAATTTCACGTCTAGAAATTCGTGTTTCCTATCCGACTACTTTACTAGGTACGTTTCTAAGTAAAAACCAAATAAATGTAAATCACAGCTCACCCGATGTATAATCCCAGCAAGATGCAAGTGCTTGATGCCGCACAGCATCTGGTAGAGGAGGTAGCTCATGCGCTCGTGGTCCAGGTCCATCTGGATGACCTGGCACAGATTGGCGTCCATCAGCTCCATCACCAGGTACACGTCCTGGAACTCTTCGAGGCTCTTCTGCGGCGTGAACGCGTTTAGAAGGCCGATTATCTGGAAAGGTGGAAGTGGAAGAAGACGGTTGAGATTATTTTGAGAATGGAAGCCTGCAAGGCAATATCCTGTTATAATACTAATTAATGTGTGTTCCAAAATGTTTTCTTGATGATATAGTGTCTTCTTTTCTTGAAGGTAGGTTTTGAAAGTTTTTTTTGGTGATTTTGAACAATTACTTGAAAGAAAATGTCCCAGCTTTAAAGCAGTAAGAACCATGATAGAACTTTATCATAAGAATTGAAAAATATGCTTTTTTTTAAAACAACGAAAAGAAAAAGAAACAAATCTTACGAAAACTTTGTGAAAGTTTTCAACTTTTACTTACATTTTTATGATTGACAAGTTTCATAAGTTTGAACTCGCGGTACGCGCGCTTCGCGTGCGTGACATTTTGAAATGGTCGCGATAGCTTCTTGATGGCGACATTCTGTTGTGTCACCGTGTCATATGCGGCACTGAAACCAAACATACACACCGTTCACTAAGCGAGCAAGCAATGGATGACGAAGAAGAGAAAGTGTCGCCTTTACAGAAGATTCATACATACAGGAAGGAAAATCCAACAAAGAATAACAAATAAGTGAATTTGAATAACCCTTGATTGATGCATGAAGCCAGGCAAATAACATGTTGCTGTTTCAGTTGAGTTATTGTATATTAGTTAAATGCGCAAAATGTTAGTTTTTCAGTTAGACACAATGGAAAATATTCGATGTTTGGATAGATATAATAATAAATTTATGTTAGTTTTCACTATGCAACGTTAAATTGTTAATTCAGTCCATGTTCATGTATGAAAATCCTTGTCCGAACAATCTAATTAAAATTCAATTTTGAATACCACAATGAAGTGACGATTCCCGTGAAAAAATTAAGAAAAAACACAAAAAACCCAAACCACCAAGATGAAATAATACAAATGAATATCTGAAAATGAATAATTCAAATATCTTAATCACATTTCCGATTCAGAGTTTATTGATTGAATTTATTCAAATGTCTCCTTAATTTGAAATGATTCCTAATTTCTGTGGAATAATTTGATTTGTGTCATGTCGTGAACTCTGGTATTCTTTGGGGAGATAACTGTCCTTCTACCTGGAAAATAATTAAATGATATGCCCTATTACCGATTGTGATAGAACACTGTTGGAATCAAATTGTATAATGCAACAAATTCTGCGAAAAAAACAATTTTCGTTTTTGAAGAGTCACCTTTGGGCCTCACACTATAACGAAGATATAATAATTGTGGTCGTGTCAATATTAGTATTAATCCTAAAACCAAAGCAGACGAAAACATGTAAAGCGGCGGCCATGTTTGCAAGATGGCGCCCGATCTTACCACACCATCCCCTGTGCGCCCGCGCCGCGGCTCACTAGCTCAGTGTACCGTGTCGGTATCGTGAACACACTGTCACCGAGTGTGACCGAGTAAAACTGAACCATCTCTAACGGCTAACGTATACTACTGGATCAGCTATAAAAGAAACATTATTATATTGGTGACTGTGGGCGTAACCAGCGAAGAGGAGAATACAATGTAAATTCTGAATTGCTTTAGAAGAATAGTATACAGTCATGCCTTTAGACATTGCATCAGAAGTGGGAGAGGTAAAGACAGGGGAATTTCAGGTCAGGAAAGAGGCGAAACGAGAGGGAGAAGCTCACTGGGAACTTTGAAGTGAATAGAAGAATAGCAAAGTCAAGGCATAATTGTTAGATATGCTTTCTGTTGGCTGTATTCTGGTTACGTCCACATTGACAAGCCACTACAGTGCGTAATATTACATGTCATAGGTATCAGTTTTCTGTGCAATTACATGCGTGTGTGCGTGCGAATAGGGATGCATAAAGTTGCGTGTTTTGTTCACACGCTTTTGCGGGCTAAAGTTCAAAATCATATTTTACTTGCGTCATTATCATTATACGAGTATGTAGTCGTAAAGTTGCTGATTTTAGGATGTAGAGATAAAAAAATTGTTAACACGTGTAAAGTTCTTATATATGCTTGTATTGGAAATAAGGATCATTTTGAGAGACAGTAATAGACTAGGACATTCTTTGTTTACGGATAGTAATATTCCTGTAAAAACGAAATATGAGATACTTAAACTAATTTGCATGCTTGTGTCTGTAGAACAAAGCGAAATTTTCAGAGAAATCCCAGACATGAGTATAATACAGTGATATGAAGCCTGAATGTTTCATACGAATGTATAATTAGCGATAATTGAAACTGCGCCAACATTATATTATGTTGCGTAAGTGCGAGGGTGGTGAGTTAATGAATTAATTATACCGAGAATTACTTAGTTTCAAAGTATGAGAAATGTAAGGCCCTCTAATTAGAAAACTTACAGCCCTCGGTACCTCGTCGTGGGAGGTTGTCCGAAATTTCCCAACTTTTGGAGAACTGTCAATCTTGCCAAGATTTTCTTGAGGATTTAACTTGAGATTCAAAAGGACACCCTAACCGTGTAATTTCATAAAACAAACTAAAACCATTGCTTGGCAAGGCTTTAATTTACACGGTGACTAATTTTGTAATTCTAACGTTAACTGTCTATGTAAACGATTTCATTCGTAAATCTTAGCTTAGATTGGCATGGAATATTCTAAGAGCTTCTAACAATTACTTTCTTGTTATGAAAATCAAAGAAGAGCCTGATAGCTACAACATGGGGGTATTTAAGTCAAGAGTGAATAGGTTACTTCTAGGCAAGCGTGCTTCACCGTCGACAACGTCATCACTTAACATCAGGCGAGATATTGGTCAAACGCGAGCTTATCAAAATAGGTAATGAAAAAAAAAAAAAAACCGAATGAACAGAAAAAAAAATCTTTGGTATTCTGTGTTGTTGAACATCTTTAGATTGCTAAAAACTGTTTCTAAAAGCTTTCGATTACAGTGGCTAAAACTAAAATATTTATAGCTAAATGAACTAATTCGAGCGTCAAAAAAAAGAGACCGGCTTATGCGAGTGGTGGTAGGTGCGGAGACGACTTACCATACTATTCCCTGTGCTCCGGATCCGATGGGCTTCAAGTTCTGGTAGCGCTTGAGTATGGTGAAGCGTGTGTCGCCCACCTCGACGGTGTAGAAGTGAGGGTGGCGCGGCGGGGCCGACATGGCGGAGCCTGGGAGCGCCGCGTGGGGCATGGACCACCCCTACCTGAGGAGACACAGAATATTTATGTATAAGAAAGAAAATAAATTGTTAGTAAAAAATAACTTTTTTAAGAACAAGCTTTTCGTATTCCTATCAGCAAACCCTTTCATTTGATACCCACAACATGGGGGGTGGTTAAAAATAATTGATCCCGGCGATCCAATCTTTGGGAGTCCGCCATACTGAATTTGCCAGGTAACATAGTATATTATTAACTCGAGCAAGTCATAAAAAACCCTAGGGAATCCGGGGAAGCACGGAATATAAGTTTTAAATGCACGAAAAGCGTTAGGTTATTGGAGCCTTCGGCCTTCAAGACACAAAAAAACACTTCTAGTAAATCTTCTGAATATGCACTATGCTCCCCTTGCCGGTATAAAAGTGATATAAATATTAAATTTTAGTCATGATGATGTCACGCTCGCCTTTGAGCGCACATTAAAGGCTAAATTGCTTATTAAGGTTGTAATACCCTCGGCGCAAGAGAATTGAATTTTGGGCGGGTGTGATCTGCAGTGGTGTAAACTTAAGTATTGAATTATAACAGCAAGGATTTAGAACGCCACGAGAACTTTTTAAAATAAGTAAAAATGTAAGGTTCAGCATTGGTTTTTGATATGAACATTTTCGCTGCCTTATTGTAAATTTTTGCACAATGCTAAAAATCTATTTGACCTTTACAAGGTAGTAAAAAGACGCCATAACAACGTAATTGATTCATAAACAATAAACATAAAAACTATCACAATATTATAATATTAGTAGGAAATAGGACAACACCATAAGATCGGTATCCTTCATCTCTTAGAGGTACCAGACAACCATAAAACCGTGCGAACTTACTTTACGTGAATGTGTGTACAGAGCGCGCGGGCGCAGTCCATATATTGTGCGCGTTCAGGGTCCACAGCGGTGGCACACGGCTTCACTCACTCAGGGCTGCTGGCGGCGGCTGGGAGATCAGGCAATTACGTCTGTTGACAAAGACAATACAGTGTTTAGATATAAAAATAATCGTTATATTTTATAATTCACAGTCATTAAAGTAACAAGCCTGAAGGCTCACATCCGATTTCAGCGGCTCCGGCGTCACTCTCTTTGCGAGTTGCGACACGGAGAATGCGCGGAAAGCGTTGTGATCGATGTGGTTTGATGAGAACACGTAAGCTACGCGTGTTATACGGCGTATAAGATCTTCTTGCCGCGAATTGCCAGTTTTGTGGCGTCAGTGTCGCTGGAGCCACTGTGATCGGAAGTATAGATTGACATGACGCGCGTCAGGTCAGAATGAGGTTACAAATCACATCAAACTCAAAGCATTTATTACAATTAAAACAGTAAAAGGCACTGTTATATGATTAAGTAGTCGCTCAGTCAGGAAGATGAAGCCAATTGTACATTTCAAAGCGTATAGTGCGCGACACGTAAGTTGCCCCAAAATGTATTATCGTTCTATTGAAATTAAACAATTTAAACAGAAATAAATCCCTTTTCTACGACCTCACCATTTAAAATATACAAATTGTCAACGGTTAGGTCATAAAGAAAAGATTCATTTAGGATTGAATCGTTTAATTTCATTAAAACGATAATACATTTTGGTTCAACTTACGTGTCGCGCACTATACATCTCTATGAAGAACGTGCAAGAAACTCCATGGACATCTTTCTTTTATCCACGATATTAATCAGCACTATTTTGGTAAATCTATCTTCTTACATATGTATGTCAAGTTTAGTTGGAAAAAATAGAAATGATAAATCCTAGGCGTAGCTTGTACGTAGGTTTTCTCAGATAAAATTGCTCGTTCTAGCCGTTCCATTTTCGGTAACCCCAAATAATAAATTCTTTCTATATAAAGAAGAATACTGATAATAGTAGATGCTGGTAGTATTATCTTTATTCTACGTGTACAAAGTGGTAGACGTTAAGTTTCTTGTAGCTATCAATCTTCATTTATAAACGTCTCCCGTTGCGGAATTGGGGCACCTGCGTTTAATCTTGTTGGGCATATCATACAAGCCTTTACTTTAAATAATGAATGACTGATAACTTTGATTTAACAAGAGAAAGGCTATTAAATAGGTCATTACTACGTATAAATAATTTGGGATTGTAGTAAGTTCGAAAAAGTTATATGAACATTATCCTTTGAAGTTTAAACGCCCTCAAGTCACCTATAAAGGTGAAACTTTTACAAATTTTCACGATTCAGCAATTTTTAAGCCTGAAAACTTATTTTTTTATTATAGCTGTAGCAGTAGGCGTGACTATAGGTTTGCAAAGGTGAGACGGGACGATGAGGGTGGCCAGTGAACTGTAAACTAATTCACACGAAGCTATTGTCAATTTCATAGTAGGTCGTTTATCGAAAGATAGGTAAGTGCTTAGTATAGATTAAACCTTGCAAGGTGAACTCAAAGTGGGGTTTAAAATATTATACTAAAAGTTTCAACATGGTTTGGTATTCAATCAAAATGTTGGCAGTGCTCCGTGTCCGTGATTCGTGTCCGTGTCTGTGATCCGTGTCCGTTATTAGAGTTCCGAGTTCAAAATGTTCTGAATTATGACAGATCATGACGGATAGAGTTCGGATTTAGTGCGTAAACTACAAGAAGTACTACGGCTACTTTGGCACCGAAATTGCACGGACTGGATGTAGTGCGTAACCGCCCTTTGTCCTCTCATATTTGCATAATACGGATCAGTAGTCAATCAATCTGCCTAGCCTTTTCCCAACTATGTTGGGGTCGGCGTCCAGTCAGGCGTAATACGGATTAGTAGTACTATCTGTAAAAATCTCACAGTGAAAACCACAGGTGACGTGAACATGAAGTAAGTTATGTTGTCAATCCATCCAATCAAGATTGAATGTCATTTCACCTCAAGCCCGCTCCACAGCTCCACTAAAGTCTTCACGGTGACTGTTTACAGATTAGACCTTCCGTCAGTTTCAAATCGCAGTCTCAATATTTAACTGTCAAAATTCCAAAATGGCCTTTCGCAACGGATAGACATTTAAACTATAGACTAGCAGAACAAATACCCAGACAACGGTTCTATATCGCCGATCATGGCTCGGGAATTCACACAATGGCACAAGCTGGTGTCTGGCTGAATTTACGTTCATGTTTATTAAGATCCGAACAACAATAGACAAGTTTAAATGAGAAATGTTGCGCCAAATGTTTGTGCGAAAGGGCTCGAGTTTAGAGTCACTGAAGTTGAAGTTACATTAGTAAGTTTATGTGTAGGAATTAGGAACTGTAATTGTTCACAAATGCCGTAGTCTGTTTCAGAATGGCTACGATTTTAATCAGTAGAGATATCTTACGTCACAAGGGCGGTTTCTGAAATGAGTTTACTTAAAAATACTCGTATAAAAGTTTGATAGGTCTTTAGGCTAAAGTAGACTTTGGCAGTTAATTAACCTAAAATTCTTAATTCAAAAAGCTGCCGTTAGTGTAACTATACATTGACAATGACACCGTGACGGTTGACAGCAGAACATGAAAGATGAAAACGCGTTGCGGTGATGCCAGGTAACATGAGACAAGGGAAGGCAGATGATGATCATTTTGCAAACATGGAACACCCAGCATCCTGTCTCGTTTTCACATCAATAACGTTACATTGTGCTCACATAGGCACGAGCAAGCCTGATTGTGTGGAACTAATCGTATCATCTCCCTGTAATGCACATACGTAGCTGTTTATAATAATATTGAATACACATTAGTGATTTGGCGGCGCTACTAAGTCGATTTGCTACGCATTGAATCGTGCAGAATCATTATATCGGGCAAGTTTTGTGAGGACAGGCACCCGATTTGACGGGTGTTATAACGGATTTTTAGGGTTCCTTACCCATAGGGTAAAAGCGAGACCCTATTATTAAGACTCCACGGTCTGTCTGTCTGTCACCAGGCTGTATCTCATGAACCGTGATAGTTAGACAGTTGACATTTTCACAGATGATATATTTCTGTTGTCGCTATAACAACAAACACATAAATGTATTAGTAGTAAATATTTAAGTGAGGCATACATCAAACGTGTTTTTTTTGCCGTTTTTGCCTTAATGGTACGGAAAACTTCGTGCGCGTGTCCGATTCGCACTTGGCCGGTTTTTCTGTAGTTAATTTGAGACTATCTAATAAAATAAAATGATAAAATGTATGATATTGTAGGAAAAAATATGGGAATGAATAAAAATACATAATACTTGTAAAATTAAACTTTAAAGCTGTAGGAAAGTATTGACAAGTCTGCAGTACTCGTAATAGAGGTTGCCGTAATCCGAATCGTATGATAATAATTGACAGAATCACAGTCGACTAAGCTTTAATTTATATTACTAATATAAAGCAAGTATTTCAATATTGTAAATCTAAGTTCAAATAGAATAGTATTTATTTAAATCTGTGTTGAGATTAATTTTTCTTGGTAGAGGTAGACATTGGCTAGGGATAAATTGATAAAATTATATGTACTGAATGTATTGCCTATCATAAAAATCTTAGACGAAAAACATCTCCCACTGACTTGACTGGTAGAGATCCTCATTGCATTAAGTTCGGCCATGTGGTGTAGGTACCTGTATCACTGTGCACACTTACTCGTGAAGCTTAAATAAATAAAATGTAATAAGAATCATTAATATGACACCCATTTTTAACTCCCATCAGCTTAGAAGCCCGAGACCAAGCAGACGTGTTCAATTTTAATTTAAAAGCTAATTTACAGTCGCCGAGGGCTCGCGGGCGGCCGGACCACAGATGTCATATAAATGTCAAGTGAGACCCGCCATAACCACGTTATATTCGTTTCATATTTCCATGTGGTATTCACACATTTTTGTATTTATTTGACAAGGCTTTTTGTGGCAAATATCAGCACTTTTGCGTTGAGAGATAATTACATTGTATACTAGCTGTCCCACGCAGCTTCGCTCCCGTCACCTGGCTACCTACCTACCCATCTACCCTACTTTACTACCTACCTTACCTACCCTACATACATGATTGTTGCGTAACTTAAACCGTTTACGTAGCGCACGCAACGGAAGCTCTCAAAAAACCGGCCAAGTGCGAGTCGGACTCGCGCACGAAGGGTTCCGTACCATTATCGCAAAAAACGGCAAAGATATCACTTTTTTTCTTTGCGAGCCCCACTTAAATATTTATTGTATTCTGTTTTTAGTATTATTAACTGTATAGCTATAACGGTTCATGAGATACAGCCTGGTGACAGACTGCCAGACAGACGGACCGCGGAATCTTAGTAATAGGGTCCCGTTTTTACCCTTTGGGTACGGAACCCTAAAATGGAATAATTTTGCCCGTTATTGCAACGTTTTTCATTTATGCTCTGCTCCTATTGGTCATAGCGTGATGTTATATAGCCTATAATCTTCCTCGATAAATGGACTATCCAACACAAAAATATTTTTTCAATTCCAACCAGTAGTTCCTGAGATTAGCGCGTTCAAACAAACAAAGAAACAAACTCTTCAGCTTTATAATATTAGTATAGATTGGTAAAATTTATATTAAGGAAGCAATTGAAAGGTAAAAAGGCATAAACATGGGCAATTTCTCTTAGTCATTCCACTGGTGCGATAGATAGAGATATAATTCTTGCCTCTCCTAAGTTTATCTCATAGTTCTTTTGATCTTTTCTACAAGAAAGTTATAACAAGCTAAGCAAGTTATTCATTCTACTTTTCGAAACTAAAATACCGTCCAAGTGATAATTTCCCTTCCAACATAGCAACAAAATAAAGTTACTAGCGAGTGCGAGTCTACTCGCGGGCCGACTTGACTCGCTCCAATTACACCGCACTCGCTTCGTACTAGCTCACACTCGACACCGTTGTGGCCACTTCAACGCCAGTTCAGAGGGAAGTAGCTCGACTTGTGGGCCTCACAGAGCCTTTTGGATATAGTAAATAGTTAAACAAGGCACTGAATAATACTCGATACCAAATCGGAAAAGTAGTGGGCCATTTAGTTAAAAACGTCGGTGGATTTTTTTTAGTTACGAGCAGTCACATTTCTATTCAAATTCTCCGTATAACGAAAAACTTTATTTCAGACGTTAATTTTCCTTGAATACTTTTTTCATCAGGTTCTGCCCAATTCCACTATCTTGAATAGTATTCCTGGGCCTCAGACAATTTATGTCGTAAAGATCCACAGAACCTTCAGAAAGACTATGTAGGTCACATAGACAATTCCAACAAATCTTTTTGTAGCAAAAATCAATACCCACATCAAATGATTAATGGTCTAACCTCGTCCTACTTGGTTCAGAAAATATGGCGGTTCTCACCCAAATCAGTGACAATTTAATTTATCTTTTCAGACATCCTATTTATTATCCCAACAGCTTTAGTACACTACTCCATTTTTTATTCAATCGCTCAAGTCAATCTATCGCAGAAAACTAGACACATGTCTTTTCCAAAATTGAATGTGAGTTGACCAATTCAGGGAAAGTGAGTCTCTGTCCAATATAATAACATTTTACGTAAAAGCGCAAAAATGTTGGGCTATTCGCTGAATAAATAATTACTTTCCCCGGCCGCTCCCGACGGATGGAGTGAAACATAGCTCATTCGTTCGCCGCCATTACGGCGAGCGGAGTGAACGGGCCCTGGGGAGTGAATGGAATCAAGCCGACGATATAACTGCTCAGTGATTGGCACACCAGGATAGCAGGCGCTGTTAGCGGCAGACCTGGTAATGGTCTGCAATTGAAGGATTTATTGCTCTTTTTTTTTTTTGTTAAAATGTGAATAAAAGTTGATGTCGATTTTAATTGGCAATTTGTATTCAATAGATTCCCTCTCACAGAGAGGAGGCCTGTGTCCCAGCAGTGGGAACATTAATAGGCTGATGATGTGATGTGATATGATTCAATAGATACGTGGATAAGTACAGGTTTTAAACTAGATCTTTTGAGTTACAGATACCATTCAGTTAGTGAAAGAAAATATTGATTCGGTGTCTTTTAATTCAAGATCGAAATATTTTGTTTACTAGAAGATCTACTATTAACACAAGAAGGACCAATCTTTGTTGCTGCTGCTGTCCGTCAGGAAGAGCAACCTTGAACTGTCTTGAAGAAGGTGGCCACTGATCACTTAATCAGGTTTTTTCACTTGATCGAAAGCTAACCGATTCCCAGGATTGTGTTCACAGTAGATACAGTATTATCCCTTCGGCAGTATTATATAACCAGCGAAAGTGATCAATTATAAGAAGTCGTTGTGTAACAATCGATTCACCATCGAATGTAACGCGATTGTCACCAACACTAGGGCTGACAACACAATATTAGAAAAAATCTCAAGAGACTAGACATTTTGCCCCTGAAACCAATATTACATTATTACTAAAGTTTCACTGGCCAAAGATACAACAGTGTTTATTTATTACAGTTCAATGGAGGAAACGAATGAAATAAGTGACAGGGATCTTACTATTAAGGTTGCCCTAGTCGACGGCACAAACTATTTTGTGCGCGGGGTTAATATGCATGCTATCTCATCCGACAACACGTGCGAAAGAGGTAGATGTTGTGATGAGCAGTAAGAAGCTAGTTCGCGTACGAATTAGCACTTTTGCAAGTTTGTAGCGAAATGGATGGTGATTTAGGACGAAAACGAGCGCGCGAAATTTTATAAATGGACTAGATATCATGAAAAAACGACTAAATGTATATTTTCAAAAATAAAATATTTGCATTGTTGAACTACTGATCTATCCCTGTATGGTGACCGTTTTGCAATTTTCCTTCTTCTTATGGTATTTATTTCCACCCAAAGATGCGTTAAAATTCGTGTTGAAATATGGAACTTTCGACGCACGACGAACAAATATTTTTTTTAATACTTTTTTGTTTCCATACAGGGCTAGATAATGATGAGACAAATTGATATCATTTTTATTTTGAACGTACACCGGCAAACAGTGGAATAAACACCAGACTAAATTGGATGGAAGAATGATCGTCTAGTGTAACCTTAAAGGGAAGATTCCTCTCGGAAAGAGAGGTAAGAAAAATGATAATTTTATCGTTATAGGAATTGTCAAAATGTCGGTAATTTATGAGATTGCTAAGCACGGCAAGGAACCAATTCAGTCCTACTATACAGATCTAATTAGGCAGAAAACAAATGAATGCCGAATGCTTAAAAACTACAGAAGCCAAGTTTCAGACCTAAGTGTTCCTAATCCAAACAAATCGATATAAAGCGTACCAGCCCTAACAAGCTGCCGAAAGAAAGGTGCTATACACCTTGGCAGCTCGCCAAGTGCCAAGGCTGGGCTTTGCTTACACGATAAATGTGCCGTATTTACATTCAACATTTACATTTAAGGGGATCAGTGCTGAATGTTGTGGTTTAAAATAAAAGGAAATGAAAGACTAACACAATGTGTAAACTTAATTTGGAGCGAGAAGTAATTTGTGTTGTATTGTGGTAAAGAACAATTTTCTTTACAGTTAACTTCAAATACTACTGGCAAAATAGCAAGAATATTTTCTTAAAGAAAGTGCACTGCAATAGCAACTTTTAGCAAATTCATGTTTGAGAAAATATTCTACTGCTTTAGTTGCAGAGAGAAGCGCCATTTTAGTTCAAAATCAACTCATAATTCAAAATGATCGGCCTCTAGTCTACATGTCAACTAAACTTCGTTCACAAATAGTCGTCCAGGGGCTATTTGTTATGTATTCGAGCACTTTGTGGCCCTAATTCGTAATTTCTAAGTTATAACCTACCGTCCTAGTTCCACGGCGCGTCCGGGGAAATGAATGCAAAATGCATTGTAAACCAGGACATACAGAACTTCACCACAGGGAGATTTCAACTCTAGTGCTATAAAGTTAGAGTCTGAATTCTGTTGGAAGTTAGGTATCAAAGTTGTCGACGATTCTGTTAATTTTTTATTCGACTGCGGTCGCAGTGAGAATGCTTTAGTGTTCTTAATCGGCCTGGTGAAAGTTTATATCGGAATAGTTAATGCATGTGAGTTTCTTGACGTGGAAATAGAGTGTTTGCTGTGATAAAAATCCAAAAGAAATTTCCAACTTTTAAAATATATACTGACCTACACGGGTTGTCCAGAAAAACAAAAAAAACTTTTTAGTTGTACCTACCTAATAGGCAAGTAAGTAAGGTAACTATAAAGCCAGAATAGATTTCATGAAACTTGAACATAACCGGTGAAATGAGAGATCTGCGTACCCCTTAAGAGCGTACTGGCGTGATGTTGTTATGAAATGGTATAAACAATAAACAGACATGCGGTTGCAGCGATCCCGAGAGATTTGCCGTTATTTGTTGAAGAGTTCTGTTGTATATCTCCGAAGTTCTTCATCAGATCTTCACCAAATTAAAATGAGACCAATTTCGGAACATACTTTATCAAACAAAGAATTTTCAAAATAGGTCCACAATTGACGGAGATATCGGTGAACATACACAAAAAGAAACAAAATAATATCGAACATAGAACCTCCTCCTTTTTGGGAAGTCGGTTAATGAATGTAAAGACCAATTAAGTTCAAAATTCGAATTAATACTAACTCAGTCCTTCGAGCTTCGATTCAGCCGAAAAATCCAGGCCACACCTAAAAACGTTCCATTTACATTTTTCGCCTCCATTATTTAAGGCAAACAAAAATCCTTTTTTAATCAAGCTTGTCAGTGTCCAGTGTCACGACGGACGAAGAGGACTAGGAACCCTATTCAACACATCGTGAGGTATCAGTGACGTAGGCCTCGGAAGGCCGGTGTGGCCTTTCTACAAATACGCAACCATTTGTAACTAGGGCGTAGATAACAATCTGACATAGCTGAACCTTGGTAATTTGTTGCTTTTGGGCATTAATTTGAGTAAGATTATTTTCTGTGTAGTTTCTTTGTTGGTAGGAGAATTAATTCATTTTTCTTGCTGTATATCTTTCGAGTTTACGTGTTGTGTTGCTTACCAAAAGGTGATGTAGTATTTTTTTTAAGCTTAACTATTCGGCATTTATTTAAAGTCCCGTAGGACAGGGCTTGTTGCCATTACTATATGTACAATATCTTTCATTTATTTTTATTATATGCCAGCTTGGAAAAAGTTTCGATATCTAATGACCGGTTTCTGAGGTACGTAAGTATGTGCTTATCTCGATTTAAGCATCTGTCACCCTTGATCATCTGCCACTTTAAGTTTTCTGCGATGCTGAGCAAGGTTTGAGTATACGTCGTCAAGTCATGCCAAAGTATACCTTATGTCATACAAAAAACCTTCATTGACGTTCAATTGGGTTTCACAACTGAGAAAAACACATTTGATCATTCTCAAATTCTCAAACCGTTGTCAACGTTACATAATCACATAATCAGTGTGGCCAGATTGGGCAACTTTTCGCCATTTAGGCTTAAGACTCGGAAGGGTGGCCGAGGCGACCAATTTTTACGATCGGCGACTGATCGCCAATTAGGCAACCTTAAAAAAACTGACCAAGTGCGAGTCGGACTCACGCACGAAGGGTTTTGTACCATTACTTAAAAAACGGCAAAAAAATCACGTTTGTTGTGTGGGAGCCCCGACAGACAGACGGATCGTGGAGTCTTATTTATTTATGTACATACAAAAACACTTTACAGAGAAAATAAATAATATACAGATTGAAGAGCATAAAGGGACTGCTTATTTCTTATTAATAGGGTCCCGTTTTCCCTTTGGGTACGAAACCCTAAAAACATGGGACTATTTTAGGCGATTTCGGAATAAGAATGTCTAATCCTCAGGAAGGATGAAAATCAAAATGCTTTTAACAGTTCATCTCTTTTTTCATTATACTTCAGTCGTGACAACACAGGGAAAATAAAGAAATGCAGAAAAATGTTTTATGCGGAACCCATAATGATTATTGTGTCAAACGCATTAAAGTTGATATTAGCTTCTAGGGTGTTCAAGGCAACAATGGAAATTTACGTTTCGTAGAATGTTTCATGGTTTTAGTGAATAGTGGTCGTCTTGACTTTTTTATGAATGGAAAAACGAAATTTTCGGCGACTTGGGGCTCGTTAAATCTGGCTACACTGGTTACATTTGGCAGTTGATAGTTGACAAGCCCTTGCTTAAACGTTAATCAAGCGAAATAAAAACAGAATAATATATAAAAACTTATAAAACGAGTGATGAAGATTTTCCTTGTCTTCCTTAGAGATGCCTCAACGAAGACCGATGCGTGGCAGAAGAGTGTTCGACCTGAATTATCGAAAACATTAGATTGGATGCAAATATTTCACGCCTGATAGATCTCAGTTGCTCGAAGAACGGGTGGTCGATGGGGCTGAAAAGCCTCCCTCTACAGACCGATAACCAGGTTGAGGTCGCGGGCATCCAATGTATGAAAGACGCACAGCACCGGTTGATGTGGTGACGCTGAATGCTGAGTGCCGGGAAGGCCTGTATCCAGCAGTCTTTCGGCAGAAATGATTATTATGATGAGTGAGATCCTCAACAAAAATATTTAAAAGTGCCAGTTTTTGTGTTTGTGGTTGCCAGTGGCTTTTCCTGCGCGAAAACCGAGAGTTATCCTACAGGAACTATGTGAAAAGTGAAGATGGACCGTTCATATGATTCGCGATAACCAAAGGAAATGGAGAAAAGCACCAAGATGTAGGCACAGAGTGTAAGCGATGGCGCGCTGTGGAATTGGCGAGTAGTTCATGTTCATCATATTTTTTTATTTTTTTTTGTATTTTCACCGATTACTCCGTCAATTGTGGACCGATTTTGAAAATTCTTTTTTTGTTTGAAAAAGTATGTTTCTAAATTGGTCCCATTTTAATTTGGTAAAGATCTGATGAAGAACTTCGGAGATATACAACAGAACTCTTCAATAAATAACGACAAATCTCTCGGGATTTCTGCAATTGCATGTCTGTTTGTTGTTTATAACATTTCATAACATAACATCACGCCAGTTCGCTCTTAAGGGGTAAGCAGATCTCTCATTTCACCGGTTATGTTCAAGTTTCATGAAATCTATTCTGGCGAAATAGTTCCCTTACTAACTTGCCTATTAATTACGTAAAACTAAAAAGTGAAAAATAAAAAACTTTTTGCAAAAAAATATAACATAACGGAAAAAAAATGGTACCTACGAAAGACACCGACTTCAAAAAATTAAGTTATTTTTCACTTTGTAGTTTTGTATTTGGAAGTCGGTAGTATTTTTTTGCAAAAAGATTTTTTATATATCTCTCATTTCAGAATAAAAGGCTTTGTTATTCCGTTTATTTATTATTATATCTATTTTTTATTATTAGTCATTGTGTAATTGTATTCCAAATTATATATTATCAAATACGTTCAACCATTGAGGTGTGATTAACCAATATCTAAACATACAGACTTTCATACCTATATAGAATATTAGTAGGATCCTTACAATAATAAAAGGTTACAACTATGAAAATGTGTACAGAATTTGGCTTTTGTATGATACGATTTTAATAAAGATGATTAATAAAGATGATAAAAACAGCATGATAAGTCTCATTTATTTATTATTCTACAAAATAAGTAGGCAGATAAAATATTGTTCGTTAACATATATTAAAACACAGTCCTCCTTCATCGGCACATATCCAATGGCACCGACCCTGGCTAATATTGTTTTCCTTCGGAGGCTCTTCGATGGCTAGCAAAGCCTTTGGTCTTGAATTGAAAACCCAGGTCACCCATTACAAATTTTATCACAAAAGTCCATATTTGTTGGTAAATCACAATTGTAATCTGATTCCAATGCAGATGCACGAATTCTGTGTGTGTGTCGGTTCTCTACCCTCTTGAGAGATCTTATGAAATTCTGAGTAAAATATTCTGTAGTTCTATGAGGTATCACAAGAACCAGCAACTACTCGCTCTGAACACATTCACTTTTAGTAATTATAAGCTTAAATTCTTGCTTTTGGCAATAACAAATTATATTAGATAATTAGATATTATTTTCTTTCGATAAGACATCTTTGACAAACTAAATACGGTTGCTATGACAATCTTGAAGTAATTGACTAGTGCCTACGATCCATTTCATAGTTTCATAATAAGGTTGTATACATTTCAAATAGGTATCTATTAAATTGCTTAATTATGAAAAATCAAGTAATTAAAGATTATAACATATGTATTAACTTGTTTTTTTTTTTATCTTAAATTAAGTAATATAATACTAACGTACTTTTTATAGCTGTATAAAATTTATATTAGTAAATTTTATGCAATCTTGTGATGTCTCGGATTTCTATTGTAAATTGGAACGTAAGGGTGAAAGAGAAAGTCAATGGATCTTTGACAGGTCCATACTTATTTAGGTACTTACTTAACTGAGCTAGGTAGATTCTCAATTGTGAAACGTAAACAACTCAAACGCTTCCTAAATTATTTGACACTGATTTGACAATACTCAACTGATTATTGCTGCTTTACTCAAATCAGAAACCAGCCATAAGTGACTTGCCATACAGACTTTAATGAAGTACCTCTCTTCTATCACTTACACTAAATCCTCAAATTGTTTAAAGGGACACAAATGAATGTCCACACATCAGCATGTTAAAAGCCCCGCGGATTAGTCGGCTCCAGGTCCTAATCTGCCGCGTAGGCGCAGGTGTTGGTCGCAAATCCGCGATAACTAAGGTTAATCCTCTAAGTCGCAGTAGCTTTCGGGGTTTAGAGCTTAAAACGTGTTTCGGGTGTAAAGCTTATATTGACGTTTTTGAAATTGTTTGGTCTACAAGACATGTTGCTTCAACATTTTCTGTCTCAGTTGAGAGTTGCATGAAGCAATCTGTTCTAAGGGTTAGTAGAAGGTTTGTCACATTTAGGAATATTATCAAAATTACTTCGTGACCGAATCAGAAATGTAGAGATACGCAAGAGAACCAGGGTTACCGACATAGCCCGAAGAAAGCCAAATTTAAGTGGCAGTGGGCAGGGCACATTGCTCGCAGTTCGGATGGCCGATGGGGCAGAAAGGTTATGAAGTGGCGACCGCGAAGCGGAAGACGTTGCGTTGGAAGGCCTCTCACCACCTGATGACCGATGACCTGGTGAAGATTGCGCTGATCCGCTGGAAACAAGGCACTCGGGACCGACTAATGTGGCGCCGCCTGGGGGAGGCCGATGTCCAGAAGTGGACGTCTTTCGGCTGATATGATGATCATGATCAAAATTACTTAAAATGTAAGTAAGCCAAGTGAAATAGCCGGCGCTGTAGCTCTGTGTATACGCGTCGCAGAATTAGCGGATGTGACGTATATTTTTTCTATTTATCATATAAACTCGGTTTGATTACGAAACTCGATTTCTTTCTATTTTCTTAAGCTGTTAAGTCAGATATGTCCTTTCACATTCCTGTAAGTCAGTAATTAGTTACGCAGAAACGATCACCGTTCCATTTCGCGGAAAAAGCTGATGTCAAGTCGCATTTAGTGGCAGAATCTAACCTTAGCGTATAAACCGACAATAAAACCAATGTACCAGAGAATGAGTAGTCTAATAAACCTAGATCCACTCCAGTCTATGCTTAGGTCTTCGAATTTAAGCTGCAAAGCGCCGCCGCGTCGACTGAATACTAATTTAAATCTGGCATTAACGAGCAGCTTGGGTTGATTAACTTACTTAGGATTAAACCTGTTACACTTATTAGCTTACATAATTTCAAGTGCCTTTGAATTTGAATTTCGGGAGTAGCGATTTTAATTCCATTAGGTAACTAGATTTTAGTTCCAAAAGATTCCGTCGTGCGTTCGAACCCAGGCAATATTATGTAATCTATTTCAGCATCACTGCTCTCAAAACGGTGAAGGAAAACCTCGTGTGAAATTCGCGTGGCATGTCTAACCCCTATATTTCAAGTCAATTCTTCCACTCGACTCTATGAAATTGACAGTTATAGTAGTTAGTATTTATTGATGTTAATCTATACATTTAAAAGGACTTTTAGTAAAGCCTTTAGAAACAACAATTCCTAGACATGTGACATCTACCAAACAGGACTGGGCCCGCGTGGTTGATAACGACACCCCCTCTCTAGTAAAGGGAGGCCTGTGACACAACAGTTTGAACATTAATGACTGGTTAGACTTTCCAAATAGTCTGGAGTAGAATGCTCAAGTGCTATTAATTTCTGACATGAATTGTCGCATAACTAATCTCTAACAACGCGTGTAACATGTGGTGAGCTTAGTTCTGACGTTGTTGGTGTAGTTAGTTGGGTAAAATGAGACCTAACACTGATATTTCGCTTCAACATTGTCCGTTCCAGATTATAGCTTAATGGAGCACATGGTTTTACGTAAAATTTTGATTCTACATCAGGGATAACAAACTGAAATTTGTTATTCCATGCCATATAAATACAGAGAAAATAAATCAGTTTTCCTCGACTAAATAATTGCTTAATTAATTACAATAATTATTATTATGAATTATGGATTATATTTGTCAAGGAAAACTGTCGGCAAATTAAGTATTATAATACACCCACAATAAAGCGACTTCATTTCATCAACAATTCCCTCGCCAATATGCCACGAATGCTGTCCAAAATATCTGTAGCCAAGTTCAAAGCTGTGCCAAGAGTGAGTGGAAAAATGTCCGGCGCCGTATTGGAACGAAGGCTCGATTTATCAGAGCCCGCCTCAATAATTTATTTTCCCTTTTCAAGCCTCCGTTCAGAATGTAATCTGACTTACTTCGTATTATCGATGATTATCGAACCCGCCGGGAGCTACGAGCCTGGACTCCTTTTGACATATTTTTATTTATGGTGCCCGATTTTGAAATGATAGCATTTTTTGTAATTTTAAAGGTAGAAAGATATATTTTATTACGCAAGAATTCGCAGCCAATTTTATTAGATGTGGGGTGATGAATATCGCTGTGCAAATGGCACAATTTTTATGATATTAAGCTCAATAACTTAGAATTTGACTCGGTTTCAAATCGAATATATTTTTTGCTCGGCTTCAAATATATTACGCGGAATTGAACATGATTGATTCTCACCTAATATTGGTGCAATATTCGGTTTCGTTTTGCGTATGAGGAATGGTCCAAGGTTCCGTGGTTAATGAGGGTTTTATTATAGGAGTATCATGTCATCATGCTATTTCAGGTTTAATTAAACATCTACATGCTTGCTTTTAATTGAACTTGCCTTACGAAAGCAATTATTCTTGCTCTTGGTCGTGCAATCCGTCAGGACCAGCCATTTGCAAACATGTTTTGCCGTTACACAACCCAGCATACACACAGCGATAAACAGCACATTTTCCACTAAATTTCCTCCGAATAACCTCTCTTTACGAGCACATTCTGTGAGTGTAATAATTAAGTATTACTCAACAACTGAATGTCAACTTACCATAAGCTGCGCTCGCTCATGTTGTGTTACAATGCCGTCGGGTATGCTCACCCCCTCTGCAACAAACGTCGTGAAGTTAATACGAGCTGCCGTCGGAGTAAAGGTATTACGTAACAGTTGGTGTACAACAATCATCATTTTGGTAAATGAAATTTATGGTGAGGTAGTTTTGTTAATAATTCCGTTTTTGCAGCATTCAGAGTAATGGGTTTGGGAGTTGGTCTCGGTAATTATACCTAGCAATATACTGAGGCGTGACTGTAAAATGTCAAAATTAAATACATAAAAAGAATTCCTTTCCCCAAACCTTGAAGTTACGATTTGATCTAAGCCTTATCGTAAAATTTGTTTAACACGGAGGCAGAAAACCGAACCTCATATTTATTACAATTCAAAATCTGATACCTTTAAACGAGCAATTCTTGTATATATATAATCTGAATTTTGCAATCGGCTCCAACGATTTTCATGAAATGTTGTAAGCAAGGTGTTTCGGGGGCGATGAATCGATCTAGCTTGCTTTCATTTTTAGAAAACGTCGTTTTCTATATTTTCAACCGAGCAGAGCTCGGTCGCCCAGGTACTGAGAACTTAAATGGTAAGATTTACAAAAACATCATCCTAGTGGACGTCATTTCGTTTTACATATCGTGAGCGTATTTCCTTAAAATCTAGGACACGCATTGTAATCTTTACTTATAGCAGGTTAAAATAAAGAAAAATTTACGTAATGTAACAGTAGGCTGTATTTTATTAACGTCACCACCGCACACCGATGTTGTGGCAACTTTTTCTATTTTATGCCTGTACACTGACGTTTGTAGCCGCAGATTAAATCTGTTGCTGTTTGAATAATGGGCAATGGACACGCAAATCAATTAATACACGATAATGTCGTACAAGCTTTTTATTTTGATTTATGTTCAAATTCAATCCCATGATTTAGGTATTTGAAATTTAGTTGTCTCAATTTAATCTATTACTAGCACTCCGCCCGCGACTTCGTTCGCATGATTTCGTATTTTATTCAACTAAATTATGTGCAGTTAGTGAAGGCGACCAAAAATAAGCTATTGTTAAACTAATAATAAATGGGATGATAATAAAAGGAATCGTAGATATCTAAGGTTCAAGTTTGGATTTAGAGGACATAGAACATCCTCCTTTTTGGAAATTCGGTTAAAATTCTTATTCCTTGGGCAATAATAAATTGCCATCATTAGTCAGACGACCTCTGCCTCGATTTGGAACTACAGACACAGTGTTGTTTGACGGAGATATCGGCGAACATACACAAAAAACAATTCAGTGCCAAAAGGCAAATTGCCTATTAGGTACACCTAAAAAGTGAAAAACACTACAAACACTACCGACACTGAAATCCAACTAAAAACACTACAAAGTGAGAAATAACTTTCAAAAATTGTACCTACCAAAGACACAGACTTCTAAAAAGAAATTTATTTTTCACTTTGTAGTGTTTTTAGTTGGAAAACGGTAATATTTTTTTGTAAAATGTTTTTATACGAATAAATGTCTCTATAAAGGTTAAATTTCCAAAAATCCCTCCTTTGTGCTACCCTACAGCATAAAAAGAAGCTATGTGCAATAAAATACTTCAAAAATCTTGAACACCCCCTAAATGGTATATTGGGGATAGTTCCGAAAAACTAATAACAACCTACATTATTTATTAAGGGTAGTATTTGTGCCAAATTTCAAGTTTATTAACCCAAGATTTTCAACACCCCCCTAATCATCTTTTAGAGGTAGTTTCGAAAAACTAATAATGATATCCTTTAATATTTACTTAGGTTGGTATTTGTCCCAAGTTTCAACTTTATTAATCCAAGAAATGAGATTTTTTTTTTACCCCCTCAGGGATCAAATTTCCAGAAACCAATAAATATATTAATTCTTTTTATGAACCGAAAGCGTGAATCTAAAATTTCACGTGCCCAACTTACAAACTGTAGAAATTACATACAAACTTTCAACCCCCTTTGGGGTGGAATTTCTAAAAGCCAAAATATGAATTAATTCTTTTTATCAACCAAGAGCGTAAATCTAAAATTTCAAGTGTCCATCTTACAAACTGTAGAAATTACATACAAACTTTCAACCTCCTTTTTACCCCCTTAGGGGTCGAATATCCAAAAACTAATAATTAAATTATTTCTTTTTATCAACCAAGAGCGTAAATCTGAAATTTCACATGTTCAACTTACAAACTGTAGAAATTACATACAAACTTTCAACCCCCTTTTTACCCCCTTTGGGGTGGAATTACTAAAAATCCTTTCTTAGTGCTCACTTACGCGACATGAGGAACCTTTCTGCCAAATTTCATTTTTCTGGGCCCAGCGGTTTAGGCTGTGCGTTGATCGATCAGTCAGTCAGTCAGTCAGTCAGTCAGTCAGTCAGATGTCAGTTTCTTCTTTTATATATATAGATTATAAAAAGCTATTTTATTTTTTATTTATGCTTGTAAAAGACGGTAGAGGGTAGGTAATTACATTAAATTTTTTGACGTTCAAAAGGAATTTTGACTTTACTAATTGAAATAAAGAATTTTGACTTTACCTTTGAATAGTGGTTATCACTATTCTTAGCAATAATTTGGACCATAGATTTATTTGTAAAATTTGTGTGCCTACTTTGAATGGGAAGACCATTTCAAATCATCATTTTGTATCAAAACCTAGAACCAAAAAAATCAAAAGTTGGAGTAGAAACAACTGTTTTCTGTCCACTACATCAACACGTAAACTTTCTAAAATCCACTTATTAAAAGTAAAAACATTTTTATGGCCAAAGTTCTTCCCTTGACTCCGCCATTTATAATTCTCTGTTAATAGCGCCATCTGTCGTCGTAATTTATTCGATTGCTCTTAGCTAGCGACCGGATTACGCGCAGAAATGGTTCAATGAATTAGATTAGAATTCTTCTTCGCAGACTGACGCTAGCTCTTGACCTATAATAGCTTAGAAAAAGAGAGAAATAGGGTAGGCAAATTCGTTCTAATAATAAGTTGTTTTATTTTTAACCGACTTACCAAAAAGGAGGAGGTTCTATGTTCGACATTATGTACCTATGTTTTTTTATGTTTGTTCACCGATATCGCCGTCAATTGTGGACAGATTTTGTAAATTCTTTTTTCGTTTGTACGGTGAACTGTACTGAAAGTCGGTAGTATTTTTGTAGTAAATGTAAAAAATGTATGAACCTAAATGAAGCAAAGGAAGTATGTGGATTGTGGCAGATGGCGTTCTGTAGTTTCTGCTTACCCCTATGGGAAAAAGGCATGCGTTTATCTGTGTATAACGTTGTAGGTACGGTGTCTAATTTATTTCCGAACAGACTGTGAATGTTTGATGGTTTTAGTTACATTTAGAGTAGGTAGATATGTCTCAATTCTTTAGACTATTCAAAATGTTTTGCTAAAATATTTTTTTTTTTTTCTTTTCATCTTAACATTATACAAAACGCAATTTAGTTTAACAATACTCTTGGTAAATGTCACGTCTCTCTCGCTTTTATTATTCTGTACCTCTATAAGAGCCATTAAAATGAGCTCCTTTGTAGAAATCAACATTTTCAGTTAAATTAATAATCCTCTCAATCGAGTCTGTTTGAGAGGCATCCCTGAATACAGAACCCGTGCTAGAGAGCACGGGTTCCTCTTGACCTATAATATTTAATACCCTATAGATAGTTGTTATTTGCCTTTTCTGCCCGATTTTCTTATATAACTAGCTACCATCCGCGACTCCACCCGCGGTTCTTTGTTTAAATTATGGACTATCTGTTATTTTGATGCATAAGCTATATTACTGTCAAGTTTCCGTTTAGTAATTTTTACGTGAAGGAGTTAGAGTAGGAGTGGCGACCGTGAACCGGAAGACGTTGCTTTGCAAGGCCTGCCACTAGGTGGCGCGACGACCTGGTCAAAGCTTCCCGCAGCTTTAGGTCCGAAACGCACAGGACCGATCAGTGTGTCGACGCGAAGAGGTATATGTCCAGCAGTGAAGGTCTTTTGGCTGAAATGATGATGATGATGATGACGTGAAGGAGTTACAAACATCCATCCATACTCACAAACTTTCACATTCATAATATTAGTACATTAGTAGGATAGTAGAATGTAATTTGTAAAACTTTGCTTGTTTACTTGTTGGCAAAACGCCAGGCTAAACGTGAGATAAAATATAGAACCGTGTTAACTGAAGTTAATAAATAGCCGTATTTACGTTTTACTTGAGTAATCCTGTCTTGAGTTATAAGTGTCGTGGTGGCCCAGTGGCTAAGACCTCGCCTGTCGTGCTTGAGGTCGTAGGTTCGAATCCGGGCAAGTACCAATGTGAATTTTTTAAATTCATATGTACTTTCTAAGTTAATCTTGGATATCACAGGCAACGGTGAAGGAAAACATCGTGAGGAAACCTGGACTTATATAGTTGAGAGCCGCAGAGGCCTGTGGGGATTCCCAGAGGCGGCTTAATTAACTCTGACACCAGAGGTGGCCACACCTCACACGATAAGAAAGAAGACTTGAGTAATCAAAACCAGAGTCAAAACAATGGTTTTTAATGGCAAAAAGCAATATTTTGTCTTTTATGAAAAAATCTATTTAAATTTTTACATACTCTCACCACCTTTGGGATGACAGGCGTGATTTTTATTTTATGTTGTAATGCTACTGCTCCATCTGCGTTAAAGTTAGTGTTAACAACAAACTAGACGATAATGAAGGCACTAAAATGCGTGTTAGCTAC
Organism: Orthosia cruda; assembly: GCA_964057195.1. Classification (NCBI taxonomy): domain Eukaryota; kingdom Metazoa; phylum Arthropoda; class Insecta; order Lepidoptera; family Noctuidae; genus Orthosia; species Orthosia cruda. The sequence continues at coordinate 31,425,579 of OZ059843.1, read as the reverse complement.
ATTTAGATACAACGGCGTTAAGAGTTAATTCCTAGTGGCGGAAGGCGTTTATAACATGTGGAACAACCGAGGTTGAAGCAGCTGCCGTGGTTGTAAAATGAGTGTGATTCGACCACTCCATTGTCGTCATAATGCCCGCCTAAAAACAAAGTGCATTCGTCCTGCGGCATGACACGACGCGCGGCGTTAATGTAGCCAATATCGCTTAGCACGCTAAAACCATTTGATATATGAAAAAAAACCGAAACCCGAGCTATCGCTTAGCGTTTAATTCCATTTGTAAATTAACATGTTAAAATGTTGGCGACATATACATAATGCCCTATTCAATGTGTTAACTTACACGTTAAGACGCAGGTGGAGCAGTAGCATAATTTAGACAAGTTTGAACGCTAAGCAACAGTCTGACTAAACACAGTATAAACTCAAGTCTGCAAACAAGATACATGCCAATACCTTATCGAAGATAGTACAAACAATAGGTATTTACTCTAGTTCCTTATCGCATATCGTAAGATCCTATTGCTACGAGGCTTGCATCGCTGACCTAAATCTCGTAGCGATAGAATGCAATGCTACGCCCGTAGCGCCGTAGGCCGCCTACGACGTAGCAGTATAGCGCGTAGCCCCGGGACGATGGGATTCGCTACGGTGCTACGCTTTTGGTTGTTTGAATGGTTGATAAAGGATTACTTTGTAACGGGTTGTTGATGATTGTTATGATGTTGTTTATTGCAATGAAATTGTTGTTTGTTTGAAAGATTGTTGGACATAATAAGTGACAGGATGTCAAATTCAGTAATTCATGTAAAAGCACATTTTTTTTTATTTGGACGGTCGGTACCTACATGAAAATGTATTGATTTCTAAGAATAAAATAAAAAATAATATAAGAACACGAAAAAATAAACCGACGACCAAAGCAAACACTAAAAAGTGCAAAAATAACTTTCGCGTCAGAAGTCGGTCTCTTTGGTGGTTTATCATTTTGCATCACCTCCACCTATTTAAACGACCAAAATTTTACGGTGTATACTTTCAAACTTTACGGGGCCGCGGTCGCGCTTTTTATAGCATTTTAACGGTAGACCAAATCGTTTCTACGTCTTCTGATTAAACGCGAAGCAATTCCATTCACAAACTTTATAACCAACAAGGAAAAAACTCAAAGAAAGTATAGATGTTTCATTAATTAAATATTGTGATTAATTTTTCTGATGCTTACCATTATTCCTGCCTCTTTTATATACAGCTCCTTACGCGATCTCCAACAAAAATAAAACATTGTTGGTTTCAGCGTCGGCCCTCGCCCCTCTCAGCCTATTTATGCTTCTTTCAGCGAGCCACTTGTGCTGTATTCAGCGTTAAAAGCGCGGGATTAGCGCAAACATCGCCAACACACAGCCCAAGGAAGATAATGTTTGTCTTTGGTTAGGGTTGTCGCTAAGGATGAATATCGATGCCAGTTTTTTTTTTATGGTAGGTATAGAATTAAGAAGATTTTTTAATAACAAATATTGAAATAATAGTGTAATCAATGACAAAAGGAGAAATTTTCCTTTAAGAATCATTAAGAGGACACTGTGATATTAACCAAGCTACTTTAAATGTTCTTTTTACAAGCTTTTATTTAACTTGCAATGTATGTATGTAAGTGTGTTCGGCTCAAATCTTGCAACTGAATTTTAAAGCAGTTACCCTCCACCGATTAAGATGAATGTTTGCATACACGTTTAGTTTGGATGACAATGCATGGTTAGCTAAGTAACGTCATTCTAAAACCAATTAAAAACCAATATGGCGGACGGCTTAAGATGGTGGACAAGTTATTTTTTGTGCACTGCCATGATATGGGTATCAAACGAAAGGGTTTGCTGAGAAGAATACGATAAAGATAAAGCTTGTTTAAAAAATATTTCTAATGAATATTTTTTTTATGTTGCCAGTGTGGTTTGTAAATGTATAATATACCCTATGTTAATCAGAAAGAAGTCTATTGTGTGTTAATACTACCATTGGTCTGAGTATACAATACACCAACATTGTAACCGTCGACGTCAGGACACTGGTATGTGAGTGTGTATGTATATGTGAATGTGTTTGAGTAAGTGTGTGATGTATGCCAGTGGAGCTGATTCGTTTGATTTGCACGTGAAAACGTAAAGCGATTAAACGTGTTTTATATTAACCGTTAATCATTTGATTGTATTCTGACGCTTCCGACATTGAATTGATTTTAAAATAATGGTGCCTGAGTAACTTTTTATCAGATCCATTCTGTTTTGACGTTTTTCCTATCATATTTTATTGTGTTTTCATTCTAAAGACATACGTTTTGTTAATGTAAGTATGTAGCAGTAATAATAATGTTATTTCAATCCGCAAGCAACATCTTAAATCCTGGAAATACAGTAAATATCTGCTGGTCTGTATATTTATGTTTGCATAACTCGACAAAGAACAGTGGAACAGATTTTTTTTCCCGGATTGCTTTCATGAGCATTTTCTTACCCTGAAATATATTAAAAGTCACCCTGTATGGGCACCAACCAGTTCAATAAATCCATTTGCAGCTAATTCAAAAAAGCAAAAAAAAACATCACAATCCTAAACCAACAACTCCATTCATGATCATTAAAGGACCAGGATTCAAAAATATAATTCCGCCATTATCGAGTGCCCACCACGCGCCATGATCGCAGATCAACGTTTTGTTATTCTTTCTCAGCGAACGTAGGCGTTCACTACATTCCTCCTATATCCGTTCTGTTGGTATTTATCCTCGTATTAACTTTCTTAATAACATAATAACATCTAATTGCAATTAGTTACAGGATTGCCTCTTTAACAACGTATGTATTAATAAATATTGTGGTTTTCTTGTTAGCAGTAATATCCTGTTTCTGTAATAGACGGGGCTAATTAAGAAACGACGTTTATTTTTGTAATGTTTTCACTACAAAGTCCCTAAAGACACTTGTACGTATACCAAACCGTCCCGCTAATGATAAGGAAGGGAGGGATAATATCACCTAATTAAAAGATTCGAGGATCACTCGGGTTCCGCAAACAATAACAGTTTCTCGAGAGGATCCTCCTGGACCCTCCCTCCCCCCGCAAGAGGCCCCTTTGTATAAATTATCATAATGAGCTCAATAAGAATTTTACGACCGGCGGATACTGAGGATTTGAGTACTGTTTAGGGCTGGCGAAGAATGTAGGTCTAATTTAAAAAAAATAATGTTTGAAACAATACTTATGTAACATAAACTCACGCCTTTTCCATGTAGATGGGTAGAAACTACAGAACAACATCTGCTACAACCCTTACATACGGTGGTATCAGATAAAGCACTTGACTCGCAAATAGCTAAGAGCACTTATACTGTCGATGTAGACATATCAAGTAACGAAGATCCATTAGGGTTAGCATAGCTGTAGTCTCGTCTTTCTTTAAATAATCTACATTCTTATTATTTTGTCAGATCATGATTGTTAAATTGATAAATCGTTAATATTTAGATCGCTTAGTCGTCATCTTCCTCCGATGTTACTTGAGGTCGGCGCAACACATTTTCGGCTTTCATTCCATCCTGCTGTCAATTTTCTCTGACAAATAAAATGTACTGTCACTGACAATTTATTTTCGTAACTACTCTAAAATTTTAACAAGCAGCTCTATTTATCCGTATTTTAAGTTTTATCCTGGCTATCATCACATCATCACATCACATCATCAGCCTATTAATGTTCCCACTGCTGGGACACAGGCCTCCTCTCTGTGAGAGGGAATGGGCTGTAATCCACCACGCGGGCCCAGTGCGGGTTGGTGGATGTCACATGTCTTCGAATTTTTGGTTCTAGGACATGCCGGTTTCCTCACGATGTTTTCCTTCACCGTTTTGAGAGCAGTGGTGAAGAAATAACTTACACAAAGTAAAGCGCCTGCCTGGGCTCGAACCCACGACCTACAACTTGTAAGTCGCGGCCGATACCACTGGGCCACCGCTGCTCTCATTACGTTACAATTGTGGGAATAAACCCCGCCTATATAGTTCCGAAGTCTGCGCGGACTCGACACAGACTAACACAGACGCAAGTGCCTTTGACGAGCATCCACTATTCAGGTTAACGCTCTTTCGGACCGTTAATGTATATTTTATGAGGATACAATTATACAGTTGGTGGAAACATTGATTTTAAGGACCTTTCTGATGTTATTTTATGAACTGGGAAATATTGTTTTGGGGTCCGTAATATTGTTACCGAATGAGGACATCTATGAAGTATTTATTTGGGTAAAACCATTTTTATGGGTAGGCTCTGGAATATCACAATGGAAATTGAGTTTGGGTTTACTGGTTTTCAGCTGCATTAGACGGAAACCACCAACATATGTATGTAGTTGGAAAAGATGAGGATGCTGATGATTGGGTTTGGGGACCTCAAAAATAATTATTACAATTAATATGTACAGCCTTTTTGGTCAATTTCAGGTGCTTACATCAGTTGATGCTGAATTGTAATAACAATTATTTATTTTAGTAGAAAATATGAAGAAATACATAGTATGATGTTACATTACTATAATATTATAGCATATTTCTGCTCAATCTTGTGAATAATGGCCCCGATGCTAGGAAAATCCTGTGTTATAGGGGCCGTTCCAACCATTCGTCCGATAAGGTTATTTAATATTTTTTTTAAGTTAAAACGTGTAACATACTTACATACACAAACTCACGCCTTTTTTTCCCATGGGGGTAAGCAGAAACTACAGAACGTCACCTGCTACGATCCTAAAATGTATAACAGTAGCAATAATATGTGGGTAAGCGCGTGCGCAGTGTGTGCTTGTGATGTTGTGTAGTGGAGGTATGAGTGTTAGTGTGTGGTCTGTGTGGGTGTGTGTGTTTGTATGTTATGTGGATGTCGCGTGTTTGTAAGGATTGCGAGGTCTGTAGTTGTGTGAGTGTACGTGTACGTGATACTTATAATTATTTATTGGCATGGCGGTTTAATCAGTGCTTCTGTTTCGCCATAATCTAGGGAAAGGAGGTATTCTTTAGTTATTTTTTTACTTTTGTGTTTGTTTAGTGTATGTATATTAAATTGTTGATGTATTTTGTTATAGAGAAGGGCACTTAGGTAGGGGTAGTGGCGTCTAGCAAACGTAGATTTTGTACGAGTTGTGGGACAGACCAGTTTGGGTCTTCTTCTTACTGTCGGGCTAAAAGCTGTAAAAGCTAACTTACTGCTTTATCTTAAAGTTTTTATACAAATTACAGCCAAACTAAAGCATATACATTTTTCACCACCACAAGCCTTAATTCAAAGCATCACTTAGTGCCAAGGCTGCAGACGCGGCTATTTCCAGAAGGTTAACCGGCTCATTTGAGATGCACTCAAGCGCATTCGCTTGGTTGGCTTCACTACACACACCGAATTCGGCCGGGTTGCTTCGTCAAAGAGACGCGGTCAGCTAAGAACATTGAAGTGATGTAGATATAAATTGGCCTTAAATTAATTATGTAAAGGTGTGACTGTGTTTTTGCATGCTTAAACATACTTTTCGCGGCTTTACTTTTCTACAGTAACCGTGCAATTTTCCGGGATAAAACTATAGTACTCAGTTGTCGTCCGGTAGCGAGATAGGCACACGATTTAACCATTGTAGTCATCGCGGGATGAACCTGGATGAGACCCAGCATTGGACAAATTAGGAAGATAGTGTAATTTTCTGTCGATGAAAGAATTTTAGTAATAGAATTAGTGCTTCCAGAGATTGCCTCTTACAAACATATCAACAAAAAAACAGTTTAACCTTCTTATTATGTTAGTTTAGATAAAAGGCCGTAATGGAAAACTTATGCGTATTTATAATATCCGCAATTCTTAAATTATATCGAATTAAAATTCAGGCAAACTTCAGAGGACCAACGATTTTAAACCAGTCAACCAGTCTCCAGGATATTTATACGGATGTAGATATCGTGTATCGGCGCAAGATCGAGGGTTGAGTTTTCAATAAAGCGATGTGCATCGGGGCGGAATAATTGCTGGCTAGCAGCCATGTTGGGACTGTGGGCTGTGCTCAACGTATCGATGGATTTGACACACTCACTTGTACCATGCAGAATAGATATTAGGAGGCCTGAACTATTCAGGTTTTAGTTGCTTGGTTATTTCCACTATGTTCAAGAAGGTGGTTGTAACATTTTTTTTTATCATATTGGTTGTCGATGCAAGAATATAAGGCGCAACTGAAATAAATCACTTACTAAAAAGGGGTCATTGTACTCATCATTATGAACAACTTTTACTATGGGACTAAGTGGACCTGAGGTCGCGAAAAACAAATTAACTGCCCCATATATTTATGTTTGCATAACTCGACAAAATGTACTGAACACCTGCCTTTTTTTGTTTTCTCAGGCTATATGATGAGGAGTAACGAGGACGTGTATATTGTTTCAGTTTGAAGCACTATTCACGTCTTCGAGATAAAATCTGAATGAAACCCTCGAACTACCTTCCTCCTCTTACCGTATTGATCAAACAAACAAAGTACCTATTAATCACTGCAAAACACTACCACGAATACTTATCAGTGGAAATTAATCTAATTGTTCGATCCAACTGTTGTGCGCCCCGGGGCACTCATTAACCCTCCCCTGCGACCCGCAGACCCACGGACCCGCGGTCTATTCGACCATCTATATGTAAATTGACAATTAACCGTTGCGATGCAGTCACGTCACGGACCTGTCAAAAAGAATTAACCCGTCACTCACCGAGTGACGTTATTTAAATGACATGTGTCAGAGATTTCGGTGTGGTTTGTTTGATTATATTGTGTTGAGTTAATTTGTTTTGGTACAACCATTCTGTTTGTTTTTCCTGAATTTGCCACTCAAATAGAGTAGATATGCAAATGCATTTACTGTAACGGTTTGAAGCTACGGTAGTAATACACTTTAAGCACACATTAGTTTGAAATATTGCATAATGCATGCAGTTTCCTTTCTCAAACTGACGCTGGTGTTAAAAGCTTAACTGAATTTTCATGCCATTACAAGATGTCTTTGGCAATGTTTCCAGAAATAACAATAAAGACATTTTTGTGAAAAAGCCTTAAGGCAAGTTGAAACGATTTTCAACTGAAAAATGAAACATTTTCCTTAGTAAACAAGATTACTTAGCGATAAGCGCTTAATTTAAAACTCTGCAAAGTTAGTCATAATCTCAAGACATCTCGGCATGATCTTGGAGATTATGAGTTAAAGTAAGCCGGACATAAGCACGACGCTAAGATTTACATATTTCTTGTGCCGTATATAGGAACTGATAGTTTTAATGTAACTTCTCGGTCCAAGATGAGATGCTTCACGAATAAATTAATATCAGAAGCAATAAAGTTCTTAGTTATAAAGTTCTAACAGCAGGTCCGCAAAATTAAATGAACAAAAACACTGGCCTAGTGCGAATCGGACTCGCACACGAAGGGTTCCGTACCATTATCGCAAAAAAAATAGAAAAGAACACATTTGTTGTATGGGAGCCCCACTTAAATATTTATTTTATTTGTTGTTATAGCAGCAACAGAAATATATCATCTGTGAAAATTTCAACTGTCTAGCTATTACCGTTCATGAGATACAGCCTGGTGACAGACGGACAGACAGACGGATCGTGGAGTCTTAGTAATGGGGTCCCATTTTTACCCTTTGGGTACGGAACCCTAAAAAACTACTTGAACATTTACCCGATTCATTTACCCGCAATTACATACTTAATAATAAACATCTTGAACTGATAGTGACAATACAAACAACTATGTTCATTCAACAAGGCTATCAGCTAGGTTGACATAAATACTCAACAGCTTGTAAGCGGAAGTGAAAATCGTTGACACATTCTAAGCATAAATGAAGCTTGCACCGCAAATCTGGCAACTTCACGTTGCTATGCCACAGTAGCCCAATTATGAAAGACATCCCTACCCAACAGTGACAACCCTTGTGCAACAAGACAAGAAGATACAAAAGCTCAACTTAAAACTGCAAACATGAAAAAATTTGCCAGTATGTATGCCAAGAAAAACGCAATATTTTGGATTCTGTGAAGTTGCCGATTTGAGGCGACATTCGTGCGCTACAACATTTTTTTATTTAATAGATTCTCTGAATTTACCTACTCTGTGGGTATCCAGCAAGGAATAGTTACGATAAATTGCCACGCTTCGCGGATTGCGGACCCAAGGGTCGTTTTGATATGATTCGCACGATTTCAATGGGTCTGCTTTTTATTGAAATTGGATTCTATATTTTTTTCTTATAGTAAAGTAACGTGCGTGCACTTGGTGTTAAATTGTGTGTGATTTATTGACGTGGGGTTCTATGTGCACTTTATTATTACTTGAATAAAATATTCCTTTGTATACAATGAAAGCCCCATCCACTACGTAATGTTTAATAGAACACACTCAAAGGAAGTTTATCAAACATTGATTTGTGAGCTGCTAAAACAAGGTACATTAAATATTAACAACAGGGGTACATATGTGACGAGATTGATAAAAAATTTATTAAAGCTTTCCTATTGCTTTGACATCCGACACTGCATATGTTATTAAAATATACTTTAAGTTAATTACTATTCATGGAAAATCTGGTGTCCGAAGCGTATTTGCAATTCTCGCAGTATTTACGATGAAAAACGTGCTTTCGTGTAATTGTACTGCGTGTAACGTATCTCTATTAAAGGCCACGTTTTTTCACGCTCAGTAAACTACAAAAAAAGCTATCGGAAGCACTGATGTAGCTCGTATAGCTACCACGCGATATACAACAACCACGCGTGAATCCGCAATTTTCCGGCTCAAACCGGTTAGCTTCGCGCCGAGAGGGGCAATCTTTGCGAACTGAAGCGATGCGTGATACCCTACGGCTGTAGTTTATAGCATATCAGACGAAATTTGATAAGAAAATAACTTATTTTATAATAAAAAGTTGGCTTACCCACAGCAAAAGTTGACGAAAATCAGATTTTTTCGGTCTTAACGACCCATAATGGCGTCCATAGGTTAAATAAAAAGTAATTTATGAGAGTTCTGATTTAGATCGGCGGGTATTTGTAACAAATTGGACGCCCTCAATTTGCATGTGTAGGGTTCAAGGGTAGATTGTGACGCAGGTAAGTTGCGTCTAATGCGTCAGCGAGGGAAACTATTCGGCTGTTCGCCGCCATTTTAGCTCGTTCTGCGTGAATATTGTTTTTATTGCGATACTTATTTACGTATATGCGCAATCTTTTTCCAATTTTCGTTGATCGCTAAATAATAGTCACGAATATAGGCTATGAAAAAACTAGATGGGAAAACTACATTTTGCCGAAAGTGACTAGCGAGTAAAAAAAGGAAAACCAGAGCTGTTCATAAAATGAGTTTAGGTGTTTATCTGCACACAAGAGGGTCATTTTAAACTAGATTTTTTTAGTATCGCAGTAATCCTTCAACGAGATTTACGTAAACGAGTATATTTCCTATTAAACTGTTGTGATTATGTAGTAGCGTATAACTTCAAGAAAATTTTATATACCTCATCAAAATAAACGTACTTGCAAACATAAAGTGCTACTACAACTTCATGGAATCTCGAATATAACACAGAGTAACAAAGCTGAGCATTATTTGGTTATACCGTCGTTTTACTGAAGTTGTTATGCTGTGAGCACTTCATGGGATGCTCGCGTCTAACTTTGAATCTTCATAGAAAATAAACCTGAAGTATGTATTCCGTAAACTCGTTAAAAATACAAGGACCATTAAGTTTGTTATTCCAGTCTGTAGTGTTATGCCAACTATTGTTGAGAAATATAAAAAGGAATTATTAATAGCTCTAAACAATAGTCTGTTATTAACTCTGAAAGTGTGGAATCGATTACGAAAATGCATGGTGATCTGCACTGAGTGTCATCGGTCGATTATTTTAACCCGAAAAATGCTGGTTTCGAATATATTAGTGAAAAATACCACGAAGTCACGATCAAGGGACGACTTACCCCATTAATTTTAATATCCTCAAAAAAAAAACATAAATTCTGTCCATGTGTCTTTCAACAAAATGTAATTTCAACATCCCAACATTGAATAACATTTTAAGGCTTCAAAAATGTTCAACCCATTTTCATATTTCGTATTCGATGTTGCCCTCTACAGTGAATACTCTATGCTCAAATGTAAATGGAACGAGTATAGAGCGAAGTATCATTCAAAACTCCCGCATGTGAACTGTGTATAAAAGGAAGTATATACGGTATATGTGTGTCCATATTTATGTAGGCAAATCAGTTTTGAAATGTTCGGTTTTAGGAATTGCTGGATGAAAAATGTTTTGTGAATTATATGTATTTTGTTCAGTGATTAAATCATCATCATGTTGGATTCGTAAAAAGAAAGATTTACGAAATTGTAAATGATAACATCAACATTACACTATCAAAAACAGGTTTCTGAATTAATTTCCATCTGTCGGGCATGGTTATAATTGAAGTTATTAGCTTAGTCAGACGGAGAGTGGTGGTTTGGACAGCTTTTATCACCATCTTCACAATATAATGACTTCTCAATAACATTAACAGTACTCATAACTGCCAAAAAGAGTCTATACGAGCATCGCCACATGCTATGTATTGTTTTAGTTTTTACCTGAACAAGCATTTGCTAATTTGCCGATCAATTGTGTACATTTGCCGACTGAGCTATCGCGCAAACCTTAAATACTTTATGTTTTAAAACATAAACTGTCATTCATTAACGAACACATAACAGTGATTTTAATGGCAAACAGTTTATTTCAGTACATGTGCAGACATTTTACGAGAAGAAAACTCTTACCAACTCCAACTAATAACCTTTCATTTCAAATAAATCAGAATAAAAGCTTGCAGAGAATGCTATGAACTTCACAAAACGTTCTTATTGTGTTGTTGCACAGTTCCCGACTGTGTGTCGCGCAAACCTTAAATACTTTATGTTTTAAAACATAAACTGTCATTCATTAACGAACACATAACAGTGATTTTAATGGCAAACAGTTTATTTCAGTACATGTGCAGACATTTTACGAGAAGAAAACTCTTACCAACTCCAACTAATAACCTTTCATTTCAAATAAATCAGAATAAAAGCTTGCAGAGAATGCTATGAACTTCACAAAACGTTCTTATTGTGTTGTTGCACAGTTCCCGACTGTGTGTGGATAATTGAACATGAGCAGAATCTTAACCTGAATGGAACAATTATGCAATGGAACGCCACTTTTGAACACTCCATTGCATTGTGAAAGTTCTGTTTGCTTCTGTATTATTGTTGTAAAAAACAAATTAGTTTTACGGAGAGCTTTGTTTAACACAAATGGGAAAAAATGAATGCTATTTTAAAAACATATAACAATTCGAAATCTTCTTCTTCGGATTCACCCTCAGGGACCTTTCCACATTTATATCTAAAAAAAACAGCATAAAAAGTAGCCTACAATAATTACATTTTTCCCTAGTCTACTAAAAAAATCCTTTTAAAATAATACAATTTAGCAATTAACTTCTTTATAATTTAAGAAGACGAAGAATTGTAGCAGAATACTGTACACTTTTGGCAAGCAGTGAGGCGGTAGTGATTTTGTATCAGGACAAAATGTATACCAAACCTATACAATAGCAACTAAAACAAATACAATAACAAAACACAATTGTTCCATACGTAACCCTAGCCTGCAGTTATGGGTCGTCGAGACCGAGGCGTGCCAAATGAACGCCAGCGAACGATACGAGAATATAAGAGGAAATAGTCGTTATTTTTACAGCTTGTTTACATTTGCATAAATAAGTTATAAAAGGCGCACCACTGGTTATCGTAAACATTATTGAGGAGCAGTGGAAAATACTGAATAGGAGAATAAGACAGGTAAACATATAAAGTTGTAAATAAAATAGTGTACCAACTAAATACTCCAACTTTTCACCAGTTCTTAACGCTGCGCTTTTCAATACAATTTTAAGCCGACGTAGTTAAAGTCACAAAATAAAATTTTGTAATCAACATAAAAATATTTTCAGAGAAAACTTTGCTTACAAAAATGGCAGGGGCTCGTAACACTGAGCGGATCGGGCGGTAATGGGTCGTTGAAACCCGAGCGTCGGCGTGCCGAATGTTTACCGCTCCTGGCAAGTCCCATGTGCATGCTGCCATATTGTCACAATAGGGAAGAAAGTTTCAAGACAATTTATGGATGCCACGCAGCTCATATTCAAGTCATGTCACCATGGAAACCGATGTTAATCTGTTCATATCCTACTAAAAATATTATATCCGTGAAAGATTGTAAGTATGGATATATATTATTCTTTCAAGCAAACACTCTTGATGTTGTTGCAACTTTACGGGAATCTGAGGGATAAAGGAAATATGTCGAGGCAGCTTTAAAAGTAGAAAAGGTTCCCCAGCCGTTTGACCTCAACAACTCAACTGAAAATACTGTAAAATATACGCATAATAAACAAGCAAAAAAAGAAAAATAAAAGCTGTACAAACAGAAACTCGGGCGCAACACTCGGCCGCTACAATGGGTCATCGAGACCCGCCCGGCACACCCGCCTTGTGTACGGAACAGCGCTGCGGGCTCTAGCGATCCAAATAGTGCATAAATTGTTCAATACTAAGTTTTGTTCGCAACGGTCGGACGGGTTTGTTCCAATTTTAAGAACAATAAAGTTTTGCACCATTCTACGAGTAATAACTGCCACAACATTGTTTTAAGGCAAATTTCATTGTAATGGCACTGAAGAACGCTTCGTAAACCTTGTATATAAGCTTGTGTTCAGGATAAGCTTATGTGCTTGCAACATCAAAAAGGTAATTTTTGATTAAAATTATGATTTTATTGCTAAACTGATCATTAATTTCAATTTTATATACATCAGAATATCCAACAGCAGTGGTTTGATGGAACCCAGCTTTACTGCATGCCTGGTGTTAATCAAACAACGCAATATTTTCAATTTACTACATAAAATCCAAAACTAATTTCGCACTTAAAAAACATTCATTTAAATTTTTAAGGAAAGCATATTAAATCGCAAAGCATATTAAGCATATTAAATGTACCAGTGCGTTATTTACATGTTGCATTTAATATTTTCTGAGAGTAGTGAAATAGATAAAGTAGAAACAAATTCCATATGATTCCTCCAAAATTGCAAGCTGCCTGGAAACGGACGCAATTTCCATAGTGCAAATATGTCTGTATGGTTTATATGGACGGCAATATCGGAATATGTATGCTGTGCATTTGTGTAATGACTGTTTAGAAGGTAAATTTATGCTCACTAGGTTTACTCTGTATGCAAATATTAAAATACACGAAAGACTTTTCCAATTATATTACTTTATGGCCTTTCACTGGCATTGATTTAAATCAATCACCGATAGTTTGCGAATTTAGATTTGTGTAACAACGGGTCTACCTTGTTACAGACATCTAAATTGGCATGGGTTAGGAAATAGGACCTTTATAACGGTAGTACGATCCTGTAGAATAGTTTGTCGAATTCCACATGGATGAAGCTGCTGGGAAAGGCTAGTAAAACTAAAAACATCCCAGCAACTCATACAAGAAGCATTAACCACAGTCTACCAAAATCTTACTCCTACAGTCGGTCAACGCGGGCATTGACTCACTCAAACAAGCACATACCTACACTGTGCTTCATGCGTCAATATCCCAAGAGGCAAGATGCAAACAGCTACACGAAGATACAAGTGAAACGTTACGCCGAACATACAGTGCAACGTCAAACAAAGCGCGTGCAACAGCACTCGCAACGAACGAGAGCCTTTTGAGAATCAACAAGGAATGTTTGAACAGAGATGAGACGCAGCGCTGTTATTAACGTTTATTGTTGAATATTCTGGGACTGTGCACTGTGCTAGGTAAATATGAGATTGTTTGTTATACTGCTTTTGAAAATAGACTCTGGATAAATAAGTTGATTTGTGATCTTTCGTATACCGTCAGAATTAGGAGGTTGAATGCTGAATGAGAAAACGGTGAACAAACCAAAACAGTCATCAGTTGTTGTTTTGTTAAATTTGGTTATGTTGGTGGGATAGACAAAACTAATTTTTAACCGACTACCAAGAGGAGGTAGTTTTAATTCCACTGAATGTTTATTTATTCTTTACTTCATGCACAAAGGTACAAATGTGGACTTAATGCCTATGTTCTATTTTTCTAAGGATCGTTTTAGGAAGATCTTAGAAAAGGTGGCAACTGCAGTTTATCTTTGTCAGACTGAGAAATAACAATTATCACATTGAACATAACTTTGGGCGTCAGTAAGTCGAATCAAAAGACCAAAGTTACCAAATAAACACAAACTTTCGTCAAATAATTGAGAGATGATTGTTTCGGAGTGTTCAGAGATCGAACTCCTTAATCTGCGGTAATTGAATTGTAGGAGTTATCAAAGTTCGTGCTCTCACATTAGGCTTACTTCGATAATTAACACTTTCATAACAGTAACTTATTTAATGAAGTGTTTGGGTCTGATTCGGCGAAAGGGATTTGAGGAACGGCTCTCCGAAGTCATGCAGTGTCTGATCGAAATATGGGTGTTCTATAGAGGTGCGCTTCTACCTGATACTTCGTGGAATGCAAGCGTGATGTTATGTTATGCAGTATCTGAGTTCGTTTCATATCAGAACTATCTACATATTTATTTATTCATTCTTTGTTTACAAAGGTGGTGCACTAGTGCGTAAATAACATTATGCTCGTAAAACTTCCAGTTCAAGAACAGATTTAGGGTTGAATCACCCAGACTCTCTAACTAATGGAATCTAGAAAGCAGCAACCTATTTAGACACACACCACATAACCATACAACCACCACCACACACAACGACCACATATAAAGTCGAAATGATAACAATATCGATACCAGATCGTAATGATTACCGTCCTGAGTTCCTCACAACTATGACGACACTTCAAATGACATTTTTGTTTTAGTGAAAATAGGGTCACAGAGATCACAACTGTCCCTAAAAGCGTCAAATTTTTATCATCATTCGTAACCGAATCATTTCCACTCAATAAAGTAAGACAAGCATAAAATCCTCCATCCCTTTTAATCCTTAATTTAAGAGGCTGCGCATAATGGCCGTCCCGGCCGCGTAAAATCATATTTACAAGATAGAATATTGAGAATCCATCGACACGCGCGGGTTTACTTTACTAGCTTAGCGGTGAGCGCCCTCTAGTGGGAAAATTTGATAACACTACCCACCTGTCATGTTCTATTTGACTTTGTTCAATCATAAGGTGGATTTGTTTCATCTTCGGATATTAGGTATTTTACTCGCTTGTGTATGTATCTCTTAGGAAATGAATAAAGCTTGAGATTATTGCTATTGGGAGAAAGTCAAGAGTAGGATGCTTCAAATTAGGCCCTCTTTTAGCAGACAAATGGTCCCTTGAGGAAATACAAGCTCTATACCCATACAGATAAAAGCGAAACAAAAATGAGCTCCTTAATATGAAACGTTTTTAATATATCTCAAAGGCAATGCAAATATGGACGTACAGAAAATATAACGTAGAAGTTTGAGACACAATATACTTTACCTAAACAAATATGTTACTTGAGTAACTTGCTAAGCACTGTAAACAAAATTCCTGCTCGCTGTTCTCTTCAGTATGTTTATGCCCATAAATAAGCAAAAAAGTAATGCCTAAATCCTTGAGGAGATTCGTAAGGAAAATTTTCATAATCTTGTGGTGCTGACCGCGTAACTATATGTTATGAATACATCTAATACCTTTAAACGAGCAATTCTTGAATATAAGTATGTATATATATAATCTGAATCTCGGAAACGGCTCGAATTTATTCCTGAAATATAGTATGCAAGGGGTTTCGGGGGCGATAAATGGATCTAGCTAGGTTTCATTTTTAGAAAACGTTTTTTTCTCTATTTTCACCCGAGCATAGCTCGGTCGTGCAGGCACTGATTATAAATCTAGCAAACATTTCTGCCTAAAGAATGTATAGCAATTTCAAATAAATGTAATAACTCAATTCGTGAGTAATATATGTGTTGTTTCAGGCAGTAATCGCGATCCATTTGTTTCGATAACGGTCATCATACACACAAACATAACATATACATTTGTATGATAAAATATTATATGTATTATGTAGGCCCGATACGCATCATTAAATATTCAGCATTAATAGGACAATTAACAAGATTGATGTCGCCGAGCTACAGTTTATATACTAGTGGAAATATTTATATGAATAAAAAAATTGTCGTTGTCTTTGGTAGGTTTCACTTTTTGCGTTATGGACACCGACTTCCAAAAATAAAGTTATAGTTCACTTTCTAGTTTTGTTATATGGAAGTCGGTAGTATTTTTTTTGTAAAAAAGGTTTTTTTTTATTTTTCTCTTTTTAGTTGTACCTACATAATAGGCAAGTAGTTACGTGAGGTTATAATGCCAGAATAGATTACTCGAATATCATGAAACTGACCGGTGAAATGAGAGTGTACCAATGAACTGTACACATCTGCGTACCCCTTTA
The DNA here is from genome assembly GCA_964057195.1 of Orthosia cruda. NCBI lineage: Eukaryota > Metazoa > Arthropoda > Insecta > Lepidoptera > Noctuidae > Orthosia > Orthosia cruda. The sequence continues at coordinate 31,408,932 of OZ059843.1, read as the reverse complement.
GACATGCGATTATATCAATAATCAGACATGCGATTGCAGCAATCCCAAGAGATATGCCGTTATTTATTGAAGAGTTCTGTAGTATATGTCCGAAGTTCTTCACCAGATATTCACCATATTAAAATGGGACCAATTTCGGAACATACACTTTCAAACAAAAATAAATATTATTCAAAATCGGTCCACAATTGACGGAGATATAGGTGATTATACGTTAAAAAAATAACGAATAAAGTCGAACTTAGAACCTCTTCCTTTTTGGTAAGTCAGCTAATAAATGTGTGAGCTAAGGTAGTTTCAGCACGACAATACATTAATACTGCATTCCTCGGAGAGGTAGGTAGGGGAGCGTGGCACACTCACATTTCTCCAGAAATGTACTTATGGGGAAATCTTTACCCGAGCTAGGGATAGACATTAGAGACCCTAGACAAGTGACATTGTATGATCAGAGGTAGGTAGGGGAGCGTGGCACACTCACATTTCTCCAGAAATGTACTTATGGGGAAATCTTTACCCGAGCTAGGGATAGACATTAGAGACCCTAGACAAGTGACATTGTATGATCAGAGGTAGGTAGGGGAGCGTGGCACACTCACATTTCTCCAGAAATGTACTTATGGGGAAATCTTTACCCGAGCTAGGGATAGACATTAGAGACCCTAGACAAGTGACATTGTATGATCAGAGGTAGGTAGGGGAGCGTGGCACACTCACATTTCTCCAGAAATGTACTTATGGGGAAATCTTTACCCGAGCTAGGGATAGACATTAGAGACCCTAGACAAGTGACATTGTATGATCAGAGGTAGGTAGGGGAGCGTGGCACACTCACATTTCTCCAGAAATGTACTTATGGGGAAATCTTTACCCGAGCTAGGGATAGACATTAGAGACCCTAGACAAGTGACATTGTATGATCGAAAGCATTGCGATAGCGATTATCAATAAAAAATAAATAATAGTATAAAAAACCACGCTTTAATAGAAAACCAAACGAAAAAGTAGAAAATTATTTTCTTTAAATATCTATAAATTACTTTTTTTTTTAAACTATTATTTATATTTTACTTCTGGTTCAATCACTAATCCTGAAGATCCTGGTAAGGATAGTGGGACAAACTATTTAAATGTTTAAATTGTCATCGGTCCTTGATAAGTGTGCTAAGTTTCAAATAAAGCTAAAATTGTAAAAATAATGTTAAAAAGACAAAATTGTATGGGATTGAGAAGCGATATCGAAAAATTACGTGATCAATCAATTTTTACATTTCGATTATCGCCTTCGCTGTAATCGAATGCCCATTGTCTAGGGCCTCATGTAAAAATGTAGGGCTTATACAGGTATTTTTGACATATTGATATTAGAAGGCGACCGTTCTCAAAAAAATACTTACTACAGCGATAATTTTCTCCAATTCTCTGCTACCACTAATTGTTTAAGTATATTCGTGTATTTAGTTTATTTAGTATATATGTTTGAGTATCTATTGTATGTATTTATAGTATGTATGTATAGCTTTGTATTTGAACACACCTACCTTAGGTATCGTGTTTACTGTAAATATTGCACCTACCACCATTTGTCACTGCACCCAAAGGTCGACTGGTAGTAAATGCCTAAGGCATTAAGTCCGCCTCTGTACGTTTGTGTGCATGAAGTATTAAATAAATAAATACTACTATTCTTACGAGTATACTATAATGTTCCATCGGAACCCCAAGCTTAACAAACACGTTTTACGAGATTATTATATAAAGCTTTAAAATTACCAACAGGTGACCTAATTCGAGATAGTTCTGGAATTAAGTAGAGGAGTTAAACCAACATTCCCCAACATAAAGTTTATCAAAATGTTAACTAGGTACACAAACAAACTAAAGTTCAGAGAGCAAAATAAGGCAGGACAGGTATGTCGCATGCAAATATAAGTTAGTCATAAAATATAGCAGGCAGCCGGCGAACCGTAAAAAGCTCGTAACAAAATAATCTAATGCATGCAGCTTCCAGGTAGCGGCCGTTGCAGGTAAGGTGCTACTGTGAGCGGGTTTGTGAGCTTGGGAACTGAAGAAGGAAGAGCCTTTTTCATATTGACGAATGTTCGGTCCAGAACATGATACTTATGCTGAGAGCCAAATGACTAAACGGCTACCACATTTGATGATCAAATGAGGCGTTCACTGCCGCTACTATTAACGTGGACCCAAATTATCTGACTCTCAAAGAAGAAGTTTTCCATCTCATTTATTACAATCTCGTAAAATGATGATCTTTTCAGCCTAGTTTCTCAGAGAACCCACAGCATTTAAAAATAATTTAATATATTTTGAAACTGAGATCACAGATCAAATCTTCGATAACTGACAAAATCAGCTTCTGAATACGTAAAATATTCTGGAAACAGGTGCAATCTACAGGTGTGTATCTAAATCGCTGACACTGCCACCTTAGTACCTCTCCACAGCCAATATCTGCGCTAATAGCGTGTGATTCGAATGCGTCCTATCGCCCTATCGCCGCGCCACTGCTGCAGCCAGTATATGAAATTAGTTTTATGACACGCGCCAGGATTTATACAACTACCCTCCTCGCTGAGCCAGCATTCGGAACGAATTTTAGAATTTATTAGGGGATTCTTGACAGCCATTTTAGTTCTACATGCAGTTAATTTCGAAGGGATCGAGTTTTGATGTATGGCATTCGCTGGTGAAATTTTAAGTGCTAATTGTGTGGACTATAAAAATCTAGTAGTATGTTAGGTCTATATCACGTTTTTGTTGAATCAGTGTTCACAGATAATATAATACTAGCATACAGATGCCTCATCCCATACAAAGAATCCGTGCTGACGTAACTAGCGTTTTTCATCTCATTATACCGATTATTTTTTGTATTGTATCTGTGGAACGGAATGGAACGCAACCGAACGCGATCGATGTACAAAAAATAATCTGTAGAGAACGTCGGCACGGTGTCTTTGTATGGGATGAGACACCACTGTCTCTGTGTAGTTGTTGAGTTGAGAGACACTCCACACACGACACTCAATTGCCAAAACACGACGCACACACAAATTACAATACAAACATAAAACGACGTAGGTGCGTATTGTAATATACTACTCTGATAGCTTTTCTCTGATAGCCTGGGTGGAGCTAGCTATAGATAAAGGCAGCACGGAGTAACAGTTCAATTAGCCGGAACCCCCGCTAGGCAGTCAATCATGCGCGCTCACTACCGGGAAGTATGTTCAAACAATATGATAGTACTGCTATAACAACAGGAGGTATCTATAGACTTTCCAAAAAAACCTTTTAGTTGGATAATATCGTTACGGTTACCTAAGGCGCAGGCCACATAGAAATGGCGTCAGGCGCGGACATGGCACGGGCAGCTTCCTATTCCATTCTTCATAAGTATACAGATAGGGGGAAATGTTCATACCTGTAACATAGTGTGCAAGTAGCTTACCTACATGCCATTGTGACATTGACCAATCAAAAATTATTATGGCACTAATATTTTCGCCCGTTTCGTCCTCCCAGCTCAACTTTTCGCCCGTTTCGTCCTCCCAGCTCAACTTTAGGTAAACCTCATGCAAACATTTCGAAGTTACTAGTGTAGAAACCTCTACAGTTGAAACAGTTTTTTAAGAAAGTGACAAAGTTAAGGGTCGCTTTAGAATAAAATTCGAGGCGTGTTTGTCACATTAGTAACTGTTATTTTGAACACTTGTTAACTAGCCTAATTAGTGCTCGTTTGTTCTTGTATAACACGAAGGAAGACTGAGGTAGCAGCGTAAACGGCCCACGACAAACTGATTTGATTTATCAAACACTAGCGACCGGCCCCGGCTTCGCTCGAGAAAAATTATATATGTAAATCTTCCTCGTTTATCGCTCTTTCTATGAGTGATATCCGTATCAAAAGCCGTTGCATTATTCACAAGAAGTAAGCGGAGAAACAGACATAGGCAGACAGCGATACTATTAGTCTACTACAACTCTACTAACCCAAGGACCTAAGACAAGGACTACCAAAGAAACCCAGAGTAAAAACTGAAAAAATTAAACGTCTCTTAAATGATGATCGTTCATATCGATCTGACAATGAAATGAAAACAGGATCAGCTGCTTGTTATTCTGCGCAAGTTGGAGGGAGGGCTCGAGGTCGTTGACCCCAGTTAGGGTTGCCAGCTCCTTAAAACCGATCAGACTAGCTATTTTGAGCTTTTTCTTTTTCTTTTATTTTTTTATGAAAAACGTTGCCCCCGCACTAGGAATTTCTTCCTGTATCGTGGGTGCGTTTACAAACATATAAACTCACATACACAACACCCAGAGCCGGAACAACTATCTGTAGGTCATACAAATATTTATTCTGTGCGGGAATCGAACCCGCGACACGCAGCGCAGCAGTCAATCGCTCAACCACTGCGCCAACCGTGTGAAGTTAAAGTGGGTAAAAAAAGTTAATTAAAAATGTCGGAAAACCCGACTGCATAAGAAGCGAACTAAAAAGACGTAAACAAGAAGAAAATCATGATGTGCAGTCGGCGCACATAAATACATATTCGCAAGCTGGCTGACCAAAACCAGATATATAAAACTTTAAAATTCTAAGTCAGGTCGGACCCCGTCTAATTTGGCCGGACACGCAACCAAAGAGCCTAACCATGTCTGGCTTATATCCGTCCCTGGCAACCCCAAACTCCAGTTGTGTTGTTTCGCGGCCCGGGGGCGACCGACAACGGCGACGGCGAGTGCCGCGGCCCGAGGGCGACCTACAGAGGCCAGTCCCGCGTCACACGCTAATCAAAACAGGTAGCTCTGATTGATTTATAAGTATTCTGTTTGTTTCGTACTTTGTTGACATTGTCGGACTTTGTGGGATTCGTGTTTTCGCCCAGTTTGTAAAATTTTATTGTTGCTAAAATATTTCACAGAAATGCCTCAGTTTACAAGGTCTGTAAACAGCTTTCATTTGGAAAGCTCACTCATACAACCTGTTATAATGTATAGGTAGTATATATATTATAATTTTATACATTTCACAATATAAAAGTTAAGAGGCAATAATACAATACAGTGAAAGGCAGTAATCAAAACAGTCCTATTTAAAATATGCACGTAATTTTTTTTATAGACACCCCGCGACAGCATCTATAGGTGCGACCAATAATAATAATTGCTTCAGTACTTATTGGTACACATAACATCATGCCTATATTCCGTGAAAGGTTAATCAGACAAAGGGGCACCTATTCTACTTTCTACTAGGCATGGGCAAAAAATATCGATATATCGAAATATCGATATTTTTCCCCACAAATGTCGATATATATAGTCGATATTTTAATTCGCGATATATCGTTTTTTTTTTTTAGAGTATCAAAATCGTATCAATTTCGATTTTTTTTAACTCAACTTTGGTTTCGTGTTTAATGTTTTTATATTTTTTGTTTTAATTTTTATTTTTTTGTTTCCATACTGGGCTAGATTATGATGAGACAAATTGATATCATTTTTTATTTTGAACGTACATTAGGCAATTTAGGAATTGGCAAAAAATATCGATATATCGATATTTTTCACTCGATAATTATCTATACTGTTTAAAAATATCGATACGATATATATCGATATTTTTTTTCATTTGCCCATCTCTACTTTCTACTTATCTTATTAATAATTAATATTATAAACTAGCTGTGCCCGCGGCTTCGCTCCCGTCAACTGTCTGCCTACCCTAACCTACTTACCCTACTTACCTTTCTGCCTACAGTAGGTACTTACCTACCTACCAATTTTTTTCTCTAGGGTCATTCTTTGGCGGAGAATCTTAACACCGCCATTCAGAAAATGACTTCAAATGCACAACGCCATCTATCGAATATGGATCTCAACTGTCCGAGTACCTTAATAGCGTGTGTTGTGATAATTTAATTTCTTGAACACTTTTATTTCTTCTAACTTTTGATAGCGTGAACCGAATGCGATGAAACAAAAACTTTGTAATACTTCAAGTCGCACAATTTATCTAAATTAGTATAGTACATTTTACGTGATGCGTGCACAAATAAACTGACAAATAGATAAACAGACAAAAATGATGAAAATATGGAAATAGGTCTATGTAACGAAATCTTTGAATGTGATTTCCACCCCCTTCAAAACGTCGGATTAATTTGAAACATTGCACACTAATCATGAAGGACCGATGACAATGCAATAATTTAAATAAATTTGTCCCATTATCCTTACCAGGATCTTCAGGATTAGTGATTGAACTAAAAAGTAGAAAATCTTTTTTGTGGTGTCCATAACGCAAAAAAATTGGTACCTACTAAAGACACCGACTTCAAAAAATAAAGTTATTTTTCACGTTGTAGTTGGAAGTCGGTAGTATTTTTTTGCAAAAAAGTTTTTTTATTTTTCACTTTTTAGTTGTACCTACCTAATAGGCAATTTAGTAAGGTAACTTTAACGCCAAAATAGATTTCATGAAACTTCAACATAACCGGTGTAATGGGAGATCTGCGTACCCCTTAAGAGCGTCCTGGCGTGATGTTATGTTATGAAATTGTATAAACAATAAACAGACATGCGATTGCAGCAATCCCGAGAGATTTACCATTATTTATTGAAGAGTTCTGTTGTATATCTCCGAAGTTCTTCATCAGATCTTCACCAAATTAAAATGGGACCAATTTCGGAACATACTTTTTCAAACAAAAAAAGAATTTTCAAAATCGGTCCAAAATTGACGGAGATATCGGTGAACATACAGAAAAAAAAAAACACTTGTCAAACATAATGTCGAACATAGAACCTCCTCCTTTTTGGGAATTCGGTTAAAAATAGGGGGCGAGTCTATTGCCATCAATCGGACACAAATCCAGACACCGGCCAGCTAATAAAAAATCCAGATGGAAAAACCCAATAACACATTGCCCAACACGGGCTTCAAACCTAGGACCTCAGTGGCGCTTGCAATCACAAGACCAACGAGGCTTATTACTAATACCACATACAGATGCATCCTATACAAAGAAACCGTGCCAACGTAACTAGCGTTTTTCTTCTGATTAAACTGATTATTTTTCTGAGAACATCGATCGTATTCGGTTCCGTTCCACATATATAGATGGTGTATGGACTTGCAACTAAAAGGGTTTACTCGATTCGTGAATACTTTTTTTTTATTACAGCGACGATTTGGTTTTTGGTGTTTTTTTGCACGTTTTTCCAGTTTCATTGTATCAAAACTTGTTTTGTAACACACAAAACAAATAAAAAAAATCGAGTGGATGCCTCAGAAATTTAAAACCAGGCCATCTATTGGATTACATTTTAAATGATCCATTCAAATAATCTTTGAAATGTGAATTAAGATCCCAACATTCCTAAGAGTTAACTAAACAAGAAACATATAGTTTATGATTTTCTCTAGAAAATCTTAATATTTCACTAAACTCAATAACAAGTCGAGCTTATCACGCCATCTAATGCAATTTATTTGAACCAAATTTTCTTTCTTCGCGTTGGGTGCCCTTGCTTAATACTCAGAAATTACCTCTGGGTTATCGAAACAAAACGAATTATTGTCGAAAGTTCGATGGGTCAGCTTCAGTATTAGAGGCAGGACGGAAGGATCAGTTCCCAGGGGTAATTCCTTCTGTATGTTACCCCTACATATGGCTCAGTCTCCTCTGACGTGTGAATGGTCCAATTACTGTTTCGTTTTGTCTTGTGCACGTTATAAACATAACATGATAGTGCACTTTGAACCTTATTACTGACTCTATGGATTTTCAATTGAAGTAACATCGTTAGTGCTGCAAATATTAATAGATACAATTTGTAGTTTGAATTTTATTGCTACAGCATTTTGAATTGCATTTGAAGATTTATTTAACGAGTATCTTTCGGCTGAAGTATCACTTAGTTTTAGTTTGTATTTTAATGCACTAAATAAATAAATATCTGTCTTTTATTATCTTGATCTAAATAACAAGCCCTGAAACAGCAAAGGATTTTTATTTTTTTAAACTACCAGGTAACATCTTTAAATATGCAGAAAAAATATTAATTTTTAACCGACTTCCCAAAAAGGAGGAGGTTCTATGTTCGACTTCAAGTTTGTTTTTTTTTTTTTTTGTATGTTCACTGATTACTCCGTCAATTGTGGACCGATTTTGAAAATTATTTTTTTGTTTGAAAAGTATGTTCCGAAATTGGTCCCATTTTAATTTGGTGAAGATCTGATGAAGAACTTCGGAGATATACAACAGAACTCTTCAATAAATAACGGCAAATCTTTCGGGATTGCTGCAATCGCATGTCTGTTTGTTGTTTATAACATTTCATAACATAACATCACGCCAGTTCGCTCTTAAGGGGTAAGCAGACAGACCTCTCATTTCACCGGTTATGTTCAAGTTTCATGAAATCTATTCTGGCGTAATAGTTCCCTTACTAACTTGCCTATTAGGTACGTACAACTAAGAAGTGAAAAATAAAAAAACTTTTTTGCAAAAAAATACTACCGACTTCCAAATACTACAAAGTGAAAAATAACTTAATTTTTTGAAGTCGGTGTCCATAACGCAAAAAAATGGTACCTACGAAAAACACCGACTTCAAAAAAATAAGTTATTTTTCACTTTGTAGTTTTGTATTTGGAAGTCGGTAGTATTTTTTTGCAAGATGTTTTTTTTTTGTGTTTGTGTTAATAATGTTTATATAATTATTTGAATGAAAGATAAGTTTTTTTTTAGTTGAATACGTAAATAGAAAAAAAAATGTACATCAAAAAAGATTGCTTAAAATACTTGTTGGTTTATTAGTGCTACTATTAAATACTATGTTTAATCAAACCGTGGCAGTCAACTAGGGTAAATTAATTATGTATTCATTGATGTTCATTAGCGCAAAATCCTGCAGTCTAAAAACCCAAATGTAGAATATTATCTACATACAATTCTATATAACTTAGTAACCTGCAGTCATCCAAGCAAGATACACAATATTTCAAAATCTTGTTGTTTCAGTTCATATATGCCAGTGAGGTAAGCTTGCCAAATCTCCTTCTGTCACCGAGTTGGCAGGTGATTCTGCAGGCTGACTGCTAAGCCCAAGACTACATGACACACAGATTTGTATAACGAAGGCCCACAACAGCGGCTAACTGTCTTGTGACTTACAATTACAGGACAATGAAACTTGTGAATATTTTGGGGTAAAATAGTCTAGCTAGTAGGTTATAAAAAATGCGTATTTAAGCCTATAATTCATGACTGTATAATGACTAGATGAGATAACGGCTTTTATATCTTTAGTTCGTATTGCATCTGGTTTTACACAACTGCCCAAAAAAGGAGTGTATTATTTACAAAAACGCATCAAAATCATCATCATCTTCCTGCCCTTGTCCCATGATACTTGGGGTTGGCACAACACCTTTTTTATCATCTATAGGCTTGCGCTTGACCACTATCTCACCTGATGGTAAGCGATGATGTGGTCGACGATGAAGAACGCTTGCCTAGAAATAACCTATTCACTCTTGACTTAAAGACGCCTAGATTGTAGCTGTCGAGAAACACAGACTCCAGCAGGGAATTCCACTCCTTAGCTGTATGCCTAATAAAAGTGTTCCCAAAACGTTTTGTGCGTATAGGTGGGATGTCCACTATGATTTCATTTTCTTCCATACACAAGTCCTGTCCGCCGCCAAAAACAATTACTTAAACGAATCATCACAAGTTATTAAAAATCCGATCTATTTTATTTTACAAAAATCCAATCACCTTAAACCATCTTTAAATTTTTCAGTCATTGAACTTCTTAAATTTTTCAGGTTCTTCACAATGTGACCTACGTTGCTATTTTCTTTTCAGTCGTCATCAAAAGACTTGTTAACTGCTTCTAAGTAATGCGTATCGACTTCAATTCTAGAAAATAATTGTTAGATTTTTCCACGAATTCGCCCTTGATCTTGAACCTAATAATGTCAAATTATTTTTCTTCTTACAGTTCAATCCACCATTCAATACCTATTTTCTAAAGGTCGTACTAGATTTCTGAAACATCGTCGTCAGATCATTAATAACGAGACATTTCTGCAAATTGATTGAAAGACCATTAAAACTCCAGTAGGTACTTAAGTAGCTATTAATCAGAAGCTGCAAAATAAGCTTACCCAACAGACTTTTGAGACCAAAAAGAGCAACAGAAACCACAAAGTGCACATCCATGGAACCGCAAATAGTGTGCCAGCGACCGCGGTAAGCATTCAGACAATTAGTGTCGTTTTAAATTTATTTTTTTATTTATTTATTTATTTGTTAAAAAACACAATTAAAACCAACAATCAAATTACAAAAAAAAGATAATTATACATTCATAAGAGCCGTAGATCTGGTTTTGAATTCGCTATAAGAATCGCAACTGGCATCCTAGCTAGGTTACAAAATAACCTGTGTTAAGGATACCAGTTCCATTCCCCAAAAGGTTAACATTAAAGATATGACAATTTGAGTGCAAAGTGATTGAAATCTAGGGCTTTCACAGCTTAAAATTAAACTAAAAATTAATATATAACATCACAATTTAAAATAAAAATAAAATGAAATTGAATAAGAATTAAAATAAAACATCACAATTTAAAATAAAATGCAATTAAATAAGAATTAAAATAAAACAAAATAATTTAAAATAAAAATAAAACGGTATTAAGTTTGAGTTCTTACCAGACATAACAATTTAAAATTAAAGTCAACATAAAATGGCATTAAATTTGAATTAATATAAAACAATGATAATAATTTTGTGGGTAATTGGTAAAAATAAATCATTCATTCATTCATAAATGTATCTTAGTTTGAAACATTCAATTATTTCATGGATTAAATAAAAACTAAAATATATAATAATTTATAATGGAGTGGGAATTTAATGATTTTGCAATTAAAATATCAGAAATTAATTGTGCTTTAGCCTATTTAAAATTGAAATTTGTATATAAGAATAATTAAAAGAAAACAACAAAAAAAAATTTAAAACAAAAAAAAAAAAATACTTTCCATTGTGGTGCGTGTGTAATAGTGATGGTGTGTTTGTGTAGCTGTATATGTATTTGATGAGGGTAATATGTGTTGATGAACACTAAGACCATCTAAAAGACCAACAGACTCTCTGTCTCGTCGTAGGTTAAGCAAAGGAGCCACTTATTAACTTCTTTTTTACAGGCCTGGCTAGGGAGTTGATAAACAGGCAGTAGCTTATTTACTTTATTATATAACGTCGGAGCAAGGAAATAGTTGTATCTTTTGGATTGGGTGAAATTACACTTTTTACTTTCACAAATTAGGTCCTTACGTCTTTTAGTGATAACTCGGTATGGGGTCGCAGCATGCTGAATAAGAACAGTATTTAAAATAAAAAGTTGTCTGACCGTCAATACTTGACAATATTTGTATAGGTCAGCAGTCGGGAACGTGATTTTTTTAAAATTACTGACTTTTAGAATGGCTCTTTGGGCTCTCTCCAGTTTTAGAAGGAGCGTTTTAGGCGCACCACCCCAAGACGATATGCAGTAACTTAGGAGAGATTGGCATAGCGCAAAATAAACTTTTTTCAGGATTCGGGCAGGAGCTACGTGGCGTAGGGTTTTGAAGATGTAGATTAGTTTTCTAATTCTATTTTGTAGAAGCTCAATGTGAAGAGAGAATGAAAGATTATTATCAATTGTTATGCCTAAATATTTGGTATTTTTTACTTGTGTTAGTCTGGAACAGTCACAGGTCTGGTTAGGGGAAGAAGAGCACAAATGGGCGATAAGTGATAGTGAGGGCGGAGGTTGGGCAGACTCACGGAACGAAAAAGTCATGTAGTTTGTTTTGTCTGTGTTGAGAGTCAACGAGTTGCCAGCTAACCACGTCTTAATGACATTAAAACCAGTCTGCGCCTTAATGAAGACTTCCGGCCACGAGTCACCAATGAACGTAAGTGCTGTGTCGTCCGCAAACGCCGTTACCTTGGTGTCATCTAGTTTTATTTGACAAAGTTCATTAATGTATACAAGGAACAGCGTTGGCCCGAGCACACTACCTTGTGGGACTCCGAATGTTATGGGAAGTTCACTACTCATGTGATTATCAATTTTAACACACTGAGTTCTTTTATTTAGGTAATCAAGGTAAATTAGTCGCCAGACTGTACGAACGTAAATAATTGAGCCTAACTGCAAACTTTCCATGTTTGTCGCGCGACATTTTGATGCGACTGCATATTTTAGACACAATTTTGGTGGCCATTAATTGACTGGCCAGACGAAGCCTGTTTATCTAAAAAGCTTTTATTTCGTCGGTTACAAATCCACGGAAACCTGGGAATCTTAAGGTCAAGAGTGAATAGGTTACTTCTAAGCATGCGTGCGTCATCGTCAAACACTTCATCGCTTACCATGGTGATACAACGAGTGGTACAACGCGAGCATATCAATTATAATAAAAAAGCATATTTGTCATTCTGTAAAGGTAAAGAAGATTTACAGTAATTTTTAATGCAGTATGTCAATTTTTAACCGACTTTCCAAAAAGGAGGAGGTTCTATGTTTTTTTTGTGTATGTTCACCGATTACTCCGTCAATTGTGGACCGATTTTGAAAATTCTTTTTTGTTTGAAAAATGTCTTTCGTAGGTACCATTTTTTTGCGTTATGGACACCGACTTCAAAAAATTTAGTTATTTTTCACTTTGTAGTTTAGTATTTGGAAGTCGGTAGTATTTTTTTGCAAAAAGTTTTTTTATAAATAGAGCATTAAGAAATACCTTCATATTACCTCATAGCACTAAGTGATCACTAACTTCGAGTATGTTGCCGGGATAAATGAATACCTAAAATCTTCCACACAAAGTCAGCTGTCACTGTGTGATCTATGATCGTTCCTTTTTGTCTGAAGAAAGGCCTTTGCCTTCAACTGGGACTATTACTCATTTATAAATAGGACGAAGACCCCTACATCTTCTTTATACGAGCTAAAATATCGTTGTAGATAAAAAGAACTGTTAATATTCATTAAGAATGTAATTAACTATTAAAAAGCTTTTGAGCTTAATTTGCAAGTAATATTCAAAAAGGATCACCAAGTCTAATTGCATGACTAGGTAACTGGCAGAATATAATATTCTTAGAAAGTGTAAGTATACAAATTTTCGTTTATTAAGAAGAAATATAATATCTTCAATATTATTTTACGAAATAAGATAGCATATTGTCGTGTGTGGGCTGACCTGACTTGTGGGCGGCGACATGACTTGCTGCTCGACAAGTAGCTTCAAACATTAGGAAAATATTAGTCTTAGAAATTATTGATATAAATATAGACTTACTGGGTATTACTCCTACATTCCTTGTTTATGTTGCCTTTGTTCTTAGGAACAGATACGTTCAAGCAGATATGTACTCGTACCTACGCCTACATTTCGTTCAATCACAAATAATATAACTTTTTGTCCGTTTGTCCTTGTAACCTAACGTGACTGATTTCAGTACATTGTAAGAAAAATGATATTCTCGTTTTAGTTTTGCAAAATAAAGGTGGTTAGGTTATTTCCTACTCAAAAAGCAGATGTTGAACCATTATTTATATGCGTAAAAACGGCTAGATAAAAAGTTAATATCGTTCTGTAAGACATTTTTGCGCGACAGTAACATAGGTCACACTGAAATAAATGACGCTGCATCCTCGCAGGGATTTATTTCTAACTAGCTACCACCAGCGGCTTCGCCCGCGTGAAAAGTGTTTTGTTATCCCAAGGGAACATTATACCGAGATGAAAAGTACCCTATGTGCTATTCCAGACGGGTATTTGCACCTAAAAGCTGGACAAAAATATTTTTTGTCTCTATTTGGGCGTATATACGAACGTACGAATATCGAACAATTACGCGCACACTTCAAGCGAACGGTAACTTCCGACTGATGCCAGCGGGCGGCGCGGGAGTGGAGTCAAATACAATGGCTGTCACATGATGCGCGATACCTTTAGTTATTTAAGCGACTAAATTGTTTTTCAATACCGAAGATTACGCGAAAATGATTTTTGGCCAGCTTTTAGGTTCAAATACCCGTATGTGAGCTGTGCCAAATTACATCCAAATCCGCAGTTCTGGCGTGATTGAGTAATAAACATACATTCATCCATCCACCTAAACTTTCGCATTTATAATATAAGTAAGATATTTAAGGCTAGTAGAAAGAGGATTCCCTGAATAGCAAGCTGATGTTGAAGAAGTTAATGTAAGGTAATGAAAAATTAACATCATTTTTTTTTTTTTGATCCGTCCGGTATTTTGTTAAAAGGTACCGACACCGCCTTTGTACTCGTATAAATAAGTTTTTCTTGTAAATGTGTATAACTTTTATGGTGTACAATAAAGTTTATTCTATTCTATAAAATCACGCCTTATAAGTGATAAGCAGAGATCCTAAAACCTATAATATTACTTCAGAAAGAACAATGTTAAGAATAAGTGTAAAATCATTTGTTTTGACTAAACATAACTAACGGCTACTGAAATCAGTCCGGTCAGAAAGCAAATCCAGATTAAATTAATCTACTAAACGAAGTAAATATTAACACTTTTTAGAAAAGAATAGACTCACTTTTTTTACACTTTCCTCAGAAAAATGCTTATATCTCGGCCACATTGCTATTCTATCTTAGTAATCTCAAATAAAGCTCGCGGTCCTAACAATTCGTGGAACAGACGCGCGACAGCCGACAAATAAGAAAATAAAGAAATCACAGCACCACGGAAACTAGCGAATAAAGTAGAAAAACTGGGAACAGCGAATAAAGTAGGAAAAAGTGGGAAATACTGATAAAAGTAGAAATAGTCGCAGTAATTTTCAGAGTACAAAAGGCTTGTGTAAACATGTATTGATAAAGCGTAAAAGTCTACACATGAGACCAAAAGAAACAGTTCTTTTTTGTGCAAAAAACTTACGACTTTGTCTTTATCAAACGTGAATTTTTGAATCTGTGTTTTTGTTGGGTTATTTATTTTTATTTTGCGGATCCGAGTTTGTATGATTTTATATACTCTAGACCACATATATAAATCTAACCAGATGACGAGTATGTACTTTGCGTGTCAAAAAAGGGACTAAAAGTACGATCAATAATCGTACTTAGAGCTGTTTTATTTAGCATTATCGGCACAGCACATCCACTGAAATCTAGAAAAATACCTAATTATGCCATATTGAGCTGGAAAAACTGTACAGGAAAAGTTGGCCGTGGCAATGGAAATGTTTTCTTTCATCGGTAAGTAAACTTGTTCTTAAATTCTGTGTGAAAAAGTGGCACGCTTGGTTTCCATACAGATGGAGGGGCTTGCTTTATCTAGTTACGATTTATGTCGGTGCTCTAGGCTTAATTATTGCAAAGATTAGTGTCCTTTCTTATATCTACCTTTATCTCTTTGTAAATCTCTTGGGTCTATCTCATAAGCTGAACGATTCATACGGCTTACTCTTTAAGAACAACCCGCGCAACTTTTCTCTCAAAGTTTTTATTCCACATTTAAAAGTTCACTAGATAAATAAACATCGAAACTAATAGTATTAAGATGAAAATCTATTTGCTTGTATTTGTAGTAATCCCTGGCATTTCTGATCCAATTATAGAAATGTGACACTGATACCAAGGTACAGTATCGCTGTTGTTGTTGCCTTTAATTCCGAAAGATTCATGGCTTTTGTGTACATGCCATGAGAACAAATCTGCAAGAGAAGCTAGTAATATCCACATAACAGAATAATTTCCACTACCATCGTACACTTAGCACAGAAGCGTCCATGTTACCGGTCTATGTAACAGTCGGCAATTCAATTACCAGGCAGTGTATTTACACTGTCTACTACACTCAGTGGTCAGTTACTTAGTAATCTACGCTGATGGGTTCGAATGGTAACTGATAAGTTTGTTTTTTGGAAGACCAATTAAGAGATAGTTTTTACGGGCCAATCAAATCTCAAAAAAAAGCGAGCTGACAGTAGTCTGTTCCAATCAAGATCTTGCATATTATGTTATTAAAGACTAGTTTTTTTCGCACGGTTACATTCCTTGAACTATCTACCAAGTACTATATATTTTTTATTCAAGCAGTCTATTCCACTCAGCGAGTGTATCCTTCAACCAGTGAAAGTATTTTCGTAATAGAAGCAGGCCTCTCTGAGATTACCTTGTACAAACTGAAAAACAATTTTTAACCGACTTTCCAAAAAGGAGGAGGTGCTATGTTCGGTTTGATATTTTTTGTGTATGTTCACCGATTTCGCCGTCAATTGTAGACCGATGTGAAGATCTGATGAAGAACTTCGGAGATATACAACATAACTCTTCAATAAACAACGGCAAATCTCTCTGGTTTGCTGCAATCGCATGTCAGTTTATTGTTTACGTTATTTATTAACATAACATCACGCCGTTACGCTCTAAAGGGGTACGCAGATGTGTAATGCTCAAGATTGATGTTATTTGTGTAATCTATTCTTGCATAACTTATCTAAACACCTTACTATAGAACTTACTCATTATGTACCAAAACTAAAAAGAGATAAATAAAACGTTTGTACAAAAAACTTGGAAGGCGGTTGTATTTTTTTGTAAAGTTTTTATACCTCTTAAAAATATTAGCTCTGATCACATTTTCGGTAAGGGTTATACAATCCCCGAAGAGTTAGTAAAAAGCACCTACTAGTACACCCACAGTTCGTATTCCCTTCACGGTATACCCAATATAGCTTACGTAGGTAGCAATTCACAGAGTTTGTATTTGCCTTGTTTTTGCTCAGTGTACGACTATTTATCTGTGCTGTTGGACGAGGCAGAGTGACAGTCTGTGTGTGTATGTGTACTTACTGATCAATAAATACATGTCGGAGGTAAAGTCAGGTGAGGCGGTAAATATATAGACTGGACGCGTTTGTGTCCGGCGTTCGTTGGTATTGAAGTAACTACTGAAAAGATTTATCTTTCTGATTGACAATTCAAAAGTGTCTTTAAATGGTTTGACCTGTTGAATGCCGTTATTACCGACACAATTAAAATGCCATTGTGTCTCACTTAGAGCCACGTTTCTGGTACTCAAGGTGTTAATTTAAAAAAGCATTTTTGCTTTGAGTTTGAGTGTAATATTTTTTATATATTACTTTTTCTGTGTATTGAGATTCGCACAGCCCAGGCAAGGATGGCATTTTAGGCAGCCTACACTCAACAGTGGCATGTAACAAGGCTGCTAATGAAGATGACGTAAATACCTACCTACGCTATTATAGTGTAATGATGAATGATACCAATTTTTAAACTACTTCCCAAAAAGCAGGAGGTTCTCAATTCGGATGTTACTAATATTTTTTGTTAAAAATAGTTTAAAAAAAATAGGCACAAGCAGTATTCTGCCGTAAATTATTATTAAAATCGTGTACTTTAGTTTTGACGTAAATGTAGGTGGTATGTGGGCACAAAAAAAAACTTAAACCAACAAAACAGCTAAAGTACTTTATATGGCAGAAAAAAAACAAAGTGGTGTTACAAAACTTTCCAACAATATATCTGTGTCACTGTCAGTTTCCAACGCCTCAAAAGAATGAAATCCGAAGCATCTCTACACACCATACATAATCCCTCTCATTTTTCATCGCTGTCTTCAAATTGTTCAACCTATCAACTATCCTCTGTCCCTTTCACACACCTTCTTGAAGGGTGTCTAAATCTACAAACTAGTTTACGAATGAATTTAAACCGTATATCTGTAACAGTTAGGTTGATAATAGTAAGAGGGGTGAATGAGGTGTGTAAATCCCTTGTGGTTGTAGGGTGATTGATCAAGTTTGCTTTGACGAAGCAGCAATTCATTTTACCAGGGCAATTCATAGGGTTGTTTCATATACTTTGATTGATTAAAACGTTTCCTAGCAAGTTTTTAGACGATAAATAAATAACACATACATACATTTGGGCGCACGGTTGGCGCAGTGCTGTGTTGCGTGTCGCTGGTTCGATTCCCGCACGGAACAAATATTTGTATGAACTACAGATAGTTGTTCCGGCTCTTGGTGTATGTGAGTTTATGTTTGTAAACGCACCCACGATACAGGACAAATTCCAAGTGGGACAACGTTAAAAAAACAACAACCACCACCTGCTATGCTGATTATATTTCGATGTATAAAACAATTTTTTTATTGTAAATTAACGTGATGTTTTTTTGTTTGTACCTACTTATTTTCTCATCGATAGTATTTCGAATGGTTGGGTCCAATCGGTGAGCACTTTTAACTCTACGGCAAAAGAGGTTGTTATAAGTTTGACTTGTTTATCTGTGAGTCCGGCAGTCGGAGCATCAGAGCTCCTAAACGGATGAACCGATTTTGATTTATTATCATTGCTTTTTCGGAGCCGTTTGTCAGATCATCAAGGGCGCAGTTGTAAGGTACTAGTTTAAAATAAAACAACAGATATAAAAACAGAAAGTAAACCGAATAAAAATAATTTAATACGATTGTTTCAATGGCAGTGTTTTACCAATTATAGCGATAACAATATCAAACAATTTTATTTAACAACTGGGTATAAATGTCCACAAAATTGGACTATATAACAGCAGTTGGCGATGGGCTAACATTAGGACAATTTCGGCTTGAAATATAACAGCCGACGTAATGGCGCTGTCCACTGCGGCGGAATAAAAACGTACTAACGACTCTTACAGCTGTTCTCGGATTATTTATTAACAACCTAAATAGGTACCTACGAGTAAAGTATTTTGTAACCGACTTCCCAAAAAGGAGGAGATTCTATGTTCGACTTCATGTAATTTTTTTTTTGTATATGTCCATCGATTGTGGACCGATTTTGAAAATTCTTTTTGTTTGAAAAAGTTTGTTTCGAAATTGATCCCATTTTAATTTGGTGAAGATCTGATGAAGAACTTCGAAGATATACAACGGAACTCTTCAATAAATCGCGGCAAATCACTCGAGATTGTAGCAATCGCATGTCTGTTTATTGTTTATACCATTACATAACATAACATCACGCCAGTACGCTCTTAAGGGGTACGCAGATCTCTCATTTCACCGGTTATATTCAAGTTACATCAACTCTATTCTGGCGTTATGGTTACCCTACTAACGTACCTATTAGGTAGGTACAACTAAAAAGTGAAAAATAAAAAAAGCTTTTTTGCAAAAAAAATTTTTTGCTTTATGGACACCGACTTCAAAAAATAAAGTTATTTTTCACTTTGTAGTTTTGTATTTGAAGTCTGTAGTATTTTTTTGCAAAAAATGTTTTTTTTATATTTTATGTATTAGCAAATATTAATTTAGCAACGATTATGTAGATTATTAATAGATGTCAAAAGTTCAGTCTAGATTCTAGACTTACCGAATCGAGAATCGTCTAATCCAAAACAATTAATTATTTGGCTTTTAAACATTATCCTATTTGGCTTTTAAACATTATCCTATTTGGCTTTTAAACATTATCCTATTTGGCTTTTAAACATTATCCTATCTAAATAGTTAGAAGAATAGTCATGAGTTCACATAACAAACAATTTAATAATACAAGATACTAACAGCCAAAGACCAAACAGAGATTTGGGTCAGGCTCTCAGAAACCGGAACCGAGGGTAAATATCCCGTCGATTCAACAAATAACATACCACGACACCAAATCTTGTTCACGACACAAACGAAATTTTCGTGCAGATCCATACCTTCCCTCAAAGGACATTAATTAACAAGGGGAAAAGAGACAAATATAATCCTGTACGATTATGAGGGAGACAGAAGTTGCATGTTTTATTTATAAAGGCGGTGACATCAAAGTTGAGATAAAAGGAATTATTCATAGAGTCATAAAATGAAGGGGAGCGTTTTATTATGTTACACTTTATGGGTGCTAGTAAATATTATCTAATTAATTTTTGACATTGTTTTGTGGAATCTATCTCGAGTAATGAGAAGGCAGAATGTGAATTAGAAAATACAGTATATTTCTTTAAATTAATTTTGAAAAGCTATCTCAAAATACCAACGAGGCTGACAGAAAAAAAAAATTACCTAGTACTTGTTTTTCTCTATTGAGTTAATTATGTTTTAGCAGTCAGGTTTTTTGTTTTTATAATAATTGGTTTTATTTCAGACTTTTAAGTTTTATTAATGAACGAGTTCTCCAAATAAGTTATGTGGTAAAAGATTATTTATTTTGCTATCAAAGTTACGCTTATTTTGAATGTTTATATATATATATATATATGGAATGGAAGCTTTCATTTGATGCCCATATTTGTTACAATTACGAAACATAATTTGTATCAATATATTATTCAGGTTTTTGTCACATTATGGAATAAATATTAAAAGTAATTTAAAGCTAGACACTAAACCATTAACATTAAAATATATCAATTAAACTGACGCACCTAGCATTAAGCTAATGGTACTTAACTTTAATCATTATTTTTAACTTCTTAGCTGTCGTAACTTTCATATTAGCAAATTATGACCCCTACCTATTAATAAGTTAGTTATTTTTATCTGTTATCAGTAATCGAATGCCGATAGTTAGATGTCCCCTCCCCTAAGTCTCTCGGAGGGTGATCAAATAACCCGTCACGCTCCGCAAGCTCCACAGAAAGTTAAATTGTTTCGGAAACGAACAACTTTATCTGAAGAAAAGATTGCGATGGAGAAAAACCGAATCTTTTAAACTTTGTAAACTTTTAAGCTGCTATAAATAATAATATGTAGGTTTTTTTGTATAAGTAATAATCTGATTAAAAGTAGATAAAGGATATGAAAATATTTATAATGTCATACATACACTCACGGCTTTTTCTCATGGGTGTAGGCAGAAATTACAGAATGTCACGTGCGATACGACCCTTACATACAATAAAAAAAAACAACAAAAAATTTAACTCACCGAAGTAACTTCACTGTTCACCCTCTCGATATCTGAAACAAAAACAAAGAAATTCTGTTAAAACATAAGTGTTTCTATCCCGGTAATTGTTATTTTTGCATATTGCAAATACATAAAGTGATAAATGGTAATACAAAAAAATGGAACTTCATTTTCATAAAAGAAAAAAACTTTAATTATTTTCATGTGCGTCCCTTCTAATATTTTATACAAGCCGTTACTTTTCCTTTGTGAAATTCTTTTATTATATCTACAATAAAATATACAGCCTCCAAGGAATTCTCGGCGAGTCATAAATCATTGCTACAAATGCGTAGCCCTCGTAGACCATCTACGGCGTAGCGCCGTAGCGGCGTAGCACGTAGCTAGTGAGGTAAGGGCACCAATTGGTGTCTATTCACGTCTGGCACGCGACTGTGCATTAATTACGGGATTTGATGTGCATGAGTACAAACTTAATGCATGGAAATTTCTCTGAAGCAGACAATTTAAGCGGGCGATTTACATTTACGAGTATTTCAGTGGCGAAAGAGTTTTAGTGTAAAAATATTTTTGCGTTTTAACACGTTTCGACTAGACAAGACACACGTCACACACGTTTCCACTTGGGTTTATGATGATGATTTCTGAAGTTTTCATATTCATCCGTATAGGTACATTGTCTGGCCAAATCCATCGACCCTTAAATGTGACCTCAGTAAATAAAAATAGCCGTTTTCGACCACATCACAGGAAAAAAGGCAAACCCTTTACGAAATGCGCCCGAAATAGAAATATCTGTTCCCGGATCCAACAGACCTTTTGTGTGAAAACCATACATCTAGATAAAAATGTACTGGGAAAAGGCCATTATCCAAAAGCCCGGTAAAAAAGGTTCTAAAGTTTGCGATATTTTTGTCCATCAAAAATAATTGAAATGGTCGTGATTTTGTACGTTTAGGTAATTTATTTGAACGCATCAAACAGAACTAATTACGCTTGAGATAGCATATGTAGTCATCTCAAAAGTGTTCTTCGTAATTCGATTATTAAAGATCCTACAGATTTACATGTTGCCTGATTTGTTGAGGTTTTTCTCTAGACTACGCGAGCTGAACTAATCCAATCTTACAGATTTTTCAATCGTAAGATCCAATAAGTGACAGCCGTAACACTGATTAATTTTATTTTTCATTGAAAACTTTTATACTGAGCCCAAGTAATATTCATTCAGGTACATTTCTAATAAAAACCTGGATTCTATTCGATATTTCGAACAGAATATATCACGTTCATTGGCATTTACTTTATTCATACGGATGAATACCAATTTTTCGTATCTTTATAAATAAATCAAGATTTTCATTATTAATATTTACTTATATTTTTGACAAGAGCGAATGTCCTTCAAAGAGGACATTAGACTCGTTAACAATATATATATCTATTCAGCTTCGTATGAAATGTATTAATGCGAAAAAAGATTTGTGAAAGATTTATTATATTCCTCATTTATATGAAAATATATTTTTTACAATTCACAGACAGTTATCATTGACTTCGCCCGGTGTGCTACGCGGTGTCTACGACCGCTATGCTGTAGCTGCGCGGTTACGGCGTAGACCCAAGGAATGCTAGCAATAAAAAAAACCACCAACATTTATTTTATTGTTTGATTTACCACTGGTATGGGAATGTTGCCAATTTTTTATGAAGTCTACAGAATTCTTGGGTTTCTCGAATTTCATACATAGAACGGCATTACAGTATTTTTTTATTTTAAATGTATCACATTGTTCTTTTATTCATATAAATAAGAGAAAAGTCGCAGGTGTTCGTTGCAATAGAGTAAAAAGCAATATTAACGTGACGAATAGCGTTTGTGACCTGGAGCGCGTAATCCCTTTAAAATACATCGGCGAGCAATCATATTCAAAGCATTTGCTTTACCTAGGCAAATCCTTTGAATAAGATTACTCTATATTTCAGAAAACCATCAAATATGAATCAAAACTACATTAGAAAACTGTTCAACCGTCAAAATTTATGCTCTACTTTTAGAACACTCTGTATTTTACATTCATCTGAAAATGTAATTTTCTTTAAAACTATACTCATGCGTGTGCCTTATAAAACAAATGTGCATTAATTAAAAAGTCAAAGAAACGTGTGTCAGCAAATACCCAACTCAAGTGTGTAAAAATATTTTTAAAAGTTGCGTCGTCAGGTCGCTAATGACTCTTTGTCCTTACGAAGCAGATTCTGATGAAACCCTTTCGCATGGAAAAGCTAATGTTCACCAAAAGTACTTTCACTGGTCTTTTGAGCAAATCCTAGTTTTTTTATTATTATATTATTCGATTATATTTGTTTGATTATATTTCATACTGTGAATTTGATTTAACTATGCATGGAGACGCAAGTGTTATTTACCTACGATTAGAGTCTGTTTTTTCAGAAAGCTACAACTTGGGGTCTTTAAGTCAACAGTGAATAGTTTACATCTAGGCAAGCGTGCTTCAGCGGCGAGCTCGCATCACTTAGCAGCATCACTTACCATCAGATATGAGATGCGAACCACTCAATAATAAAAATCGGTCAATAGAATGCAAATAATATTTGTAGCTAGAAATCTATACTTATGCAAATTCGCCCTGCAGTAGAGCTTACAACATACAGCCAGACGCATTCACTAACTTTGATTTCCAAACTCAAACTGAAAGCAATGAAAAAGTTCGGTCCAGACATAAAAACTCCAAATAACACACGACAGGTCCCTCCCAAAACCGCAGTTCGAAAGCTATGTAGTTGAAAAACTAAACTTAGTTGGTCCTACCATAGAGCAAGGTATCTATGCGCGAGCAGGGGCTAGAGGCGGCATTACTTATACTGCTTCTGATTTTTCTCAACTATGATGGGGTCGGCTTCCAGTCTAACCCGATTCAGCTGAGTACCAGTGTTTTACATGGAGCGACTGCCTATCTGACCTCCACAACCCAGTTACTGGGTAGCACGATACCTCTTGGCAAAACTGGTGTCAGATTTCAGGCTTCTGACTACCCGTAACGACTGTCAAATATCTTCAATTGACAGCCGAGACCAACGGCTTAGCTCGCTTTCTCGCTATGTAAAGATGATCACCCATCCACGGACCGACCTCGGGCGGGTGTTAATATTTAGCCACGAGCTCATCAATATTTATTTATTTATTTAGACTTCATGCACAAAGGTACAAAGGCGTACTTAATGCCTTAGGCATTCTCTACCAGTCAACCAAGGGTGGTGAAGAGACAAACATGGCAGGTCCCAATACAATACAATCAATACTGCCTTACTTTTGTGTACCATTCGACCTGTTTATTATAGTTAGTCATATACGGGTCAAAACTTACAACTGAATTTTATAACAGCTACCCCAACCGATTGAGTTGAAATTTCGCATAACCGTTTGGTTTGATGACATTGCATGGTAAGCTAAGTAAAATCTTATTTATAAAAAGTTTTTTTATTATTAATTTGTTTTATCACCATCCAATTTTTCCAGACATCATTTAAATCAAAGACACGATTTATGCAGAAATCTTCTTTTAAAATGAAAGAAAAAAATAACAGCTGTGCAGTACAAATTCGGTCTCCTAATTCACAAAATGTATGGAGAAGCTGTATTTTATTATGGTGATCTAAAATCACGTTGTAAATCAGTGTCCGCATAATGCGAGCTGAGCTCAAGGTTCGGCTGTCATCGCCATAGCCAGATTTTGTATGATCCGTCCAATTTCTTTGAGTAAATTGGCTGTAAACCAAACATACTTGGTTTATATAGAACATTTGGACAATGCCGTCCCTAGCAGTAGCCACTGAAGCGTCACGATGTTCTGTGTCCCCAACCCTCTTTCTAACCCTCTAAAATAACAGGGGATAGGACGACATATCAAGATAAACCAGTACAAGCTGGCCTCTTATTGCAAGAAAAGCCTTTAAAATGCGATTCGGTTTACACTAGTTTATATATCTCCAAATGTGTGTGCGTATGCAACTATGGGACATTCGGTCGGATTTTATAAAAATAAACTACCGCCATTGTATGTTTTGATTGTTTGATAATAGAGGGATGCTGGATGACAGGATGATGCTTCAATTTATTTATGAAGGGAACGGATGTGTATGTGTATGGAAGACATTTTAGTTTGTGTTTTTAAAACTGTTATAGATTCACCCCTCTGTATGCTGTTACAGATGACTTGTGCCTAAAATGTTGTTTTTGTGTGTTGCTCTCTCAATGCATTGATATGATTAAGTCGAACATAGAACCTCTTCCTTTTTGGTAAGTCGGTTAAAAACTAATATAATCTTGTGTTGTACGAAACTACGCGTCGCACTGCTTACACGTCACAAGTGATGTCTTGTTATATATGTTGTTGTTGTCGAGGGTTTTTATTTCATGCTACATAATTTATCTAGTACATAGTAGATACGCTTCGATCGGCAATCTATTGAACACGTAATTATGACATGATATCTTGTGAAAACACCCCGATTCAAACAGTAAAACGCCCATAACTTTTGAACGGTTGAACCGATTTTATTCAAACGATTTTGATTTAGTTTTGTTCTTAGCTATCTAAGAACAAAACTAAATCAAAATCGTTTCATTCGTTTAGGCGCTATGATGCCACAGACAGACACACAGATACACCCTCACACAGAGAAACCCTCTTTTTTCGTCGGGGGTTAAAAATGATAAGTTTATGTAATGCTTTAAAGCATCTATAAAATGTGGTTTCTAAAAGATTTTTCTTTGCAGACGTTTCATCTTTGTGATATGTTCTTGCGTTGTATATAATACTTAATTAACTAAGACTACAAACATACACACTTAAACCAAAAACGACTCACTACAATAAACCTAAAATATACTGAACTAAAATATGGCGTCGAAAAACTTCTGCACATCGTTGTCCATTGGTAATGTGCCCAAAAGACTGGCAGCAATGCCACGTTGTATGGCAATATAGTATTTTTGTGTTATCATTGGCATTTTATCGGCGATAGCGATTGTCGAAATGCCAAAATGTTTCAGATCGATCATATGAAATTTGCTTAGGAAATTTGGGTAACGTATAGCAATTCTATATATTTTTAATTTTTCGATAATTGTTTAGCTGATAGAATTTACTGTCTCGAGGTTATTTTGTTATAAATGCTGGTATGCTTGGACAGCTCTATATGGCCAAAAAAATTATATAGCAATTGTTCCAAGTTAAGTAATTGTAGGGCATTTCTATGTTTTTAAATTACACAGCTGGTTTATTCAGCAAATTACAACAAAACATGAAACTGTACAACACTACATATTAAACAATAAAATATAATAACAGTAGTCATCTTATCTTTTGCAATCTAATACACCGGTGAGGTCATCGTCCTCTCTCAATGTAGCAGAAACATTACAACAGGGTTGCTTTTATGGTGCTAAAACAAATATATTTGCACCTTTAACAAAACATCGGGTGTTTTAATTTAATATTCTAATTAATGACTCAATGCTTGGTTATGTTTATAATATTAATGAACAATAAGACGCTCTGCTATACATACAAATCCTACTACAATTTTTAGCGAGGCAAAAAATACTGAACGGATTCTGATGAAACTTTACAGAAATATAGCTTATACATCAGAATAACACAAAGGCTACAATTTATAAAGATATTGGAAGAAGTAACACCACGCAGGCGGAGCCACGGGCGGCAGCTAGTAGTATTATAAATGCAAAAGTAACTTTGTTTGTTTGTTACCTTTTCACTACAAAACGGCTAAACCGATTTCGGTAAAATTTGGTATGGAGATAGTTTAAGACCCTGGAAAGGACATATGATAGTTTTTATACCGGCAGTATGTTGCCCCTGGAATGATAAATACTTTATACGCAGGCCATAATCCTTTTATAATTAATGTGAATAAACTGAATATTGTTACTTGTTAGTCCTATATAGTTTACTTCATGACGCTGTTCTCCCGGTAGTTTATGAGTTTTTATTCACCACACTTGAAATACGAGATATTTCTAACTACCAGGTGAACAGAATCATAATGAAAAGAGTTTATGATTCCGTTCTCCTGGTAGTTTGAGTCTTTACCACTCATGATTCCAGCTACTGATTTTTTTCTGTTCTCCTGGTACTTATTCTGTGTCCAGTGTCACGTTTTCACGCTTAAACCGCTGCCGATTGGACCTTGGAGAAAGGCATTGGATACTTTTTTAGTTGACAGAAGCTAGTTAATAGTAATTTGAAAATATTTATTATCGTTTTTAATTTCAATAGAATTATTATACTACAATATTCACTGTTTTCAGTATTTGACATCCCATTCAACATCAGTTACTGGAAAGCTAACAAACCAAGTCCCATGTTTCTTCAGGAATAGCTTCTATTATCTAGGACTAGCTGACCCCTGGGGCTTCGCTCCCGTCAACTGGCTACCTACCTACCCTGCTTACCCTGCCTACCCTACCTACTAATTTTTATCTATCATCAATCGTTTTCTCAGCGCACGCCAAACAATGAATTTTATTGGCAACATTTTGCAACCTTGGGTTACATTATTGCAATTTTCATAAGGATCTCTATTTTTTTTGAAAATATATTATAACCCATGACACTCAGGTATAATGTAGCTTTCTACTGGTGAAAGAATTTTCAATTTCATTTTCAAGAAGGTTCAGTAGATCCAGAGATTACCCCTTACAACGTCACAAACCCACAAACTTTAACTCTTTGTAATATTAGTATAGACAAAGAGCTATCCCAAAATAGCTCAGCCTCAAGCTATCTACATGTCGTGACGTAGGAGTGGTGACGTCACCTATGACGCATTATCCTGCGGATAGCTGTCGCTAGGCGATCACAGTAAGGTCGTAAACTTGCCTATGAACTATGAGGCTATGGGGGTATAATGATATTATTCGGCGTGTTGCCAGGGCGTGCAGCCTTCACTTGACTTAGTGGGCTTTGTTACCGTGACATAGTAAGGCTGAAGGTTATTGAGATTTTTTATGTAATCGGAATCGGAGTGTAGAAAAAGTTAGCAGTGGGGGATCTTCTAATCCACACTAGGCTCGTGTGCATTATTAGATGTCACATGTGTTCTAATTTTAAGTTCTGTGGTGTGGAAATGGCATCCCATTTACCACACCATATTTTACTTCACCGTTTAATGGTGACAGGATTTGGAAAACAAAACATCAGGTCGTATTATTATACGAAACAATTGTACATTTAATTGTGTTAAACTTATGAAATTCATCGTAGTGCAGTATTCTGGTCAATATTTTATATAATTATGAGCCAAGTAAGACGGCGATGCTTGTGCTTTAGGAAAAAGCCGAATAGATTCAGGTTATGATACTCGTTCACATTTTCTTTTTTTTATTCAAAACTCTTTCAATCGCTACTCTGCAAAACCTCCAACAGCATGGCCTTTAACATTTTTTATCGCCTACAGTGAATCGATCTAAAATAATAAA
This sequence comes from Orthosia cruda, assembly GCA_964057195.1. Classification (NCBI taxonomy): domain Eukaryota; kingdom Metazoa; phylum Arthropoda; class Insecta; order Lepidoptera; family Noctuidae; genus Orthosia; species Orthosia cruda. Next base: position 31,380,414 of record OZ059843.1, on the reverse strand, counting down.
TAATAATAGTGGTAGTCCGTGAATAAACCACCCACAGCGCACCAGCAGCGCTAAGAATGACCCTCAAAGTTCGTAAGTTCACAATGGAGGCCGATTGTTCCGCTATTTGTTACGTAACCCTTTAGATTCCTTCAAACAAACGTCACGAGAATTTATAGACGATCACAAATGTAAACGCTTTTTAACCGACTTCCCAAAAATGAGGAGGTTCTATGTTCGACAATATGTTTGTTTGTTTCTTTTTTTTTGTGTTTGTTCACCGATATCTCCGCCAATTATGGACCGATTTAAAAAAAAAAAAATTTTTTTGAAAAAGTATGTTTCGAAATTGGTCCCATTTAAATTTGGTGATGATCTGATAAAGAACTTCGGAGATATACAACAGAACTCTTCAATAAATAACGGCAAATCTCTCCGGATTGCTGCAATCGCATGTCTGTTTATTGTTTATACCATTTCATAACATAACATCACGCCAGTACGCTCTTAAGGGGTACGCAGATCGCTCATTTCACCGTTTATGTCCAAGTTTCATGAAATCTATTCTGGCGTTATAGTTACCTTACTAACTTGCCTATTACGTAGGTACAACTAAAAAGTGAAAAATAAAAAACTTTTTTGCAAAAAAATACTACCGACTACCAAATACAAAACTACAAAGTGAAAAATAACTTTCTTTTTTGAAGTCGGTGTCCATAACGCAAAAGATTTGGTACCTACGAAAGACACCGACTTCAAAAAATAAAGTTATTTTCACTTTGTAGTTTTGTATTTGGAAGTCGGTAGTATTTTTTTGCAAAAAAGTTTTTATCAATAATTAACAAGAGGAGAATTGCCGTTGTTAAAAAAATATATTTAGGTCTTAAATTATTTTAAGCTTAGTTAGTTTTGAGGGTTCCGTACCCAAACGGTAAAAACGGGACCCTATTACTAAGACTCCGCGGTCCGTCTGTATGTCCGTCTTTCACCAGGCTGTATCTCATGAACCGTGATAGCTAGACAGTCGACATTTTCACAAATTATGTATTTCTGTTGCCGCTATAACAACAAATACTAAAAACGGGGTTCTATTTAAGTGGGGCTCCCAAACAACAAACGTGATATTTTCCGGTTTTGGCGATAATGGTACGGAACCCTTCGTGCACAAGTCCGACTCGCACTTGGCCAGTCTTTTTTTACACCTGTATGTCAAAGACCTAAACTCTAAAACCTCCAATAGCCTTCAATTTTTTTTATCGCCTACATCGTCGTGCCTACAGTAAATCGATCTAAGACTTGTGGTAGTCCGTGATTGAACCACCCACAAAACACCAGCGCTATAAACGACCCTCGGTGTTCGCAAGTTCACAAGAGAGGCCGATTGTTCCGCTATTTGTTATGTAAGGCAAGAGGCCTTCAAACAAATGTTACGAAAATTTACGAACACACGAACAGAAAGTCTTTTATCAAGATTGTGAACTTCCGTAATGAATATTTTATTAATTATTTTACGGGGAACGAGGATGTAATGGTGGTTGTGTTGTTACCGTTAGATGCTGTAGGTAATGAAGAGAAATATATACCGTTTTATAAACCTTATAGTGGCACTTCTTTACCTCTAACTTATTAAATTGTGAAACTGACCTTTCTTAATTTATAGACGAGTAGACTTATAGCCATATTTCTATCTCCTTTCGTTCAGTCCATCCAACGGCTGTCTGTAAGAGATTGCCCTGTGCGATAAGACCGCTCATTGTACACTTTTCTTTATAAATGTTTTTTCCTGTAATTATTTAAGTGGTGTACAATAAAGTATATAATAAATTATAATTAAATATTTATCCAAAGTCATGGCGTCTAAGTCAAACTGAATTAGAATATGGGCTGTAAAGACCCGTCATATAAGCCTTTGTCATTGCGAGGCTTGGCATCCACGAGACGGCTACGAATGCCTACAACCGCTACGCTGCTACGTCGTAGCTTACATGCTACGAGGTAGCACCAACGTCTATAAAATCCTGCTCACTGAAACACAACATTCAAACAAATACAAATGCCAATCAAGGACTACAAATATTTAATGCTACTGGCGAGTTCAGTACACGCTGGACTGCCTGTTTCAATTGATTTTTCAGCGGCCACCGACCACCATCGATTAGACGAAGTCATTTATTATTTATCGAACAAACAACACCTGGTGGCTGGCGAAGGTCACTGTCGAGCCTTGGTAAAAGCAAATAGTTTCACTCTATATAACTTTGAGTTACCATGGTTATCGCTTTGTTTGCTACCCGAAACGTTACAAACAAATTCCTTTAATACTCGTATTTGAACAATCGTGAATTGAGTAACATGCGCTTTGATTAATTTGAATTTGTAAAAATACTACTGAAGCGGAAAAAACGCAAAACATTCCAATTTCGTAAAATAATTCCAATTAACGACCAGCAATGTTCAGTCAAAGCATACGTAAAAAATACCATCCAAACCGTAAATTATTATTAATGTTAAAAATTATACGCTGGGCAGTCGTGGAACGCGACCGGTAAAGCTGCGGGCACACGAGCGGAGAGTTTTGGCGCAATATTAGAAGTGACGTCACGCTCGCCACGTGAGCTGAATCGCGGTGATCAATAATTCAGACTCCGGACCGCAGGACCAGACGGCTGCACTCCGGGCTACAGTGTACACCGCAGTTTATTTCGTGCTCGAATTACAGCCCAGAGAAGTTTCAGTTTATGCTAACAAAGTGAGGAACTTCGTCGTTACATTTTGTAACTATGATTTATTATGTGTATGAGTGGACGTGAAAATGAAGTGTTAGGCCGGTTTCCACCAGCAAGCAACCCGCATGCAATTTTAATTGAATTGCGGGACACGCTCGAGCGATTGATTGAACACATCATACCTTGGTAGCCCGCAATATAATTCAACTTGCATGCAAGATAGTTGCAGCTGGATATGCGGTTTAAAGGTCGCTCAATTACACGACCCCCCTCCAACATCACTCCCGCACATCATCGCCTTAAGCGGTGATGACTGCTCGCTGTCCAAGCGCCCACAGCTAGCAGGCATCCAGCTGTCCTCCCGCTTTCAGCTAGCAGTCAACTAGCTGTCCCCGCGCCGACCGCTTTCGCCTTATCTTTTTCGACAAGCTAGCAAGTTGCTTCAAGCGAGCAGTCTGCGTGGGTACAGCGCGCGGGCTGCCCGCATGATACGCGTGGTAAGCGTGCGGTAAGCGAGACGTCAGCCGTCGTGTGGTACGATGGCGGTAAGCTCGTTACAGCGAGTCTGCTAATTTTTGTTGTCAATATAAAGTATGTCTACAGAGGACGCCCTGTAGCTCACGGCTACGACCTTTAGCAAGGTTGATAAATAACGAAAGGTGTTGTATACATTTACAAACAAATGCAATACGCGAGCGTCAGATATAAACAACCAAATAGATAAATCATAAACCGTATCAAGTTGCTAATGCTAAGTGATACACAAGTTTCAAGTGTTATTAAAGTCTCAATCGAATACCGAGAGTCGGAGCAACTGACGCGGAGAGTTCAACCGACTAAGTCCAGACCAGTTAGTGTTATTAATATCACACGAGGCGTCTAGACCGGGCAGGCAGACAGCTCCAACCACCTGATATATATGGCGAACGTGCCCCCGGGGACAAATATACAGATTGGCAGTAATAGCCCGTGTTAGGGGGAATGTTTCCTTATGCCGCACAAGCTTTGCGATACGCCGAAACGACGCAGCAACGGTCTTAAATTGGCTTAGTTTTATTTAAATTTAGAACCATTCCCAAGATGGGAGTTGGAAACTTTTCTTAATGTGTACTTGCGCCATTTATTTTGTAGGCGTACTGAAGTGAAACGTGCGAATTCGATTTCCAAAACGTCTTTCGAAGAAAAGGTAGACACTTTTCGGTAAATTGAGTTATCTTCATATTGATATGTCATCAAATTCTTTGAGAGCTTTTCACCAGTCTTAAGGTCGAAGTAAGCTAAAGTGTCCTTTGTCAAAGGGTATTATCGGTGGGCATTTGGCACGGGGCTCAGTGAGTCAAGGTGATCACACCAGTCTAGACCGACGGCGCCTCGTAAATCACTAGCAGACAAAAGGATTTTTTGAGACTGTATTTAGATACTAAGTAGTAAACAAAGGACTTTATTATGAGAAATGGCTTGATATTACTTTTTTTGTCGCTATTTCGGCAGACACAAAATTAAACATTTTCTTTGACAGTGGCTGGTCGACAGACTCTAAGTAATTTCAACTACAAAAGCCCAAGTTTTGGTTGAAATAAATAATTTTAGCGACGCAGACTGGACGGCAATGAATAAAATATCATGTCGTTAGAGCAGTTCGCAGCAAGCGCTAAGTAAGGCTAGGTTTAAACTAGCGAGGGATAATGTGGACGCAGAAAGGCGTGTGTTACCGCAGTGTACACCACGGCTGAATATTTAATATGTTGCCAGTAATAACGAGGGAATTCTAACCCTTCGGTCTAATGTTGTTTTCATATAAGTAACTTGTAAATATTTAAAAAGGTTTACATGCGTGGACTGTACCAACTTAATTACTTTTACTTTATGTAAAATAATGTAAACCCAAAACAATTTGAGTAACGTATTTATGAGAAAAATTGATTAAAAAACGAATGTAACAAAAAAATACATCCACAATCATCATCATCGGTCTTTTTAATGTTCCCACTGCTGGGACACAGGCCACCTCTCTGTAGGGAATGAGCTGTAATCCACCATGCGGGGCCCAGTGCGGGTTCGTGGATATGAATTCTTCGAATTTTTAGTTCTAGGACATGCCGGTTTCCTCATAGTCACCGCTTTGAGAGCAGTGGTGATGAAATAATTTACACAAAGTAAAGCGCCTGCCTGGGTTCGAACTCACGGCATACAACTTGTAAGTCGCGGCCGCTATCACTGGGCCACCACCGCTCTCCAAATCCGCAATATTTGAGTAAAATATCTACCAAAACTATCTTTTTGCGCTGGTTCAATGACACCAACATCCGATAGATCCGTCTCTCATTCTTCGTGCAAAAATACTCCGTTGATTTAGATTGGAACGCGTACTTATAGGGTTGAACGAAAATAAAGCCGTTTACTCAGCGTTCGGCTATCAAAGCCGATAATCTGCCGAACGGCGCACTGTGCCATAAAAATAAAAACACTCGTGAATAACTTTATGTTTACGGAATAAAATATATTCCCTTAAATCCGAATAGTATGCGTAAAGCCTGATTCGTGAAAATGATTTTGTATAAATGAAAATGTTGATTTTTATTTGGGTTACAAAATGAAACTTAACATTGCACGGTAGGATCTACAGCTTATATTTGTTTCCATTACCATCAAAACTGATCAAGACCAACCATATAAATCTGCGGCAGAAGCAATTGTAGTAGAATCAGACGATGATAAATTAATTTAATTACATTACTTTATTTTATTATTACTTAACAAGTAGTATAATGTATTTAATTCTTTTATATGACATATTTTGATTGAATAAAAAAATTAAAAATATGTTCATTTATGTTATTGTAATATAATAGTCTCAAATTATTGGGCGTTTTGTTTGAATTACGCGTCGAATACAGCGATTTTTTTAAAGCGACAATTTAGCGCTTTTTTTAAAGAGCTAACTGCGCGTTTTTGCTTAAACGAGTTGGCAGCACCTACGCTAACAAAAGTAACCAACGAACGACCCAAAAAAGTTTAAGGGGAATATTATAAGTACTTAAGTATTTTCACGATTACAATTTAGGCTAGTACACAGTACCTTGACATTATTCCAACTTATTTGTGCGAAGTTCGACATACGTACAGAAGCACGTATCCCAAACATTTACCTGCTGATAACAAGTTATTACCTACTATTTTACGAGTAGGTATTCAAAGTTGTACTAAAATATGTCAGATAACCTTTATGTTAAAGTGTTTTTTCGATGTCAGTATGAAATAAAATGTGTAGTTTGGTATAATACGAGTATAACATACATAGGAATATTACAGATAAGTCACTCATCAGACTGTTTCAACTTTGCATTTATTGTTAGAGTCTTAACACCTTTGAGATTTAAGGCTTATTAGCCGTTTGCCTATGTTGCAGACTTGCTTTTCAATTAAAATAGATTATTATCTAACATGATTCATATCAAAGTTATTATAATCCGTCATGTATAAATTACATTACATCAATCGCCTTTACCGAAACTATTAATATGCCTTATTCAAAGCTTCATCTAAAGCTAAACTAATATTAGAAATAGGTAAAACTGTTTGTGTGTAATAATTTGTGGAAGTATTATTATTTCTATTACTGATGAAATGGTTTCTGTGTGATAAGCGATAAGCGACGAAACCAAGGAAAAAGCTGGTAATTTTAAAACTCACGCCTTTTTCCCATGAGGCTAGGCAGAGACTACAGAACGCCACGTGCTACAATCCTTACAATATATCTACTTCTTTTGCTTCACTCTCGTTCATACATCTAATCATACACGCACTTGATTACTGCGCACCTCGCCTTTCTGAAGAACATCACCAATAAGGTCTATGTATTAACTATGTATAATATTTCTAGGGCGTCCCCTTCCGGCGTTTCCAATCAGTTCTGCCCTGTAAAGCTTTTGTTGGTCGCCTTTCATTCATCCTCTCAACATGGCCAAACTATCTTAGCATACCTACTCTTTTTAACTATTGTTTTTATTTTTGATTTTTGAAACTTAACAATGCTTCAAAACAAGGAGGTAGAAAGAAGAGGAAGATTGCCGGTGCAAAAAAGTCTTCTTTGGCGGTGAGACTCATATCTTTGTACCGAGCGGAACCCCCTGAGGCCGTATCGCATAGTTTGGAGACGCATCCTTATCAACAAGGAAACTACGAAGAAACATAATTACCTTATCTAAACCCTTACAACAATACATTCAACAAAACTATATAGTACCACGTTATCAGTTCCGAGTCGAGTCACGACTCGCTGATGATCCCCGCCGACTCGGCAAGTAGAGTCGCGCGTGACATCGTTAGGTACTGCACTCGACTGGGGGGCGATAAGTGCACTTTACAGTTTACACCAATCCCTGTCTATGAATCTTGGATCACAACGAGACTGTTTTATTAACTTGTCGTGGAAATAAATGCACTTCTCTTATCTCTAAATAGTATAAAATAAAGTCGATGTCTACCTACTTCTGTCTGCTTCATTTACTTCTTCGTAATCACGCAACGGATTTTGACACGGTGTTGATTAATAGAAAAAGTGACAAACGAGGAATATATGCGTAAATCATTTGCCTCGTGAAAATCCGAAAACAAAAATTATAATTATACTCGTAAATTGCTTAAATACACATGCATACATATTTTATATGATACATACCTAAATAAAAATATATATTTAATAAAATAATGAAAATAAGTTATCGAGATGACCCGTCTCCCCGCTGATAATGTAGCGTTACGTAAAGCTCTGATGAGCTTAACGTAAGCCACGTTAATAAAATTAAATAATTATAAACTAAAGTTAATAAAAAGGATATTGAGAAATAAAGTAAGGTCCGGCTTCGAACGACGTGGGCAGCTAACCAGGCAACTGATGGGGCAGGCAGACGTGGCACGGTGTGGTCGGACGGGCAGGATGACGTCGTATGCCCTAGGAAGGCAAATCAGCAGGCAATCGGGCAGGTACGTAAATGAGTAGGCGGCAGGAATCTGCGCGTGCTGAAACGGGCGCGCTGTGGCCGCGCGAGTCTGAAGACTTGTCTGCTACAGCTCGTACACCAAGTGTGGTAGGTAGGCAGTAAGGAACGTCGGGGATCGGACTGTGGCGTTACACGCCGTAGATGTGCAGGTAAACAGTAGGTATGAAGGCTGGCAAATTATACACGGTATAACACTATATAGCACTTCAGATAATATTACACAAGCCGTAAGTATAATAGTTTAAAGACTTTCAGATACGATCGTACATTACGAGTAAGTAGTGTTCCGTAGTCCACCGACTTTCGGCGTTCCGTCCAGATTCAAAACTAAAAATTGACGCCCGTTTTCCATCGTTCTGTGTCATATCGTCTAAATTTTAAATTCAAATTTCTATTAAGAAATAAAGACCAGAACGAATAAAAACGGTTTACAAAGGGATCAGTCTACGCTACCCTTATAATATTGTACACCTAGCTTAAAGCAGGTTTAGTCCATGGTACCTATGTTACGGTCTATGGTTTAAGAAAATAAAATAGACAGACAGATGTCATGTCAGATGAAAATGTCACAGTAGAAAAATATTGCAAGAATTACAAATTATCAATATAATTTAAGTATCAGATATTAAAACAATCAGATATAACTAAAAGTATGCTTTTCAGATGATAACAATAGAAAGAAAACATAAAAATGAATTAAAAAAGTTGATAAAATATCAACAGATATGAAGGTATGGTTTGTATAGTGTTATGAATTGTAAATAGACTTAAAAAATATGTGGTTCTGTTTAGCAGAATACCACATTTCCACGATGACCCCAGAAAAAATTTCAACTGGAAGAAAATTTTGAGGTTTAAATAAATCCTTGTTCTATCACACAACAATAATAATACTGTAATTTCCGCTTGAAAGCTTTCCGCTTTCCCATTAGATGTCAAAAACATCGCGGTCCTCGAAGTTTAAGGAGCTGTGTTTTGAGAAGCACAACCAACAAAGGAGACCACAAGAAAAGCGGCAAGCCAATGGAGATCGACGAGTCCCAGAGAAGCTTTTGAACTGTTTTGGATCCCGATAAACAACCCAGAAATGCACCCCTCTGTTCATTCCCCTGATCAAGAAGGAGACAGAAGAGAGCTATATCAATAGATGCAAAGGGACGTTGCTAGGTTGGATGTCTTGTTTATTTTCCTAGAGTATTTCTAATTAATTTCAAGTTCACCATAAGAACTTCTAAAAAATAAAACTATCGCATCACCACCCACCACTAATCTATTTAGGTATTCAAGGCTGCTGTCGACGCCATTACACGGCTGTCATTGTAGCACTATGACTGATGGTCGAAGGTGGCTGTTTTTGTGCCGCCTGAATACGTAATGGATGGCCCCCTATCTCGGCTATCTTGCCCCCGGGGCTTTCTGGCCCATCTATCATCACGGCGACTGTTGCGCATAATTCCAGTCCAATTTCAATTAATGGATTGATCTGGATGATGGCTGTTGTATTGTGTATGGTGGTAAAGGGGGTGGAGAGATTAAATTAGCGGGAAAATGGTTTCTGCATGTTCGTTTCAGACCGTTTTGACAGTGACTGACTTTTATTTGACGGTTGGGAGTGTCAGTGTTCATTTATCCGAGTATTATTCCCAAATCAGAAGGTAGGTAAATGAAAAGGATAACGGGCATCGGGACCACATCAATATTTTAGTTATCTTTATTAATTCGCTATTTTTATACACAGTTAGTACAGTTCAAGAGGCTCTAGAGTCTAGACAAATTTTCATTCCATCAGTGGAGGCGATGGTCGAAATACTAAAATGAAAGGCTACGATAGCGTGTGACATTTCCATACATTTTTGACATTTTACAAGCTTTTATTTAACTTGCAATGTATGCAAGCATGTTCGGGTCAAATCTCGCAACTGAATTTTAAAGCAGTTATCCTCAACCGGTTAAGATGAAATATTGCATACACGTTTAGTTTGGATGACCATGTTAGCTAAGTGACGTCAATACTCAATACTTATTGCATTCCATATGTATTACAAAGATGGTATAGACATGGTAAAAGATCAATATGGACCCCGTCGGGCACAGCAAAAATTAGGAGAGAGGAAGGGGTGGCCCCCTCTTCAGTAGTATTTCAAGGCATTACATAGTCATTCTAAGTCCAATATGGCGGACCAGTTATTTTTGGTGCACTGCCATGATATGGGTATCAAATGAAAGGGTTTGCTGAGAAGAATACGAAAAAAGCTTGTTTCTAAAAAAGCTTAAGGCGATATATACGCCCAATGTTAACGCAGTACTGGCCGTGCGCCTGCTCGATGCCTAAATATAAATATTGAACCTACTTTTGAACAGTTTTGTTTGCAAAATATTATTTGATTTAAATATGCTATTTCAGTTATGAAGAAATTCCAGCCATATTTTTTTCCGTGTGAACATATTTTTAAACATCCAAATCGTTTTGGAGAAGTATCCAAAATTTGCGAAAAAATATCGTGTTGTTAATTATTTTTTTAAAGTAAACCTTGTTTTTAGCAGTTACACGAAAAAAACTTGTTTCAAAAATATATTTATATTATATTTATATTTTAATAGCCTTTACTAAGGAGTATGCTTTAGAAAGTAACTATTTTACGGCACTAAAGGGAAGACCCTTAACTCATTCATTCCACCGTTTCAGACAGAAACACAATAGTTCTAGAAAAAATACTGAATCAATAAAAATGTCATTGACTAACCCTTCTGTTTTCAAATTAACATAAAATCTTACCCAGACAACATCTTCACAAACCCCCACAAACACAGTTGAACGAAATACAAAGGACCTTGCACACCGAGGCAAAGTTAGAAGAGAATTTAAACGGCCCGGGCGTACAGATACGCAGTGGCTTGATAGTGTAAGTAATCGATGCAGCATTACGGGGGCGCTCCCGGTGCCAAAGTTAAAGGGGACGATTGCCCGGAGCACGCGGTGTTTGCGTTGGTATGCGATACGTATTTGAACATACTTTGTGCAACATGAAGATGTAAAGGGGTCTTATAAGTTGCAAGAGTGCAAGATGTTTGGATACATGTCTGGTGTGGTTAAAACTAAATTAATGATCAGTTTATTGAAGGTTTATTTACAGAAGAGAGTAGATATCCGATAAATAAAGTTCAGTAATGACTGGAGCGTCTTTATAGCAACCATATCATCATTTTCATATGGTGAGACAGGTGGTGACTATTGAGATAACGATAAATAGTGATGTTTGGAAGAAAAAAGAAATAAACAGTTCAGCAAAAACTCTGCTGTGCTGAACGAACTTTGATGAAACATTACAGAATTATAGCTTATAATACATCACAATAACACATAGGCTATAATTTATAAAGATATTGGGAGAAGTACTAACACTACGCGGGAGGGGCCGCGGGCAGCAGGTAGTATAATAATAAATTCAGTATCAAAATAATAGAACCTCATTAAACAACATTGACATTCTCGCCGTATCGTCCTGGACAATGAGCACGCACTCTACGCTGAAAGCCGAGAGCGCTGTCATTAACCGCGCCGGGAGAGTGCCAACACATAGACAGGTCTAGTACGCTCAGTTTGTAAGGAAAACCAAAAAATATAATACCAGCAAAAAAAAGGTCCAATCGCGGCAGATCCAACGGTCAAGCAAAACGGCGTGACAAGCTTGACGCCTATCGTCAAGATTGGTCCATAATTGCCCTAAAACCGAGAGGAATAGAAGGAAGAAAGAGAGACCTTTGGCCTGTAGTGGGACAGAAAAGGCTGGAAAAAGGGAAACAAACAATCAGTTGGAAAAAGCGATTTGCCGAACGGGAGGGAGAAATTGGTTGTAAACTCCAACAACGTCCTCTGCTGGAGATAACCCAAACTAATATTAAAGAGAGGTAATATATTGCTTGTTTGTACAGTTGGTAGGATTTAATCTCTGAGAAGCTAGTAAATGATAATGTAATGGTGGTAAATAACAGTGGATAGGTGAAACCCATTTTGCAGTGACTTGAATTGAGCACCCTTTAGCTACAACACACATGTGCATTCCGTGTCTAGTCTCAATATGCACAATCTAATCAAAACCAGCCGTCTACAGTTATGTGCGAGTTTATCGTGCGTTGTTAACTGATCTTCTGCCCCCCTCCACTGCTCCCCAAGGGACTCGGGGGTTGAATTAGTGGAGGGGCACACATGTGTAATTATTTCGTGAAACAACCTCGCACTCGAGCGAGCCGCACGCTTTCTTCAAACAGATACTGCTGATAGGGTAATGTTTCAATCAGTTGTGTTCGTTGGATGGTTTAACAACGTGTTTGAAGGGAATCAGTGTTCAGTGGTGTTATTGAGGTACATCGATGCGTTTGTGGGTGCATTGACAGATTAATTGCGTGCTATTATCGTAATTAGTCGCTATTGTCTTAACTGAATACAGTTATCAAGGCAAGTTCAGCGTTTAATTGACGATATTGGTGTGTGTTTTACTGGAGCTACTTACCAATATTATTATCTGTATGTTTTTAAGGTAGTTTTATATTATTAGGATTACTGTATCATACTTAATATTATAAAGGTATAAGTTTGTGAGTGTGTGTGTCTTTGTATGTTTGTTACTCTTTCACGCTAAAACTATTGAACGGATCTGGATGAAATTTGGCACAGAGATAGATTATAGTCTGGAATAGCATATAGGATACCTTTTATTCCTGGCATATGTTCCCTTGGGATAATTTTCGACATTGACGCAGTCGAAGCCGCTGGCAGAAGCTAGTAAACAATAAAATCTTTCGCTCCTCATTTCGCCTTCTACCTATATACGAGTTTTCATCATCATCATCCGCAGCCTTACTTCGCCCACTGCTGGGCCTTTCTTGCACCAATCCCCACGCTCCTGTTTGCTGTTGTTTGTTGCTGTTTTATAACCATTACCGCTTCTTGTAATTGTTACTATATTAACCTTTAGGATCATCATAGTAACTAGTAGTCTTCACAACCCTAGATGTTTTAAGCAGTATTATATGTTTACCTTATCATATTCGCAAAGCGTACTTCGCAAGCTACCCTTTCTAAGAAGTTTAGTTTTTTTTTAAACTATTTCGCCCCATTTCCTGTTGAACTTTATCTACAATGTCACGGATTTTTTGAGTTATGAGTTTCAACAAAACCATTACAAAACGAACACGTGTTTTCGAATGAAGCCTTCAAAAGTTTACACCTTTTTATTATATTGTCGCCACAAAAAGTCCAGTGACCTTTTATAAAAGTTGGCCAAGCCTGAAAAACAAGTTGGTTAACAAAACGCAAATTCAAAAATTGATGACGCAAAGTCAAAAGAGGAAAGGTCAAACTCAATTGAAACATTCCGAAGTTAAATCAAAGCACTGATTGAATTGGAGCACAAAAATATTTGAATTAAAAAAAACATTTGGAAGTAGGGCTTGATGTCATTAACTAAAGTCGCTGTAAAGCTTGTTTGTAACTTCTTGTCAAAACACAGTGAAAAGCAATAACAGAAAATGTACATTTTCGTGTAATTAAATTGTATTTATTTCGTCATATTTTTTATCATTCAAGACTTTGGAATCGACGTGTGCTTTGAAGCTTATATTATGATCACATCCTAGGCGCAGATTAACATCGTGTACCCGGTTTTAATTGAGAATTTGGAATAAAACAATTTTAAGTCCTCTCTTTAATGGCAGGGTTACTGTAGATATTGTCAAATACTCGATTTCAAATTGTTATTTCAGATATTTGGAGCTAATTCCTCAAACAAAGAATGGATCTAAAATATCTTGGGTATTTTTATTGCCTCTTGATGTAATACAAAGAGCGATAAAATGTGAAAATCTTATAAAACAATATCAGTTGGGCCCGTACCTTTAAGGTCAATAAGGGTGTAATCCCACTGATCCGATTACGTAGGTTGTAGGTTAAATTTCTTCCCAGACGGCCGTCGATTTCATTTCACTAATCTTTTTTATTAAATTCATAAAATTTTCATGATAGGTTTTTATTAAAATAAAGATTTTATAGGTAAGAAAAGAATGTAATTAGTTTTTTATCGCAGAATGTACGTTGAAAAGATATTAGGTAAAAAGCTTGATTCTCGTTTTGTTCAAAACCAGTTTACATATTATATTTTTCAGTGCTAACATAGGATGATAAAACCTTTTTACAAAAAAAAAACGCTACCGACTTCCAAATAAAAACACTACAAAGTGAAAATAACTTTCTTTTTGGAACTACCTTTCATTCTGTGGTCAAATTTGGTATTTTATTTTAATCCTACTTTTCTTTACTGACATAATTTAAGTATTTACTAATACTATCGGTAAGGGTTTAATTTAAGGAAAATTCAAAAAAATTGTAAGTCGTTTTTGTAGCGAATAAACACTATTTCTTTCTTTCTTTGTATATCTCCGAAGTTCTTCATCAAATCATCACCAAATTAAAATGGGATGAATTTGGGAACATACTCTTTCAACCAAAAATAATATTGTCAAAATCGCTCCACAATTGACGGAAAAATCGGTGAAGATACCGAATTAAAAAGTCTAACGTAGAACCTCCTCCTTTTTGGGAATCGGTTTAAAAGTAACGTACAAGAAATTGAAGATATAAATGGCAAATTTTAGAAGTATTTTCATTTTTAACCCCCGACGGAAAAAGAGGGGTGTTAAGTTTGACGTGATTTGCTGTGTATCTGTCTGTGGCATCATAGCTCCTAAACGGATAAACGTTTCTTTTTGTTCGAAAGGTGATCTTGTCGAGAGTGTTCTTAGCTATGTTTGGATAAAATCGGTTCAGCCGTTCAAAAGTTATGGGCGTTTTACTGTTTGAATCGGGTTGTTTTCGCAATATATCGTGTCATAATTACGTGTTCAATTGATTGCCGATTGAAGCGTATCTACTATGTACTAGATAAATTATGTAATGTGAAAAAAAAATGTGACGGGGGTTTTTTAAATTTTGAAATTTTACGTGTGCCATGGTGAAGTCAAACTATCTAACCTAGTCATTGCCCAGCCATTTTCGGGTGCCAAACCAGTGTCAACGACATTACACCTGTAAAGTAAATTAAACTAACGACAACCTAGGAATAATATTTACGTCAAAGTCAAGTCCGGCATTTCTTAAATAGGCCATTAACCTACATTTCAACTTACTTTTTATTACCGCTTCCTTCATTTACAGCTTTTAAGTTAATGAAAACTTTCTTTATAATATTTTAAAAGCACACCGGCGCCAGGTGTCCCCTTCTGTCTCTATTATACTAATTTACATACTTAGTTCAAGCTTATATTAAAATTTTATTCTTAGGAAAACTCCATCTCACTTTTGACGACCCAGCAAGTCATTATTTTAAGCATTTATTTAATTTGTGTAAGTCTTAAGTTCTAAGAAAACTAATAATATTGCCAGTTTAGAAAACAACGAATTACTATTTTATTCATTTGATTACGGGAACTGGCAACAATATCAGTATGAAAATAGAAAAGAAAGCGAGAAAATTTATTATGTTATTAATATAATTACGCAGAGACACATATGACTCAGTGTTGTTCACCGAAACAGTAAAAATAGTTTTGGCATGGGGTTGGAAAAATCGCCCCTTTTAGAAGAAACTTGTCTTTACTACTTCAATTCTTGACTCACGAATCATTACAAACACGATCTAAGAAAACAGCATTGCTTCTCCATAAATAGACATGATTCAGCAACCCCTACCAAAACACAGATGACTAACTAACCAAAACTTGCTACCCTCACAGAACCAAGTCTATTCAGGTGGCCTATGTACAGAACATATTGGCTAATAACAATATTTCACGTGCCAGCGCCCCTCGCGGCGAGAACAGGCACTAATTCGCCGACAACCCTCCCGGAGGGCAGAGGGCTGAGGGTAGTCTTACACTTCATTGACTGAGGAACTGAGGTACAGGTAACTGCTATGTCGGGGAGTTGAGGGTTACTTTTAACTGGTGTGTTTTTGTTTTTCTTTTATTTAGGTTACAGCTGTATTTTCCTGTGTTATGCCGACTGTACACTCACGCGAGGATGATGTACATTGCTCTCAGTACTGAGTTCAATCATGAAGTATTTCGTTTAAAAACTCAATATACAATGTTTCCTCGGGCTCTCGCGCGAGAGCGTACAACCGGCATTAGATGGTGATTTATTCTTGGTATGGAAATAATGATCGGTAATTGCTAGTTGTCATGTTCAATGCCCACGGCATATTGTTTCGCACGGTATGTATTGATCGATTGTGTTTTATAATAAATTGACTGATTTTTTTTGAACATTCTTCTCCATATAAATCTACCTACGCTTGCGAATGTGCAAATGCCTTCATATTTTACTTGACAATTCAAAAGTACCTTTAAATGGTGTAATTGAAAGAAATTATTTGAGCTTCAGTTTGACGATAACTTTTGATCTTAGCGCACAGCTCTTAACCCGTCCAACCAACCTGAAAATCCCAAGGCAAATTCAAACTTTATATTTACACCGAGATGTTAGATTAAAATTCCAATTTTAGAGACTGTAACTCCCAAAAGGCTGTTTAACTAAAACAAGATCACAACAGAGCTTAAAAGAATCCTGTCTATCCGTTATTAAGTTTTGGGACGTACTGAGCCAATATTTGAGCTAGCTTCAATATAATATTCTGTGCGACGCAGCGCTGACGGTAGCGGGCGCGCCCTATCGATCATCGCTTGTAAACTAGGGTTTATGTTACGGAGTAGGTAGGAGCGCGAATTTGCGAATGTGTAGTCTTTGCTTAGAATGGATCGTAATGTTGATATTGTAAGGGTGTTGGCTGGTTTGTAACGTTATATATACGACTAAAATATTCAATTTTAGTCGAAGAACGAGTAGTATTAGCATTTAAATTGCATGTACAGATATATGAAGTTTATACTACTCTAATTAGTTAAAATAGTACGAATTAGGGACAGAAAAGAAAGGAAATTTCATTTGTCTAGTGTCCTGCAAAGCTGTAAAAATATTCATTCATCAGACATCACGTAGGTATTCCATATTCAAACTTAGTATTTCGTTCGACCTTGCGAATTCAGCAAATACAAGTTCATTCCATCACATTCCATGTTTAAATATGAAACCATAGGCAGTCACGGCGAGGTTCACAGACAATATTAAATAGTGGCACGTATTTTGATTCGCTAATAGTTTCGCTCACGGATTCTGGCAGCCAGACAGGCGGACAGACAGCCTTGTCTCTGACAATTACATTCTCATTATACGCACTTAAATGTTACAGATATTTTATTTATTTTATTTAATGTGTCTAGGGAGAATGATAAATTGTATTTGTCGCTTGAAAATGAGTCTGAATAAGATTAAATGTTTCATAAAATGAGATTTACTTTATTTGTCACGGCTAGAACCTACTTAAATGTAACGTTTTTTATTTATTATTAATCTAAACAAAGTATTAATAAAATGGTTAAGTTACTTTGAAGAAAAACGGAATTTTAATAAATAAGCGAGAAGAACATTAATGTTTTTTGCCAGAATATAGTTACATAATGATGGTAAATAATAATAGTTCACGTACATTTTACTATATGTTAAGTAAGTTCTCATGCTGAAGTATATGACACGTTCTTAACTTCGAATTCTCAATGCAAAAACCAAGGGGAAGAGTAATACATTTTCTAAAACACACTAGCTATAAGCTTGATACAAAAAAAAACAAATTTTATCCATCTCCTAGAACGTTTGTAATACAATCTGGGATCTGCAAACCGTACCGCATCACAAAGACATATAGAATATATCGGAGTGTTCACAAAGCGTTAGTTAATAAAACTCCGGCTATTCTAGAGATACACCCGCGGCTGCATCGCTAAGGCAACTGGCAGCTTTTCTCTCTGTACACCAACGAAATCAATATCATTCTAAGCGAGATATACTGGTGTTTTACATAGCGACTGCTTTTATATTTATTTGTTTGGCTAAAAAGAGGAATTGGCATAAGATAATGCATGTTTCGAACCGGTTTTTCTAAATTATATAGATAGGAATTGAGGTGTCACCTAACAATGTCTCGTGCATCAACAATACAATATTTTTATTTTCTAAAAATGACAGTTAATCATCATCTCCTAGCCTTTTTCCCAACTATATTGGGGTCGGCTTCCAGTCTAACCGGATTCAGCTGAGTACCAGTGTTTTACATGGAGCAACTGCCTATCTGACCTCCACAACCCAGTAACTGGGTAACTGCGGTACCCTTTGGCTAGACTGGTGTCAGATCTCAAGCTTCTGACTACACGTAACGACTGTCAAAGATCTTCAAATGACAGCCGGGACCAACGGCTTAACGTGCTTTCCGAGGCACGGAGGAAACTCGGTATGTTGAAATGGTTACCCATCCACAGCCCGACCTCCTCAAGCGTTGCTTAACCTTGAAGATCGACCCGTGCGGCTGTTATTATTTAGCCACGAGCTCCTCTCCAAAAATGACAGTTAATATGCTAATTATATGAATATATCGGTTACTTATATTTTAGGTAGATGAAAATAAGTTTGATGAACAAAGAACCTCAAAAAGTTAAAGACAATCTCCTAAGAACGTTTTCCTGAAGCTACAACGCCTAAGGTATCTTACTGTCCCATCCCAAAAATTCATCCTATACAATCAAAGTATTTTAAGAATAAATTTAAGTTATCTTTATAAGCCTTACTAGAGCAACGAGTAGGCATACCATGTCTAACCAGATGACATAAATGTTTCATTGTTGTGGCTCCTAAACAACAAATCGCGATAATGTAAAAGCCGCTATAACTTAAGCCTCCGAC
Organism: Orthosia cruda; assembly: GCA_964057195.1. Classification (NCBI taxonomy): domain Eukaryota; kingdom Metazoa; phylum Arthropoda; class Insecta; order Lepidoptera; family Noctuidae; genus Orthosia; species Orthosia cruda. Next base: position 31,361,860 of record OZ059843.1, on the reverse strand, counting down.
AGACAGCACCTCTCACATTGACATGGAATGCCGCCATTAATCACAGGCAGCCATCTTGCGCCCATTAAGGTGAGTCCTAATGCACTCGCCGTTTCTGTAATTATGTACAGAACCATACAAAACCAAAAAATAATGGTACGAAAGCTTCATTAAAAAGCTTAAGCGCAGTTAGGCAGTGACGATATAAAAACAGTTAGATCATACCCGAAAAGGGGTTATTTGGAGCATCGCATGCTTAGTCTTTTTAGATGCCTCCGCAAAAAGGTTTGTACAGAAAAGAGGCAGAAAGTATTTTTAGAAATGAAGAACATAGTTAAATTCATTATACCAGGATTAGCAGGTTGTTTCCAAATTTCCATTTGTTTCCTTCTTAAATATTAGCTTCGAATTTTGATTTCATTACTCTGCTCTGCTGACGCCCAATCAGCAACCAACAAAAGAAGTTGAAATTGCGGAGACGTTTAAATTCTGAGGAGAAGTGAACATTCTCCTTTAGTGTATTGAGCCGTTTGGCGTTGGCTTTCTGTGTTCCTTCTATGATGTCGCAATCTATGAAACTCGTCCGAGACCATCAACTTAATGTGTTCTAAAGCGATCTGTAAACATTTTCAGGAGCTGCACAGGGCTGGCCGAAACCAGCAAAAAGGATGAGATAATAGGTGCATTATTTTGACAGCAATTTTAACTCAACATCCGCAGCCTAATTGCGTAAGTGTTCGGTATTGCCAAAAACTATTAGACGCTTTTGCTGAAGATAATCTTTTCGATAGAGTTCAATAATTTTTGGCAATACCGAAAAAATGTAAAAGGAATTTGTCATACTCATTCATGGAGTCATACGCTTTGCCCTGCCGAAATCACTTACGCAATTAGGCTGCCGGTTCTGGAACACCTTTTTTTTTACTCAGTTAAATCTATAGAAAGCTTTTCGGCCTCCCTAGCTAGGGCAACCACAATTCACAACGACACTTCCATTAGATTATTCTAAAAGAATATCCTACGATGGCAACTTATCTAGGTCAGGCAATCCCGCATACAAAGTCAACAGCCTGTTAGTCGCCACAAACAATAGCACAAACAAAAATTTTTATAGTGAAGAGTAGCCCCTAGCCGTTGTGCTGAGCGGATTGAAGAGGGGGCGGCCAGCAGCCCCTTGCTTCCAAAAGTCATTTACCGAATCACTTTGTTCGCAGTCAAGCACGAAAGGGATGGACGCATCCCCCGAAAATATGTCATGGCAGTATATTTTCTGTAACATTTCTTTAAAGTTGTTTCTGAAGTACTATTCGCTTGTGATCGATCCATACATAACCTGATCGTGTCTCTGTATGCTGAGTTTAGTCTTGCAAAGTTGCATAACTATTGAGAGCTTCCAAACTAGCTCTTCTTCAGAAAACTTCAGAAACCAGGCAGTAGTTTTGATTGAAAATAAATCACAACCAAAATCTAAATCATTTGAATTCCAAAAGCAAATAAAAACAAAAATGCTACCCGAAATTAGATGTTTTTCAAACGGATCCCTGATTTTTATAAATGGGCTTTCCAAATTAAGAGAGGCTTGCCCCCGCCTGCCAGCCCTGATACCCCACCATATAACAAATGAGATTTTAATACGGACGTAAAAAGTACTGCATTTTGTACAGACGAACTTAAATCGACGCTATCCTATGAATGGGACGTAAATCGGGAAGTTCAATGACTGCTGTAATTATGAAGTTGTATTTCAGCTAAAAAAACGCCACGTATTAATGAGTCCCAATTAATATTTGCACTACACAAACTCGACAACGTTATTATAGACAAAATTGTGTACATATTATAATAATCGTATAGGTACCTGAAAATATCTAACAATTAGTCCGTAATTACGCGAAACTCGATTCACTGCATCCGCTTTCATCGATATTAAATAAATTGAATTAAAGTGAAATGAATGACCGAAACCATTCATAATTGAAATTGGTTTTATTGACTATCGTGAAATGGACCCCATTCAAATGACACATGTAGTTTATTATTTAAAAGATAGTACAATTGATAAACATTTAGAGTTCATTCTCTTTGCATACATCTGACACGTTTAGAACTACCCACAATTTTATGACAAAGCTTTCAACTAACATCCATGTTGCTACGACACAGCTACGGCGTAGCAAAGTGCTACGCGTCACCGTAGCGGCCTCTACGAACTCGGTCATAATTCCTTTAGTCGTTCGGGCGAGGAATACTAACTTAGAACAATTTATAGGAGATTAAAATTACGAAAGGAAACTTTAAAAGTGGTAGAAATTAATATCAAGTCTTACGTGCGCTGTGGCCTTTGTGTGCTTAGTTCTGAAGTTGGTGCTTACCTGAAAATAGAAGAACTTATATTAATATTAAATGAAAACAAGCCCAGTTTGTAAAAAAACAGTTGTAAAGATCCTTGATAAAACTATTTTTAGAAATTCTTGACGAGTTTCTAAAAATAGTTTTTAACCAGTTATTTCGTAAAAAAGACACGTGCCGTAACGAAAACATCCTCCCACGACTATTTAGGAAATTGGTTCGAGGACAAATGTACTCGTAAACTCATTCAACTATCGTGACCCTAAATAAGATTAGGTATACTACGCTCATTTCGGTGGTGAGAGTTACGCTACGAGTACAATTTAACTTAACTAAAGCGTTATTATTACTTTTATTGTCTTCATACTATACTTTTAAACGAGCAATATTTGTATATACCTATATTTATATGTACCTATATATAACCACGTCCTCGAAAACGGCGACGTTTTCAAACTTGCAATATACGGGTTTTCGGGGGCGACAAATATATCTAGTTAGGTATCATATCTAATATATAAACGTGGTAGCCCACTACGCCCAAGGTTGCGGGTTCGAGTCCCAGCAATGGATAGGTTTTTTTTTGTTTTATTATATTTTTTGTTGTTTTTTTTAATGACCTCTAATTTTAGTAAAAAGTATTTTCACCCGAGCAGAGCTCGGTCTCCCAGTTACTATCTAAATAAATCTGCGTATCCTTTTCCCAACTACGTTAAAGCCGGTTTCTGGTTTGACCAGATTCAACTGAATACCAGTTTTTCACATGGAGATCGAGAGCAACCCAGCAACCAGCAAACCACTTTGTAACACGGCTGAGCATGAGTGGTATCAGATTTTCTGGCTTCTGACTATCCATAACGACGGTCAAAGGTTTACAAGTGACAGAAGAGACCAACGGCTTAACTTGCTTGCCGAGGCTCGAAGAAGTCTCGGTATGTAATTAATGGTCATCCTTCTACGAACAGACTTTGGCAAGCGTTGCTAAACCTCGAAGATCGAACCGTGTGGCCGTAATTATTTAGTCACAAGCTCCTCTCTACTATAAACCCAAACCTCAAAATAAATAGGTAAACTAGCTGTGACTGCGGCTTGGCTCACGTCAACTGACCTCACCCTACCTACCTATATACCAACTTACAAACCTACCCTACCTACCAATATTTTTTCTAGGGTAATTCTGACGTGGAGAATCGAAATGAAATTTTTTTTTTTTTTTTCCTTTTTTATCTTGCAATCGGTTATCAACCTTTAGCAGATTTTTTGTTAGAACGTTGACTGCTGAGGTCCATTCTTCCAGCGAAGAATCTGCCTCTCAAAATTGTTTCCACTTTATTTAATAAAGTCCCATATATGGTGACGTTTGAGCCTTTTCAAGGTAATTGGTTCGCTTAGGGCTATGGCTAAGGTGTTGGTATGTGATGTTATTCGTTGCCTGTACGTCTGCATTCTGTGTTCTATTTCCTCTTTTATTGTTGTTATTTTTAGATGCTCATGTATTTCTGAGATCTTCATAAACCATGGAGCATTTGATATCATTTTCAGAGCCTTGTTTTGAAATCGCTGGAGAATCTCCACATTTGAATTTCTCGCAGAGCCCCACAGCTCGACGCCATATGTCCAGACAGGCTTTATTACTGCCTTGTAAATGAGTACTTTGTTCTCCAGTGACACATGCGATGATCTTCCCAAGAGCCAGTTCAGTTTTCGGAGCAGGATGTTTAGCTCGTCTCGTTTTTTTTCTATGTGGTGTCTCCACGTTTGTTTCCTGTCGAGATGTAGGCCGAGGTACTTAGCTGTTGTCCCCTGTGGAAGTGTGTCACCTCCGAGCTTAACAGGTGGGCAGTTGTCCTTTCTAAGAGTAAATGTCACATGTGTCGATTTGTTAGCGCTAGCTTTTATCTTCCATTCTCTCATCCACTTGGATACTTGGTCGAGGTGATTTTGTAGTGCGAGTGAGGCCATGTTAGGGTCTTTGTTATTACACAAAGCAGCCGTATCATCAGCGAAGGTGGCAGAGAGAATTTCCTCTGACGTTGGTAAGTCTGCTGTGTATATAAGATAGAGGGTTGGACCCAATACGGAGCCCTGGGGTACGCCAGCATGTATGTTGTAGAATTCCGAGTAAGAGTCATTAACTTTTACACGGAAAATTCTGTCTTCCAAGTAGGACTTAAGTAGTACGTAAAGGTTATGTGGCAGTTGTTTCTTTATTTTGTACAACAGGCCCTGGTGCCAAACCTTATCGAACGCTTGCTGTACGTCCAAGAATACTGCCGAACAGTACTCCTTTCGTTCCAGTCCCTCTCGTATCTTATTCACCACTCTATGCACCTGCTCTACAGTTGAATGCCCTCTTCTGAAACCAAACTGATGTTGTGGAATAATTTTACCGTCTGTAAGTATGTCGTTGAGCCTACGTGCAACGACTTTCTCAAAAAGTTTAGACATAACAGGCAGTAGGCTTATTGGCCTGTATGACGACACAAGGTGCGGTGATTTTCCTGGCTTTGGGATCATGATGATTTCCGATCAAATCAAATCAAATCAAATCAAATCAATCATTTATTCGCATAGAATGTAGGTATTGTACAATATAGTTGTTATAAAATAAAGTGAGCCGGGTACATTCTGCCCGAGTATAGGCATGCAAAATTCAACAATAATGTCATCATCAATAAGCATAAGGGTAAAATTATAAAATAGTGTTGATTAAGATACAAATAAATTATTTTAACAAGTCCAGAAGTGTATCAAATAATGTCAATAATATTACAATGTTGAGATGTCACACATAGGATCATTCAAAAAATCACTTATCGAATAATAACATTTCTGTATCAAAAAAGCCTTGAGTTTATTCTTAAAATGTTGAAGGGTATCACTTTTCATGCTGTCCGGTAGTTTATTAAATATTGTTGGGCCCATGCAGAAAACACTTTTCCCAAGTAGTGCCGTTTTATAGCCACCGGTAATTAAGAGGTTTTTGTATTGACTTCTCACGGGACCTTTCTTGGAGTCCGAGACCTTAGCAAACAATTTATTATTTATTTTTACAAAAATTGCCATCTCTAAAATATATAACGATGGGAAAGTAAGAATTTTTAAAGATTTGAACACAGGCTCACAACTATCTCTAGGTTTAAGATTACACATCGCTCTAACACAACGTTTCTGGGCTCTAAATATGTTATCTCTTAGACTGCAGTTACCCCAAAAAATGATTCCAAACCTTAAGACCGATGCGACCAAACCGTGGTACGCTACCAAAACAGTATTTATGTCTACTTTTTTTGCCAGGTTAAAAAGAACATAAGCCGCAGTGCTTAACCTTTTGCACACCTCATCTGCCTGCGGTTTCCAAGTCAATTGATCGTCTATATTAATTCCTAAAAATTTCGCGACCTTTGTTTGATTGATCACTTGTCCATTATACTGTACATTAACGTTCGGCGGAATTGTACGTTGGTGAAAATGCATCACGTTAGTCTTTAGTAAGTTTATTACCAGGTTGTTTTTATCAAGCCATTCAATAATATTCCCAAGGTTAATGTTGATATCCTGTTCATAATTATTAATATTTGTACATTTTATCAGAGCTGTGCTGTCATCAGCAAATAGAACCATTGGATTTGGTATCTGGCGGGGGAGATCATTTATATACAGCAAAAACAGCGGGGGACCCAACACACTACCTTGCGGTACACCAAATTTGACAATTCTACCATCAGATTGATATTTTTGTTCACATTTAGATCTAAGACAAATTCTGGATATCTCCGTATACTGTGTGCGGTTACTAAGGTAGGATTTTAATAGATTCAGCACGTTTCCCCTTAGACCGTAGCTACTAAGCTTGTTCAATAAAATATCGTGATTGACACAGTCAAAAGCTTTAGTCATGTCTGTAAAAATGGCACAGATAGGTGTTCTATTATCTACATTTATCATTACTTCGTGTAAAAAATCATATATTGCTGTATTAATGTTTTTATTTTTTCTGAAGCCTGCTTGTTCATTACATAATATGTTGTATTTTGCTAGAAAGTTGCTAATTAATTCATATATAATCCTTTCCACCACTTTGGAAAACACAGGAATCAAAGCAATCGGTCTATAGTTAGCCATATCCTCCCTGCAATTTTTTTTGTGAAGCGGTTTGACTATGACTGTTTTTAAACCGTCAGGAAATACACCAGTGCTAATAGCTAAGTTAATAATGTGGCTAATATGTAAGATTATGTTATTTGAAACAAATTTTATAACTTTCGTTGCTACCTCATCATATCCTACGCTGTTTTTATTTTTCAAAGATTTTATTACCCTGAGTATGTCTTGAGGTACAACTGGTCTCATGAACATTGTGTTAGGGTTTTCGTGTAGACCATTTGTTTCGAGTGATGTTTTAGGTGAATCTTTGATCTGATCAATGAAGTAGTTGTTGAATGCGTCTGCAATTTCCTTGGGATTATTAATAATTGTATTATTTATTTTTATTTTAGAAATGGGTTCATAAGTACATACTTTATTGTTAATAACTTGCCAGGACGCCTTTGATTTATTGAGTGAATTCTTAATAAAATTGTTATTTTGAGCCTTTTGAGTTAATTTTACAATTTTCTTAAATCGCCGGGAGTAATTTTTAAATTTATTTTTGTTTTCATTTGATGGCCTGAGTCTGTGCTCCCACAGAAGGTGACGCTGCTTCCTACTACATAATCGTATTCCCTTAGAAAGCCACTTAATTTTTTTATATGGTTTTATTATAACTAATTTGACAGGAAAACAAAGCTTATATAACAAACCAAACCGCTGCATAAATATGTTATACGCTTCATTAGCATTTTCGGTCTCATAAATTTCAGCAAATGAGAGGCATTGTAGATAGCCATTGAATTTCGTTAAGTTTTCCAATGATAAGTCCCGTTTTTTTACATGCCATGATTTAAGCCTATAGGTTTTGTTTACTTTAATCTCAAATATTTGTGCAGAGTGATCAGACAAGGCAAAATCTATTACTTCACATTTACATTTTTTCCCAGAATTATGTGCGAAATTATCCAGACAGCTGTTGCTAGATAGCCGAGTTGGTTGATCAAGTTCTAGCCTAAGGTTAAATCCCAGCAGAAAATATTCAAAATCTAAACTAATGTTATTTCTTTTTAACCTGCGATGCTTTCCATATTCTCGGAAAATGCCCAGTTCTCATAATGCCATTAAATAGTTGTGTAATGAAGACGATGGCTTTTCTTGGCAATTGACGTAGAATTTCAGCAGTAATAAGGCAGTATCCAGGAGCTTTGTTCAGTTCGAGACCTTTTATAATCCGCCAGATCTCGCGAGGCGAGCAGAACTTTAATGGAGGACTTAGTTGAAGATCTGTCTCCAAATACTTTTGGATCTCCTCATCGCGCGATCTGTCACCGGAGTTGGGAGTGAATACATCGGCCAAGAAAGATCCGAAAGCCTCGGCGCGTTCGCCATCTTTTCTTGCCCATGCATTATTGGCCAGCTTTAAAGGATGCTGAGCAGTTTGTGGCGCATTTTTGCTATGCTTTACGGTGTTCCAAAGCGAATATTCGTTTTTAGCTGTAGCGTCCAGATTCTCCAGTCTGTTTTTTAAAGTTTCGTCCTCAATGTCCTTCAGATATTGTTTCAGGTCCTCAGCCGCTCTGTTAAAGTCTCGTCTATCAGAAGCATGACGACTGGCATGCCAAACCCTCCTGAGCCTCCTTTTCTCCAGCACCTTACTTCTTGTTTCCTTAGAAATATTTTTGCATCCTGGCTTTGAAGGTGTTGGTGTGCATTTCCATGCAGCTGTCTGGATGAGGTTTGTGATATTTGTAGCAGCCTCATCAATGTCGTCGTTTGTCTTTAACGGTACTTTTAGGTTCACGTGTGTCTCGATGTACTGTCTAAAACCAGCCCAGTCAGTCTTCGTGTTGTAGAGTTTTTCTTTGATTTCTCTTTCTATTATTGTTGTGCTTATAGTGGTTATCACAGGGGTGTGATCTGAACTGCTATCCAGGGAACTTTCAGCACTGAGGTACATGTTAGAAAGTCCCTTATACACAAAGAAGTCCAATAGGTCAGGGAGTTTATTGGAGTCTGTTGGCCAGTATGAGGGTTCACCCGTACTCAGGACATTTAATTTATTTTTGTCAAGGCATTTTTTCATTTCCCTTCCTCTGGGTAATGTCAGTCGAGAACCCCAGTAGACATTTTTGGCATTCCAGTCTCCACCGCAAATGAATCTCTGGCCAAGAGTGCTGAAGAAATCGGTAAATCTATCTTCCTTTAGGATGTGCTTAGGGGGACAATATACAGCGGAGAGCGTTAGTGAGCTTTGCTTATCCTGAACCATTACCGTAGTAGCCTGTATTTGGTCAGTTTTATACTCCTCTAAAACGTCATGTTTAATGTGTTTTTTTATTATGACTGCTGTCCCTGCGTGTGCAGTTCCATCGGGATGAAATGTGGAGTATGTACAGTAGTTTTTGAAGGTGCATAAATGATTGGATGTCAGGTGTGCTTCAGAAACTAGAAGTACATCAATGTCGTGTAGTGCAAGGAGTATCTCTACTTCTTGTTTGTGTTTGACCAATCCATTTATGTTCCAGGTTCCAACTCTGAGTGTAGCCATTTAACGGACAAGTTTACTGATAATTGTTGTGAGTAGGTTCATCATTGTCGACATCTGGTCTAATAGTTTGTCCAGCTTTTCAGCCTGTTTTGTGAGCAATGTTTCCAGTTTGGTTTCCTTTTTGGTGACCTCTGCATATGTCAGTCCATGTCTGTCATTAACATAATGTTTTGGCTGATTATCTTCGACTTGTGGTCCATTTTTTCCGATTTCGGGTAAAATTTTAGGTTCTGCAAGGGGTATGGCTTTGGCTGTAGGTTTATGGCCTGTTCTTCTATTTAGAATCTCCCTGTACACAGTGCATCCTTTGTAATTTGCAGGATGTGAGCCTTCACATAAAACGCACTTTGCCGGTGTGTTCCTATCTTTTTTTGGGCACTCAGATGTTTTGTGGGCTTGTGCGCATTTCACACAGCGATAGGGCATCATGCAGTAGTTTTTCGAGTGCCCATATTGTTGACATCGTTGGCACTGTGGAATAGAGGTTTTTCTTTTAGGCTCTTCTATTGCAACTGTTTGATGGTAAATTGATTTTATATTTTTAACTGCACTGTTATTTGGGTCAGAGACTAGGTTCACAAAAAATGTAGAGGTTGGCTTCTTTTCAGGCCCAAACTTTACATTTATAATTTCTCCAAGTACTTTATTTTCAGTTTTTTCAATTTCCTCTATTATGGCACTGTGTGGGGTTGAGTGGTGCAGATTCCGGATTACAAATCGGTAACATCGTTGATCCTTCCTGTTGAATGTGTGTCCAATGAGGCCCTTTTCACGGACTAGGGTCATAATTTTCTTGTACGCCTCAATGTCCAAGCTACTTATTCTCAACTGATTTCTGTTGACGATTTTGAAGATGAACTCTCCCTTATGTGCAACAGTATGTAGGAGCTCTGTAAGTTTGTTGACATCTTCAACGCCGTACAAAATAATTGGTGGAGGTTTATTAGGGCGTTTTAGTTTTGGTCCACCTTCATCTTCGGTGAGATCTATTTGAAGGCCACTATATTTATTAGACGTTTTTATCGCCTCTGGTGAGGGTGATTGTGAGAGTTTCTTGCGCTTGTTGCTTCTGTTAGAAGGAACTCTTTGCCATTCAGGTGGTCGAGATGTACTAGGAACCTGTGTTTGTGTTTGTTGTGGTGACGAAACTGCGTTTTTGACCTCGAGCTGTTTTGTGTTTGTCGGCTCTTGCATTTCCTTACTTGATGTGTTACCTAGGGAGTTGCATCTAGGTCGAGATAAGAACAGACTAGGGTGGAAAGCCTGCTGAACATATTTCTTGCTGCCAGTAACATTCACTACAATGGAAGCCTGGTCGCCTACTTCCATAGAGTCTTCGGTAACCAATTTCTCACCCACCGGCCCGGATACCGGAGGGCGCCGGGTGTTAGCCGGATCGCATGACAAATACTCGCTCTCATTAATCGACATTTTCATAAAAAGGGGGGTTGGGAAATGATCACATAGTGCTTTCCCAAGGCACTATGGCCACTCTTTATGAAGGAATTTAGTTCTTCATGGCCAGTGGACACCAATTAACGGGTTATTCAACCGCCGCCCGTGGCTCGGCGTTGTTGCTCGTTTTGCACCACCCGGGGGATACGTGTAGGGTGGGCCTAGGAGAAGGTGGTAAATCCTACGGACGCGAGCAACTCCATCCCCCTACATCTATATGAATCTATACGATATTCATAAATCGAAATGAAATGAAATTGTTTATTTGCTAAATATAGGTATACAGATTAGATGTTGTTTTCTGAATCTTAACACTGCCATTCAGAAAATGACGTCAAATGCACAACGCCATCTATTTAATATGGAGTTCAACTATCCGAGTATCTGTGCGTGTGTTGTGACATTTTACTTCTTGAACATGTTTAAATTCATATATCTTTTGATAGAGTGAACCTATTGCGATGAAACAAAAACTAAGTAATACATCAAATTACGCAATTTTTTTAAGATTATCTTCATTGATTTAGTGATAGTAGATTTTAAATGATGCGGGCACAAATAAACAAGCAAACAGTTAAAATGTCAAAAATGCTGGAAATGGGTTCTGTTGGTGATGCTTTAACAACCTGGCTATTTCTTATTTGAAATATTTTCGATGAGCAAAAACGACTTTTCTACAGATTTATTATATGTATAAATAAGCCAAAGGTGCAAACATCTATAAAGCATCGCTACTCAAAGTCCCTATAAATAGGTCTCTATCCAAGGATACCAAAATGTAATTAACTACCAAGCAAAAGGCGCTCGCGTCAGCAACCTGTTCATAGTAAACAAGTTATAAACTGCTCCAGTCAGGCCATCGTAAACATAGTTAGCTTGTAATGAACGAGCTATCACATTTACGATCGGTAATTAAGAACAACCCTACTTTAAACAGGGTGTCTATTATATAATATCCTAGATATTAGTTGCAATACTATCAAAGGGAAGGGTAAGACCGCTTGATACGGAAAGACTATGTCAAAAATAGTCCATCAGTGAACTTCTTTCGGCTGAAACATGATGACTATCAAAAACAATGTTTCTGTGTTTGTTTTTGTCAACGTTGTAGTTTAATATATGAAATAAGTCGTCCACGGCTGGACATAGGACTCCTCAGGAATCATCACATCGACCGTTCCTGTGCTTCGAGTTGGATTTGCATAGTCAGAATACCTTGAAGAAGTGTTTGTAAGATATACTACTTAATTTTAAGCTAGAACTGATTTCTTTATCGTAGCCTTCTAGGTACCTCCCAAGTACTTTTTTGTCGGGATGGTTCTATAACGAATCCAAAAATAGTCAACAAGAACTGCATTCATTAAAGTTTTTAATTCAGCAAATAATTTAATGAGCGGAGTTCCTCTTCAATGCAAATAAAGTTGGGGTAAAATAGCCAGCGGAATATCGCGAAACTGCTCGCCGTGATAAAATGGTAATAAGAAAAAGTATAGACTGTAATTGATTAACTGTGTGCGACGCAAAGGTTAGCCTAGTCTAGGATATTTTTATTACTGCTTAAGCTCATGTTAGATATCAAAACATTTTGTAATATAATATATCTGGTTTATATCTGGATACCATAAAGTAGGAGGGATGCGTGTCGCGGATTCGATTCCCGCACTGAACAAATATTTGTAGTTGTTCCGGCTCTGGGTGTTGTGTATGTGAGTTTATATGTTTGTAAACGCACCCATGATACAGGAAGAAATTTCTAGTGTGGGGCAAAGTTTTATTTTAGTACGAATTACTTGTAATTCAAATACGTGTTTGGTATTTGTAATTCAATTACTTCTTAAAAATGTAATTTGTATTTACCTGACGCAGACGTATTTTCTAGTTAGCATTTCTACTACTACCCTACAGTTGTTAATTTACTTAGTTAAAAGTTAGTCCTAAATTTTAAACTAAATAATGAACCAAAGACAGAGTAGGCGACTACCTTCAGATCATTAATAACTTCAGCGAGGTTGTTGACATTGTTAAAGAGTGACGGCCATGACTTGCTGTTTCAGCGGACGATAAATTGCTACTATTGAAAGCTAATGCGTTATTGATGTGCGGATCTTAATTCTTGAAAGTTGTATAATATCGTTTATCAACCCCCGACGGAAAAAGAGGGTGTTATAAGTTTGAGGTGTGTTGCTGTGTATCTGTGTATTTGTGTGTCTGTGTATCTGTGTGTCTGTCTGTGGCATTATAGCGCCTCAACGGATGAACCGATTTTGATTTAGTTTTTTTTGTTTGAAAGTTGATTGTATCGAGAGTGTTCTTAGCTATGTTTGCATAAAATCGGTTCAGCCGTTCAAAAGTTATGCGCGTTTTACTGTTTAGATCGTGATGTTTTCGCAAGATAAATGTGTCGGGGGTTTTTTAAATTTTGAAATTTTACTTGTTTTCTTCTAGCGTTTGGTTTGGTATGTGGAAAGAGACAAGGGAGACCTTTCCCTTACAGTGGCACATTATAGACTCATAATAATAACTAAAAATCAGATTTGGTTATTCTTATGCTCGCGTTTTGTCCACTATCTTGATTGTAAGCGATGATGTGATTGAAGATGAAGCAGGGTTGCCGATAAATCTTTTAAAAAAAAAAAAAAAAACACCCGACTGCTTAAAAAGCGGGTGTTTTGTTTTTTTTTTTATATTTTTTTTATTTAACTCCTTTTAGTTAACATTTTATTCTAATAAGGTACATTTAAACATATAAGTATAATATATTTTTGAAATCGCCTCTTAAAACCCTTTTAATTTAATACCCCACACGATGGGATTGCTTGGAAAAAAAATTGGTCCCCCATAATATGGCGCCGAAAAGCCGTCATATTTCTATTTTTCCATTTTAATGTAGCCAGTGACACTCGCAGGGTTAAGACGCATCGATTGACGTACGAATCATCAAAATCGGCCAACGCGTTTGGTCTCTGGAACGCCACATAGGAACAAACATACATAGACTGATAAACACATTACCCTCCTTCGGCAGTCGGGTAAAAAGCATCACAATCACGCTTTCATGCAAGCCTAATCACTCTGTAGCCAAGGAACTCATAAAAGAGACACAGAATCTGTGGTGCAAAATGCTGGACCTCAATTAATCTCCAAAGGCCGGCCATGCGTTCTAATTAGCATAGTGCGAGCTGACAACGCTATCAAGAGCTAGGAACAGCTATAGGTTGATAGCATGGTTGCAACGCATACACAACTGTTTGGCCGACTCAACCCTAATTAAGGGTTACCGGATTGGGCATTTGGATTGAAAGCAGCATGCATAAGCTTTGCATTGAAATATCACTCATAATATATAATTGTTATCATTAGATTTATTTTTAGTGAATACTTTTGTTAGTTTGGGTACCTACCTACATATAAAAATATCATTATGGTTCTTGTGGTGTATTTTTTCCATGTACAAAATTGTTTTCTAAAATGTCCTGTTAAGGCAATGCTGCCTATTCTCTGAGACAAAATTGTATGAAAGGAAGGATGCAATTATCCTTACCTACCTAATTATTGGTTATTTACACCTCTAAGTAGGTAGGTGCTTGCAAATAGGTAAGTGTGCACGACACCTTAAAATCACTGGACGCAAGTAGTGGATAAGGCGACCTGACACCGAGCCAATCAGAATTAAGTAGGATTTTTGAGTAAATGTATGGAGACAAACTTCTTTTATTTATATTGCCTTTGTTTACATACTTAGAGCCATTCCTTAACTGTATTAAGATGTATTCGAGTCTATATTTTCTAATTATAATATTTATATTGTGAGATCTTACCTCTACGACGCATAAAATAAGAATAAGGTTTTCCGTTTTTTTTTTTTTTTTTTTTTTTTTTAATAAGTGGCGTCTCGCAAGCAGTCAAAGTGACCGACATATGCTTAACCGGTCTTCCCTGTGGAGACTAATCTCTTAGCCTCCGGCCAGGCTTCAAAGTACTAAACCTAAAGCGACAGCGCTAAGGGCTACCCCAGTTGGGGTCGGACCTCGGCTCAGGGCGTCGCTGGGGGCAGGCTAAGGCCGGATCTAATAAGGTGATTCTACCATCCGTTCGGAAAAGCCTACGTGGAGAAGAACGGACAAGAAACTCCAATAATATCTGACTTGCATTTAACTATGGCTCAGCACGCGGGCTAGCTTATAGAATCGAAAAGGATTACGCGACGAGCCTCTGCGGTGAGGACGGAACGAATATGTAAGTTAATTTTGTATGAACGGCGGGTTCGTACTATTTACGAACCCACTGACCGTCCTTGTAGATAAGGCTATCGAGCTCCTTAGTGATGGACTCATACCTCAAAAAGAGGTTGGCGCATTCAGCGGGAAGGAGAGAGCCCGCATTCCGGCTTTCAGTATCCAGAGCACGGGCTTGAGGGGTCATAAATATTGAATACGCGCTAATAATATTTTTAGCGACGCATATATATGGCTTTTGCCCGGAGGGGGCGACAGGGGGCTGGCACTTAGCAGCAGGGGTGGTGGTAGCCACCTTCTGGCTTTGTGCGGTCATAGGGGCGGCCATAAGGGCGGCGGGGGGCATTGAGTCGGGGACAGGAATTGGCGCTGCGATGGGAGTAGCCATCAGCGCTGGAATCGGCTGGGAGCAAGACTGAGGAGCCACACTTTGGTGGTTCAGCTTGCCCCAGGGTGAAGGCCTCTGAGGGGCTAGTCTGGGGGGGAGTTGAGAGGTAGGGGCTACGCGCGCTTGGCGCGCGTCATTACGCTTGGCCATTTTAGGCGCAAGTTTAGGGGCTTTTGGGCAACCACGGTAATTAGCCGGGTGCCCGACTTGTCCACAAAGCACGCAGCTGGGAAAGGTTTTCCGATGGTACCATTTGTTTTTATAGTAGTGAGGCGGGGAGCGGTGTCATATAAATATGCCCGTCACCTTTGACCGCGCGCCATTCCGTGATGGAGCGTCGTAGAGGGATGATCGATATGTCATTGTAAATATAATTTAATAAGCTACAATATTTTTAGAGACTCGCCAGCTCAAGGCATTTGTATAAGATTTTATAGTAAATAAACATAATCGGGGGTGAGGAAATGGTCCACTAGCCAGCATTTTCGATTTAGTATAAAAGAGGTGGCACCGTTTGCGCTGTGTGTCAGTCAGTTTACAGCTGTTATTGAGTAAAGAAGTCTATGTACATAAAGAAGGTCAGCTCCCAAATAGTTTCCTCGCCGCCATTTGCCTCCGTAACAATTTTCTTCGTGTTTTATTGACGGAGTTAAGGCGATCCTTAACAGTAAGCAAAATCCATAGGCAGTATTTCTACAGCTAATTCATGAGTAAATCTGAAATTGTAATCTCGTACGTATAACTGTGCTTCCGTATGCGTGTCCGACAACTAGTAATCCATTGTCAAGCAATTCCTGACATGCGATAAAGCTAAAACTTGGCGTACTTATGTACCTAACTTTGGAATGATTTAAATAATGTTGTACTATGGAACTGGCAACATGATGCAACCGGCAAGTGTTCATTGCACCGTCGTGTTTGGACTCATTGTATTGATAATAATCGACATTATATTTAGTTCAAAAAGCTTGTTTGAAAAAAAAAAGATGTTTGCTTAATATTCATTATATTACTGAAATTGTAATACTTCGTAATAGGCAACCGTAGCTGTATTAAGATTTATGAAGAAAAACTTTCGTTAACTTTCAACAAACAAAAAGAACTTTCATTAGATCTCGAAGTGTCTGAAAGCAGTTAATTGGCGTCGGAGTGCAGGCGGCCGGCCGAAACTCCCACTAATAGAATAAGGACGCGTCGCAGCGCATGCTCGCGCTTGACCAGGTCCAACAGACGTATAACTTGTGCAGTGCAACTTAGTCTGAGCTTTGTTTAAGTACTAGTTAGCTTTGGTTAGTAAGTTGCGAGTGTAGAATGTGTTAGTATTATGTGTTTGAGTAAACGGTTGGCTCTGTAGTTTTTAATTAGGTGTCGCAGTTTCATGAGAGCTAGAGTATTCTGTTTGACTTTCATAGCTGCAAAGAGTAATTTAAGTGGTATTTTTATGCCAGGGCAAACAAGCAGGCAACCCACCTGATATAAAATGGGCATCTGCAATACCGGGTATAACTCCCCTTCAATAACGACGCTCGTTATTGAAGGGGACCGTCCACAATATTATGGTACAGAAACGTAGTATTCAACTTTCAATCAGAATTAATCTAGTGAAGAAGAGAATCAAGGTTTCTCATTGTGATTTCATTACACATAACATATAAGAATAATGCGTGAAGAAGTAATATCTAATGTCTAACTCATTTACAGCTAACAAGTTCTAACTGACGGCACCGGTTTACAAACAAAAATAACAAACAGCACTTGGTGAGGATTTAAAGCAGCGTTAAAGGCTTTATGGCAGGACTGAGTGACGCCGGTCGAGCTCCGGTTGCCGGGAATATCCGAGCCGGCCCGAGTCCGGCCGCAGGACGGCGACATGAAGGATGCTAGTGAATTGTGAGGCGGATATTGAAGTCATGAGCGAAACAAGTAGAAATATGCGGCAGAAGGCAAATACTGCAACACATTATCGTCGCTGTGTAGGTACGTACTTTTTAATAAGAATAATAAGTGGTATGTTCCTTTTATTAGTAAGTTATACTACAGTACCTACCACTTATTTTATCGATACTTAAATTATAAATGCGAAAGTTACTCTGTCTGTCTGTTTGTTACTTTTTAACGTCTTAACGGCTGATCGGATTTAGATGGACTCTTCACACGGGTAAATCATGTCCTGGATTATATGTATAGAATAATTTTGTATCCCGGGAGTATGTTCTTGGGAAAATTTTCGACTTACACGCGGACGCAGCCGCTGGCAGAAGCAAGTTGAAAATAACCGAACATCCAATCGAATTAACAAAATTAATACTGTACTTTTCTTAGATCACAAATAACAACAGTAGTTTCCTTTCCATAACCTTGATACAAATGAACAAAACTAATACCAAAACATAACATTTCAAAAACATAGATTGAAAACTGCCATTAGAATGATAAAACTATTGTAACAGAAATTACAAATCGAAAACATAGGAAATGCCTATATACTTGGGTAAACAATGCCTACAAAATAATTAAATAGGCAACATTGTGTTACCATAAACAAACAAGATAAACATCAGATAGGATAGGCAGCCAACTGTACATTATCAACAACAGACACTGCGACAAAACTATGGAGCGAAGTTTTTGTCCTGCTCCCACGTTTTCGAAAATGTGCAACGTGCGAAAGAGACAATGAATGTTAAGTTTTCCGTAGTGTGATCTCGTCCTTTTTCGACAGAGATATACAGAAGACCCACTAAGCAATAATGTCCTAAAAATATTTTTATTTTATTTTTAACACGCACGTAAAGATACTACACGTGCACTTAGCTACTACAGTAGTACAGTTAACATCACGTAAGTGGTGCAAAACTATTATAAGCTGGCTTCGCATTCTATTGAAACTACATACTACGCTAGTAAAGTTCAAAGTCAAAGTGTTACCACTGCATGCTTTCGACTGTACCAACAAGAGTTTTTCATGAAGAGCAATTTAATAAAAATCCATTTATGTAGGGTAGTTACAGGTTGTGATTTACGGCGTTATGTAAGTTCAACTTATGTGCTTATCTTTTTAATGCTCATGCGTAATCGTTAAGTTTTTATGTCCGTAGCTTTGTCTACCGCGTAGCGCGTAGAGGCCTAGAGGGCTACGAGAGGGCGTAGACAGAGGATTCGCAGGTGGGGATCGCCTCAATGAGCGTTTATAACTCGACGATATCTTGTATTACTTACATGAGAACTCGAATCGAAGTCACTTTTAAGACACAGATGCGAATCAATTATGTTTATTTAAGAGCATTTTTTATCTGTGTAACAGACATCTTTTATCTGTGAATATTATTATATAATAGTGTAATAAAAAAAAATGCGGTCTGACAACTTTTGTATAAAGTCAATTTACCATATTTATTCTTCAGTAAAAAAAAACCGGCCAAGTGTTAGTCGGACTCGCGCACGAAGGTACTTGGTAAATTGCGGTTTACGATTTATGTATAAAAAACTACTTACTAGATCTCGTTCGAACCAATTTTCGGTGGAAGTTTACGTGGTAATGTACATCATATTTTTTTTTTAGTTTTATCATTCTCTTATTTTAGAAGTTACAGGGTTACACACATTTAACCACTTTGGAAGTATCTCTCGCGCAAACTATTCAGTTTAGAAAACAAATATATTAGAAACCTCAATATCATTTTTGAAGACCTAGCCATAGATACCCCACACGTATGAGTTTGATTGTTTGATTTGTGTTTGTTTGTATTTTTCTATTCTTGTGTGAAAATCTTAATGCGGTTCACAGAATACATCTACTTACCAAGTTTCAGCAGCATAGTTCTTATAGTTTCGGAAAAAAGTGGCTGTGACATACGGACGGACAGACAGACAGACATGACGAATCCATAAGGGTTCCGTTTTTTGCCATTTTGCTATGGAACCCTAAAAACATCTCACTATTGAAAAAAAATCCCTATTCCAAGTAGTAATTTGCATTATTTAGTATGCACATCCTTAAAATTGTTTTGTGTGATATAATTATTTTCATAAACCCTCTAAAATAGTTTTGTATTACATTTTTGATCGAATATGAGAGTGATGCGTGTGAGCATGCCATCATTATTTCTATAGAGTGCTTAAACACAGCCTTGAGGTCTGCGGACAGCCCAGTGAATATTTAATATTTTTCAGCGCAGGCTACACCTATGGTAGTCGCGAGGGAGTGTATCGTTAACGACGTCTAGCCGGAGAAGGGACACACCTTCCATAGACATGCACCGTCGGCATCGTATCAGGCGAAGGTAAACATTCTATACAGCCTTGTTGGCCGCGATCTAGATTTATACAAAGGTTTTATTTAAAGCAAGATAAGGTGGTAAGAAATTCGGTGGCCAAAGATGCACTTCACGTGAAATTTCGGTAGTATGTATACCGATATTACAAGCTTTTTGTTAACATGCAATATACATAATATGTATGATGTATATATGTTCGTGTCAAATCTTTTCAGATGAAATTTTGCACCCGTTTGGTTTGGATGACAATGCACGGTAAGCTAAAAAGGATGTGTGAAAAAAGAAATTGGAATAATTTATTTTATTTATTAAATCAGAGAATAGACCCGTTTCAGTTTCTCTGTTCGGGATCAATTTTTATGTTTAAATTTTGTAGCATGTACTAAAAAGTTTGGCATAGTTGTAGTTGTAAATGTAATAGTCGATACTACGGTCTTTAAAATACATAGTACGGTCCTTAAAATATATAGTACGGTCTTTAAAATATATAGTACGGTCTTTAAAATATATAGTACGGTCATTAAAATATATAGTACGGTCTTTAAAATATATAGTACGGTCTTTAAAATATATAGTACGGTCTTTAAAATATATAGTATCTACCGGACAAGCAAAAGCTCGGTTGAGTACACCAATCGCCAAATTACTCACAAATCAGTACACTTTTATCGTTTTCACAAAAGACATATTTCAGTAGCTATGATGATACTAAAATCACAACCAAACTTCGATTTTCCTTCCATTGCGTGGGCGACTACCCGCGGCATAATTCCATTGTAATCGATAACTATAGAAAACACATCAAAACACGGAAACGTCCTTATTTCCAACAAGTACTCGGAACAAACATGGGCGAATTTGACCCTAATGTTAACAAAATAATATGATAAGTGACATCCATGTATTTCCGTATTGGAATCAATTAATGACATACGAGTACATACGATACAATGTGTGATTAGCTGACTTTGCCTTAAGCTCAATACTGTTTTCGTTATTCTTGTGGCGTGACTGATACTGTCTTCTTACAGAACATGTTTATCAGCTACATTTCAAGATTTGGTATGCTGACTTTGACGTTTGGTTTTGATGTTTGTTAAAACCAATGACGGAGCAACGCCTGAACCGATTTTGATAAAATCTCGAACACGGGTAAACCTCGGTCCTCGGTCATTAGGGTATATAGAATACTTTCCGTCCCGGCAGTGCGTTCCTGAGCCTCTGGCAGAAGCCAGAATTTCGTGTTTTAAGAATCATACTTTTATAGACTAGTTATTGTGTACGTAAATTCCACACCTGAGCCATACGCTACATTTAAGATTAAAAATTAACCAGGTTTTTCTGTTGCAACCGTACATAACTCACAGCAAAACTAACATAAGCTCTAGCCAAAGAGCACACATCAGTGAACAGGCTACAACATGAGGTCCAGTGTTTACACTCTCACCCCGGACCAGTGTAGCCAGCGACTAAATATAAACCTGTCAAACAAACACATTGACGTCACGATCAAACTTGTAGTGTGCCTAGTTAGACTCTAGTTTAGCAAGTATTAACATTTTAAGCAGTGGGTGTTAGTAAAATATAATTAAACTTGGAACTTGTAGGAGCTAACTTTCAACTGTCGTTATGTGGGTGTGAATTACATAAGTAAACACATTCTGCCTACCTATTTAGGAAAATCATAACATACATAGACATATTTTTATGACAAAACTGCCTACACATAAGGTTCAAGCTAACATGTCTTCAATTGAGGATCTGCGTTTTTGTATCTACCCTTGCACGGGGAATGGTTTAACTAGTGATTAAAAATAGACGGTCACGTAAAACACAACGCATACCACTGTTAAACTTATAGAGGGGTATATTTAGTCAAAAAAGATCCTACATCTATTTATATACTTCTTACGTAAACAGGGTTTTGTTTAGCAAATGATATTTCATCATATCGAACGACTTATGAAATAACATCATGTCTATTACCTAACATTTTCTCTGAATACAACAATTTTTTTGTCAAAAATAGTTCTCTAGAAAAACTAAACTAAAGGAGTGGAATTCCCTGCCGGAGTCTGTATTTCCTGATAGCTACAATCTGGGAGTCTTTAAGTCAAGAGTGAATAGGTTTCTTCTAGGCAAGCGTGCTTCATCGTCGACCACATCATCGCTTACCATCAGGTGAGATAGTGGTCAAACGCAAGCATATCAATAATAAAAAATAAAATAAAAACTTGAAATTGCTAGAATTGAACACCTTTCAAAACCTGAATGCGTTCTAACCACGGGTCATAACAACTACGGTCCCGGCGGTCAGTCTACGACGGATATGAAACGAACGCTCCCTAGACATTGATTGGTTGGTAACTTCAAAAGGAATCGCCCGATTGGACGGTCACTAAATATTTAGTTTCCATAGCATTCGCAATCTATGCAATTTATCCGGAACTCAAGTCATTAACTCATTTTACTTTAATTCGTTTACAGAAAAGCACTTTTAAAATAAGAGGAGAAAAACTCATGCTTTTAAGACACTAACAACGAAATTCTTTAAAAAAAAATAGAGTTTCTCATGTTGCCAAACCGGCACATTTGTTCGGAACCCCAATTTGTCTGCAATAAAAGAAAGGCGACTAGCGGAAACAATGACATATCTCCATTAGGCAACAGTCTTGCGGTAGACTGCCGATAGCCTGTCCTTGGCATTTGACCTCGGGAATGTCCGCAGCATTACATTTGGACAAAGGCAGGCTACATATTCTCGACCCCAATTAGAAGATCCAAGCGCCAAAAATGAAAGTCCAGACGATACAGCACGCACTAAACTATCTCGAGCTGAGCTACGTTAGGCTTTAATAGATGGCTGTTACCCAACATTTCTAGTTATCTAAGTATAGCTGGTACGCAAAAGAGAAGCCTTAATCAAAAATTGCCAATCATGGGGACTGCCGACAGAAGTGAACGTCACATTAGCATGTCGGTGAAGTGTATCCATTTAGGTTGCCCTACTCAAAAATCGCTTAACACGGCTAAGGATGTTTTCACTTTAAAAGCACAATGCTAATAATAGTAATGATGCAAGTGTATTGATTATTTTAAAGGCGAGAATTTTCTCGGCCTCAACTCAACTCCTTGAAAAATTACTCTGATGAAAATGTTCGGCGCGGCGATCAAGTTCTTAAGAAAGCTTTTATGAAAATTAAGTTGTTTCTACGAAGGTAAGGCAAGTCATTTAGTGTGGGTAGATCAAATATAACCTGAGTGTTCTTCACTTTCATCTCTTTAAATAATTTGTTGTTCTTTTCTGTTTTCAAACTCTCATACAGCTATTCTTAGAATTCTCCTCTAGATACAATTGTAGGTTTCCCTACTTTTAATAGAAGCCACTGCCTTGTGCCCCTACTTCTACATAATTCCTAAGAAATAGAACTCGGTACTGACTGAGAATACTATTTTTAGCCACTAAGCACAATTGCTCAGATTCCTAGAAACTGTTGATACCTATGGGTAATATGGTATACTCGTATTACTTTGAGTAGGTAGATACCATAAATAGCTAAACGGTCGTCATTACGCATAACGATTGCTAGCTTATTGCCTGCCAGCCATTATAGTAGACTATTTCTTTTAGATGAGACCCAGCTTCGCGCCTAGATAAGTTACAGGCATTCTTGGTATTCTGCCAGGAATTCAATTATATAACCACCTACCTACTATTGAAGAGGCTTATCTATATGACGATTTGCATACTGGACCCAGTCAAATTTTTCGTTGTTCATAGTATGTGAAATCACAACCAACTATAGTTGGCGACTAAAATAATCAAAAAATAAGCGCCTTATCATTTGGGACTGTGAGCATTTATTACCAACTCGCACAAAAGTGAGTTTCTTAGAAAATTTTAGCCAAAAAAGTACCCTAAGTTACTTTAATTGAGCTCGAGAGGGTGCGGTATACCAGACCCTTATTACAATGCCTCAAGTTGCGACATTAACAAACCTACAAGTAGAACGAACAATAAATTCATCTTTTAACCAAGGGTCAGACAAGCCGGGGTCAAACTTATATCAAAGCCTCTCTTTAAAACAAAAACCATTCGGAGCAGCCGTTTTATGTTGAAAGTAATTAATCATAGAGTTCGGACAAGAAACGAGCGGTCATCGTGTCCCGAGCATCTGTTACTTAGGACATAAAACAAGAACTCCTAGTGCTTCTCGGTTACTGCCAGTTAAGTACACTTTGGAACAAGTGCGCTCTTTGGAAACTGCTTCGCAATAATGTTTAGAAAATTTTGACAAACACATTGCGACAAACTAACCAACACACGGGTTTTGCATTAAACATTAGTTTTAATGAATTAAATTTCACCGAAATTAATATTCATCCAAATAGGAAATTGTAATAACACAGCTGAATTCCTAGACTTCCGAGCGAAGGGTTCTCACAGACCATTAAACAAGGCCCAGTATTTGTTCTTGTTAGTCTATTTGGCGTGCAGATCTGCAAATCCCTGAAGGGTAAACATACATCCGGAATGCACGGCCGAAGGGTGACTGCTAAACAAGGTTAATGGCACAGTTTAGGAGGGGAGCTTAACGAGGGTACCTGCAGCCCTTTGTTCGGACTGATTGGGCGCGATTTTTAAATACTGCGTTTCGGCCGGGGGTTTTAGGTCAAAATATAGGTAGGTATACTTATGCCTTAACGAATGTTAGAGTATCTTCTTATAGCCCAACTCTTAGAAAAAAATAAAGATTATTGAGTTGCGGAGAGGATTTAAAAAAAACACAGTGAGTACCTCCAAAGCGCAACTTTTTGGTAATTTGGGAAATTGACAGTGCAAAGATCAGCTAGCTCAGTGACACCATTTTTTGTGCGAACAGGGGCACTTAGTCCCAGATTAGACGGTATATTCAAACTTTGTAAGTAGAGGATGCGGAAGGAAGAAAACTGGCTCTTGTGACGCAACTTAAGAGACATTTATCACCAGCATTGGACAATGATTAGCCGAATTGATCCATTATCAAACCGACACGAGTGGAAAGAGGTTTGGCGCAGGACCGACGGCTTAACGTACATTCCGAGACACGGGGGTTTCACACCGCCAACTTCCAAACTTCGGGCTGCACCGTAGCCGAAATTCGGCCTAGAGGAGTATTATTTAGATTAGATAAATCATAAAAGAATATAAACCAATTTGCAGGTACGAGATAAACTGAAGTGCCGATATTAGTTTACTGCCAAAGCTTATTACTCCTAACAGTTTTATAGCAGAGTCTGTACAACGGAAGTTGCTAGTTATCCGCCATGTTGGAACCGCTCTTTATACTTAATGTCACATTTAAGTGACATATTAGTATTTATTTATAGCTTACATTTATGTAATGTATATATATTTAAAGTCATTAATTATAGTTATTGCACCTACCACTATTTATCTCTGCATCACCCAAAGGTTGACTGGTAGAAAATGCCTAAGGCATTAAGTCCGCCTCTGTACATTTGTGTGCTTTAATTAAATAAATAAATTACAACTGAAACTCGTGTTGATTTATAAAATTGAGGGTAGGTAAGAGAAATATTTATGTGCTTGTATTTTGAGTGGAGACCGTGAATCGGCAAACGTAGCGTTGGGCGCCCTAAGGTGTCGGTCGCGCCGGTACAGCTGGGGCCAGCTCTGAATTTCATGATTTTTCACAGTCACCGCATAAGACGTTACGTAGTTATAGGTTATCCCATTTATTTATTTCAGAAATGTCGTTGTTGACTAAATAATGTCACTTCACACGCTTGGTACTTTTAATTACCGTTTATTCTTCAGGGGGGTGACCATAAGCTCTTACATCCGTCCCTTACACACACTTAAAAGAACCTTACTATAAGAGCTCATGGTCACCCTCCTGTACGTATTTGAATAGAGAACGAGAATCGGTATCCGTAGGTATAGCGTCGGACGCCCTACGGCCATCCATTCGCTGCTCGCGCCGCTACGGCCCAGCACGAAGCTAAATTTCATGATTTTTCAGTCACCGTATATGATGTTACATAGTAATATTTTTTTATTTTAGAAAGGTCACATTTCACTAAATAATGATACTTCTACTTAACGAGCTGCTTTGAACTACCGTTGACTCTTCGTGTACATATTATAAGTATCATTATGACTCTAAAATTGAGACTGTTGCTAACAAAGGAACATGAACAAAGCCGATTGATGGTGTATTATCTCATCTGATAGATTAGCTCCCTATACAACAGATCTAAGAACATCGATAAAGAAAGAAAGAAAGAAAACTATTATATTTGGCACACACAGATACACATAATGTAGGTACAAATAAAAGGGAACTTAATTTTAAAACAATTACAAACATAGTGTGCCCCGCGGCTGCGCCAAAAAGGTCCAGTTCAGCAAAATGCCAGACAACTGGGAGTTGTCTGACGCTGGTTTTCAACTGAACCTTACGTTGAAGTGTACGGATGTGAATCAGTTTTACGGTGTTAAATATGTACAGGTAAATAGATATAAGTTAGTGTGTTATAAACTATACACGTTTATGTATGTATAATAATTTGGTGCGAAACATTATGCCATTAGCAGGTGAGCGAAATAGACGGATTGCAAGAAACTTTTAATATTAAAAAGTTGTTTCGATAGCGCACAATGTGCGGTGAAGTCGGTTTATTTTATTTGTTAAAAGTTTTTTATTTTCCCCTTTTTACGATGAAACTCATTTGTAGACAGAGGCATTCTCATACCAATTCCAACAAGTTAAAAACAAAAAAAGTATTAAAAAAATCTGTATAATTTACTATTCTGTGCTGTTTCATTCATTTGGGGTTGCACATTTAGGGTTCCGTACCAAAGAAAAATCTGATTTCTCAATATTTTAGTATTTGTTAGTAAAATATACGTAATAATAAAAATTATCACCAAATTTCAAGTTCATCTAAGGTCAATGGGAAGTTAAACAATTCTTCGGAACAAAATTGTGCGACAGCCGACGGACAGACACACAGACAGACGGACATGTGAATGGCAGCAATAGGGCTCCGTTTCGACCCTTCGGGTACGGATTCTAAAAAGCTTGCACGAGACAATGGAATTTTATTATTTTATCGGTGAAAGATCTTAAATAGCGTGTGAAAATGTGGCACGCTTGGTTTTCATACAGATGGAGGGACTTACTTATCTAGTTAAATCTATTTCAGTGTATAACGATGGTTATTTTAGGTTTATTTGCTATCCTTATCAACTTGATTTATTTGACTACCAGATTAACATTGAAAGCGAAAAATGTTTAGCAATTAAAATGAAACGAGAGTCGGAGAGTTAACGTTGACGATGTTAGGAAATAATTCATTAGGATAAGCTATTCTGGCGAAAGAGTTTTTAATGTGGGTTGTTTTCCCGTTGTCCCTTCATTTACATTGAGCGTGATTTAATGGACCATTTGGAAAAAAAAGGTTTTGTCTTTACATAATAGAACTGCCGTCAATCTGCCTAGCCTTTTCCCAACTATATTGGGGTCGGCTTCCAGTCTTACCGGATTTAGCTGAGTACCAGTGTTTTACATGGAGCGACTGCCTATCTGACCTCCGCAACCCAGTAACTGGGTAACACGGTACTTCTTGGCAAGACTGGTGTCAGATCTCAAGCTTCTGACTACTCGTAACGACGGTCAAAGATCTTCAAATGACAGCCGGCACCAACGGCTTAACGTGCTTTCCGAGGCACGGAGGAAACACGGCATGTTGAAATGGTCACCCATCCACGGACCGACCTCATCAAGCGTTGCTTAACCTCGATGATCAACCAGTGCGGCTGTTGTTATTTAGCCACGAGCTCCTCAAACTTAACAGAACTGCCGTACGAATAAAAAGTAAAATAACGTCCAACAGAGAGCTAAAATTTACTTGGTAAAATCAAAATTACAAAATCTTAGTGATAAGTTAAAACTAATTTGGACAAACATATTGAAACCAAGTATGTGATATCACAATATCGTGTTAGCTTCTCCCAAATGTTTTCTCTATAACACCCCTCTTTCTCCGTCGGTGGTTAAAAAGATTAAACATTATTTCTAGTGGGTAATTTAATTTCTTAATAAAATACTACGAAACCATGTACGTACGATTGAGATTTCGACGTCTTTACGAGCCTGAAGCACGCTATGTTAACCTTTACATTTTTTTAGGTTTCTGTTTTTACAATATTAATAATATATCTATACCTAATGTAATATTAACGCATTATACGAATTAAAAACGCTACTAAGAGTTACTATTTTGTGCCAAAAAATTCTAAAGTAATGAAATAAATGTCTATCAAACTAAAGTACAGTCTTGTACAACCAAAAGCCGGCCGGTAAATTCACTTCAATCATAACCTAACTTCCGAATAAAAAGAGTTCCCAACGGATCAATACATATAAACTCTATACATAACTAAACACAATACTTCTAAAGTTACATAATAAACAACTTTTTTCTACTGAAAAGTTACAAAACCATTATACAACTGCAATACGGGCTCGGAAGCAGCGCCATCTATCGACCGCCAAACATTCCCCCAGAACACGCCGCAAACCTTATTTTGCTAAAACTCACCGATAATGTGTGAACCGATGAACTTAAACAGCGGCTTCAATGAGAGCAATGTTTTATCACTCACTGTAAATCGTCAGATTATTCACAAATATTCATAATCACAAAATAGTTCACTGTTTGTGCACGCGAGTGTACTTGTGGGTAGTAGTAGGTGTTCTGAGTTCAGTGAGTGTCGGGGGGCGGTACAGTCGTGCGGAGCGGGCGCGTGACGCGGGCGGACTGCCGCGGCGCGCCCCGCTCTGCGCCCCCGGCCTGCGCGCCTTAACCTAACCCTGTACCGAGTTTTCCGAGCCATAGAGTATGCGAATTTTAATTCATGACACTTCTTTCAACTTATGTTTTAAGTCGAACATTAAATATAAGTATCTGTCATTGAATCTGTGGCCTAATTGTTCCTGCACGTAATGTTTGGGAATGAATAATGTAAGTACGTAGTTCGAACATACGCATGCCTTCGGAGGTGGTGACAAGCTCTTAGACTATTGTGTTACTAATAAACTGCTTAATATTGTTTATTTTTTTCACAACTAGCGGCTTCGCTACCGTCAAATACCTACCCTACCCTACCTATCTACCGATATTTTTCTAGTGTCATTCTGCCGCGGAGAAACTTAACACCGCCATTCAGAAAATGACATCAAATGCACAACGCCTTCTATCGAATATGGAGTTCAACTGTCCGAGTATATGAATTTGCGTGTGTTGTGATATTGTACTTCTTGAACACTTTAAATTCATCTAACTTTTGATAGAATGAACCAATTGCGATGATGCAAAAACTAAGTAATACTTCAAGTTACGCATAATTCATGTATTGATTCAATCTGCCTAGCCTTTTCCCAACTATGTTGGGGTCGGCTTCCAGTCTAACCGGATTCAGTCCAGTGTTTTACATGGAGCGACTGCCTATCTGACCTCCACAACGGAGTAACTGGGTAACACGGTACCCCTTGGCTAGACTGGTGTCAGATCTCAAGGTTCTGACTACTCGTAACGACTGTCAAAGATCTTCAAATGACAGCCGGGAATTTTTATGTATTGATTGATATTCTGTAAATCATATATAAAAATCACGTTAAGACATTAAGAGAAGCGAGTTATTTATTTTTTTGCATCTGCTTCTTAGCCCTTAGCGCCTGGTAGCTGTAACCGACCGTCTATTCAAGATAGAAGGCATGCGTATGTTCGAAGTACGTACTTACAAAACTAATTTCGAAGTTTACATAATCCTTATACAGACTTAAGAGCTAAACTTTCCTTTCACTGATGAAAATCTAAAGAGCCTTTTAGTTAATAAATGCTACTATAATTTGAATGACTACTTAAACGATAAATTTTCTAAACTCAAGACCTCACAGTGACATCAAGTAATAGAACAATTATGCATGTGTATTGTAATAATTCTAAGAATGATATTGAAATAATTTAATTATTATTAAATGAATGGTTATTGAATAAATGATTAATCTGTATTAATATAACTTTAGAAAGAACATTACATTAATTTAATATGTTAAACATTTATCTATTTTTTTATGTTTCAATGTCAATCTTGATTGTAATAAACCATGATTGTATACATTTTGCATGCCTTATTTATGGTCGAATCGCTTGAAACAAGTACATTTAATAACATAATTGTAACAGTGTTACCCGCAAAAATAAATAATTTGATTTGATGAACACAAGCGAAGCCTAACGGAAAACATTATGATAGGCCAGACGATATTATTATATTCATCGGATGGCTTACGGAAGCCCTCATTGACCTAGAAAGCTCTAACTACACCCACGATATAGACTAGGGTAGGTCCTAATGGATTTAGTTATCGAGGAAAGTGCGACACAAAGTCAGGCCAGTGAGTTTAGAATAGGCTACATGACCGTTAAATTATGGCGTCCATTTTGAATAAGATAGAGCTTGTTTTGAATTTCGAAGACAGGCTGAAGAATATATCGTCTAGTAATAGTGGTTTTGTTATTGAAACTGTATAAAACCAAGTTATTATATTAAATTAGTTTTACTTATATTGTGTTGTGTAAAAAATAAAATAAAAAAGCCTTTTATTTTTATTTAATTATTTAATAGTGGTTTTGGAATGATTAATGACTGCAAGATTCCCCTTAATTATTATAAATGATAAATGTACTAAAAATTGTTAGTTTAGTAGTACATACCTATAATATATTTAAAACTAATTATAATAATTATAACTAATTATTTTAAATATAATAACTATCTACAAACAAAATCTCTACTAGATATACGAAATGTGGAACTACTATTTTTAGACATCGTCCACATAAAACTAACAACCGAGAAGATAGTCTAACCAAAATAGACTACCTTATCCGTAGATTTGAAACGAGCTTCGCTTTGAGCGTTATCTTCAAGGTATACAATAAGAGAAACCTGTCAAGTTATTCTATTTATGTCCCAGCTCGTACATAAACAACGCAAACACATACTCTATACTATTGTTTATATAAACAAGAACCGATATAATCAAATATATTTAAAAACATACTTGTTCTTAAAAGTTTGCCAAACGATTTAGATAAAAAGCTCTTTTGATGATTATGGACAGGTTTCTGAAATGAGAATTTAATTTAAGAATTTTTCAAAATATACTTTATTGCCAAAGTTACAGGTTATTTGGTTAAATTAGAGTTTGATATATACTCAACTTCAAATTCTTAATTCAGAAATCGGTGGTATAAAAACGTATATGTTATTAACTGAGTCACCATGAGAAAATTGGTTATTTCTCGTCCGTGTAACCAATAGTTACAAATTTCGGTAAAACACCATTCCTCTTCATTTGTTAGCTCACAAATGGTCAGCTATATATCATAGTTAACTATGGATAAAAAAAAAACTGGGTCTTAGAATGTGAGTTGATGAGCCACCATATAGAAAGTTAATAAGTACATCATAATGAATACGTGTGGTAAAGAAAATTGATGAGAATCCTTTGTGATGTTATTAAATAAACTGAAACAAATATCTCATCTGCATATACTTTTGTTCCAGTCAGTTATTCTAGTAGTTGTATTCAAGAGTTCTTCTGGCCCTGTCAACAACAGAAGCATTTAACATGAATGCAATGTGACCGTTACATACGCTGCGGCAGGTTATACAGAAGACCGAAAAGTACAACCTGCCTCTCTGTTTAGCGTTTGTGGACTACGAGAAAGCCTTCGATTCGATCGAGACTTGGGCTGTACTGCAGTCTCTCCAACGGTGCCAAATTGACTACCGGTACCTCGAGGTGTTGAAGTGTTTATACAAAACCACCATGTCAGTTCGTTCTTGAGGATCAGACCTCGGAACCCGTACATTTGCAGCGAGGTGTGAGACAGGGACACGTCATATCTCCGAAGCTGTTTACCGCTGCACTGGAGGACGTCTTCAAGGTTCTGGACTGGAGAGGGCTAGGCATAACGTCAATGGCGAGTACATCACTCACCTTCGGTTTGCCGACGATATATTGGTTATGGCTGAGACCATGGAGGACCTCAGTACAATGCTCGATGACCTCAGTAGAGCTTCCGAAGCAGTGGGTCTTCGGATGAATATGGACAATACCAAGGTGGTGCTGAATGCCCATGTTACACCCACTCCTATTAAGGTCGGAGTCTCTACACTCGAAGTTGTGGGCGACTATGTCTACCTGGGACAAACGATTCAGTTGGGTAGGGCCAACTTCGAGAAAGAGGTCAAAGGTCGAAACCGACTCGGCTAGGCAGCGTTCGGGAAGTTGCGCGGTATATTCTCCTCCACCTTACCTCAGTGTCTCAAGACGAAAGTCTATGACCAATGTGTGTTGCCAGTGATGATATATGGCTCTGAGACGTGATCACTTACAATGGGCCTCATCAGAAAGCTTACAGTCACCGAAAGAGCAATGGAGAGGGCTATGCTCGGAGTTTCCTTGCGTGATCGAATCAGAAATGTAGAGATCCGCAAGAGAACCAGGGTTACCGACATAGCCCGAAGAATTGCCAAACTTAAGTGGCAGTGGGCAGGGCACATTGCTCGCAGAACGGATGGCCGATGGGGCAGAAAGGTTCTGGAGTGGCGACCGCGTACCGGAAGACGTTACGTTGGAAGGCCTCCCACCAGGTGGACCGATGACCTGGTGAAAGTTGCAGGGATACGCTGGTTGCGAGACGCACGGGACCGGTCAAAATGTCGACGCTTGGGTGAGGCCTATGTCCAGCAGTGGACGTCTTTCGGCTGATGTGATGATGAATGTGACCGTGTTGTTGTCAGCTACAATGTTCATGAATAGAAATACAATCATTCGACACAAACACAACACAACAACATGGAGTCAAGGACAGTAAATAAGTGCAAAGACAAATTGCGCTGAACGTGCGCATACCGAAAGGGTTACCAACCCAGCATTTGCTGGGCTTCAGACACCCAGCGCTGGTTTTCAGTTGACACCCCGCAGTGACACACGGACGTGGACAACAAAATAATAATAAAATATAATAGATACCTAATTTGATATGAGTAATATCATATTGTATTCGTAATATTATTCACTGTAGTTGCACGGAAACAATGCTCTGGAAACGAATGTATGAGAACATTTTGGTATGCATTAAGCTGGGAAGTTTAACCGAGGGTTTTCACAGTCAGCTATATTAGGTTTTTTTTTTTGAACGAATCTTCCTTCGGTCCACTCGATTTAGTGGCCATCGAAACGGAAAACACCCTCGTGTGATGTTAATAAATAAAAATCATTAACTATCAATTTGATTGAAGTAGTCCGAGTCGAGTGGAGGGAATGACTTAGGCGATAAGTTAGTGTTTATAGATTTAGATCATTTTCGAACAAATGGTAATACTTAATTTTCATTTATAGCTTAAAGAAAATCAAAAAAAATGAAAACATCGATATCAGTCTCTGAAAAATAATCTCTCTGGCCAGTCTTCAGGTAAGCCTAAAAATATCCCAATACGTCTTTACAAAACGAACGCCTTACATTCAGCGTATAAATGGCGGCTGGTCCCAGAGTCTCCGCGTTATTTATGGACCATTGGACAGTTATCCCTTCCTGAGTGAGGTTATCAGGAGACATTATCCCTCCAACGTAGCGATACGTATAACTTGGTGATATATCTCGAATTTCGACAAGATTTATGCTTTGACAAAAATGGTCTTTGTATGTTTTTATAGAGCATTATAAGGATGCTGGAGCCCCGGTATATAGAAGCACATATTTATCAATCTTCTGTGCTACATCTAAATCCGGCTCCGTCGAACTGCTACGTACCTCTTAACAGCACACAACGGGCTCCAGCTCGCAAAACAAACTACCAACAATTAGGTATTCCGGCACTTCATGATCATAAAGAATATATTCATGTACACCCGCGGCATCTTAATGGATAAATTGAATTAGCATACTAATTCAGGAATTAAAGAAAAACAGAGTGTATGAGCTCTTTGTGCTCGCGTTAATTTTAAGAGACCAGGAAAATTGGGTCTCTTTGGTCTTTGTAGAAAGACTTCAAAGCTTAAGTATCTACGTCTGTATAATGTAAAGAATAATTACATTTGTAGTAGGAGTAGAGGTATTTTCCATTTATCGTGTCAATACCATTTCCTCTTCCACGTGTAACTACTGAATTACAAATAACTTCTTCTGAAGAGTAAAGAATGTTCAGTACTAAAAACTTATTCTTGACTCGCGCTGGAACGGTTTAGTTAATTAGTTCAATGCCAGTACATGTTCAGTAACTATCTTACCGATTCTAACTACAAAGAAAACAAAGTTTCAAGAACATTAACTTTAATCAAAACGATCTGTTATGAAGAAAGTTTTCAGGGGGCCAGGTATTGTTTTTAATCTGCAAAGAGAAGATACTAATGTTACTTTAACAAATTACAACGCAAGCAATGTACAAAATTCGACACTCGCTTTGAATAAAATTATTTCGGTAAACGAATATTGTTCTATCTCAGATTTGAAACCGTATTTCATAATATAAAGCTGAAAATGAAATGTGAAATTCCATGCCAAGTTGTTCTCAAAAGCCAACCAGAAACCGCCCCAATTACGATGTAAACATTTTTGTATAACAATATTATGATAAGCAACGAATTTCATTTTTCTAATACACCAGAGAAATATATGGGAATATTCGAGCTATAAAAAGAAATCAATGTTATCAAGGAAAGGACTATTGTCGTAAAACTGAACGAAAATATTGATGACCGACATATTAGGTCCTTCAGCGTCATCGCTTTGATGCTGGCCAGTTTGTGAATAGGCCCCGAGAGAAATTGGATTCTCAGCATCTTCTTGCGATAAAACATCGCATCCCTCTCGCCGGGGCAGAGAGAAAGCGCGAAAAAACCGCTAGACTTATTTTATTATTCCTACCCTCTGTTAGGGACATTCAAATAGGGACGTACGTTCGTGTGACTCAGTTGAACGCTGCTCTGAGATTTGCTAACTTATAAATAGCTATGTATACTAGAGAGGAGATAGATCTCGCGTACCACCTGCCTTTGACAATTTTCTTATGTTTCAAAGTTCAAAATAATAAATGTCTGTAGACACAAATGTTGCTGACATTTTATAAATGAATGGAATTTACTTCAAAGACAGTTTATAATCAGAAGGCTATTTAGGGACACAAGGCTAAAAGAATGCTTTCAAAGTTAAAGTGGATGGATTTTGTGGGTCCCTAAGGTATTTACCGCTACAAGGCTGAGCCTAGTCAGACAAAAGTTTTAGGATATTACCCAGAATTGCCTATCTAATACCGAATTGCCGACCAAGCCTTTAGCTACGATCTACGAATGTATACTGAACCGATTATCCTAATTGGCTGACTCATCAGAGCTCACGTCAAACTTAGGAAGTGAAACACAGAATTGGTTTGTTGAACCAATTTTTTTTTGTTAAAAATGGAAAGATCATACATAAGTTTACATACAAAATTATTTTTAGATTATTTTTTTCGCTGTTATTACGAAGTAATATCAAATTGAAAAGTTTTTCTTGAATCCAGTACCGAAAACACCTCGACAGTTCCCGATCAAACCCGAGCCCGTGTGACGTCACGACGTTCATTTTTACTCATTGTAGCACATAGCTGATACAGTGTTTTGACTTTTAAACGATTCAATCTTGTTGTTATCGTCAATATATTGATGAAAATCAAATATATTGATCAAAAATATTGATCCTTAAATGTTATCGTGCTTGGTTCATACCATTATGTACAAATACTATAAAAAAATCCCCATTATATGTGAATCGCGCAATAGCCAAGTACCTAGCAATCTATACCTACTAAAGTTTTGAGAAATGTTCGTCTTACTAGATTCCAACTAGAATGTGTTAATTATTATGTTATCTTGTTCTAATTTAGTATTAGATTCGTATTAATATCTTACTTTGATCATTACAGACCGAGATAAGTAAAATTTTATGGGAACTTTCGTGCTCAGTTGACATTGTTGTATAATTACGTAACTTGAAAACATGATTTTTTGTTTATGGAGATAATTATATTCATTATTTTATTCTTAAATGGTAGATATAGGCGTAAAACTAATATTTCTGTTTGAATTGTGAAAATCGGTCAACGCATTAAGGAGATATTTACTGAAGAATTAGTGTAAAAAAATCTACCAAGTTAATATTTACACGTTTTTGTTCTACAAAGTTTTTTAGTGTTTGTAAATAGATATAGATATTAGTGTTTAATATTATTAAGAGATATGTAAATAATGGGAATTACCGAACATTTTAAGGATTTTGTGCAAAAAATAAATATAAATAAAGGCTGCACAGATTTCGGGTTGTATCATATTTAGTGGTATCTAATGAAGTTTTTTGATATCCAAAGTCGAAGTTTCGCGCCAATCGTGTTTGTTTACTTTTTATTTTACACCAATATCACCTACCCATATGTGAAAACGATTACGTTATGACTATTCTGTTTCTTAATGTACCTGGTAAACAACAATAACAAACACTGGTCCACTAACACGTAATATTCATTACCACTACTTTATTTATGCTCAAAACTGCCAAATCGTCCATCAGGTGGGTATATTATCGAAATCAGCCTTTAAAAATCCTTTATCACACATGACTTAATAAAATTTGCTGTTATAAATAATATTTTTGCACAAATTTTCGGATATTTTAGTCAATTCACGTGTAGTTGACACTGTAGTACAAAATTCCTTGAACGTTATGACGTCACCAACATGGCGACCAATCATGGCCCGTTCGTAGACAGGTGGTTCTTTTGAAAATTTTATCGATTTTCAATTGCTTATAATAAATTAAAAAAATATATTTAAGAGATTTTTGCAACGACAATATAATTTATGATATGTAAAGTTTCAAAATAAATTTTAAAAACCGTATTTTTTTTTAAATTCAACAACCCAATTTCGGACAAGATATTATTGTAACGGACGGAGTATGCCGTGGGGAAATCGAGAACAGTTCTCCCGAATTCAAGCAAACAGACTGCTTTCAATATTCAAATAGCATGCATTTACCCTAGTTGGCACCTCCTTTGTAGTCAGAACGTCCTATCGCAATATTTCGACTCCAACGGTTTAGAAACTTAGAGATTGTTACAGCTGAAACAAGTCTTAAACTTTTCAAAATCGGAGTTATCCGGTGATAAATGACAAGTTGGAAGCGATGAAGTCGTCGGTGAGACGGCAGAAACATTGCAGATGCATCGCGCCGCTCGTAAGATAGATGACTGTTCGCGATGGCGCGACAGCGACTGAGTGCTGTGTCGAACTGACCCGTCACTGTGTTGGATGGGCCTTTCGCTAGGATTTTAACATCGTTATGGATTTAAGTTTCAGTAACTGGCCGCTATATGTTGAGAGAAAATTCTAAAATTAATAGTCAGATCGTAGTATGCAAGAAATGTCTTACCAATTGGTCATACTATCATGAAAATGCCGTTCTGACAAAGAACATCTCACCATACTATATACTATGCTAAGTTTCCGCATACTCTACTTTTTAAATCTTAAACATTTTTCACTAATTACGTCACGGCTTCCCCTCACGACCACGCGCCAGAAAGTTTACCGCATCAATCAATACACTTCAGAGCAAGTTCGCGGCCCTACCCATTCATACACAACACCTAAATATGTAATGTACAACACAAGCCATACTCTCCCGACACGCATTTACAACCAGCTTCGAAACAAGATGATCATCTGTGCCATAAAATCCGCATTACGAAGGACGGAAGGGATTATACTCTTCACGTTATGTTTCAATTTTGCTAACGTCGTAAATAAAGTTAGAGCAACAATCTTTTAGGAGGATGCAGCCCTTAACGTTTCGATATTTGCTCTCGACGACGGAAATCCAATAAAATACTGAGGTAACAGCGGCCATTAGCGTTTTTGTTGAAAGTGCCCGGAGCGCCACCTGTCTCCAAATACCCACTTTTATTTCAATAAATAAATCTGCTCGTTTGAGACGTTCGCAGACTTTTTTAGATTGCTATCCGAGTTTTGTTTGGGATGAAGCAAGAATAAATTACAAAGGAAAATGTAATTATTTTCCGTAAGTCCGTTTAGTTTCTTTGGCTTGAAATGTGCTTATAGACACACAAGTATAGGCTGAGCTGCATTTTTTATGTATTTGGATTTTCATATTATGTAAAGAAAAATTATCGCAATAATAAAACAAAAATACCGTTGTGAAACAGCCTTATATTAGAAAGAAAATGAAGAGGCATAAAGCAACCTTGAGCCCCTCGTCGACACAGAGATTCTGAGAAAGAAGCAGACTGATAAACACGGCGGTAATCTCAATAAAGAGTCGACATGGCGTTGTAAATTCACTCATTGTTCCACTGGACTGCTCGTAACTTCATTTATTTAGGCATTTTATTGAACAAGTGTTTTGAATGTATTTCACTTTAAACAACGTCCTGTGCTTTTTTATACTCACACAGCTTTATGTTTTCTTACCTGGTTTGAAAGAAGAACCTTCGAGAAAACTAATTTAAATGAAGTGAATAGGTAAATATACACGGAATCGCAATTTAATCTCGTATAAGAAAGAGCAGCTTCCGTAAAAGTAAAGCAATCTTCCGGCAACTTAAAAATGGTTAAATTTTTATCTGTCGCACCGACTTCAAAGTCCTGAAGTTTAACGGTTTAACAGCCGGACGGCCAGAGGAACTTCCAGTCCACTGCAGCAACTATCTAGCCATAACTATCCTCTTACATTCACACGAATATGGTACTTATCCTACAGACTATACAACGTCTTTTTGTGTTTAAAACTTGTAAAGCTCTCTTGCATTAGAAGGGTTCAAAGTCCCCGGCTGACTCTTGAGTATTTTATTTTTATACAAGTAGCCAGGCCAAAGTTGCCGCTCCGTCTAATTGAATCTACCTTGAAGCAACTAGCAGTCAATCTTTTTATGCACAGGTAGGCTTAAAATGAAAAGGTATTCAAAATTAGAAATGTTCTACTGGTAAACGGACTTAACTGGAAAGATTTGTTTATTAATTCGAAGATTTCGACAAGATAGACAGTCGAGAAGTTCCGAAAGACCTTAATAATTATAATCTCCGTTGTTAAAGCCTGTTGATTTTGTAAATACAATCTTTTTTGAAACAATAACCCTAAATTATCTCGCCACTTTATTTGTAATTATTAAGTTGAGAAGATTGGGAGTTTTACACTTTGTAATAAAGTAAAAGTTTAGAACTGATTATTATTGCAACTCAAAGTTACTCTGAATTGAAATGGAATGCGTATAAAAAACGTAGACGTGATTCTATGCAAAATATTGATCACTACGTCATATTAAATCAAGATGACCGCTAGATGATTCACTTAGCGTCTCGACGCAAAGAGCCCGAAAAACTACGATGATCCAGAAAGTTAGGATCCCCACAAACAGTACAAGTTTCGCCGTTAGGTGTTCTGCGAGTACTCGCTACGTAGTTACTAATGATAAAACTTTGACGGTTACTCTGCTCTATGTACTATATTGCCATTACGTTGGTATTACACTACAACTACCCTCGTTTCATTAATTTGTTGCAGAGCTTAGTCACGGACTTAATCTATCTGACTATATCGTGGGATTATGTTAGTAAGATATGCAGCAACGTCCACCTGTGTTCTAGGAACAGTATCCAGCAATCAATATAACGTCAGGTGCAGTAATTATAGCAATATTCTCAGAGAAGCACTTTACGTAGTTGGTAGCGTTAACAAAGGCATTTTAAAGCTTTTTATTTTCTTGTACTTGTAGGTACAGTGTGTTAAGTTTTAAATTTTAAACTAATTTATGGATTATATTTTTATTTATTCTCTCCACAATATCTTCACAACATACGAACTTACATAATATTATAAATGGGTACTAATAATGGTACATACACTCCTAGGTATTATGTTGAATCTGAAATAACATTTACCAAACACTTAAGCCCTTTCTTTTTCCTCTATTTGAAACTATTCCGGGTTGCCAGACACGATTCGTAACCCAATCCTACATAACCATTTAGGAAATCCAATAACCCGGAAAATATATGTGAACTGCGGATATTTCAAATTCATTATCGAGTACAACGGATACGAATGAGAAGTATGACTTATACAATCGGATAGAAATATCTTAGGATTCTAGAAAATTCTAATAAACGGAGTAAATAGGTCCTACCCTGAAATAGCGTATCGAACGAATGATTAAGGCCCAAATCGCAGGAATTTTCGGTACAGATTCCGAGAAATTGATACCGTATAACTGAAAATAGGAATAGGTACAGTAGGTTTTATTAGACAATTTAGTATTTAGTATTAGGCATGTTTTATGTTCGTCTTGATATATTTCTGATATGCTATTTATATATTCGAGCTCCGGTTAACAATCCGGGTATTACATTGGACATTTTGAGTAAGTACACCAACGCTAAAACAACACGAAGTCTAAATTACCTTAATTTCGATAACTTCACTTAGCTCCGGTAAATAGATGGTAAAGATGACTATCAAATTTACACAGCCAATTTCAATATGATATTGACTCGATTAAAATTAAGATGGTAGGCAGGTCCTAAAACGAATAATCAGATTCAACCCACGCTCAATTTAGTTTTTTTTTTATAATCTACAGGCTCGCGTTTGACCACTATCTCGCCTGATGGTAAGCGATGATGTGGTCTACGGTGAAGCACGCTTGCCTAGAAGTAACCTATTCATTCTTGGCTTAAATACCCCAAGGTTGTAGCTATCAGGAAACAAAGACTCCAGAAGGGAATTCTACTCCTTAGCTGTGCGCACAATGAAAGTATTAGCAAAACGCTTTGTGCGTATGGATGGGCTGTCCACCATTTACCGATGGTGCATGGCCGTACGTCTTGTAGTCCGATGATGGATAGTTTTTGGTTAGCCTGACCTGTTCCACTCCTGAGCAAAGTCCGCCACTATTCCTTAAACTTATATGTGCTGCGTTGTGCTTTATGTCAAATAAACAAAATAAAATTATAATTACACTTAAAAGAATCGTGACTACCCTCGCCTGGCACATAGTAACCCACTTCTGATCACCATATATAAAACGTTCCTAAGTGGCACATGGCAGCACATAAGTTATACGTCAGAGCTGCCGATTCAAATTGGGATTCTTGCATACTAGGTGGCACGCTACATACGTTCACGCCATTAGGAGTATCGACCCTTGATGTGGCATCGTATTGATGGGTATGTAGCACTCACTGAAGCTGGTTCGCATGGTTAAACATTCAAAGATCACGCTAAATGGTGTGATAAAGAATACAAGCACTACTGCTAATAAAAGGCTTCATTCCGGTATTTTTGGTAAAAAGAGATTTTTTACAAACTGGCTACCGTAAATTAGCCGCATTAGCATACCGTCCCTAAATGTCAAAACTATCGGTTCCGACAAGATTGCTAAGCTTGTCAACTGTTTAATAGTTGCTGTCAATAGGTTGATTGATCATAGCCGTATTCTGCAGTCAGAGCATCTGTTGACACAGTTTAAACGGTCTCAGTTAACGCAACAACGATCAATTAAAATTGAATCAACTGAAATTATCTCAGTTCAAAACTAAGAAGCAAGCAAGCGTTTTTGTAATGCTTGCGCTTGTTGTTTCTTGATTGCGCTGTATAACGTTTTAGGTGTCTACCTAATCTGTGTTATACATGTAAACTTAAATAAATGAAAACATGACGTTCTAAAAGCGATGTGAAAAGATAACAATTTTATTAGGTTTTTAATTAGCAAAGGCCCATATGGTTCTGAAAGTGTAATCTTATGTTGGACGCTTAAGGCGCGGTTCCATCGAAAGCTATTGGCTAGTTTTCCCTACTTCCATTGGGTTATAAGTAAACCGGTTAGTACAATACTGCCGTTTCTGTCAAACCATGTAGATCTGATTGCAATGCAGCTCTTCTACGCCAATTGGATTAGGTCCTTTCCACGGCGCTCTGAAGTCCATCACAGGAAGGCAGAAAGCGATTAAATAGAACGCCTATTATACAACATCGGAAAACGATCAAGCGACTTATTAAGCCGACTAATATAATATTAATCGCTTCGACTTATACAGAGAAACTATTCTGTACCCCTGTTAATATTGGGCGTTGGTAATTGAATTCCATGATGCGGTACTAATCAAAGCGAAACCTATTTTTAGGTTAGATTGGCTCCCGATATGCTAGCTTAAAGGTCAGCCGTACCTTTATAACTGGAAAGGTTAATAATATACCTTGAACATGTCAACATACTGCCGAATCTTTTCGAATTTTCCACTTTAACTTGTTTATATAACCTTTATTTTACAAGAGGTATTAAATACCTAAGCTGTTATAAGGTATTCATAACAGGTGCAACAATAAGTTCTCTCTAAGTATTTTCAATACAAGTTGCAGCCGAGACATAAAGCCAAGCTTACTTCGCAACAGAAATAGAGTCTGGCTAATGTAGGCAACTACCGTCTTTTCTTGGAAAATGTTTACCATTAAAAATAACTGTTTACCCATCCAACCCAGTACTACAAAAAATTTTATATGAGAAAAGGAATTTGTATAGCCATAACACTTTTTTCAGATTTGGCAATAAATCAAATTAATATCGTATTTACGCACTCCGCTTCAAAGTCAAAGCTTTATCGCTGAGTCAGCAAAGTGGATTAGAATGTCGAAAAAAATCGAATCTACCTACAAAGACTAGATACATTTACCTAAGCAAACGAAAAAACTGATACCTAAGAAGATTTTCTCCTCAACCCTTTTTTATCGAACCTTGATTGAATTTATCTTGGCAAGCATAATCTTGCAGAGGGTTAAGGTCATTTACCTTGTAAGGTGATGACACCATCCTTCGTTCACACTAAGATAGTAAATGAGTAACGAGGGTGGATCTTTATTTACGATCAACTTCATATTACTATGCTAATTAATTTTGGGGTCGCCACCCTAAAACTTGACATAAAACTTGATACCGGGAATATTGTTAACGGATTATAATAAGGAATATTTTAGGATAAATTTGTGAACTATGCTTTGATATATTATAAGTTCTGGTGTTGGATTATATTTAATGAGAAGCTGTATTACGAATTTATTAACTTTCCAAAATGATTTATTATCATAGCACGTCACGGCATTATGCTAACTAACTACCAGAAATTTGTTCAATTTGAAGACTCGGTACCTAAGGCCAAAACCAGACCATTTAGTTTTAGCTTTATAGCATTAAGGTTACACTAGTCGATCATTCTTCCATAAAAACGTAGTCTACCGATTATTCCACTGTTTCACGATGTACGTTCAAAATAAAAATAAAAACAATTTTTCTCATCATTATCTAGCCCTGTATGGAAACAAAAAAGTTAAAAAATAAAATATTTGAAAGTTATGAGCGTCGTGAGTTCCATATTTCAACAGTAATTTTAACGCATCTTTGGGCGCAAATAAATACCATAAGAAGAAGGAAAATTGCAAAACCGCCTCCATACAGGGATAGATTAGTAATTCAACAATGCAAATAATTTTATTTTGAAAATATACATTTAGTAGCTTTTTTATGATATCTAAACTGCCAAAGGTCTGTTTATAAAATTTCGTCCTAAATCATCATGCATTTCGATACAAAATTTGCAAAAGTGCTAATTCGTACGCGAACTAGCTTCTTACTGCTCATCACAGCTTCTATCTCATTAACACGTGTTGTCGGATGAGATGCCATGCATTTTAACCTCGCGCACAAAATAGTTCGTGCCGTCGACTAGTTGAACCTTAATTGGTAAAGCCAACTTTATTTGAATAAACTACGAAAACAATAACTGACTGTAATCACTAAACACAAGAAAATATCAAAGGGTCATCTAGGTAAGCTATAAACACTACGTTTTTATATTGGCAAAGATTCTATAGTTATGCCACATCTTATAGCTATTCCTATTTCTATAATGCCGCAAGAATATGAATAGTTATAACAATGGTTTGAAACTAATTCACCCATAGACGTTTCCAAAATGCTTACAATATAATAACCTGCAGAAACCCCAGACGCATATCCATAACAATATACAAAAGAAACTTGCATTATACAAAGAAATGTTATTAGAAGCAGTATGAATAGTACATAAAGTTAGCGGCGTATCTAAGTTATACGATTAAATATGCAAGGAACAGGTAAATTTAGTGGATATACCTCGCTAACTTCGCTGTTTTCATAGTACGATGTTGTTGAGAGCCTGAGAAATTTATCAGGACCTAGGTCGTAAATATGAGATGCCAACATGTGCCTGTTCTGATAAATTTCCACTCATGTAACAACTGCTTTAGATCGGGCGAACGTACAGAAAAGCAAAATACTGTAACTACAAATGAAAATACATTGCTTTAAGAATTACATTTCTAATTCACTTATCAAAACACCGGGTAAACAGATATCTATAACATAGGCATGAAAACATCCTGTAACTAAACGAAATATTTGAGAAGATATTGTGAAATGTTTCAGAATCTACCTAACCGCATTAGCAGTTGTATTTTTCTGTATATTGTTTATTCGGGTCTGCCGCATAAAATATACAATTTTAAGCAGCCCAATGCTAATATCGTTTGTTACCGAAACCTCTCCAAACATTGCCAACACATCTATCATATCTGTACGTGGGTGGGAAAATTCAGAAAATGCGTGGGAGAAAGTTATCTAGACGGTTATCTAATTCAATGATACAATTTACCTGGCTACTTTATTTGTAAAACGCTGAAGAGAAGTACTAAGTAATTATTAGCTACGTATTCGTTATAACGATATTTTATAAGAGAGAGATTAAATACTCCCACGGACTGAAACATTTTTCAGTATTTACCCAAACACCAACACAACCTACGCATGCCAGGCTCACTAGCCATTATTGAGGCAAGCATTTACAGACAAAGGTCGATTCTAAAGATTTTGGCTTAGACTCCAGG
Source organism: Orthosia cruda (assembly GCA_964057195.1). Lineage (NCBI taxonomy): Eukaryota > Metazoa > Arthropoda > Insecta > Lepidoptera > Noctuidae > Orthosia > Orthosia cruda. Next base: position 31,317,430 of record OZ059843.1, on the reverse strand, counting down.
GTCGTGGCCATGCTAATACGAAAAACAAGTTAAATTCAGCGTCCTAACTTACTAAAATATTGCAATGCGAAAAACTAAATTGGGATAAGATGAACGCATAAAAATATGGAGTACAATGGAAATATTTACAGCATCGTTATTAAAACATTTTCATAAGAAGATTAACCCCGTGCTGATAATAACATTAAGTGCATCGGTCACCGACCCCGGGTGAATTCAAACAGGTAGCGAGTGCCGCCGGGCGTTTCATCAAATTATCCGCGTACGTGTAAAACAGCGGTGCTCAACGTTGTGGAGATAAAAGCATATTCGTAGAAGCGTAAATGATAAGTATGAGAAATCTACATGTGGAAAAGAATTTGAATTTTAAAAGTAGAATGAGTTTGAAAAGTAACATGTAAAAGAGCGAGTCGGCGGTGGCTAAAATTGTGTAAGAAAAGAAGCCTACAAACGTTAATTACTGAGAAGGACAGAATAAATTCAAGTAAAAAGGAAACCCAAGGATGAATTAGTAAAATCTAGTATCCATCCATATCCATGATGGGCGCCATTTTAGTATTCCAACTAAATGCGACGTTATTCTGCCTTATACAACCTATGCTGCTTTACTGATTGTATGGTGACAATATTGAAATAAAAAGAAAATTAAAAATCATTATAAACCAAAGTAACTCTAGTCTACTCGTCAAAATTATCCGCAAAATAAACCACTATCATAAGCAATCAACTCTGTTTCATCTGACAAAAATCGTAAAACTTTTTTTATCTACAGTACAGTTAAATGTTAAACAGATCCGAAAAAGAAACGGAAGACGCTTCGTAAAACGATAAAACTATTTGACAACCAGTGCCATAATCAGTAATCAACTTTGCCCTTTTTCCCCGGGCCCATAAAAGGGAGGGTGGGGTAAATCTGACACCGGTTGGGTAAAATTTTAAATCAGCCTCGTTTTTTAGCTAAACGATTTGGACATCGAACGCGAGGTAATTTATAAAAAGTCGTTTTTTGGACCTATCCAATGTTTTATTTAAAGCTGTATATTGTCCCCTGGCTTTGTTAGGGGTGGGTAATGATGTTTAACCACCCCTTGTGGTTGCCGAGGTTCTTGAGTGTAAGCCCCATTAAAGTTTGCTTGGCGACACGCGGAAAAAAGTTTTCCTTCTCGAAAGAGCTATAAGGTTTTGGTATATTTCTACGAACATCTTTATGACATAAAACATTTTGAATGTTCTTTAACCTTTCCAGGAAGTGAATAAAAACTACGCTCTTAGATTTCAGAGGCAATTCGGGCAACTCATCAATATCAAACATCAATTTCACGTTACGCTAGATTTTTTCAAATGTTAGTTTCCGGTGAAGGTACGAGATTAATATGAATTCGAAGCCCTTATTCATTTATGTACAATGGTAATTAGAACATTATTGCAAAGGCCGGGCAATAGGCAATTGCAGGTCGAGTAAGGCCGAGCCGTAGGAGAGGACTTCACTAATACGATACAGGCAATTGCCATTGCCGCCGAGGCATATATAGTGCTTTTTCTCAAACATGCATGGAAATATTGACATTATTTTCGAAAACAGAACACGCGAATTATCGAATTGACGGACGAAGAAGATTAACATTGCTGGAGCGTTGTAATGATCCAAATAAAAAAAACGCTCTTGCAATGGATTTGATCAACATTGGTGGAGCGTTGTAATGTTCCAAATTCAAAAAACGCTCCAGCAATGGATTTGATTTTCTTTGTCCGTAAATTCGTTATACCGCGTGTTCTTTTTTCTAAAATAATAACAATATTTGCCATGCATGTTTGAGAAAAAAAATATTAATGGATTCTGAAGCCAGATAAATAAGTTGGTTAGTAAGTACAGTATATTTGGATATATCACGAGCATCTATAAAAGTCCATTTCTTTCACAAAATTTTATAGCATAGAATTCACATAATCCAATCAATATTCAACTTTCAGGCAGTAAAACAATTATTATTCTGCTTTAAAAGTAAAATCACAAAGCACTTGCTGAACCCAAAAAAAACATATTTAAATATGGAAACCGGTATTTCCGCGGCATTATTTAAATATGCATGGCATTATTTAATAGAAGTAGGAACTAGCTAGTATGAGCGCGGCGAACTTTTCAACTCAAACACCGGCCAACTTCCGAGGGGAGCACTCGCGTTGCGGCGAGCTGTTGAGTTAATTTAAACTGGCCATGTATGCCGATAAATATACATTACAGTAGGTACCACAGTTATTACAGCAATGGCTTATACCTATGTCTAAGAGCACCCGGGAAAATTGTGACTATTTTTCCAAAAGAAAGTGGTCTCCGAGAAGATTATGCAGTCTTCCAAACGATTAAGGATTTATTCAAGTAATCACAATCACAGGAAGTAAAGTAAAAAACAAAGCTGCAACTAAGTGTTAAGTAATCGTAGTACAAACACCTTGAAAAGTGTCTTAAGACACATTAGTAAAAGATTAAGAACTAAGACCCAAACAGTTAACCAAACAAAACATCTACGCCCCCAACAGTAAACGTACTTAACATTGACACAAAACCATCGACAATTCTATTTTTACATGCCGCAACCAGGCAAGGGCAGAAAACCAAAGCCTCATTTACAACGAGCTATCCGAGCGCCCCGGGCGAAGGCGCGAACGCCACGCAACCGCTGCAGTAGCGGCGTCGGCGGCGTGACGTCACACGCGATCAATGGAACTGACGTCGAAGCCCCCCACCCCTCACCCCGCCGGCCCGGGCGCACCCCTCCAGCATGCCTACCGGCTGCCTGCCTTGGATAGGACGCGACAGGAATTTATTGTACTGTTAATTAAGTTTATTGATACGAGGGTATTTCGGACTTTCGCACTCAAATAGTAATTAATAAAAAGTTATTTCATTTTTTATTCTGTTTTCCATAGTTACGTAAGATTACGTACGGACGAAGCTGCAGTTATTTTAAGCCGGCGGCGGCGACGAGTAAGGTTAATCTGGGTGCGACACTCGTAACTACGTAATTGGTGCGGTAGTTGTAGATTACCTTACCTCTACCTGCGTAGTCGTACACATACATATTTCATGCGATTTTCCCGTACTCCCGGGCTGTTTATTGGTGTTTATAATTAATGACTATATTTTCCAACAAAAGCCGGCTATAACATTATACCAAATATTCTATTTTCATTTAAGCTTATAAAAACCTTATTCGTTTTAATACGCTTTATTAAATACAATAAAAGATTATTTTTAATTGATCTTACATATAGCAGTACAGAAGCGCATTTTACAGCTAAGCTGTTGATGGATATACTTTAATCTGTTCATATGTATATCCCTTAATTGCCCGGATTCTCATCACAACAATATCGTTATAATTCCTTCGCAATAAACAAAACAATCGTAACGCAAGACGACCAGGCCATTAAAACTTAATGATCAGAATCAATATCCGGGCCATCAGCCTTTAAAAACCAGCATTAACTCCCACTAAGCCAAATTGACGCGGATATAACTACGATGAAACGTAAGCCTAGCTTTTGTGTGGAAATTGGAAATCAATGAACGAAGTAAAATGATCCACGCAAAAACCCTAAACACAATTGACAAGAGTAGAGAAGCTAAACTTACAGAAATGAATGGAACGAGTTGCGAAAATCTACTAACATACACAAACGGATGAAGGTATTTGGCAGAAAAAGTCCAAAAATAAAACAACAATAGCCTTTGGTAATAGGAAACCTTCAAAACATGTAGAAAACCTCTTCGTCGGTCCTAAAAAAAGGTTGGCTTTAGATCCTTGTCAAACAAAACCCAACCTATTTGTTGTAAGAACCCAAATATTCTTCACAACTGCCTATAAACCGAAATACTTTTAAAACAAATGTTCCAGAATGCTAAATTATAGGGTGTTGGGCGAAAACGTCTGAATTTGCAACAGGAGAAACCGTGTCTCGTTTACCGGAATTAAAGCTTCATATAATTTGCGTTTTCATAATGAGAGCTTCCTTCTGCCACCCCTTTCTACCTCGTGGGAGCCCTCGGCTGGCCCCGACAGGCATTCTATGTCCTCACTTGAGGCATTGCTCAATCTAGTCTTTACTGACTACTATTTGTGGAGCAGTTCGTATTTTCGATGTAGAATTATTTCGCAAGTAATATTTTATCATACGCAATGGATAAAATAAACTCTTTTGAGGTTTTGGCGCATGTTTTTGGCACAGAATATCTGCAGCATTATCCGATACAAAAAATACAATATGTTGAACAAATTCACAAGCCGAAATTACGTTATTTTTGGCAAGAACCAAAAACATTTAAATCGCCGTGGCTAATTTCCGTTAATTCCAAGTTCACCGTGAACAATTTCCTGTTCTTTATTGTAACGTCCAACTTTTCAGGCGAAGTTAAATGGTTAACAGGGTTTTCTTAAGACTTTGGATCTTGTAAAGATTGCAAAATATCCGTCGTAATAATGAACAAGATTTTGATGAAATCATAGCTAACAGGAAATCTCATGAGGAATTACATGTATTAGCAGCATGAAAAGGCAAACATGACAATGAAGGTGCATTAAGCACTTACCGAGCTATAATGGCAGGAAATGATGCAGAAGCAAATATTACAGAACGGTTACTAATTAGATAAATAACAGTGACTGTTACTTTCGCGACACACAAACTAGTAACGGTACTCCAGCGTTACAAACCATCAGATAAGCCTCCTGCAGTGATTCAGCGCGAAAATATGCGCTTACCGTATCCGGACATTATTTGAGTGGAGGCTGCCGGATTATGAATGTAGGGCAGGATATTATCGTGATCATGACTTCATATTAGAGGGGCTGCGGCCATTCGTAAGGATAACGAATTAGGTAAGGATTCGGGGGGTTGCTACTGATTACCTGGTGGATTCATTATTTATACATCTTCTTTGTTCTTATATTCGTCTAACGTCGCGTTAATATTGATCGATATTTTGACCATCTACAATTCAACCTATCTTAAGATCTTCAATAAGCAATACAGTTGCCTTGGAATTCTCCACAAATTGTAAAGGAGAACCCGCAACTACGTACAAGCTTACACGTAAACTGCATTAGCTTGCCTTTGTCTAGTTTGTGAACTGAAATAGGGTTCACTGGCCATCAGAACGAACAGGTTGCAAGAAGTAAGGTAGATTTGTAAATGGAAGCTTAGTATATTCGATTCTTTTCTCAGCTTCAATACCAAACAGCAGCTACAATTTCAAACAGTATCAGTAAAAAACTTGAATCTAAATAAAACAAAGCATACACATGTAAAAGTCTAAGCGAAAATCTATATCTATACTAATATTATAAAGAGGATAGATCTGTATTTTTGTATGTAATGAATAAACTTAAAAACTACTGGACCGAATTCAAAAAGTCTGTCACCGTTGGGAAGCTACACTATGCCCGGGTGACATAGGCTACTTTTTATTGCCACGGGAACGGGAAATACGCGGGTGAAACCGCGAGGCGTCCGCTAGTAATATAATATACAGGGTATGTCTGACACGTACGCAAAAAAAAATACCATGGATTCAGTACATGTTTCTGGAACCCCTAGTGTGGGCATTTTTCGTAGGGTATTTCCTAATTTAACAAATAAAAACATTGTTTTACTGTAATCAGTTCCTATCTAGCTCAATTAGATTTTTAATTATTCTCCGGTGTCGGCTAACCGACAAAGATAAAAAGTGCGGGCGGCGCGGCATATGTATACTAGCCGGCTGTGTTGATATCTATCATGAACTTTAGGAAAGCAGCTGATAGGTAGCGCTTTTCAATTATTTTTTAATTACTTTTTTTTCAAAAATAGGCAAATACTCCAGAATCATGTACTGAATCCATGATATATTTTTTTCTCGTCGGTCACGCCCTGTATATTTACTATGTATATTTACAATACTAACGCTGAAAGTTTTATATTACAAAGAAAGAAAATTGAAACGCGATTAATGTAGACAACATTCTTCACGTTTCAAATATATGAGAGCTATTCGTTCGGATGACCCAAAGATATTCGCGCTCGTATGCATCGGTAAATCATTTGAGTTTGCACAGATGTTTGTTGTTAGACGTTTGAACCCCTGTATCTTATAGGCGACTGCACACCTAACTTTTCAATCTAGCGTGTCTCCCACAACTCCTACAAGACAGCGAATGGGATGACTCTCAGACACCGAACTTCTAGAAACTTCATTGACAAGGGTTTTCGCGTATGCCTTTTGAGTGCTACCCACAGGACACAAATATTTGTATCTCAACATCCAAAGGATATATTGGCATATGAATACAAAAATAAACTACATTTGCTAAATTTTCTTCAAAATATATTTACTCCTCGGAGCATACCCTGAGGTTCATTTACTTAACATGTCGGCATCACGTGGGTTTCAACCTCTAATCCCGCAAAATACGCGTCTATTTAGGATCCTCGCAGCCTCATTTCGTGTTATTGCTCTATAAACAGATTATCTTCCGCGGCACACCGCTCCACAACAATTACCTACGATACTCCGCCGAGCCAGAGAAATCTAGTCAACTCGACAAATGAATCACTCTTGATTCCGCAATCGTTTTTGCCCAAACAAACAAAAGAAATAATTTTGTCACCCATGATTCATCCAACATTATATTTTTTACAGAACGCTCCAAATGGACAATGCTTCCGACGACGTGGCTCAGGAGAGATTTTTTCTACGGAGGCGAGACCTTGCCGACAAAAATTAAGATAAAAACTGCGAGTTACAAAACTTCACTTTTTATATCGCCTGTATTACTGTGTCGACTTAGATGAAGTAGTGGGATATAACAAACATAAAAGATGGCGAAGCTGACAATGAATCCTCAGGGAGCCGGACCCCGGCTCTGGAACGAGTTTTTAATTCTATATTTCTGAGTAAAGTTTAGGTAACGCATAAATTTGTCATTTAGACGACGAAACTCTTAACATTAAATTAATTGGTCGAAGGTTTGCGTAGATCGCCGAATTATGTAAAATGTTAAAGCTGAAAGGAAAATCTGTTTCCAAAATGTGACATAACCCTAGGTTGTGTTACATGGAGCCCTAGATAATGGAGATGACGAGGTAATAGCGGGTATCCTCTTTTCAGTACATTACGTGAAACAATACGGCATATTGTGTCTCAAATTGCGAATATCACGAGCCAATTACTATAGTGGCGGGGATACATTCCTACATTTGCCATGGAAGTGTAGGGCTAGGCTTCAAAGCGAGCGAATTCACAGCAAACGCAATGATTACAAAATTATGTAAATCAATACTATTACAGGCGTTTGCATCATCTTACACGTTCAGTTATTGAAGAGTGGTCTGATAAGTGTGGCGTAATCGTAATATATTACACGTGTCATACGTCTAATCTATCGTACATAAAACATAAGTGTGTATCATTTCATAACTAGCTATTAAGTTTATTGGCCTCTTTATTGATCAAAACTGCTAACTGTCGAAAAAAACGACGACTAGTGGCATATTATGTGTCCTTTAAATATTAATGAGTGGTAGTTCTAGTCCTAACCGCCGCGTGTTTTGTGATTTTGTCACTCAGTATCGACGCAAGATCCCATTCTTGCGAAACCAGATTCCTCCTTATTGGTAAATTCCTAGAAGAGAAGTCAAAATACCTCTGTGGCCTCCTATAATTGAGGCAGTTCTCTTGTCATTACTTCATATTGATGAATCATTGTGTTTTTTGTGTACATTTTTCGTTGGAGTTCCTGAATAAATAAATAAACTACCACCGCTCTTTTCCCGCTGGCTTCGAAGCCTCGCCTAAATTACATAACCCTCTTGAACGCGGCGCGGGGCGAGGGACGCCCCAACAATACGAGCGGTATCGAGCGACGCGCGTCTCCCTCGCACCGAGCTCTCGCTCGCTCTCGAGCGCCGGCACACCGGACATCACAGCTCGGATCCTTTCCACGGGCGCCATTCATTGCTGCCACAGTACGCGTCACGTAACAAACCTATGTAGGTGAACCACCTATGTACCGCACACTGAGCGAGTTTCATGAAAAGACATTGATTTCAGTGCCGCGTGCGGCGAACGGCTATTGTGTAGTCCGGACTCCGGTACAGAAAAAAATCTTATGTATTGGTAAAGTTGATAAAGAATTTTTACATTGAGAAATGGGATGTCTTTTTTTCTAAAATTTTCTGATTACAAGACTATCGCCCGATTTCTGAATTAAGTAGGTATTGGTAGAGTATAAATATGTCAAACTGTAATTTTGGCTGATAACCTGTCAAAATTTGACACTAAAGTAGGGTTTGAAATGTACACTCCGAAATGATTCCGAATACTCTATTTAGAAACCAGCTCTGTATTGGATAGACATGTATTATAAAACCATGTAAATAATAATATCTTCACATATTGACATTCAAAATCATAGATATTTGGTTCAAAATGTTTGTCAGCATACAGTATGTTACAATGTGTAACAATAATCTTTTATAAATTGGCACTTCAGCCAAATGATTTCTTATCATTGAAATGATTCACCTGATTTGAGTGTCACTGTCGCTTCTTCTTCTTTTTTTTCGATGGCACATTCAATTAGATTGTCTGGGCCCAGTAGGTGGCCACGCTTATTGCAGCATTAGAAGCACTGGATAGGTCATCCAGGTGGTTGCTAGTGAATGGACAGCCAAGACACTCCAGCAAGTGGGACGAAGTCTGTACAGGGGCACCACACTCGCACTGGGTGTTCTCATTTTGGCAAATTATATTTGCAGCGGCCTACTTGGGTACGTAGCCAATTCAATGTTCTTCATATAGGGCACAGCAATTCATGACCAAACGGCATATGTTCCTTGGGCTCAACAAAGTCATTTGGTGGTGGACACTTCTCTACCCACAACTTTCTCCTCTCCTCAGGTGGCCTGTCCTGGATTACCTGTGTAGTTCGTAGGAAACTCTTAGGAGTTGTTGAGTAGTCGTAGAGGGGATGACGGGCATCAGATTCCTGGTCCTTTTGGATAAATATTATATTATACTCTTGTTAATATTATTGCTTGTCTCAACAAGCATAATATTGTAAAATCTAAATCAGGTATGTGCTCATAGGGCTGGTTTCTAAATTGAGTATTTGGTGTTAAGAATATGTCAAATACTAATTTAATACCAAACTTTGACAGGTTCTCAGGCTAAAGTAGAGTCTGACAAATAACTAACTTCAAATTCTTAATTGAGTAATTGAGAGTTTGCATTCTATTAACCAAAATGGTTTGTGTGAGTTTAGTTAAGATAGTTTCGACGGGTTGGTGTCTGCAACTCCATGACCAAGAGGTTATTTCTTCATTGTGTGTGTTTAAAACAATCACAGTGTTCTGCAATTGTTTAATACAAAGTTTAAAAGCCCCGATGATGAATCATAGCAAATTGATATAAATTGGGCATATTATTATTTTGTCTTTGAAAGTCCAATGTCAAATCTCTGAGTTTGTTTTGGATTTTGTTCTAAGAGTTTGAGAGTTAGGAAATACCGGCCACATCTTGTTCTAATTGACCAAAAGATTGACTTGTAAATGTGATAATGGACCATTGAATATTATTATACAATCTAATTCTAATCAATATTCATCATAGGTAATATAGAATTAAATTTCCATGAAGAACACTCAACTGACACAGGAAAGGTCTTGAACAAACAAAGATTAAAAAATTACATTTAGAAAAGTTTAAATTTTAGTCAAGGTAAATTGATAAATCCAAATAAGATAAGATGGGGCCGGAAAACCCTATAGTGATATCACTGTGGTCAAAATTATCTCATTCTTATTTATAATATTGTGCTTATTAGAAACCAATGTTTAGTTTGTAAAGAAAGATCAGTAAAATTATATAAGCAAGAAGATTATGAGATGAAATAATTCCATTATGTAGTCTTAAAACATATGCTTGTCATCAGAGGTAATTGCTGATCATTTTCTAGATTAAGATATAAACTTCCCCTCAAACTCTTCATAATATCCTGTCTTTAATAGCCTATTCATCCCTGGCCATTTGGAATTAAGGTAATGTGGTCACATTCACAAAATTGTTTTAATACAAGAATAATAACTACATATTCGCCAATAGAAGCCGTAGAACTGCGGGTTGCAATACTGTATCAGTTGACTTTCGTATCACAACACCGACGTCGGTATCGCTATCAATAGATCTCAAAATATACATACTTAACGCACCCGATATAAATTCCCATTACTCTTTTGACATAAAACTTACGTCGCCGACGGCTAGACTCGAATACCGCCGCCGCATTCCACAACACAGAACTATCGCCGACAACATAATTAGCAATAGCGACAATAATTTAATAATTCAAAATGCCATTCGATCTATTTTCGCATCCCACGTTATCTGAAATGAAGATATAAAATTACACTTACCGACAGCAACAGCCGCGTGACGACCGCCGGAAAATTTGTGATTTGCCACAATTTCACTGTTTTCACTATTTCAAATTGATTTTTTACTAGAATTATTCAATATTTTTATGTGAATAGACGTCGACACAGTGACGGATTTTGACAATTTTGACATTAAATAATGTATTGCCGTAGCAAATAATTAAGGTATTTGAATTGCCATCAATATTATTTATTGTCCAGGCAATACAAAAAAAATACTATCATTAAATCACAAAACAACGAATGAGCTGTGTGCATAACATTTCATTCATTAAATATAAATAGAAACCGTGTGTGTCTTAAATGCGGACAGTGACGTTCGTAAACCGAGTTTAACTTAATAGCGCTTACCCACGTCCGGATTTGGTACGGCTGGACCACGAATTTGTGGGCAGAGTTAGTCCGGCCGTACCAAAGCCGACCGTGTGTTAGCACTATAATATGGTGCGGTTTCTACCCTGTAAATAACTTAACGAAGAATCTAATAACTCAGCGGAGATATTCGCGCTTGGCAATTATCACAAACTGCCTAATAAATACAGCTTGACAGTGGTAAACTATCATGTTGAATTATTGATAGACAGCAAAGCTTGCCATTACCAGACACGCTCGGATATAGTGCTGCCGTATTTAAAACATTATTTTCATCATTTCATCATAATGGTTTTTCGATGTTTAGTGTAGACCCGGCATAATATTTTAGAAATAAAAAGTTTTCATTCTCATCAATCTGCATGTCTATGGTCAGACGGAAACGGAAAAGAATGGAATGACAGTACACATACGCCATTTTTGCGTTGCGTGTGACGTGAACAACGACGCTCTGCTGCCAGTTCTCTCGTTCTTTCTATTTCGTTCAATATTCAATATCGCCATTTTGAGGATAAGCTCATTTTAGCTGTGGCTTATTTTATTAATTACTAATTGTAATAGCAGTGTGTTATTCTCTTTAAATAGTGCTTTGTTCGTGCGTAGTATTGGTGTAAGGTAAGTACCTCCAGAAGTAGTCCCAAGCCGTCAAACCATTACTTTTATTTTTCGGTACTACTACAAATTCCCATATCCATTGTCATGGACGCTGCTGACTCATTTCGTCAAATTATATGCGTTTCAGAACCTAAAATGCCGGGCGCCGGTACATTCAAAATCTTCGTCGGGAATCTTTCCGATAAAACAACGGACGCCGATCTTAGACCGCTATTCGAAAAGTACGGTACGGTCGTAGAATGCGATATCGTCAGAAATTACGGTTTCGTACACATGGAAAACGAGCAAGTCGGCCGCGAAGCCATTCAGAATTTAAACGGAGAGATAGTTCATGGCCAGGCGATCAAAATAGAAGCCGCCAAGAGCCGCAAGGCGCCGTCGACGCCGACCACAAAAATATTCGTCGGTAACCTCACGGATAAGACGCGCGCGCCCGAAGTCCGCGAGCTGTTTCAGAAGTTCGGCACGGTCGTCGAGTGCGATATCGTTCGTAACTATGGCTTCGTGCACTTGGACGCGACGGGCGACATCAACGAGGCTATCAAAGAGCTGAACGGTATGATGGTGGACGGACAGCCCATGAAGGTGCAGATGTCGACGAGCCGCGTCCGCCAACGGCCCGGCATGGGCGACCCCGAGCAGTGCTACCGCTGCGGTCGGGGCGGCCACTGGTCCAAGGAGTGCCCCAAGGCGCTGGGCCCCGACCGCAACGGATTCCGCGATCGAGCTTTCGGCCGCGACCCCTACCCTCCGCCGCCGCCGCCGCCGTTCCTCCGCGATCGCATGATGGGAGGATTTGGGGTAACGCGCTATCACTTACTATCCGAACCGTCGGTTTTAATCTGACCGCTTTCGATGCATCACGTAGGCCGAGCGCGTGGAGTTTGTCTTCGCACGCGGTACCTAATTCGGGCCGAAATAACATGATCGGGCTCGGTGATGCTACAGTCGCTGCTCACCACCAAAACAAACAAAAAAACATGCCTTAACTAATAACATTTATTTTGTTTTGAGTTGGTTTTTATTTTGACAGTTTTCTACGAATTGCCTGCCACTACTAATGCTGTTTTACTATCGCAGGATCCCTATGATGGGTACTACGACCGCGCGAGGTTCGATTCGCCCCGCGACCTGTTCGAGCGCCGCTACCCGGTGGGAGCTTCGCGCGGGCTAGACATGGGAGCTTCGCGCGGTGCCCGCGGGGACTTCGCGTCGCCGCCTCTGCGTCGTGAGCCGATGCCGCCTATGCCGAGCCTGCCGCCGATGCGCAGCGGGATGGGATCTATGAGGTCGTCGTATGATGCTATGTACAGCAGAAGAAGTCCCCCTCAAGGACCTCAAATGTCCCGGGGGTGAGAATTGACTTGTGTCAATGTTGTTGTGTTTTATGCTCTCATTCTAGCTTCATACAAAATTGTTTTTAGTGTATGAATTAAGACTAGAATTAAGTATATTTCCCCTTTATCAGCCATACCAGTCTAAAAATAACACAACTGACACTACTCTCTTTATAGTTTAGGAATAGAGTAATGTTGACACTGATGTATTACAACCATTCGTAATATTAGTTAGTCATATATCATTTCAGTCTACGTACTTAGCTTATTCTGATTAAATGTCTGTCTTACTGTATTATTGTTGCTGTTTCTTGCATAGTAAACTGAAATACAAATTATTAATTATTATTTTGTTCTCATTACAGGATGTATGAAGACTTCAGCCGTGACACGTTTGATGACAGAAGGTACGGAAAGCACAATTGCTTTTATTTGAGTGTAGGCACTATTTGACAAACTGACATCACATTAATTTAGCATGTTTTCTGCTTCCAGGCCTGGGATGCGTGGACCATCTCCCTCCAGAAGATACGCGCCTTACTAGGTTTTAATATTAGATTAGATATAGTTGTCCAACGCTCAGTTACAATCAATTGTAATTTGTACTTGACTGGCTGACCGATAGTACTGTTTTATAGAGTTAAAAATATTATTTAAGTGGGAGTGTTGAGTCCAAGTGTGATTGGCATGGAAGCTTTTGAATGTATTAAGTGACTGAATGTAAATATGAGAAATAAATATCATTTAAGTAAACAATTTTTTCATTTGTTTTACTGGCCACTTCTTGTACCTGCTCCTCAAGCATTTTGGTTTTCCAGTATGAATCCTGATTTATGGGTAGCAGTAAGTCTAAAGTATCTAACTGCTGCCCACATAAATTGGGATGGCAAGTGTTGCTAGATTCTCCATATGGCTACCATCATGACAATGCTAGAACTATCTACCCCACGGTAGTCTGAACAAAAAGGCAAACATGAAAATAACAAAAATTTAAGACTCAATTTAGCTGTAAACTGATAGAGAGGATTGCTTAGATACCGTTATCTCACCCCATTATGTTATTGACTCAAGAAAGTCTTGTCGTCATGCTAATCAACGCGAGACATCCCAATTCTGTCCAATAGCATGCAGAGTTGCAATCTTTTGAGAAAAAAATAGGGACAATAGGATGTTCATCACTTAATCAGAGACGATCAGACTTCGGTCCAGTTTAGGTCATCAGAAAGACTGATCACTAAAAAAATTAATTCATGAAAAGCTAATTAGTTTTCATATTATTAGTTTGCATATTTCTTATTGCTACGGGTCGCGTTCATTAATTCCGCGTAATTTTTAGTATATTTATTTATGAACTCTGAACAATAGTGCCTTATAACTAAAACCCAGGTTTAATTTATTTAAACCTCGTTTGCACCGTACATTATAGAGGTTTAAACCTGGGTTTTTAGTAAAACCGCTTTTTGTATTAAGACATGTCTATGTTTAGCAAAATTTGCATTATTATGATTTAACAGACTTCAAAAGGAGATTCTCAGTTTAATCTGTATGTTTGTCCAAGATTTTCTTGCGTTTGGCTGAACCGATTTTGATGCGGTTTTCAGAAAAGTATTTGTTACATTCTGGAGGTTTTCATATACAACAAATGGATAATACGGTACGTCGCGTCGTCCGCAATTCCGCATGAATAATAAAATATGTTTGCATGTATCTTTGTCATGTCCGTTTCGATGGCGCGGCCACGGCGTTTTTTTTTAAAAAAACTATGCCAAGATTATGTAAAAATTTGTAAAACTTGATTCCCAAAACCATAAATTTGTCAAAGTTATGGTTAAAAAGTTTTAAGGGTTTGAACGTGGCCGCGCCATTGAAACGCGGCGAACCGCGCGGCCACGGAGATCTTTAAAACTAATCGTTGCAGAGACCTGAAATTTTGGCAGATAACAGATTGAATTTGTAAAAATATAGAAAAATTCCTAGGTTTATATTTTAGGAGCTGTAAGACTAAAACCCCATGGCCGCGCCATTGAAACGGTGAAAAATACGTTATCGACGATATCTCGCTAAAAAAGCATCGCAGCGGTCTGAAGTTTTTTGTAAAACCTATGCTTTTTCAGCGAGATATCGGTGATAACGTGATTTTTACCGTTTCAATGGCGCGGCCATAGGGTTTTGGTCTTACAGCTCCTGAAATACAAACCTAGGATTTTTATTTGTATTTTACATGTTTTGACAAATTCAAATCTAGGTTTTACAAAAAACTTCAGTCCTCTACGTTGCTATTTCAGCGAGATATCGGCGATAAAGTGTTTTTCACCGTTTCAATGGCGCGGCCATAGGGTTTTGCTCTTACAGCTCCTGAAATATAAACCTAGGTATTTTTTGTGTATTTTACATATTTTGACAAATTCAAATCTAGGATTTACAAAAAACTTCAGACCGCTGCGTTGCTTTTTCAGCGAGATATCGTTGATAACGTGTTTTTTACCGTTTCAATGGCGCGGCCATGGGGTTTTAGTCTTACAGCTCCTAAAACATAAACCTAGGAATTTTTTATATATTTTTACAAATTTTTTACAAATTCAATCTGTTATCTGCCAAAATTTCAGGTCTCTGCAACGCTTAGTTTTAAAGATCTCCGTGGCCGCGCGGTTCGCCGCGTTTCAATGGCGCGGCCACGTTCAAACCCTTAAAACTTTTTAACCATAACTTTGACAAATTTATGGTTTTGGGAATCAAGTTTTACAAATTTTTACATAATCTTGGCATAGTTTTTTTAAAAAAGAAACGCCGTGGCCGCGCCATCGAAACGGACACATCTTTGTCCACGCATTTCTCCGAAACTAATAAATGGATCATGATCATTTTTTTTATTAGATTTAGTAGGTAACTCAACTTAGGTCATAGTGCAAGTTTCATCAAAATTGGTTAGGCAGTTTTCAAGAAATGGAGCATAGTTACAACCGAAATCTTTAGCGACAAACATTACGAATGTTTAAATTATTATGGATATTTTGTCAATCGACAATGCTAGGTACCTACTATGGAACTTGCTCAATTTGCAGTGATGGTGAACTAAAACTAAAAAGAGAAATAATAATTTCGCAAAAAGCCGACTCCCGACTTTCGGAACGAAAACTTGTCCCTTTTCACACGCTCCGGTAGCCGGTGCCGGGTAACCGGCGCCGAAGTGTTTAGCCATGTATATAAGCTTTCACACGTACCGGCGTACATGCCTATACATTCGCCGCCGTTTAGCTCCTTTTCACAAGCTCAGGTTGCCGGGTAACCGGCGGCGAAGTTTATAGGCATGTATGTTAGCTTTCACACGTACCGGCGCACATGGCCATACATTCGCCGCCGGTTACTCGGCACCGGCTACCTGGAAATCGAGGCGTGTAAAAAGGGGCTTACCCGGCACTGGCTACCAGACAACCGGAGCGTGTGAAAAGGGGCTTAGTGTTTTGTTTTTGGAAGACGGTTCATTTTTTTTGCGAAAATGTTTTATTAAATCTGCTGAGCAACGATTTCTGACATTAGAACTTTCCTCTAATAAACCATTTCATATTCATCAGTGAAAGTACAAGCTCAACATAAGCAGAACCGAAGTCTGATCGTCTTGAAGGAGGTACCTACTTATGCTCAAAGCACGAGATGCAAGACCAATGCGTTCACTTTCTGCTCTTTTCCAGTTTTACTCATAGACTAATATATAATAGACTGTTTTACTTTGACTTTGATCGAGCTGTGGTAGTATATTATTTGCTTCAGTGTAGTCTTCAAATAATTAATTGGTTGAAAATCCTTCCCATTCGGAAGAAGTATTTTCGGTTTCGCGTCAATAGCCGCGAGTGAACGAATTGAGCGGTAGTCATAAAAAAAAAAACTCATGTGTCTCTAAAGTTGTCTCTGCCCACAGAACATATATACCCTAAAGGGGCTCTGCCATTGACCTCTATCATACTAGTACGCTGGACTAAACATACTATATGAAATGACAGTTGATTTTTGTGCTGATTCAAAGCGCCTCGCTCGAGCGTATTAGGAACTAAAATTGACACATTTAGAGATAGGTTAATACCGTTAATTCTCAAAATTAGGTAATACTAATATATTCGCAATTGTACCTAATATATCAGTATTAGTGATATTTTAAATTACACTAATATAAAAATAGTAGACTTGGTAAGGCGTATCAGTCATCTATTGTATTGACTTCTCGTAGTATGTTGGAACTAAATATCTCATATTGGTATTGGTGATGAATGTTATATGAATGCCTAATAATCAGTAATAATATGTTCAAAAGCAATGTGTAATACTAAATTCTGGAATCATCATCATGTTCATCCACAGCCTGACTTCGCCAACCGCTGAGCACAGGCCTCACTCTTGTACTAATCACCACGTTTCTGAGCATTGAGTTAAATATACTACGTACTAGAGGAGACTTCTCAACTCAATTGTTTGTAACACGCGTTAGAGCGCGCGTACCCCAACTCACTTAGTCTGTGGCAAGCGCTCGCTGCAACGTGACACGTTTGATTACTTAGTTTTGTTTCTTATAAAATGCCTTCGTGTGTATTGAGATACTGTTCAAACAACTCGAGAAATATAAATAAAAGTCAAGGAATGAGTTTTCAACAGTAAGTCGAAAACACGCTTAATTTAATTATATTTTATCAATTTATTGTATCTCGTGACGTTGCGTCACCGCGGAGGCGGGAGGGCGGCCATGTTTGTGTAAATTTCAAAGAGTAAGAAAAAGTTCATCTGCGCGCATTGATTGTCTATCTGTGAGAACATAACCCCCCCTCCCCCCTGCTTACCTCGCTGTCACCGAATTACCTACACGCAATCTTTTGTTTGAAATAGCTTCTATTCTTCTTTCTCGTAGTACATTTAACACAATGTTCCTGAGCCTAGAATTAATTCTGGAATAATATCATGATAATTATAATTTTATTAACCAATGTTTTGAAGACAAACAATTTATTATCTGCATCTGAAACAGAGTTGAAAACTGATATAAGCCTTCACCTTGCTGGAATGCGATGTCACTATTATTTGCACTTCTACAGAGACAGGATCTCAGCTCAGCTCTAGTTGTAAATGATTATCCATCTCATTTATTATTATTATTGTGTAAATGACGTTCCCTTCACGAATCCGATGAGCGCCAACCGAGTGAATCTGAACGATTGTAATTAATCTAACTAGTGTACTTGAGCGAGGAGATACTTGCTCAAATATGCTAGTTTTAAGGATAAGTTGTTAGCCTATCCCCATATTTAAATCTCACTGATCTGACAGTAATGCGCTATAACTTTACTAGCACCACTAGTTTATAGCTTGCAATCTGAATTAAAATATTTTTCGGTTAACCTTTACAGCAATTATTCTATTACTTAAAAATGAATCATAATAAAAATAACTGGGGTGTTTTTTTCTCTTACGTATTTTATTACGATCGATAAAGCCCATAAAAGTATTTTTTTAACGAAAGCTGTGTTCCATCTCTAATATTAGTTCCATGTACTCTCAAGTTACGTCACGTTGCTATCAGCGCCAAAATGGCGAAAATCAAATGTCTTCATTTTGTCATCGCTACTATGTAGTCCAGCGTACTTGTATGATAGAGGTCAGTGGCCCTTTAGGGTATATATGTTCTGTGGTCAGTGGGCTCTGCCAACCATTGAGCAAGTAGAGTACCTATACTGGACTGCAGAGAGTAAGCGGAATAGGACTATGTGATAAACGTTAGCGAGTGAAAGAGACAGTTATACAATTACAATTCAATCTTCAACATTGAAACAAAAATTACTATAATATACTGGGATGTTAAAGGGATCGACGCTTTTTCGTGTACAGCGTGGTGGTTAGGATATGGATATCGGAATCTCAATATTTTCAACGAAATTCCGTAAGATTAATTAATTCATTACTAGCTGTTTCGTGTGGCTTCACTCAAGTGGCTTGTACCTACTATATAGGTACCTACCGTGATTTTTTCAGAGTTTTTAAAACAGCCTCTTACGTATAGCCACATCGGCCGTCCGTTCTGCGAGAAATATAGACAGAAACTACAGACACTAGCAACGATTATAACATAAATAATACTCTTTTTACCCGACTACGGTAACCAAAAGGTAGCATCCAACCCAACCTGCATTGATTATAAAAGTCTTTTGTATGAGCATTTGTTTGCATTTAGGTACGTATGTTCCACTGTAGTGCTTAAACTCCTCTTCATCTGCCTGCCGTTGCCGTTGTCCCATTATACTTGGGATCGGTGCAACACTTTTTCTACTTCCACACCGTCCTGTCCCCCGTCACGCCATCACTGACGCCCTTTTCTTTCCCATCACTCCTCACACAGTCCATCCATCTTTTCTTTGGCCGTCCCCTCCATCCATCCACATTTATATTCATAACTCTTTTAGTAACAAACGGTTTCCTTTCAACTTTTCTGTCACTGGTGCCAGTTTCAAACTTTCTTTAACATAGGTAGGTATTCATTTCTCAATTCGCATCACTCCACACATCCATCTCAACATTCTCGTCTCTGCTACGTGCAATTTCTTTTCATGTATCTTTTTCACAGCCCAACATTCTGATCCAAGGACGAAAGTTCTAATCACGGACGTAGATTTTACCCTTTAACTTGAGGGGCATCCGTGGGTCGAAAGTTGTTCCAGTGTCCTGTCGTCATTTCATCCAACCTGAGTGTTATGTCTAGGTCTACTTCGACATCCCCTTGGACAAGCGACCCTAGGTACCGGAAGTCGGAGCAGATCGGTATGGGTGTTCTAGCGAGAGCTACTGGCACGGAACTGGAGACCACCAAAATAAACAAGTATTCGGTTTGGTTCTGCTCAATTTCAGGCCAACACTCTCCAGTCTGTACCAGCACATCTCCAGTCTACTCTGGGCCTCTAGGCCACTCGGCACCTATCACAATATAGTGCATAAACTACTCCATCGATTTTGAGGTGGCTAAAGAAGTGGAAGCCTCTGAATTATAAAAAAATCGGTCGTATCGTGATCGTGTGCAAGAGAACAAAATTCTGAGTGCAAACTGTAATGAGTACTTAATAAGGGTTACAAAAACTAATTTAGTATATTTTGGTCACTATAAGGTACACTACTAGCGCTATCTATGGGTAGTTGGAAAATCAATTGTGGCTTTGCCCGTAGTC
This sequence comes from Orthosia cruda, assembly GCA_964057195.1. Lineage (NCBI taxonomy): Eukaryota > Metazoa > Arthropoda > Insecta > Lepidoptera > Noctuidae > Orthosia > Orthosia cruda. The sequence goes on along the minus strand of OZ059843.1, from coordinate 31,297,440 downwards.
TGATTTAATTTCTAGCTTTGCTACTTCAACTTGTGCTTCATGAGGTCCAGCTTTCTAAGGCTCATTATGAGACACCACAATAGACATTAGACTGAAGTTGTATCACCGCTAGAAAGTATGACACCAATATTTCAGTGCCATAAATCGTCACACAAAGTATGAAAGTGTCACTGTGTCACGGCCTGCCCAGTTGAGTCGGGTTCCACGTTCGTTCGTAGAGTTCGAATAGAAAAGAATTGAATAATATTATATGTAATCGACTAATCGTATCGGATACCTACCCCTAGTGGCACAAACATCAATCTACAATAACTAGATGACGCGATTGTATCTACTTCGCGGCGCACGGAACAAAAACTTCGCGTGCCAAAAAACGGAGTAAAGTTACGATCAATTATCGGAATCCGAGTTTTTCATTGGCCGAGGCATTTGAAATGTTTTCTTTTATTGGCTCAGATGAATTAAAAAAGGATGATGTAAAATGTACTCAGATGAAGTAAAATTACTTTTTTTACTTTATCTGAGTTCATTCGTAAGTAAATTTATTTTTAAATTGTTTGCACCCTTGGTTTTCATACAGATGGAGGGACTTGCGTTATCTATTTGGATTTATGTCTGTGTCTAGTGGTAAGTAAGTTTGCTGGCTGATTTGAAAAGTTTGTATGGGTCTTGAGAGATTAGGTATGAGATCTACGAGTATGTAAGGATTTCGCAAGTCCGTCGATCGCTTGCAGGTCAGCTAACGAGTTGCCGAGCATCATAAGATGGTGAAGTGTGGCGATCAATCAGCAACTCGAGGCTAATGTATCATGACGAGGATTTAATTGGGCTATTAAATAAGTATACATAATCTATGTCCATTAATGTTTTATTTGTAACTTAACATGAATAAGAGACCTATGCAATGTCAGCTACCAGCTATATTTACACAACACTGTACAGGGTGCGATGCGCACTAGTAAATGCTAGGCGGACACTTGGTCTATGATCTAGTCTATACACACTTCCAAATACATAACACTACTGCCTCTCAGACCGGTAGTAAAAAAAAATTGTGATATCAAAAAAAAATAGCGGCCTCTAATCACATGATGATCTGGATCAATGTTTTTTCAGAACTTCAATTTTATTTATATTCATGTGTCAAGGCACATCTCACCGTAAGGCACATCAGACCAAGTGCGTCGCTATACAAAACAAATAGTTAATACTAATCGTTGCGAAGGCATCTCATAAGACACTGCGCTGTTACTTCCCATATCTTTAATACTCACACACTACTATTAGTCTTTTTATCATCGTTTAAGTACAACCCACATTAGCTACCTGTACCGACAAACATGTGAATATAAAATGCTTTTTACATGGCTACGTCAATAATTTTGAAATCAACTCTGTTTTGTACGATTATAAGGCGTCTTATTGTCAAAATATCACAATACTTGTCGCGCGGCCACGCTGCGGCAGTTCCGTACTTCACAATAGTGACCTAACTTACAACAGAAACGTAAACAGAGTATTGTTCATATCTACACTCCTATACTATAGCTGCCTCATGGGTCGCTCACTACTCGACGCTCGAGGGCTATGTACAAGTTTGAGACGGTCGTTTCAGTCGACACGAAACAAGAAAGCTGCCTCAACGCGAACACTTCGATTGCTTATACAAACGGAAGACAACAAATTTTTCATTATAAAAACACTTCATCATTAAATCTAAGTAACAGTAATAAAATAAAACATTACTTTTAGAACAAAACTAAAACCAAAATCATACAGTTGCGGAGAGATTCCATCGGGAACATTCATAAGTTAGTCATAATTATAATTACAGTATCATTTCACTGGAGGCGTGAACTGCTATCCGAATAAACTTAACAATACTGAGATTTAAACAAAACGGTGGTCAAACTGAATTTTCACATCGATGGGGCTTTACAGCTATTGATTTTCACATGAATCGTAAAATAAATAGAATATTATCGAGGAACTTAACTTGGAGCCTAAACTAGGAACAGTCTGTGTCGGCGAGCGTCCGGTCACCGCGCCACTGAGTCACATACGTATTTACACGAGGAACGGTCACACGAGCTTGATGCTGGTCTCCGTGTTGTACTTGGCGAGCGTCTTCTTGACGCGCAGCGCCGTCAGCCGCACCGGCGGGTTGGCGTGCCAGCACTCGTGCATCAGCGTCACCAGCGTGCTGAGCGGCTCCACGCCCAGCCAGCGGGCCGGCACGGGCGGCCGCGTGCCCGCCGCCACCACCACGCGGTGCATGTCCTCGAAGGACGGGTCGGGCGGCACGTTGTCGTGGTAGGGCAGCGCGTAGGCCTCCACGTGCTGCGCCTTGTCGCCCGTGGCGCAGCGCCGGCACATCTCCCACAGCACCAGCCCCAGCGAGTACATGTCGGCCATCTTGAAGGCCTCGAAGTTGCCGACGTCGAGCTTCTCGTCCAGCACCTCGGGCGCCATGTAGCGGCGCGTGCCCACACGCGTGTTGGGCGCGATGTCCACCTCGTTGCGCTCGGCCACGAAGCGCACCGCCAGCCCGAAGTCTGCGATGGCGCACTGCCCGTTCCGTTTCACCAGGATATTTTTGCTCTTGATGTCTCGGTGCGCGATCGCTGGCTTGCCCTTCGTGCCGAAGATGTCCATGTGTAGATGCGCCAGACCGCTGACGATGGAGTAGGCCATGGTCATGAGGCCGTGCGTGTCGAGCACCACGGTCTGCAGGTAGTCGTGCAGCGAGCCGTTCTCGTGGTAGTCGGTGATGAGCAGCATCTGCGTCCACGAGCCGGTGCCCTTGATGTCGGCGGCGATGAAGCCTAGGATGTTCTCATGTCGCATCAAAACTGTTTGGTAGATTTCAGTTTCGCGGAACCAGGATGCTTCCTCGGTGGTGAAGAACACTTTGACAGCCACGCGCTCCCCGCGCCAGCGAGCGAGCCACACCTCCCCGTAGCGACCCTTGCCGATGGACTCCACCATCTGGATCTGCTTGGCCACGGTGCGCTGCACGAGCAGCGGCAGGCCGGAGCCGGAGCCCGAGGAGATGTCGGCGGAGTGCGGCGCGGGCGGCGAGGGCGGGCGCTTGCCGGCGCGGCGGCGGCGCCGGTACAGCAGCAGGAAGGCGGCCAGCGCGCCCACCAGCGCCACGAGCAGCGCCGCGGCCACCAGCAGCGCGGGGGCGGGCGCGGGGGGGCGCAGCGCGGGAGTCTCTGTGACGTCGGGCGGCGGCTCGGCCAGCGCGGGCTGCAGCCGTCGGTTGCACAGGTCGCTCTCGTAGCAACACTCGATCACTTTAGGGTGTTGATGTGGCACCTGGGAGCTTTTACACTGGAAATTGACAAAAATAATCGTTAAAAAATTACTACAGAGCGCTTGGCGTCAAAATCGAGGCACTATGTATAGTAGTATTTTTCTGTTATTTCGAAACTGTTTAAGTTAAGACAAAATGTGGAAACAATGGCGAAGTAACATGATACTCACTTGCATGAAGCCCGACTCATCGGGCGGCAGGCATCCGGCGGTGCGGTCCAGCACGACCAGCCCGCTGTCGTCCAGCACCTCCTCCACGGCCACGAAGCAGTAGCCGCCGGGCTGCGTGACGCACGTGCCATTGGCGGCGCCGTCGGGGCACGTCGCCGCGCCCAGGCACTCGCACACTAGGCCCCGACCTGCAAGTAAGGAAGAAGGTTCTTTAATAACTTGTACATGGCAAAATAGAATTTGAATTATCTTAAATTAACGGATAACGTCCCAAAGGACCAAAATGTAAATTGTGGCAAACTGCTGAGTGTTGCGTTCATGTGGCCTATGAAGACATTCATGTGAAACCTAGATCAAATATTGACAAAAAACATCCTAAAATCTTAGGAACTGAATCCAAAAGAAGCTTGTTTAACAATAAAATAGAGAAAAGTCAAGAAAGATTACCAAACTGAATATTTGAACAAGGATGAATAACAAAGAAGACTTGATAGACGTGCTTTGGACCCCCAAAATCACACACTTTACAACTTGTCAATTTAACCAATAATGATCGATTACCTTAATTTTATACAAAACGTCGTAATTATCAACAACATCGCGCCATGTCCAGCAGTACATGCAAATCTAAGATAACACAGCTTATACTTGTACTGAAAGAATCGTAGATATCACGTAACTCAAGGATATATACCAACAGGTGAGAAAATTTTTCCACAGGATATGAATAATTGCTGAAAGATGATATAACACTATGAAGTCATTTATAAATATATCTCTATAATAAAAGCATTCAGCTGAAAGAAGGCAGACATTATGACGAAGAAAACAACGAGGTCAACGTGGACGGACACAAAAGTAATACCTACTAGCGAATCCTAAGAGTTAGATGTAAAGAGAAGCCAAATATACTTTAGGTACAACATCAATAATTTTACCAAAAATCCTTATCATTTACTAAATAAAGCCGTAGTCTATAAACTACAAATCACGGCTATACTAATTCCATGAAATGAAAATGCACAAAGGCAGAAAACTTCGGTATCTCCTACAATGCCTAGCCTGTATTCAGTAAACCACTAAGCAAAAAATATTGACAGGCTTGACAAGAATGCTGTAACTACCTAAATAGACGACACAACAACTGTTACGGGTAATGCGCCTGCTCATTATTGTGGCATTGATACTTTGACATCACCGGGTATTTAATTCCAACAAAAAAGTTAATTGAGATTGGTATAGCAAGAAGTGAATCTTCTGGCAGGACGTTCAAAGTCAAAGATTTATTTGCAGATTGCGTTGACCAATAAATATGTAGAAAAAATTTGGTGGATGATATCGTGAAATTTCATAGTGTTTTATTTTTTTATTTAAACTTCATGTACAAAGGTATAATGGGGGACTTATATAATAGCCTTAGGTATTCTCTACCAGTCAACCAAGGGTGGTGAAAAGATACCATAGCAGATGCATTGTTTAATCTGTTGGAAGTCAAAAAGTGTCAACATTGTAAAAATTTGTTACTAGACACTGGGTCAAAGAGTAATGAATTTCAGGCTTAGTTTAAATACACAAACGACAAAGAAATTGGCAGGAACTGAAATTTAGGAATAAATCAAAGCGAAAAATGCAGTGAGGCAGAGTCAATTAAGATAATTATGCCAGTCAACCGTCCGACGCGCTAATGACTTCCAAGTGTCCAACTATAAGGTGCACCAGCGTCATTTCTTGTTTCGTTACTATATTATGTATACCGCATTTAAATAGTAATGGCAATTTGGCTGCAGGTGACTGATGTATTTGGCATTTAAACATTAATTAACATCTAGATCGAATAATTTGTATCAAATGGTCCACTCCCTTATAAATACTGGTCGTTTATTCAAACGAATCTTTAAATATATACTACGAAATTAAGTACGGATTGCATTTTTGGTATGCTCGAGTTTTAAATTTGGGAATCAATTTGCACTTACATAAGCTTCGAGTCGCATATTAAGTTGCACATGGCCCTTCGAAGCGGATTATTGCAAATGCTGTTTTTCATCTAATGAACATAAGTGTTTCAAAGAACGCTGCAGTAGGTCCTCATTCTTATAATCTAAAGATGTGAACATGATACGCTACGTCTGAATATGAACACAAAAGAATTATGGACAGGAATATAAATATTAATGGCATTAAATATTCATCCAGCATCGGGGCATATATTTTTTGCACGCAGGCACAGCGAGCAACAGGTAACCTCCGAGGCTCCGGGCCGACACCCGCGCGCCCGGCCAGCGCTCCGGACGATACGGCCCGTCCTCAAACAATAACAACAGGTACTAGTTAAACTACATCAGTCATAGCTCAATATACACACGTTCTTAACGACAAATAACTCTATATATAGCTCTGAAAATGCTAAAGGAATCATAAAATTTATCGATTAGTGTCGCCACTCCTCAGAAAAGTGACGAGACGTTATAAATAATTAATTAAACTATCAACTTTAATGCAGTCTGCTTGTCAAGAGTGTTGGCTATAAAACTGAAATTCCGATATCAAGTCAAGTCTACCAGTACTATTTTATAGGTAAATAATTACAATGACGTTAAGGTAATAAAACTGCGGTCAGCAAATACCGATAGCTAATAAAGAAATCTGAGACCTGAGCTCATACTATTACACATACGAGGTAACTACCAGCTATGAATCAATGCGTTTGTGAATGACTTACACAAACACGGTAGGTAGCAAGACTCACAAACACAATATTGGTAACACAAACGTTACAGTTTTACAGTGATCTCAAATAAACTTCTAAATATACGTGGATGATTACATCAACACCAGTTTACTTACGACGAGACACAAACATTGATGAACAAAATATAAATACAACAAAGACAGGAAACTATGAATGATTCAATGTCCACATCCTTAACTCGTAGCAAATCCGTTCAGAAAGCGGAAACTAAAACATGTCGAGATCACAACTGGTTCCCGAGATGCGAACACTTTGAGCGAACAAACAGACACACAGCAGAGTCGTCCTCAGGTGTAGATTGATCCAAAGTTGGAACACTTGGAGCACGCTTCGAGGAAACACAATACTCAGGTCAGCAGTCCACAATTGTAGCTTAGATTTACGATCAGGTTAAGGTGTTGCACGTACTTCGTCTCATGCTGTCGCCGTCGGAGAGCGTTCGAGGCGAGCCCAGCCCTGCGTCCGCGCTATCATTTAAATATAACTTGGGACGCCGCCGTCTGTCGCCGGCTTTATTTTTACACCACTGAGATTATACGTGGATAGTCACAACGCACGCTGTCTCACGGGAGACGTTATGGTTCGCGCGCGACACCGAGCCCCTGGCGGACAACACTGAGAGCGATACGTGTCGGCGGAGTGACGCCCACGGCGCGAATGACGGGCGGAGCGCGAGCGGCGTCCCCCTGGGCGCAGGCCCCGCGCCCCCGTCCCGTGCACTATGCACCGCTGCACAGAGCACAGCCTCCACATGGCTCCGCAAGATAACGCGAGCTCCGAGCCGCGATCGCACTACACTCATCAGATACACAAATGCGGCGCGCGCGATGCAATTCATTGACGCCAACACTGCATTGCCAACTGTTTATTATGATCTACTTACGAATGTATCAGGCGAGCTCTGCCTCTATCGGGCAGCTATTAGTCAATTCAATTAACTTATTGTACCGGACGAGGAAGGATTCTGTCAGAACTCCAAATATGATAAATTGATAAGTGACTACATAATAGGAACAAAGAAGCATTGAATAAATTAAACAGGAGATCGTCTATATCGGTATAAGGAAAAGTATAACATCATTGCGATAAAATATTAAATAACAACCAGACCATTCATAATTTAACCGAATCAGATAAACATAACGCATGAGCGGTTATAATAATACAAATACTTTTAGCTGAACACATTTCTGGAAAAGCAACATCTGTCGGAAGCTTTTTATAGTTTACGAGGAGCACTAATACTCCTACTTCCACAAGTTATTAGAAGAAACGCAAGCAATAAAACCTTATGGAGCTAACTAATCGGAACGCTATTAATCCGAAGCTTTTATGAGCAACACATCTTCTACTTTATTTTCCTTTTCTACTTTGAGTTCGTTAATGCCAACTTCCTGGAAGTTTTGCGACACCGTAGCTCATGTGCATGATTTGTATTACCGTGTAAACGTGTGGTTGCATCGCGGCATCGTCAGTACCTTTTATTTAAAAAATAATAGATCTGGATGATGCGTTGTTATATCTGTTCGCAGGAGCACCGTGCGATGTGGCTCACTCATGTGCCCACTGCACTCGATACTCCGCCTTCAATTGCCGCAATCAATATCTGTTGAACGGACGCGGACCCACTGCCCACTAATGCATCTCAAGGATGTCCGCAAACATGCTAAACTCAGGGGCACGTGTCGATTGCCAAAACGTATGCAAATTACTGTTACGACACTATTGTTCTCGTGTCCCGTCTGTGACATCAATTTGCAAATAATCGTAGTTATTAGCCTAATACGAATCGCGATCGAGATTTTGAATTTCTAATGGTGTGTTTGATCACATTCGGACATAATTTCGGCCCGTGCGACAGTTACCGTCGTAGCGAGCGATTTATACTGATGTTTCTCGTGGGAAGTCTCCTGACGACGTTTAAACACGCCATCAGAACCTCATCAACATCATCGATGTTAAGGGGCTGAGGACGAACAGTTGACAATCGACATCTGAGGTTCTAAGCTACGCCCACTGTCATCGATAGTTTAGGGGAAACTTAAATTGGAGCGAAAAGTATTTGAAAATTAAATACACAAGGCCGACCACAGAGGCCCATATCATAAACGGACTCTTCCGATGGTTTTTTTACAAAAATATAACCGCGCAAGTTCTTATTTCAAACTGGCTAGCATCTGACATCAGATCGTTCACTGTTATTTTGCCTATTAATGCAACCTTATTGCTACGAAAATAAAGATCACTAAAATAGGTAATCTGGCTAGTGTCATACGAGTCTTTGCCGTGCAAATTGAATAAATATTATAATTATGTCTGCTTCTATGCGACTGCCACATATAAGAACACAGTACGTTACATTTTTTTATATTGGTTTCATAGCTAGATAATTTTATTTATATTATTTTAATGAGTTTTACTATACTGAAATGGACTGTGCAATAATAAACTGGAAACTTCAAATTTGAATTGAGATTTAGTGCTTTTAGTAATCAATTTTATCATTATTTACAATAGGAAAGTCACATCAAATTGTAAAGACACCTTAAATTAGCAAATATCCAAAATTTACTTGGTATTTTAAACATGCCTAAAAAAGACAATTCCAATTGTCTTTTTTAGGCATGTTTAAAATATGCAATAGAATGTATGACGCTATTAATATCATTTGTACAATTAGTAGGTTCATATTCCTTGTTTAGTATTCTCTTGAAATTTTAATATATCATTTAGTTACTAATACAAGATGACTTTCCGCTCTCCTGGAATATAATAATTACAAAGCACGTACTGGGTTTTGATATACATCAGCCCTCTGTGGTGAGGTCACGTGGTGCCGCTTTTCTGTATATTAGAGTTAAAAAACAAATAGACAGGGCGCAAAAAACACGGTCATGTAAACTTTATCTATCTATATAAATAAAAAAAACCGGCCAAGTGCGAGTTGCACTCGCGCACAAAGCTTCCGTACCATTATCACAAAAAAACGGAAAAGAACACGTATGTTGTATGGGAGCCCCACTTAAATATTGATTTTGTTCTGTTTTTAGTATTTGTTGTTATAGCGGCAACAGAAATACACCATCTGTAAAAAATTTAATTGCCTTGCTATCACGGTTCATGAGATACAGCCTCGTGACAGACGGACAGACAGACAGGGAGATAGACGGAACCCTAAAAATGCTGTATGTGATTGTAAGCGTCTCACTAGAGAACGGCTGAAACTATTTGTTGCTATTGTTTGTTATATATCAATCAATCAATCAATCATTTATTTGCTATAAGTCAATACTTATACCAATGTACAGTGTAGGTGTTTAAAGATAATATAGAAAGAAAGAAAATGTTTATATGCGCCAGGCACAACGAATGCCATAAAAAAACCGGCTAAGTGCGAGTCGGACTCGCGCACGAAGGGTTCCGTACTTGTTAAATTGTGGTTTACGATTTATGACGTATTTAAAAAAAAAACTACTTATTTGATCTCGTTCAAACCAATTTTCGGTGGAAGTTTACATGGTAATGTACATCATATATTTTTTTTAGTTTTATCATTATCTTATTTTAGAAGTTTCAGGGGGGGGACACATTTTACCACTTTGGAAGTGTCTCTCACGCAAACTATTCAGTTTAGAAAAAAAAAATTAGAAACCTTGATATCTTTTTTGAAGACCTATCCATAGATACCCCTCATGTACAGGTAGGATGAAAAAAATAATTAAGTTTCAGTTTTTTTCTATTGTTGTTTGAAAATCTTAATGCGGTTCACAGAATACACCTACTTACCAAGTTTCAACAGCATAGTTCTTATAGTTTCGGAAAAAAGTGGCTGTGACATACGGATGGACAGACAGACGGACATGAAGAATCCGGGTTCCGTTTTTTGCCTTTTGGCTAGGGAACCCTAAAAAAGAAAACATAAATACTAAAAACAGTGTATGCCTCACAACCACGTATATGTTACTGTAAAATCCGAATTGTTGTTTAAGTTTAAAAAAAAAAACTATGATGAAACTTATTATTTATCGGTAAAACAGATTTACTAAGTCTTACCGGTAAAAGTCTGAAATCATCATCATCATCTACCTGCCCTTGTCCCATGTTACTTGGGGTCGGCGCAACACGTTTTCTTCTTCCATATCGTTCTGTCCCGCACCACGCTATAATTGACTCCCTTTACTTTAATATCACTCCTCACACAGTCCATCTATCTTTTCTTTGGCCATCCCCTCCCTCTTCATCCATCCCCAATTAAATTCATAAGAGTACACCTAAGTCATTCCAGACATTCTTTTCCCGCACCGTCTAGAACCAGCCCTCCCGGTACGCGTCCAAATCATCTCGGCACCTATTTCTGGACCGGCCTCAACGCGTTCCATCTTCAAGATTGTGGAGGCTTGCCCAGCGCTCAATTTGCATGCTACTAACGTGAGCCGTAATGGCATTGGCCCATTTGAGCCGAACAGCCTTTTTACCCACGTCTATTATGCCCGTTTCGGAACACAGCGTGTTCCGTATTCGGTCTGTTCTTTTTACATCCAGAATGCTGCGTAAATTTTTGGCAATCCCCAAGTGTAAGTCTTTGAGTTTACTCTCCAGGGCGATCGGCGGATTTTTTGTTAATAAATAAGAATTGTCAGTGCCGATGTGGCAAAATGATAAGATCAATTAATAATTAGCTTAACAATATTAATAGACTAACAAACTATTATTGTTGCCCGTTATTGCAATTGGGATAGTTAATTGCGAGAAATACAGGACTGATCAATGTGATGATTCTTGGTGTGTTTTATGTCCACATGTGGACGATTTTTGGTTGAAACGACGAAAAATGTCAAATTCGTAAGAAATAGATTATCATTTCTCACGAATTTGAAATTTTTTGGTCAGTTCTAGGTGCCGTATGTTAGAAATAAACAAAGATTGAAACAAATGGATACGAAGAATTTTATTAGTTCTGTCATTTCGAGACACTGCCAGCGTGGTTGGTACGACCATTCCATGTTCTGTGTTTTTTGCTTCTATTGTTTTCACATGAACGAAGAAGGTTAAAATAGTATTCGACCTTACCTATATTTTAAATATTGTTTAATTCAAATTGAGATAACATTTGTTGTATTTTCAAAGAGGTTCAAATACTTTTTAGTTATGGACTTAGTAAGTAAACTAAATGACGTGAGTCGTTTATAATACAACAAAAATATAGATGCCAGTGACAGCGGTAGTGCCAAAAAATAAAAATAATACAGACTTTGACAATATTACTTGTGATTTCGTTAGTTCCAATTAAAGCCACCAGGCTACATGATCTGGCTGCATTATACCTGATATTTTTTTGACAGATTGAATTGACGAGAAATAAATTGAATATTATTTTTGCTTTTTGCGGAAAAAGCGACATACGTCCACCTAGCAACGCCGCAAAGCGGTCACTGTCGAATTGCACTGGATGGAAAGAGAAGCACGATGGAATTTGTATAGACTTTTTTACAAAACATAATAATATGAATTACTTAAAAATAATGAATGAAACTTCAATATATAAGACAATGAAGTTTTGCGTCCTTTTATGATACGTTATTGGTGTTAATTGTACAAATGTACGCTGGTCAGTATTACCGGAAAAATCTTTTGAAGATCACGGTAAGAGGTTACTTTGCCACTCAATTGTATCGAGGTTTTTGTGCGTAAACGTGTTTCGGCCACAACAAAGTTTTCGGAAATATGATCAAGATTAACATATCTTTTTTCTGCTGCCACATCTTCAATAGATTTGGCTAAAAAATGTTTAAAAGAAAGCCCATTTCGAGTATTCAGCCCCTTAAGTATAAATCGTGTGGCAGTACAAACTACTTTCACGTTTCTATACACAGCACTGATTGTTGATATTATGAGAATAGGTCGCTGTCTGCGCAGCGCACGTGCAAAACTAGTTCCTTTAGATTTGGCAAACAGCGCAGATGTTTCTGGTATCGGTTAATGTGCACGAGAACGAATTGACGATGCGAGTGCTGCAATTGCAAGCGATCATACAAATCGATTTGTTAAAGATAGGAGTAAAAGGGCAATCGATCAAGATGAATTCGATGTGGAACACCACATCGCACTCAATCTTGTTTTAGATATGAATACACTGAGCTGCTTTGCCATCGACCGAATTGGATTAAACGATAAGCATCATATAGCGAGGAAAGCGCGATATAATGAGATCGTCCAGATACAGATGACGAATAGCGGAACGGTAATTAAAACAAACAGGGCCACAGCAACAGCACGCTAACGACGCCCCCCAGATATCGGGGAAAACAATTCCGTCGTGACTATTGCAAATGGCATTCGGTTCCGATCATGCTGCCGGGGCGAAAGGTCATCATCGCTGGGCGCGCAGGCGCCGGCGATCTAGCGACCTCTAGGATTATCCAACTCGATCGATAAGGTCCCGAAGGGGCTGCGCGGGCGCGCGGCGCGTGATACGGGCCAAAGAACATAATTTATTCGGCGGCAGAGTGGCGCGCCTCGGAGGTGCCGCGCCCGCTCCCCGCCCCGCGCATCTCCTGGCTCCTTTCGAAACAGGATCCCGTCACAATTTTTTGTGGCCCGGGGATTAAGGAGTATCGGGCTTAAACGCAGGTTACGTAATAGTTTTTACACACCCTTAATCTTCTACGGCCTTAGGGACGAGGTCGTATTTCACAAATTTATTTTATTTTTATGTGTTCAGTCGGGACATATTTCACGTGTTTGAACATCACCTGTTAACGACCCATTTGCACGATAAGAGCACGACACTAACCATATTTGCGCGTGCGCATGCTACTCCGTACGATCAGATACTTCAATCAATGAGTCCACTACATTGTAGAAAATAAAGCTTGAGCGGCAAATAAACTTATATGGACCATTAATATCAACTCGTAATCATCTAGTTATCACGTCTTGTCGTTTACGGAACTGTTATGCGATAATATGCCAATGGGCGCAAGCAAGAATGCTAAATATGCATATTTTCTCCACATCTATGAAGCGTTGTTTTTGTCGTTGTTCATCATTAACATATTCGTGACCATTGATACTGTCTGTGAAACAATTTCTAAATTATTGGGAATTTGACAACACACAGACATGACAGTTCTCAAGACTAGTAGAGTCGCGTAGTACATTGGATCGGTGATAAAGTTGACAGTAAATCAATATTTACATGAAATCCAAGCGAGTGTGAAGTGTTATCTGGTTACCTGACGTGAGAATTACTGTGTATATTCTTTATCTCCTGTGGCAACTCTCTCAAGTTTATTAACCTGCTGTCTGTGAGATAACATGCGAAATTAACATCAACGTACCTGCTCTCAATGTAAATTTTATTTCGTTAACAATATTTTGGATGACATGCACCCTAATTGAGTATGTTCAAAGAATAGCGTTATATATAGCACAGTACGCTTTCCTTGCAATGTTTGCTTATGTTCAAAAAGCCATCTACTCGAGTGCCTAGCAATAAATACTGTTGAGTTATCAAAATGAAAGGGAAGGAGTGTGTTCGTGCTGTTAAAACTAATATGCAATTACGGATTTCGAGGGCTGCTTCTGCTTTGAATTATCTCTTATGTTAAGGTTCCAAATGTTTTAAGAACGCTGTGGAACCCCACATGCCTTAACTATTTTCTTGAGACTGTGGAAACCAGAGGCGGCTTAATTAACTCTGATACCAGAGACTGGCCACAGATCTTCACACGAAAAAGAAAGAAGCTTTATCATTCTATAATTTGTTATCAACAAAATGTGTTTCGTCCTTTGTGGCGAATTTTTGATTCATTCCAAAAAAAGTCACATGTTAGGTTTCTATTGCAAATATTACAAGGATTTTTTCATATTCTAATCTGATTAACTTTCCACTTATAAGTATGTTTTACATGTACATGTAATTGAGCCGTTGTCCTACAAACAAAGGCAAAAGTATGTCGAGTATTAGCAATCTATAATTAGACAGGTGCGTACTTAAGTATTTAAAAAGCTAATCAACATTTATCGGTGTTCAATATAGATAAGGTTCGATGCAGAAATAGTAACAAGAATTTAAGAAGTGGGGCATTACGTGACAATGCCCACGCTCACCGCTCTACGAGCTTTGATTACATGTTTTGTTTAATGTGTCCATTTCTTTTACATAATTATTTATGGACATGATATATTGTCATTTCACAGAGAGTTTCCTTCCTCTTATTCTGGCCTGAATTTTGAGTTTTAAAGTCTTTCCTAAGAGTAGACAATACATAAGTACACAAATTTCACAATCACACCGCATCTAGTATTTTCTGAAAGCTCTTTTACAAATATTTAATCATCCACCACTGAACGATAGGAGATGGAAATCACAGAAGCTTTGTTTGTTTCATGTTTTCAAAAAATATTTTATCGCGCCGTAATCAATGCAGAATGTTGTTTTTAACCCCCGACGGAAAAAGAGGGGTGTTATAAGTTTGAGGTGTGTTGCTGTGTATCTGTGTATCTGTGTGTCTGTGTATCTGTGTATCTGTGTGTCTGTCTGTGGCATCATAGAGCCTCAACGGATGAACCGATTTTGATTTAGTTTTTTTTGTTGGAAAGGTGATTGTGTCGAGAGTGTTCTTAGCTATGTTTAAAAAAAAACGGTTCAGCCGTTCAAAAGTTATGGGCGTTTTACTGTTTGAATCGGGATGTTTTCGCAAGATAAATGTGTCGGGGGTTTTTTAAATTTTTAAATTTTACTTGTTCACTTTCAGTTATGTTACTGAAAATGCATCATTTCTCTTTTAAAAGTCATTGTAAAATACTGACAAAACACAGTAAAATACCTAAAATAAAAACGGACTTTTGAAATAGTAAAATATAATAAAGCCATCAAATGCAAATGGCGGATCAATTTGTGTGTACAGTTATCGCAATTCGCAATGCTTGCATTTGCGCAGAAATCGTACTTACGTACGTCCTAATATCTAAATCCAGACCAATTGAAGCTTTTCATGTCTGATAAGTTGAAAAAATATGGTTTCGATTTTGTCAGTGAGAAGTGTCTTAACTCTGGTGCAAGTAAGTGGATTACATTTTTAATCGACTTCCCAAAAAGGAGGAGGTTCTATGTTCGACTTCAAGTTTGTTTTTTTTTTTTTTTTTTTTTTTTTTTTGTGTATGTTCACCGATTACTCCGTCAATTATGGACCGATTTTGAAAATTCTTTTTTTGTTTGATAAAGTATGTTCCGAAATTGGTCCCATTTTAATTTGGTGAAGATCTGATGAAGAACTTCGGAGATATACAAAAGAACTCTTCAATAAATAACAGCAAATCTCTCGGGATTGCTGCAATCGCAAGTCTGTTTGTTGTTTATAACATTTCATAACATAACATCACGCCAGTTCGCTCTTAAGGGGTAAGCAGACCTCTCATTTCACCGGTTATGTTCAAGTTTCATGAAATCTATTCTGGCGAAATAGTTCCCTTACTAACTTGCCTATTAGGTACGTACAACTAAAAAGTGAAAAATAAAAAAACTTTTTGCAAAAAAATACTACCGACTTCCAAATACAAAACCACAAAGTGTAAAATAACTTAATTTTTTGAAGTCGGTGTCCATAACGCAAAAAAATGGTACTTACGAAAGACACCGACTTCAAAAAATTAAGTTATTTTACACTTTGTGGTTTTGTATTTGGAAGTCGGTAGTATTTTTTTGCAAAAAGTTTTTTTATCTTTTCAAATATTGCATTGCAGTTGGTAACATGATTTAGGGACCTTCGTATAAATAATCTTAAGACCTTATTCCTATAAAGCAAAACAGTGTTCTAGTAGATGTCTGCGTAAGTACGTGGTGTACGTAATTGACGCCACGCGGAGGCGGTCAGGTGCCTGCATTAGCATGCTGATGGATCTGCTCTGCATATTCATGCGCACACGCAGATTGCAAGTAATGTCGTTTTCTATGCGCGACCCACTCGATTGATCGACGACCGTTACCCCGAGGTAACGAAGCCGGTCACTACTGTATACTATGTACCTGGATCTATACGTCCTATGTATCCGTGTAGTTCTATATACCCAGCGTATTTACATAACATCGTCGCAAAATTAAGTTGACGATAGCGTAAACGACTTGTAAATATTATCGCAGTGGATTATAAAAATGTCATATTCGAGGTTGATGTTATGTTGAGCTCGCACCTTGTTTCAGAATGTAGACGTTTAATAATAGACGTACGAATAACCGTGTTTTTGTGACAATTGTGCAACTGAGGGCAGAGGTCCAACGCGTTAGGGCCGATTTCACCAAAGACACTAATCGCGATTAGTTCAACTAAACTCAGTTTATGCAAATACAGTGTTCTTATTGTGCACTCGTGACAACGTAAACGATCTCTTATGTCAAAATTAGTGGTGGCCAATATAACGTAAAGCAACTTAAAAAAGCGTGCTTATTATAAATAGCATAAAGCAAACGCTATCGTGGAACTCACTTGGCGCTATGCGCTATTTGCTTAATTCGTTATAACGCAGTATCGCGCGAATCGCGCGCAACGCAATAACGTAAATAAAGCAATAAGCTTGAAGGCGCCGGGCGGGCGCGACGGCCAGTCGTTGCATGCTAGCGATTGTTATCGGTCGCGCGCGTAATAGTAGATCCCGCGCGGCTCACGTAATATACCTACGCTATTTTGCTTAGTGCTTTTTATTGTAAACAGTGATAGGATACGTAATATTGACTAAGTATAATATTGTGTAAGTAAGGATAAGGACGATTGATTGAAAGATTGTGTTGTTGTTTAATCTTTTGTTTTTTTGTGTGTATAGCAGACGAAAATGTCTAAAACAAATAGTGATTTACCAATATGGAACTTAAATTAGTGAAGTAGAACTGAAAGTATGAAGGAAAGTTAATTGTTTATTTTTACTGCTCCATTTTAACGTAATAAATTCATAAAAGCAATGTAATATTTGAAGCATGCTGTCTGTCCAACGAGTCCAATGCTAGGGTAGGAGCTGCGAGTTAACAGTCACCGCGCATGCTTTATTCGTGTCCGCCCCGCGCCCGTGCGTTATAAAAAAGCGCGTTATAATAAAGCGTGTAAAATAACGCGCTTAAAATATAAAGCATAAAGCATTAAGCAAGTTATTGTCATATAGCTACTTTGAACACTACTAGTCAAAATGTATACAAAAAGGAGGTTTCTCCTTATCTTCACCAGACGGCGCTTATCCAGTTTCAATACAAATTGACGTTTAAGTTAATGCGATTGAGCGTGAGTAAAAACTCGCACTCAGGCCTCAGTGTGCTTATTCCGAGTTTTTAACGTACTCACTCGTGATAACGTAAACGATCTCTTATGTCAAAATGTATACAAAAAGGAGGTTTCTCCTTACCGTCACCAGACGGCGCTTGTCAAGTTTCAATACAAATTGACGTTTACGTTAACGCGATTGAGCGTGAGTAAAAACTCGCACTAAGGCCTCAGAATGCTGTATTTGCATAAACTGAGTTGAACTAATCTCGATATTAGTTTTATTGGTAAAATCGGCCTTTAACAGTATAAACCTCACGATACCGCGACTCGGCCCATTTGTAAGGAATCTATCAAAACAACAACATATTGGTACAGCATTATCTGTACTGAATGGACACCGTTTGTTCGCGATAGATTACGTTTAATTGTCAACATACTTGCACATTATTCGATAACGGCTATTGATACTACGATGTCAGACGTCATTGAGCAAACCTTTCACATTTAACGTTGAACACACTTCGAAGAGATAGCAGTCCCAAATATTCAGGCCACTTAATAAATTCGGTAGCGAAAATGGCTATAAACTTTTATAAAAGCCTAACAGTGCGCGGTTTGAGGTCGAATGTAATCTGTTAATCACGCCGTGATAATCTTAATTGTAGGGGCGCGGTCGTTATCAGCGAGGAGAGAACTACACTATCATGTGTCTGCCTAATGCATATCTTGAGGTGATAAACAACGTTATTTTGGTCGAGTGTATCATGCGGAGTGGCGATGGGCGGCGTTGTGCAACCGCCACGTCGAGGTGCGCGGCGCATGACAAATTGACACGTTACAAAAATGCTAACAAATAAGCAACAGGGTGGCTCTGACAGCTCTACTTACACTGGTACACAAATACTACGCAGTTGAATTTTGGGTGCGATATCATATCAATAGATATAGAGAACAAAAGATACATAATTTACTCCGATACAGATAATCTTATCAAAGAGATTACTTTAACGGATTACGAAGTCGACAACGCTCGGAATGAATTAGAAAAACAAACGAAAACAAATGGTTTTGACAGTAACAGATGTAATTAATGATCTGTCAATGAACGTTGAGATGAATGAAAAGATTAAGATTTAAAGGTACAAATTCGACGGTGGGCGATAGTTGGACAAATACAGCCAAATTGAACGTCACTCAAACTTGAATCAATGTCGCAATTTTATGTTTTGTCTATGGCTGACAACAGACAATCATGTTTAATGGCAAGACAAAAACTGTACATGTAGGCGAACCAGTAACACTAAACGAGTATGTAAACGAAACGAATGATGCATTACATTGAAAAAATTATGAAGCAACATCATTTAAATTCAACAATACAACATCGCATGACTACGCGATACTAGTCAACAAAAGAGGCTTAAAAGCTAAATTGATAGGAATGGCAACATATATATTAAGTACGTGATATAGAAATAATGAGCGATACTTTTAATAAATAGACACGCTCCTATCAACAATGGAGTAAGAGTTGTAGAAGCCATGTTTAGAAAGCGTTGTTATGAAACAATTTTTAATGAATCTCAAAATAATGAACGCAGCTTCTCTAGACAAGCTAGATCTGAGTCCAATGAGCGGTGGTGGGCGAGACCTGGCAAGGTTGCATTTGCTAGACTTGTGTTTAATATGGTTCTTATATGTATATATATAAGATATATTTTAGCGATCGGGAGTGTAGCTGCGAGTGTGCCAGATGGACACGGTATGGCACGACAGGTGACGCCCACAGCGAGAAAGTCGTGTCTGGTCGGCGATACATGGCCTCGGGGGTAGCTGAGTTATTGGACTATCGTCGCGACAAGCGCCGAGCCGCCTGTAAGCTAATGAACTGAATAATCTTACTAATAATATAATACACGCTTGAAATAACATAGTAGTCACGAATTCGTTAGTTGTGATTGAAGGACATTAGCTTTTCATCTTTCAAGTTCCATTACCTACCGCTTTTAAACACAGAGATGTAAAAAATAAGCCATAAATTAAGCAAGTCCAAATAAATCAATGAAGGATAATCTATCGGTTTTGTACAATTTCTCATACACCTACGAACAAAGGTTCACATCAATAAATAACAATTTTGTCGTAACTCACGTCTTAGAATACATGAGCAATTCAGCTTTAACAACCGTAGAACTTAAAACTACGCTAAAGTAGCGGTTCTAAACCTTACACCATTGAGTTAAAGGTTCCGTTATAGTGAAGGATCATTAATAATGAGAAACGAGATGTCGCGATGGTGGCGAGCCGAAATCTTGGCATAAATAAGCAATGCACGAAATAGTTATATAAGAGCAGAAGATTTGTTCTCTCCTCAAACGTCGGTGCGTAATCTATTGTTGTTTCTATTGTGTCTGCTAATTGACGCGCTATGGGTTCTGAGCCAAGACAAGCTCATCTACGGCGGCCTTAGCCTAAGATCTTTTTCTTTAACCTTATAGTTTCTGGAGCCCCACCCCTATCAGCTTTTACCAAGGTTTTGCTAACAGTGGTTTCGTTTTTACCATATTTTATGCCTATATATCACCACATCTCAGTTGCAGAAGCCAAAAAAAGAATCAAAAACCAAGAAAATGCAATGGCCAAGTAAGAGGCCTATGGTGTGCCCAGAGGCGGCTTAATTAACTATGACACCAGATGTGGCCACACCTCACACGAAAAAGAAGAGTTGAAGAAGGCAGTTCGGGAAGCTAATAAAGTGTTTGCAACGGATGTATATAGATCTACACAAATGTTGTACTTCTGGGCGACTTCCCTGTGATGTGTTTCTCCAGAATCTGCGTGGGCGTATGCAGGCGAACTTTTGACCGGCGCGGGCGCACTGTGTGGCCGATGTTACGTTACTGTCAGCCTTCCTCCAACTTGTATTTATTTCATTCTCTCTTTTATGCATTGTAACGTTTCACGTTTTTGGTTTGATATACTGTGGCGAGGTTTATGAAATGAGTTATCAAATCTCAGGTTACTGATGTTATGGATGGAGTTGAATATTCAACTGACTTGGTGCTTTTTTATGTAGCATATAGAAACATAAAGCTTAACTGATAGAAGATGACGAAATGTGTGAAGAACCAGAAAATGGGTTTTCTGGGATCTATATTGTGAATGAACCTTGCAATGAATTACAATAAAAATCTATGTAAATGATTACCTAAGCTGTAATGCTTTCAAAATGATACAGCACGTCTTTAAAATATTTCTAATATTCAAGTAATTATACGTTTTCTCAGGAATTACCACATTCTTGAGTTTCTCCTTGCAAAGCCCTTTAACACGGAATACTTGACAAAATACCTTAGTTAATAGATTTATTACGATATAATAACGCAAATTATTCCATAAAAGCTTTGCTAATTTGCGTAGAACTTTAAAACAGGTGTTGCAGAATTCCTGCTGCCTACCAGCTACTATAACGGATAGTAATTACGATAATCTGAGTGGTCAATAAAGTAAAGTCCGACTTTGAAAGTCGTGAACTCGTGAGCGTTTTAAATCTCATCGCGTAGGCGACTTCCGCGACATTAAACGCTGAGACGACATTAACGTCGAACCTACGGTGACACACGACACCCATTACTATTATAATTTCGTATAATGGCTCGTGCAACATCGCCATATAAATTCATGAAGTTTTTAACATTTCTCTTTTAATTTTTGTTCGGTTTTGTAAACTAGGTCTGGTAATTCTGGTATATTATAAGACTAGCTGACCCCCGCGGTTTCGGTCACGTCAACTGGCTATCTATCTACCTACCTACCCTACCTATCCTACCTACTCTACCTACCCTATAAACAAACAAACTCTTAAGCTTTATAATATTAATATAGATGTTGATAAAAACTCCTTAGCAAATGAACAAAGATTACCATAAAAAAGGTTATAGTGAGTCAATCTTAAAATTTAGGGATTTATGCTGTCGCGGACTTTTTTTTTTTGAACTTTTAAAGAGGAATAATTCTATCATACATTATATTTGCGTCAGCGCACGCAACGGAAGCTCTCAAAAAGATTTTTTTGCCCGTTTTGCAACATTTTTAATTTATGCTCCGCTGCTATTGATCGTAGCGTGATTTTGTATAGCCTTCCTCGATAAATTGACTATCCAACACAAAAAAATATATTTTTCAAATCCAACCAGTAATTCCTGAGATTAGCGCGTTCAAACAAACAAATTCTTCAGCTTTATAATATTATTAGTATTAGTATTGATTTGGGTTAAGAAAGAGCTTTCTTCATTACAACTTCTCTCTCCTTGTTCCTTATTTAGAAGTAAGGCCTCTCTGAAATTGCGTCATCGTGACCTGACCACTAGGCCGCCCCGGCCTACTCCTATTAACAATATGATTAAATTAAATTAAGTATTAAAATATTCCTATAATCCGAGCTGCTATATGTAAAATAATATAACGCTTTAAAACACTTCATTTGCTTCGGCGGCCGAATGTGTAATACGATATTTTTATCACCAGAAAGGACCGTTCTATCCGGCTCGAAGGACAAAAAATTGTCAAGTGGGAGCCGTAACTTTTTGAAGAGTTCCTTATTGCTTATCAATTAACTTATGATTTGAATAGGCACAAAATCGAATAAGGCTAGCTAGTATTAGTCTATGTAGTCCATAAGGCTTAGTGCTTGATCATATTAGGTCCACGCAAAAAGGGTCCACTTCTCATTTAGTATCCGAGGTATATGCAGTTTCTGTAAAGTTAAGTCATACAAAAACTAGTACAGTTTCAACTTCAAAGGTCTGATAAAAAAACATGTACCAGATTTTGAATATTTGTTTAATCCTTATTATTAATAATTGACTATTCTAGATACCGAATCGCCTCTTAACTCAATACCCCACTGCTGGACCCTTTTTACTTGGACGCCCACATGTTCATAAGAGAAGGACGACATTTTCGTCGATGTCATCAAATAGATCGTCAAATTCTTAGTATGAGAGCAAGTAAGATAAGTTTGTATGTTTTAATTTTCAATGCGGATCTCTAAATCTCGTCCCCAGCGTTGTTCACGTGGAATTTGGTTTCGTCATCTAATACTCTGCTTTTTATTGTGAAACTAAACACTGCCTATTGACAGCTGCGGTGTAATCAACCTTGCCTGTTCCAGCTCGTGTAACCGACACTAATGATTGAAAAAACAAAACCTGCCGCTTCATAAAATAAACAATGAATTACATGGTCTTTATGATAAAACGAAGTAGTTTTAGTCCTATAGGCACAGAAAACAGCGCAGTTGAGTACAGTAGGCGGTCCACGACTAAGCTATCTTGTTGAATTATTCAGTATTATGATCTTTGCAACCTGTTTGCAACTACAACAATATTCTCAACAAATCGACACCGAGGAGAATTGAATCGTCAAGATTTCTGTGGAGTCATTGATCATAGGATCATAGGCGCTAAAGCAGTGTCATAAAAGTAACATCCACGTATTGATACGTGGTCGTATAGCCATTAGAGAAGCTTGGCGCTGGCGCATCGGATCGTAGAAAGCTCACCCACGCGTGCCGAGAGGTCACCGCCGCCCACACCATCCCTCGATTACCATTGAGAAATAAGACAAGCCTTCGGAGCGGCTCGGAGGTGTTCGTCGGCCAATTACCGTAAATTGATGATTATTGCGAAACAGCGCGGTGGGCGCGCGCCATTAGCGATGCGATCGAGGGCGGTTGAAGACATGACGGATTGCACCAATAAAACGCTAACAATATGATCCACGATCTCCAACATAACGGAACAAAAAACTGGCTAGTACATCAAACTTAATGGATGCGATGAGCTTTTTCTCGAGTTAATACTGAACGGGAAACTGATGATGCATCAATGTCAAATTAAAGTACAGTTCAGTAAAAGTAGCAGCAAAAATGTATTTACTGGGGAAATATTAGTCCATTTTCATTTTTTTTTGCCTCTAGGAAATAAGCACGCTCTACAATTTAAATGTCATCAAACCGATTAAATTGGAATCAGCCAAAACGCGATCGTGACTGCTAACCACGACTTCTGGACAGCACTTTAACACTTGATACCAAAAAGCAACAACTCTAGCTATTCTTTTTTTACCAAAAAGAATGTCTAATTTCTGCACTGAAAGGTGTACATAATTTCGCGAGCGTGCCTGTTGAAACGCAGCAAAATACGAATTATAATACACAAATTGATGCCTATCGCCGCATCTGCGATATTTGGACGCAGAGCAAAACAATAATTAGTGTTATTCAGAGGGTAATTTGCAATACGATGAAAGCTCTGAATGGCCAAGTTCGGTTGCGGTAATACGTGCGTTATAATTACGGATGTGTGTATCATCACAAGTGCAAATCGGATGCGCTTTCGATCGACGCCAGAATTCATAAAACGCTTTTGTTCTTATTTAAATTATCCGAGTGTAACAATATTAGTATTCTCACTTCGTCTATTGATGCCCAGATCGTTATCTGCCATCGGGAAAGTAGATTTCAGATGTTTTATCAGATAAACAACATGAAGAGAAAATTAGATAGTAACGAGAGAGTCGGTTTAATCTAATATTATGTTCTGTTTGATATAGATTTGTGCAGAGACGAACGTGCGATTTTCTTGCTTAGTAGTTCATGGATGTTAGGGTCCGTAAGTCTTCATTAGCAAATGTTTTACAAGTTCCGTTAAGTAAATAGAGTGTCTAGTTTTACGAGAGCGACTTGCCTGTCGCCACAGTCCTTAGTGAAACCAGATTCAGTCGGCTATCAGTGAGCTGATGGATGCTGCTGTCTATCAGCTGATACAAGCCGACACTTACAACACCCACGGGTGAAGATATACACGCTTCTACTAAGACAAGGGAGGCACCCACGATTCCATATTAATCAAGCAGAATGATGCAGCATTTATTTTTAGCAAGCCATTTAGATAAAAAAAAAACAAGAAATATGGCTCATTAATCATAAATAGAACACAAGTAGACAGTAAAAAATAAACAAATTCATTGAGTAAATGGCCTAGTATCTGGTATTGTCATGTTAGCGTCGATAAGGTAGGTTAAACGCACCATTAACCCCCCCCACGGTGATCTATTAGGTAACATATATAATTAGATCAGTGTCGTAGTTTTAGCACACGATTTAAAAAGAAAACAGGAAGTATGGTCCATTAATCATAAATATAATATATGGACATATTAGAAAATTAACAGTCATTGATTCAATTGCTAGTACCTATCTGGTATTGCCATATTAGCGTCGATAAGGTGGGTTAATCTTGCCATTAATCCTCCCACTGTGATCTATAACACTAACAATTAGACCACTGTCGCATTTTTTAATTAGTGTCAAAGTCCGTTGAGAAAATACTGCTACATTTTTTGTTACCCGACTGCCGAAGGAGGGTAATGTGTTTATCAGTCTATGTAAGTATGTATGTATGTTTGTTCCTATGTGGCGTTCTAGAGACCAAACGCGTTGGCCGATTTTGATGATTCTTACGTCAATCGATTCGTCTTAACCCTGCAAATGTCACTGGCTACATAAAAATTGGAATAGAAAAAAATGGCGGGTTTTGGGCGCCATTTTGTGGGGAAAATTTTTTTTTTCCTTCAAAACCCATCATGTGGGGTATCAAAATAAAGGGTTTTAAAAGATGATTTCAAAAATATATAAAACTTATATGTTAAATTTTACCTAATTCGAAAAAAAATGTTAACTAAAAATTTATAAATCCTCCGACTGCACAGCATGATTTTCTTCTTGTTTACTCCTTCTTCTAAGTTCGCTTATCTTTTTAGTTCGCTTTTAAAGCAGTCGGGTTTTTTGATTTTTTTAATTAACTTTTTTCTGTATCATTTTTAATTCCACATACATAGTAGAGCGAAGTACGTATCCATTCCTTGAAGTCTGACGTCAATGTTGAGGATTATTTCTGGTTACTGCAAAAATGCTATTGGTAAATGATTGATGCTGAAACATCTCATTCCATGCTTTGTTTATTTTAGAAACTCTTAATGAAATTATTTAAAGAATTGTATAAAATTTTTCGAATTCCAACTGAAGATGCAAAGTCTCTAATTAGACATGTATCTACGTAGAATATAGTCACAATATTATACGAAAATGGATAAATCAAACAGGACATTTATAAATATTTCTCTAAACATAATAATTGGTCAATGATAATATATTGATAGCCGCCAGCCACCTGACTGCCTAATCAAATTAGACTGCGTAAAAACAACTGCCATACAACCGGTTCAAAGGTAATACGATACACCACACAAATACAAGTTTATAGCACATAACGAAACTTGGCAACATCCTACAGGTGTTGAATCAAATTTGTTTAATTTAGAAGACAAAAAAAACTATTTAGTTTCTTTTATAAAATTTTGTTGCGTAATAATTTTTATCTGTAGCCAAAAGCCTCACAAAGTAAGAGAAATAACCCATGGCAAAACCCATAATCGTCAAACGCGTCTTATATACTGCTTCAACTTCAATAGAAATCCAATAGAGCAATAGTATCTAAAACAAACACTCCATAAATGGGACTACTCCAAAATCAAATTCAAGATATACCACAAACCAAACAGCTTATACACATAACGAGTTAGCCAATCAAAGTACAGCTATAACGAAGTTTCGTGGAGATGAATGAAGCCGTGATCAAGCTGTTACTATAGATGTTTATGCAAATAACCGTGGTTCATTGATGGCGCCCATTGAGAGTATAACGGGGCCCAGACTGGTCTGCAACACTGCCACCGCCACCGGTGTGCCGGTTATCAACGCACGTACACATATGCATATTGATTATCAATTTAAGATAGACAAACTTCTCTTGATTGTCTTAAACGGTGTAAATGTTGGGTAATAGTATAGAATGATTTTAAAACGAACTAGTCAAGCTGCTATCCAAATTAGGTTCTCAGTTTACGAATTTGTGCTCTCATTTTTGGTAAAAGGACTTGACTAGGACAATTGTCTGTCTACATAGTCGCTTTTAAGGGATCCGTACCCGAAGGCTCCAAACGGAGCCCTATTGCTATCACTCACGTTTCTGTCTGTCCTTCGTCTGTCACACAATTTTGTTCCGAAAAATTTTTTAACTGCCCATTGACCTATGAACTTGAAATTTGGTGATAATGTTTATTAAAACGTATATTTTACTAACAAATACCAATATATTGCAAAACCCAATTCTATTTTTTGGTGCGGCACCCTAAATGTGCGAAGTTCGACACGCACTTGGTCGGTTTTTGTTTCTGTCTCGTTCGACAATTGAAGCCATAACATCAGAAGTTGACCCGATTCCAGGTTGTATTTTTAAACGCCTCTTAATTTGTCCAACAATACACGTATGTGGTAATCACAGAGACTGCTTCGCTAAATGTTATTTCTAAAAACTGGATGCGTGTCACTTCTCCTCTAATATTATAGAAGACATCTCATTAAACACAGGTGTTCTCTTGCCGAGACAACTGTTTCCAAAAGCAATAAATGTCTAGCAGAAGTTGCAAAGGAAATTAAAGCATAAATTATATTATTTTTATTTCAATATGCTTGTTAATAACCAAAACGAGTTCAGAGAGAAATTGATAATGAAACAAACAGCCAGAATCTAAACTGACAAAAAAAGTGTTACAAATTGATGCCTGAGAGTATAGAAGTTTAAATTGCAATTGGATTTATAAAGAATGCTAGGCGATAACCCTTTCCTAAGAGAAACATGATTACAACCATATAAACTTTCAACATGGCAGTGTGGTATTTAGCAGAACTATTAACGGAAGCCACGGCAAAGACGTGGAAGACCATAAATCACCATCAGAATAACGCTTCGCACAATTACGACTCCAAAGACCATTTTAGACAAGTCTCGGACCATGTAAGGCAGAACATTAATTTGTCCAATATTGGGTGTGTTGATTTTAAATTGCTATATACGAAACTAGTTTCGTCAGTCAAGTCGTGACCTCTTACTTGTAGACGAGTCGCGACTAGTCGGGATGTGATGGAACTTTCTTTTTGATAAAACGTCTTTATGACATTGCCAATCCACCTGCAGATTAGCGAAGGAGTGGTCTTGGGAAATAAAGCCTTCTAAATAGTCAGTTCGTTAGTATCTACAAATTACGAGTGCCAAGCAAGAAAGAGATGTTTGATGAAAACGTGTTGTATAGTATATCATATGTTGATATAGAGCACTGCCGAGTAGTGGCGAGCGCGCTTTGGTCAATATTATTGAAACATGTAGCATAATTACACTTTGACTTGTCTCAAATATCTGTCTGAAGTATTTATCGTTGCTCATTATATCAACGGAAAAGCTGTCATTTTCAAAACGGTTGTTGGATAGTTGTCAAAGGCCTAAATATCACGTTAACAAGATTCCAATCACGAGGCTTGCGATAACTTATAAAGTTTCTACCTGTTATCCGGTATACTATAAATCATTTGATTCATGAATGAGAAGTCAATATTTAGATAAAACCACCGGAAACACAAGCAGAAAATAATATATGTAATCTGTTGAAATTAATAATTGGTGTAGACGATATATTACAGCTATAAACTAACGTATTATTACTGACCAGATCAGAAACTTATATCGTATCATCTCTAATGCTAATAGATTTTATATCAAAAGATTAGTTAACGGTACAGACGTAAAATGTTTTGACTTAATTAAAATGGATACTTATAGCAATACATAAGATTCTGAAATAGATCAGACAGCCAGTATTATTATTATAGTTCGATGACACACATAGAACGCAGATAATATGCACACCGAAGAACAATCGGATATGATTATCATAACAGCTATTATGCAAGGAGTCTCTACGACTGCAAGCATAATCGACCACACTACACTTGATTCAAAGGCGAACGTGATGCAACTATCTTCAAACAATATTATAGGAATCAAGTGTATTGAGTATAGAAATGACTTCATAATTTCACTGCGCACACGCACCCATCCGCAGGAGTGTGTGACGTGCGGGCTCACTCACACACGCTCGATATCCGGCCGCGTCTGTGAATGACGCTTACGCATGTTTACTACCGCTCCGTGGCCGGCTGTCGATCATTTTGGTACAGTATTACGTCATCATTCACTACAGTACTAATTTCTACGTCTGTAGGATACAAGCCAAGCTAACGCTATTGGTGTACACGTCTTTGTATTGCTTAGCTGGATCCTTTTCAAGCATTATCAGATCTGCGACGCACTTTACGACAGGTCAAGACTTTTTATTCGACGACCTCGGTAACATTAGCAATTTAAATATATATTTATGATTTTGTCAGTATCGCCTTCGTTATTAAACGTTTGTTATTTAGATGAGTCGATTGCCATTTGCCACCGACTTACGGAGATTCTTGAAGAGGAATTAAATTAATTCAAACGTGTCGCTTGAACACTTAAATTCATTTATGACAATGTAGTGCTGTAATAAATTAGCATAAGTATTTATGGGCCAATACGCTTGCCCGATCGTTTAAAAGAAGTGAATTTAAATGCAAATTGCCTTCTATTACAAACATCGCGAGTTCGTGTCTACGAGACCCTTAAACTTACGTTACTAGAATTTAAATGAAGCCTCCTTCCTGTGGTCTGCGCTGTGCAGATTCTCGACAACCGTTCAGTAGATAGGCACTGCTTTAATTTCGACCACAGGAATGTTATACAACCATCAAACAACACGTTTGGTGCAACTGTGTTGCATCCCGACATATTACGACTCGCATTACTATCGCCTTTATATCGAGAGTAATTTATTTATAGATAATTTTAACTGCTGCCGAGATAAATAATTTAGTCTGCGGTACGTAGACACCATAAATCTTGTTGAGTTTCCTTTACGAGTAAATAATAAAACAGTATTATGATCGCATATGTTCTCTAAATTTGCTTGGGCTTTAATGGTTGTTCTTCGTACGATTTCATTGCTACAAGCTTGTCTTTATCTTTTATTGACACCTCGGGTCCCTTTACTAATGCATTTTAATGAATTGAGACTGGTAGCAGTTATTTATACCGCGATTAATTTAGTTATCAAGGTACTCAAACCAATTTCGCAACACGATCATTAGACGCGTTCATTGACTCTTCGGCCGGGTCATCTTGATGTAACAACAAAATCGCGAGTGCTTATTACAGAAACATTCACATTCTTAGCGGTTAATTACCCCTAGTCGATATCCGGCGATCCTGGACGACTGATTGGCGAATGGAGCGGATGACGTCTTTCGCCACCGATATAAACCCTGCTTCCGACGGCTCGTGTCCACCATCGAGCGGGCCGCTTTAATTTCCTCAAGACCCAAATCTTGTCGTGGGATCGGGGCGGCATTAAGATGATAAACACCGACAACTGGTTCCGCTGAGTGCTAAATTACTAGACTCGTTCTCACCTAGATATTAGTTAATCAAGTGAGTGTTCATTGGCTTCAATAACTGTTCACCTGCTAAACTGGGTGAACTTTCTTGCCGAAAAACTGCATCATGATTCCAATATTTCTAATTTGTGAAGAAACAAGTATGTCCTCTTAACGTACCTATTAATTTGAGGCTTGGATTATGTTAATTTACTGACAAGAAACATGGTTTCCCGCTCTCTTGATACCGTATGAAATTTTCTTTGTTCGAGGCAGCCTTGTTCTGGTCATCAAAAGTCCAGAAACACAGCACCAAAGATAAATTAAAACGGCGTTCCAGTTCCAACAAATAAACCCATTGAATGTAAGCGTTGTGCGTACACAGAGAATTTATAGGTGTATTTAACATTTCCCGCATACCACTTTACAAAATGCTGCGAAATCTTTCCTTCATATCTGCAAGATATGACTCTCGGTCAGGGTAACGGTAAACCGCACAGACCAACACTGTGACCGCACATAATGCGCATTAAAGTCGCCAACGACCAGCTATCAAGTTTCAGCGTCTTTCAATTACCTGGCTTCAATACAATATTGACCCTCATTGACCACTTACAAGACGTTTGCTTAACATGGTGTAAATATTAACAAAATGTACACCAATTAGTTCAAAATATTACACAAGTACGTGGGAATATACTTGAGTGCCAGATGCTTGGAGTCGGTAGTAAATGTATCTGACTGCTGACCGAGTTCAGCCTGTGTGGGATGGTTCAAAAAGTTCATACAATTATTTACCCACGTGATGTTGTGGGAGTGGGAGGATAACTGTGACTTTGGGGAAACGTTTTTTGTCTTTATTTTTTAAGTTTGACGCAATCAATATTATGTGAAATTTGTGAAATGGAGCCAATACAAATCATGTGTATAGTTTAGTAAATCTAAAGGTGAAGCAGAATCGTGCATATTTAAAGGGGTTGAGACCTGACTCCGTCCGATAACGGATACCTGACTGATCGTGACTGCTCTGAGCTTGGCAAAGTTTAACTCAACAAAATTAAAGGTTTATCTATACTAATATTATAAAAAGGTAAAGTTTGTGAGTTTGTGACGTTGTAGGTGGTAATCTCTGGATCTACTAAAACGATTATGAAAATTCTTTCACTAGTAGAAAACTACATTATTCCTGAGAGTCATAGGCTAAAATATATTTTCAAAAAATAAAGAGATCCTTATGGAAATTGCAATAATTTAACCCAAAGTAGCAAAATGTTGCTTGTTAAATTCTTTTTTTGGCGTGCGCTGAGAAAAGGTAGGTAGGGTAGGCTGAGTAGGCAGGGTTGGCAGGTTGGTAGCCAGTTGACGGGAGCGAAGCGCCGGGGGTCAGCTAGTGAAATATACTTAGGCGGAAGAACTAAAGGTTCTTAGTATGTCTAAATGATCAAGATACAATGGACCAAATTTATTGTAGCTTGATTTGTATCACTTTTAGTATGTAACTTAAGAAAGCATAATTAACATAACGGCACTTTAAATCCTTCTCTAAACGTTTAAAAACGTCCTGTAATTGCTAGCGTTAATCAAGCGTGCGATCGAATTGGTTTTCGCAAGCGCATACCGTTGTACAATTAGATAACTATAATCATTAATACTAGTACGTAATCATCATTTATTATCGCATGAAATGCTCTAAAATTGCAGGTGTTTGGAGTACTTCAGAGCGAGACTGTAGACATAACAGTCGGCGACATCCGTGATGCGGTGCCAACGCGAGTGTATTTGCGCGCCGAGCCGTCTCGGACGAAACTATGCGCCCGATATAGGCATTATCTCGAGATCAGGTGGAAGACTACTAGACTGAAATATTGGATGTTTTCGCCACGATCTAAATATACCACACAATTTAGAAGGTAAACATAGTTTTATACCACCGATGTCGTGCACGAATCAGGTACGATACGACTGATATTTACATCAGCATGATAAATTAAACAGAATAAATTAATATTTGATATATTATTGTAATTTGTTTTAAGATATAAACGGCATATCAAGTCAAGCTTTTTCTTTCCAAGGTAAGTAAGGTTTCAAACCGAGTGTAAATATAAATCCAGTATTGACATTTAACCACTTTGAGCTTCCTTCAGCAATGCATAATAATTAACCTTCTAATGATGAATTTTAATGAAAGGACAGGAAATAGATTTCCGCAGTAAATATATTTCAACGAAGAACTCTTAAATCTAAATATACAATTCTAGTAAGGTGCATTCGCATTGTTCAAAGGAGAAATTCACTAAAGGGAATGGTAAATTCTATCAGACAAAGGTGAGCTAATGATTACTCGTCGTAAAACCTTACAATGGTAAGGCAACCAACCGAATGCTGAACATAAAACCCTATATAGTCCCATACAATATTTCACAAAAGGTACTATTTTACGAGCCGTGGGTGCAGGTACAGCATCCCTGGGCAACGCACATGTGTAACGAAGCTAGAGATTTCTTAGAAAAATCCACTTTTTCTCATGGTTCTGACAATAGAACGTGGCATCTGGCAGACACGGTGTCGTCAGGTCCAACCACTGACAATAGTCCACACCGTCCGTTTTGTGATCGCTTCGTACAACACAAAGAACTACCTGCGATATACCTGCTATGCTATTGTATAACTCGGGCTGGTGCGAATCGTAAATAAAAGGTGCCTTTTAATGACCAACATAAAACGAATAAAATAAATATCAAAATATAATAGCTACGTCTGTAATAGTTATAGGAAAATATATAGAAGACATTTATTACACAGCCTCACGCACGATGGATTTGTTTGAGAAAAAACACATGCGAGATTTATGACAAAATTTTATAGGTTTTGAGGATAAAGAAAAGTTAAAGACGCAAGACGTACAAAAACATGTCTTGAAATAAGGTAAACCTGCAGACACAACATAATACTAAACTTAATTGGCTGGTAACTCGAGAATCCGAGATCACGTATGTAAGGAACATAAAAGGTAACGGACACGTGGGCTATCACGTTGAAGCGGCCATAACAACCCCATTACCTAAATCATAACGATCACGGTAATTAGAGCAGCTCGTCGAGCCATTGACCCGGCCACGACGATTCCAGGTAATCAGCACACCGACACCGGGAAGACAATGCCTCATTATATTTTCATAGGAGACACAATCACCAACGGATACACTGCAACTCATTCCGCAAAGCCAGTCTGCCAACGCGAATTGCGTGGAGCAACATCGACATTCCTTAGACAAAAATGCAATATAAACCAAAGTCTACGCCCGCCCAGATTAACATTGGAACTTACATTTGACTGCATTATAGCATAATCCTACAGCAAGACATATTCTCCATGTAAAATCACTTCGTCAGTGAATGCAAATTATAGCGCAGATTAGCCGGTTTAGAATTACAATTCATGGCACCGCATACTTTGACCACTAAACGATCAAGAGACATGAAACTAAACGTAAGCTCCTTCACAACATGAGGTACACAGAAATAGTCGGTTTTATCTCGAGAAATATGACGATAACCGCGACAAATGTGACAGAATATATAAAATTATGCAGCCAAGGTGTCGACTAATGACGTTGTTAGTTTGTTAGAGCTCACACACGCCGATGTGCAGCGATGAAATCAGACTCTTTCATATTCAAGATTTATAGGCAGTCCAATTAAATTTTCGTGACGGTACCGTATCTTGATTGATGTAGGATAAAATAATATTCGGAACGGCTAATGACGTTATGTTTCGTCTGGTGCAGTAAAAAGTTGAGGAATCAAAATTCGGGAGTCTGTCTTAAATGAGCTCATGTCCAAATCAGTTGCAACGAGCAAAACGTTAGTAGGTAGGCGGATCCTTTGATAAACCATTAATTATATTCACACCTTTGTCGACCGCGACTGAATATTCGGGTGAAGTTTTTTTTCTGTAAAGCGACAGTTCTCGGAAAGATGGCGGCGCGACGACCGTGTGGCGAACAAAAAGTGGAAGCGCGAGCACGAGCGACTCGACGAATATTTTTGAGGTCGTGACAAATACAGAACCACAATAAAATAAAAAAATATTAACGAATCGATTTTGATAACAATAGCTATGTAGGACAGAACTATTCCGACTAATTAGAAATCAATAGTTGATTGATTGGATAGGAATAATACCGTTTAAGACAACCGGACGATGTAAAAGGAAATATTAAGAGGAAATGAGGTCGCAGACATCCAACTGAATATCCTAAGTAAAAAGCGTGATTCGAGGTTTGGCTCTCGTCTATTTTCCTCGCCAATATTGCACCAATTAAAAAAAAAAACAAGGTATATACTATGCACCTATGTTTTCCTTTTTGATGATAATGTATCATTGCATCAAGCACTACAACCCTTAAAACATGCTCAAAATTGCGCTGTTAACAGAGGCCTAGTGTACACATTTGACAACTATAAATGAAAAAAGAAAACTTCTGTGTGGTTCTAGTAGTAATAAATAGGCAAGAGCCAAACCCCGAATTAAAAGAAAAGTAAAACTTAGGAAATTAAGTCGGAGCTCTCTGCCCATATTTCCTCTTAAGCTTAGCAACATTATGATGAATTTAATAAGAACACAAAATGTGCAAAGAAACAAAACGGAGCTAGTTACGAAACTCTTAAGATGTGTCCAAGTGATGACCCTGAAGATCTCACCTCGATAGAACTTTTAAGAATTCCGTGGCGCGTTTTGAAGACGGACAACAAAGACTGAATTCTTTGAACACGTACCACGGACGGCCTGTTAATTCTAACTCTGTCAACTTACTTTTTGTAGCCGCGATGTTTTCTCCGTAAACGAGGCAATTTATTTCACACCAATTTAGTAGACATTTCACATCTAGACATCTTGGAAATACGAGGCTGTTGTTGTTTGTTTTGCTAACATCTAGACTGGAAACATGCCTTCAAAAAAATACAAGACCAATTTAGGAGCATCGTGTTTTTCTAAATGTCTGAAGTTGGTTAATTTGAAGTATCTGGGATCAGGATGTAAGAGAAGTTCCCAAATTTTTAAGAAACTTTTCAAACATCTGCCAAAAACACCTCTAACTTGCCAAGTTTTTGACGTTGATTGTCGCCAAGATGAGATTGCGACTTGAAATTTACCGACTTCAAAAAAAATGAGTTAATCAATTCGACACGTATG
Source organism: Orthosia cruda (assembly GCA_964057195.1). Taxonomy (NCBI): domain Eukaryota; kingdom Metazoa; phylum Arthropoda; class Insecta; order Lepidoptera; family Noctuidae; genus Orthosia; species Orthosia cruda. Next base: position 31,262,329 of record OZ059843.1, on the reverse strand, counting down.
TATGTAAATATTTTTGGCGTTGCACAATATTCACATATATGTTACTCTCTGGCTTCCAAGACGTGTGTCTGTGTAATTTCATAAGTGTATGTATGTATGTTTGTTTGTCCACGCATTTGTCAGAAACTACTTATCGGATCGTGATCATACTTTGTTTGTGCTGGATTGAGTATCTCTCAACTTAAGGAATAGTACAAGTTTCATTAAAATCGGCCCAGCAGTTTTCAACATATACCGAACTCCTTAGCGACAAACAGCACGAATGTGTTAATTGAGTTATTATGGGTATTTTGTCAATGCTCTAGAACTTGCTCATTTCTTAGTGATGGTGTACTAAAACTAAAAAGAGAAATAAAAAAAATTTCATAAAAAAAATAAACCGAATTCAAAAGCAAATCACAAAATAATGCGAAATAACTTTCGTTTCAGAATACGGTGTCGAAAAATGATAAAAAGAAGAGGTACCAAAGACAGCGACGTCCGAAACGAAAGTAATTTTACACTTTTTAGTGTTTTGTTTTTAGGTTGGTATATTTTTTTTTTTAATGTTTTTTTAATTTTAAGAATTGGCTCTCCATTACACTTTACAGGTAAAACCTATTCATCTATCTACCATTAGGTTCAAATACAAATAAAAGAAAACATTTACAAACATTAACAAAGCTTACGCAAACAAAATGACAGTGTTCACTGATCAGTGATCACTATCTCATTATATTCAATTAATTTGATTCTCAATCTTCTTTACAGAGTTTCTCCACATTTTCTGTGTTTAATTTGATTTTAATTTAAATCATCAATCTTAAAGGCAAGTAATGCGTATGAGAAAACAACTTAATAACAGTAGCAATCAAGAAGTTGATTGAGTGCAACTGTATCTAGATGCTGCCTTTCTATGAAAGTTGTGTTAAACGGTTAGTTTCCTCGAGAACTTTAAGAGACTCGGATGTATAAAATACTACTAGTGCAAAGCGCACACAACTTTTTGCGCTAAATGTCCAGTTGGTCGCCACCTTAAAACATTTGCATCCAACAGGTCTGTTCCAAATTCAAAATTTTTTGCGCTAAATGTCCATTTGATCGCCATCTTAAAACATTTGCAGGTTCCAAATTCAAAACTTTTTGCTCTAAATATCCATTTGATCACTAACTTAAATAAAACATTTGTATCTAATCGATCCGCTCCAAATTCAAAAATTGTTGAAAGTAACACCTCCAAGCTTATAAAACAGTTCACACCAATCGATTGATAGTTCGCGTCTGTTCGTCTGGTACCTAATCCGCATCCATTGAGGCGCATCAGGTTCAACGCTCGCAGTGGGCCAGGCTGGCTGGCTGGCTGGCTAGGCACGGTACGCTTGACTAGACCATGTTAGCCTATACCTCGGTAGGTGCTGTGGTCTAGATCCGCGGCTGATCATGACACGCTCTGTCGCCCGCCTCTGAGCTTGCTGACCGCACCTTTCTTCAGGTCGGATCACTGTGTGGTATTGAAGCGGGCTCCTTAGAAGTCAAGTATTTCAAGGTTATAAGATACCTCCTATCCTGCTTGTGCCGCTAAACATTCAACCAAACTCTCCTCTGCGCTGCCACCGACGACGCCATGGAAATGGCAAAGCTTAAGGACCAAAAAAGTCTGAATTGTCATAGCAGCAACAAGAAGAGATGAATCAGGTCTGAAATTAATCCCCATTGGATGCAAACGCGGTGGTAATATGAATGACGTAGGTACAACTGGAACTAGTAGAGAAATGTAGAGCAGTTTCCTAGTATGTATTATTATAGGCGTAGATGGAAAACCCCGAGTTAAAGTAAGAGCGGATGAGACTCATAGTGTTAAAGCGAAATATGGCTGACTCAAAAGATCAGTTTGAACAATTTCGTCATCGACATACACCAGCCAGACAAAAGATTGTGAGCTAAACTACCACGAGCTCGTAAATACCGCTAACATTTCACGGTTAATATTTTCGAAGGGGAACTAACAATTCTATTTGTTAAGATACTCAAACACTATAGGTCAACCGTCACAAATGCAGTAACGCATTCGTAACGCTGGGACTATGAGAAGTGCCAAGAAGTAGAAATGCTGTAGCATGCAGCGTGACCGCGGCTTTAAACCGGTACTGAAATGTTGAACTGCGTCTATTAAATCTTTAACAGTTCAATGAGTAGAGGTTAAGTACTGATTTCAATTTAGGTTCACTGCATAATAATACCTCGGGTCTTATTTTATGTTATTGGAACGTTAATTGGATTTTAGATACGCTCTCAACGTCAGTATTTGCAAATAGCCGTTGAGCTTTAAGTGGTTCTTCTTGATACAGTCTGTATTGATCGTAACTAAAACTGCCATGATATTTGTATTCGGACACAAAATTACTTCGTGCAATAAATGGTTTGTCACAGACATGAAATTAATCAATCAAATGATGGTCTACGGATATAATTGTGTGGAACTAATCACACAAATTAGAGACGAAGTGTTGAAAGGCACATCAATAAAGGCGACCAATTTTGGTTTTGTATATAATCGTTAAATGTCTGTAGAAATTAAACATGAGGACAAACAAACATAATAACAAATACCAGCCGAGAAGAACAGTAATTTCTGCTTCGTTAAATTGCACTTCATTCGATCATAACATAAAGGAAACGAATATTCACCACATTATTATAGCAAGCTTTTATGATTATTAATTTTCTAACATTTCTCAGTAATTTAAGACAAGAGCCACTCCAGCATTTATCACCTGACTTCATTGCATATTCAACAATTTATTACGTTATTCAAATCCTACATTATTTAATTACATACAAAACCAGTCTAGCCAACGGTTGTTACTTGTTCCAATCGTGTTTCGATCAGATTATCTATTCAAATCTGGGTGTCAAAGAACAATACTTGTGGTATTAGTACGAATGGATCGAATGCCTGGAATAGTTCCGTGAGTGGGCCGGCACGACTCGGCTACTCGCCTGAAATGCTGGTCTGGCATGCTGCCTTTCTAACGACCACTAATGGTGACAATAATCGAACCACCTTGGAAGATTACACGAATATTAAACATGGCGTAATTTAATCTGATTAGTTGTTTTGTGACTATAATATGTTTTGGGGTAGTAGTTATAAATTTCGAGTCACGATTTTGTCGACCGTAGATAAAAGACTCAAGGTGACAGGAAGTCTCTGTCTACCCAGACTTGAGACAGTTCCCAAACACGTTTTATCAGTTTCCAAAATCGCCTGATTTGGAAGCACTCAAAGTATCAATAAGTACTTACTTTTGACAAATAGACAAGTAGGTTAAATTGATGCCACCATCAATCAAACCCTGTGCATAGCATCGGAGACTAAAAGGTAATCCTACAAGACGTTCTAGCAGTCCGAAGCCTGTTATCCCTAAGCCAATAAAGCAACCACAACGAATTTAACACGGCATAGCTTATGCTAAATACCTGTCAAGATAAAATAAGATTCCATGCTCATCTCGGAGAAAAAAAGACATGGAGTGCTTATCCAGCGCGTGTCGAGAGCGGAATGAAGGACGAGTTATTTAATAATGTTTGTAGGCGAGCTTGGTACTTGAAATTATTTATGCAGCCTTGCGATATTTAAATAGAGGAGAATATTACTTTATACACATTAATATGGAGCCTCCAGTCAATGTGGATAATGCTTTAAATAGAACCCGTAAGCGACTCCAAGTTGTTACTGATATAATAGCTCCTGACATAATAGTAGCATGTAAAGTTGTTACTTGGCCGCGTGCTGTCGCCATTGCTAGTTTACCAAGCTTAAAGGAAGTGCTCGTTCATTAGCAAGCGAGCAGTTCCTTCATTCATAATGAGGAGAGTTCTTCGAATTACGCGGCAATACTACTCGATAAACTTGATTACGAATTGTCCCATGTGAAACCCAGAAGCAAACAAATATTGTTTTGATTGGTACTGAAAACAAAACGTTATCAACTTCTTAGATTACGAGGGATATTATTTAATCTCCACTTAAATCCCCCGACACGTGTAAAGACACCTTGATAAAAAGGAAGGACAACTAAATTTTTCCAGACGATACAGTTACAATAATTATTACAATTCACATAATACAATTTGAGAAGGAAACTACTGAACAAAGCTACAATGGTAATCACGGAAACCTATCAGCAGACCAGGCATTCAACTTGTTGTAACAATCGATTAGCTATTGGTTGTAAGAAAGCGTGCAGGTTTTTTGTCCGAAGCAATACAATCGAACGGTGCCGATGCTTCAATCGAGAGAATCGATGAAAAAAAAAACTCGGAGCCCATTCGAGCGAGAGTACCGATTTACCGAACAATGTTATTTACGTATACAACGGTATCGGTGAACCGGACACAATTACTATGTGACTCGCAGCTCTAATGAGATGGTTCGCTCGAAAAAATGCACGCTTATTTGCATGCTATAAAGTTGGCGGAATTTATGGAAACCGTACTGAAGTGTGATGACGTATGTTGTGTACTGATTTGGAATGTTAAAATTGGTTAAGAGATTTATTTATGACTCAAAAGTTATTGGGAAAAGGCTAGACAGATCATGAACACAAAAGTTATTCATGGAATATTCTTAACGAACCGACACATGAATTAAAAGCAAAAAAAAGCATAAAAAGGACTAAAGTTCACATGTATAAAATTAAACCCAGACAACAGTGAATAAATTGCCGCGAAATTCTATCAACAGTCATATCATCAACAACAATCGCTATAAACTTAATCGGAAACGATAGTCTAATCTTTGAGAACTGTGTTTCCCATTGTGTGATAGGAAAATATATCTTAGGTTCTAGATACCTTAAACAAATTGTGGTTTGTCCATTGCTCCGTGGCTAATACCACGTGAACCACGTCCCTTTTACTTTGTCTCGTTGATCAGTGGTCGAGTTACATTTGTGCAGTGGTCCATTCTGATTAGTGCGCGACCACAACGTATAGCACTGACATTTGACCCCGCCTACAGTGCACCTTTCTAAACAGAGGTAACTTAGGGACGTAGCAGAAAATTTCGACGCTCTGCCAGCTTCATATATTTAACCCAAGCAAAATTCATCTTGACAGTGTGTCGTATATGCTTGGCTGGTGATAGAGCTAATATATTGCAACTGAATAAAACTATCGTGAGAAAAGACGTGGGATGGCTGATGTATTTCTTGCTACACTATCCCCTGCTGTTTGCGGTTAGTCGTTATTTTTATATAAGGTAACTCCGTTTAAGATATTAAAGGAGGCCATCCCTAACTTAGCAGTACTCGCCTCCCGGCTTACGCTTGCCGATTAACGTACATTAGCAAATGCACCGGCTTCACATTCTATCGAAGCAAAAACTTGCAAGCCTACCAGGAATTTTTATTTTTCCTTTAATCAGATATATCTTGGAGTTCTCTCGAAAATGTTTACGAGGAAAAAACAAGTCATTGCACATCACGTTCTGCCATGATTATCATAAAGAACGTGAAGGGATAATGCCGAGATACGAAAGAAATGTACAACAAAACCTATATGGCGAAGCTTGTTGAGACGAGCTAGGTATTTAAATAACAGCATGGCGTGTTTCCAGTATATTATGCTAATAGCCTAAATGATGTATTTTGAACAAATATAATTATTAGTTTATTAATGTATAATTGAATAAATTAATAGATCCGGAACATAAATTGTTGGCAACTGGTAAAGGTATGGCACCGAAATTTACTGCTGTCGGCGGCTATAACAATTTGTGTCGAAATATATTTAATGTAATAGCTACCTTTAATGAAATATCGGTGTTGGCAATGGCCATTGCCACTGTGTACATACCTGAAACAACGCAAACACATTTCATTAGTAAAATTATACATAATCTTACAAAACGTGGTCCAATTCAGGCAAACAAATGGGATACATAAATATTGTGTTTGTATTTTATGTACGTGAAATATAAAGAGTTGTGGTGTGGACTAACAAAGCGTGGTCTTAACAACCAGCACACTGGTATCGACATCTCGTTAATGGCAGCTACGTGTCAACGAGCAAGCGGGCCGATCTCACGTTCAGATTGCACATCTTATATGGAAGACAAAAGAAAACCCACGGGATGAAGTAAACCCGTCCGTGCCTAGATCACGCACAGCACAGATAACCGGGGCAAACAGTCCGCCTGGCCGCCTGGGCTCATTGGACTCGACAAACAGACGGACGGACCGACGTGTTTACTGTGCGCTTTACGCGTCCATATGGCTAATATTTGAACACAATTTGAAGGCACAACGCTCTCCGTGTGTCAATTAGCCAGCGGACGGAGACAGGGTTAATCCCGCTAAGCATTAAGTTACACAGATTTATGTGAGCATAAGAAAAGAGTACAAAATATGAATTACAAAAGAGAGTACATATACAATGGATTCGTGGATTCATAAAAACAGGCATCGCGGTGCTATGTTAATGCAAGCAATCGGGCGCATCTGCACGGGAGCGGCGCGGGCGCACTCCGAACTCGCATCTAGATACGGGCACCGCACACAGCGTTGCCAGAACGTAACTTTTGTTACATTTTACGTAACTTTTGACCGTCTCATGTAACCTCCATGTAACACGACTCAAAATGTAACTTTTACGTAACTTTTAGAACCTCCTAAAAATATTAAAATATTTGCCCGCAAACAAAAAATGATCGTGAAACGGAACGCATCTAAGAAAGCTTTTGTTCGTCGTGTTGTCAGTAAATCAACAACAAAGTCGTCTTGCAACTGAAATAAGTTTATTTTTGTATCAATCGTTCAACCAAATATCAAGATTATCAAGTAGCATGATATATGTGTGTGCCATGCACTGCACATAGCTTCAAGAAGTTAATTTGGATATTTATTACTCATTTTTAAGTTACTTTGGTTTCGTTTACAAGAGCTAGAGTGGGATGAATATCTACCGGCTGGCGTAACTTAGATTTGATTTTATTTATCGAACTTTTCGCTAATGCGACCAAATAAAAAGTTGTTATTTGAATGTTCTAAACTAAACGCCACGGATTAACCCGTGGTAGTCGCGGGGGAGGGCCCGCCCGCGCGAAAATTCTAATAGTGGGCGGGTTCCGCTACCTAATAGTAGAAAAAAAACAAATTGTAGTCTTTTATTATATTAGTGTCGTTTTCCACATAAAATTAGGTAATGTAACTTTTCTCATGTAAATGTAGCTTTTTGAGTTGTCTCATGTAACATTTGACTATCTGCCACTGGCAACACTGACCGCACACCAAGTCGCATTTGCTATTCAGCCGCCGCCGTAGCCGCACACGGCACACCCTGGCGCCGACGCTCTTGTTAATCCGCTGTCCATCGCACAATGCCCGCGACAAAAACAAAACAAACACACGACCGACCACATGAAATAAGAAATGCAAGGACATTTTTATAAACCAGATTTAATACAATGGAGGAAGGCTCTCCTGGCTCATGAATATTATGAGAGGGACAGGTGTATTCCTAAGGGTTCAGATTCAGATGAAATTACGGTCAAGTTTTACAAAAGACATAATGTGGTCTGGTCCACATCTAGATAAAATAGAGATGATAAAGCAAATCTATAGAAGAGCTTGGTTATATATTACGGTCGCATGAATGTACAAGAATGCATCATAAAATACATAAAAGACGTAGCCAAGGCAAGAAATAAACAAATCCAAAGGCGGCGTACTTTTTGAATGGTCGCAGTGGAAGTGTTGTAATTTTTGTCGCACGAGCGTACAAATAAAACGCGTCCCAATGGTGCGCGATTGAAATCGGTGCGCTCGTTTAAATTCCCGACGACAAGCCGAGGTGGGAAATGGTCGACGTGAAAAACGATCACCGAACTCACAAAAATGTAGAGAGCAAACCCTTGTAGGAATGTTAGTGACCACACCGACGGGAATTAAGGGGACACGTCCTTATTAAGAGCTCGCTTTGAACCGCTGCCGACCGCGTGCCGTATTACCATATAAAATAAATTAAACGTAGTTTTACTTTATTCGGCCGATCGCGGCTATCTAGCGAAGCCAACAAAGAACTACAAATATGTCATAGCGCAGCACCGAAATGGATGCTATTACAAAATTCGTCGACCGCTTTCAGATATACAACCACCGATGATAAACAGATACCAGTTCATTGTCTACCAAAAATAGTAGAATTACAAAATCCCTTGTTATCCGCACATAGGGCGCAATAAACAAGAGACTTAAAAGGCGCAGTCCGAATACGAAAACGGAAAGTAAACAGGACATTTCCGCACACATGTCGGCCGCGGCTGCTTTCCCAGAAAGGGTAAATCTCGCTCTTTTGAGATACCCAACACGCTTAGAGCTTTCTCTGTCGATGTAGTTTTATTTAGTAATAAATTCATGTTAAATATAAACGTTAGATTTACTCCATACTTTGTGATCAGTGCGTGAGAGGACTCTAGCACCGAGGCAGGGGTGCTTAATAAGCGTCCACCTCGCGTGATTTATCGATACAAGAATCTCGGGTGTGATACATTGCACCTTGTAAGTATAGTCCCAACGTTTATAGTTCATGATTTATAGATGATGATCAATAAAAGTATTGGAATCGTGTAATAAAACGTTCCTCCCGGTGCACGACTGTTACCGACGCCCGCACGTTACTTTACGATCAAGAAATATGATTTAAATCGGATTACGGAGCCTTTAACCATTTTATTGTTGAACGTTATTGATGTGAGACCTTCCGAAAACCTTATAGATTCGATCAGAGGTTTCGTTTCGTGTGAACATCTGTTACTAAGCAAGTTTCTATTTTTATTGTGTTCGGCACGGCGCGAATTTCGCACTTCCCGCAGCGGAGGCAAATAAAAAATCCGACGTTGGGGGATTGTAAAACATTCGCCTTTAATGCGATGTCGGTCCATGGCTAAAGGGACACGAATCCGTGGAGCTTTCAACAAGTGCATAGCATAGCGTGCGCCAGCTACATTAACCGACGGAAACGTTGCGCTACAACTTGCTACAATATCTGCACAAAACTTATGGGAATACTCATACACATTATAATACTAACTGGACTTATTGATACTAGTTAGCTTTAATCGTCACTTTGCATGTGATTTTTTTTGTTTCACACGCTTTATTCTGAATGTACGGACTGTAGGAAACCGTAATAAAACTTCTTATTATCACTCAACGTCACATACATAGTACATTTTAATCGGATTTACTAGATAGCTTCTGAACTTCTGAGTGATTCGTTTTTTCTGATAATAATCAATTCCATCCATGTTCCTCAGATCCCCTTATAAGTAATAGAATGTATTTAAACTGCTGCATAAGTGACTAGTTGCCATAATAGAAAAATTCTAGGGTTCCACAAGCGTTGTCGTCTCCACGGGAGTTTGTTCTGGATCTGGTTGAAACAAAAGTGCACTTTTGTGAGCGCGCGACAGGACAATGGATATATTGAATTTATACACGTCCCGCAGCGCGGCTACTCTTGTACACTCTATATATTTTCGCCTGTATACATAATCCTTTTAAGAATACGTCGACGGTTTCCTTTTCGCCACGCAAAAAAGCAAACTTGAATTTATTAGCACTTGTCGATCGTTAAAACACAAACACCAAGATTTAGGTTCCAAATTTCCCGAAACCCACAGAGTCACTGTTTGCTTTCCGTTTCTTGTGCAAATATTAGTGATTCGTAACCAAACCGAGCCCAGCTTCATTTTAGTTTTGCAATGCCGATTGCTGTCAAAAAAGCATACGTTTCCTGCTGAGACGTAAATGCTTATAACACCTAATTAATACGTAAACAAGTCGATATAACTGCCAGTTGCGATTTATGAAGTTATAATCCGTAGAATTAGTCCACAAATTGTAATGCATCAAGCTCACGAAATCGTCCCACGCATATCCATACAAATTGCAATAATTTAGAATAGCTTGTCAGTATTGAGCATAATGCTACGTTTGGTGGCGGTCGAGCTGCAGTGCAGGTAGGGTTGCTATGTGTCAAGGAGCTTCATTCCGAAATCAGGTGTTGAAATTGTTTGTGAACAGAAACTTATATCATTATGCTTAGGTCTTTAAGTCAAGAGTGAATAGGTTTCTTCTAGGCAAGCGTGCTTCACCGTAGACCACGTTATCGCTTAACATCAGGACAGTAAAAAAAATTATAAAAAAGGTAGATGACTACGAAAAGAATTTTGTATCTCTTTCTAATAATTCAAATCTTTTTGCGTAACTGCCTGGAAGAATTTAACTGAAATAAGGCAACCCTAAACGCGGCCTGATTCCTGTTACAAATGGGCCAGCACCGAGCAGCGGTCAGCATGGTCGAGAATGGCACGGTGGCACCGCTTCATTATGGTGAACGTAATGACAACTCCGCACCTCCTACCCGTGGAAACTGCGGCGGAAGCCACGAATTAAACAGTCGTGATTGCGCCGATTTGAACTAATATCCTCAATTTGAGCCTTGTTTTACTCGGTTCCATTGCTAGATAATGACATTTTGGAAGCATATCTTTGCGAAACGCAAAACAGACAATATAGTAGAATAGAATATACTTTATTGTAAACCAAAAACTAAAGTTACACATCTCTTTTACAATAAATACATAAGAATATGGATAAGTAAGCATAGCTCTCGTAAAATCTAAAAGGTTCGGAAATAATTATTTTCATGTTAACTACTTTTTGATTTCAGGGGATTTTCGCATTCATTGGAAGCGCCAGATTGCGGTTTGTATCAACACCACATATGAAACATTGAAATCTAATCTAATACGTTCTAAAGAGTTCAGTCTATATAATCTGTAGTGATAGACATAAAGCGATGCTCGGCTACCACTACCAGATACGAGTGGTATCAATTTACAGTAATCTCGGCCCCTGGCGATTTGTATAACATCATTTATCCAGCCCAGCCCGCATTTACAATCATATAAACTTGTATGTAATTGAATGATCGCAGGAAACCGATCGTCCGCCGTCGGCGTCGGCGTCGGGGTGCCTGCATACATCATCATCATCGGAGACAATCTCAATTGATGCCGCTAAATTGGTCGCATTTGCTTGTAAATTGAAGTGATTCAATTTATTGGATTTGATTATTTTGTTCCTTCGATTTTCTACAGCGGATATGATTCAATCCATTTATTTCAATTATTCTCAATTCACCAGAACGAACGCACTCAATCAGCACTAGGAACCAATGAACAGGAAGAAACTGGTCTACATGTTCAACCCTTTTAAGCCCATCTCTATAGAGATGAAAAACAGAAATGTAAAAGACATTATTATGTATGCCCATCAAATGCGACGTAGCATGAATAAATTTTAAGAAACCTGCCTCGGACAATAAATGCTAGTGATAAAACTGAAGAGTTGTAAGTCGTAATCATAAAATTGATCCTATAGACATAATAAAAATGGTATATAGATAAAATGATCGCTTTTAGCTAACGATCGCGATATAGAGAAATTGATAAAGTTAATGGACAGTTAAATCTAAAAGTTACTCTTGAGTTTCGTTCAGAAGAGATGTCAAACAAAGTAGCTATTAAATTATGATTATTGTTCAAAATATTCCATAATGAGAATGGCTCTCTCTCTCGTAAACAAGATTAACGAATAAAACTTGAAAATGTTTCTCGATCATTTGCTTTTATGGTAGCAGTTAATGAAGATGTTTAATTTGGCCGCGAGATTTCGCGTCAAATGGATGTTGCTAAACTTGTTTTCTTACGAATTATAGCAAAATTACCGTGGGAAAAAGCAAAGACAATTATTATTGTTTTCCCTTAGTTCGTTGACACATTCAGCTTTACATTTAAACTTGATATCATAATGATTCTTCGCATTTCTTTTACATATCATATACCCGCGGGCGTTTCAAGGAAGTACTAATTAATTTACAGTGTTACCCAACACCTAAGCCTCACAAAGGCCGCGCAACGAGTCGTCACGCGAGTACGACTACAACATGTGCGCAGACGCATTGACAGACCAAATCGAACGCGAGCCGACATTTGACAGTCGACACCTCTGACCAAATGATTAATGGAATAAGTTAAACGATCTCGTTGAAATTGTGCTCTTTTCTACACATCAGACTTGTATCTGTCAGATGGTTTAGAGACAAGGTCTACGCATAGGTAGATGAATGATTAACAGGATAAGACGGTTTGCTCAATTTATAATGCAATATTATGTTCTGACATGATGTTCTCAATTTGCATTTTGCGAATATAATGAGGTGAAAACGAGGCAAGCTGCTTTTGCCTTTTTTGTTAGTCCACTTATTTGGCTATCTGAATCTTGATATTTGAATAGTGAAGTAGCAATACGAAATCGCACCATTTGAGGAAGACATTATTCGAAAGCTTACCGAGCCGGATGGCCTGCCTTTGAAATAAAGGGTGATTGATGTATGACAATTGACACGTTCCACATTGAACAGATAGCATCTAGACGAGAACGTATCGCCGGAAACTTATCAATCGAGATGGCGTGTATAAAATGACGTGTAAACCACTATTTCCGGCGGAACGCGTTTTGAAGCGCGGCGCGGGCAGTGTCGGTTTCAAAACACGGCATGTCCGAATGGGTCACGATATACAATTACATGATTCGATATGTCATTCTGCCAGTGTATCGATTATATCTCGCGTCGTGTAGATCTAGTTTCCCACGGTGACTCAGACGTGATATGCACGATATGGAAGATGCATGTGGAGAAGTCAGAGGATAAAAGAATCTGGAATTGTAGAAATATATAAAAAATACGGCGTTTTTTATTGGGATTAAAACTACTAATTCAACATCTGGGCAGACCACGTAATAGACTATTATCGAAATCAGCAGCCAAACCTAAAAAAAAGCCATGTAATGGAATTAAAACGTATTTTATTCCCGACATGCTGTTCCAGGATCCACAGGCGGTCCAATGCAGTCTCGATATTTAATCTACGCCATTTTCAAGCGTTCGTCGACGTCATAAGTTCACAACTCAACAAGAAGTATAGCTACAGAAAATGAACCTTGATGCAGTCTAAACCCGGAACAAATAGCAGTGGACACACCATTGGTGTGAACATAAAATTTTGATTATGCTGGTATAGCGTCGTGTCTGGACATTTGATACGCATCAGCCACGATTGATTTGAGCTCGACTAGCATGTGAGACGCACGGCGCGCGGCGCTTATCTCGCGAAGCCATCGAAGTGTGTATGTGGACCGTACTTTACATCGACTTGCTAACTTGTGCACGAATTTGTTTGGCCGTTATGTGTGCTTATAATTTCAATGTCATTGGTTATGAGGATATACTCTAGATTAAAATAAAGATACCTACTTATGTCTTATTCAAAATAATGACAAGCAAAAGTTTCGTTCGAATCGTGACCATTTCTGGGTAAAATTTTGTAGGCACCTCGTCATGCTTATTGAATTTTAAAAATGCAATTCTGAAATCACAGAACCCGCCAAAAACATGTTTTGTCAGCTCTTTAACAATTCCACTGCCGTGCCCAATATAATGGTGAAAATAAATAAATATTTCACGTTCCTATGCGTAATTTCTGCGAAATCCTTAAATGTAATAAGTGATCATTCGCAAATGGACGTCTGAACAAAATCTAGTGTCGTACAAGAAGCGTTGACCCGTGAACGTAACTCGAATCAATCTATCAGGCCACTCCTCGAAACGACGTCTGTCTATCATCTATCTGTACAATAAAATCTAATAGTTGTCTGTCGTGAGATCAGATACATCATTATACACACATCGCACTGAGAAATTTTTAGTCTCGTACAATAATTTATAAGGCCGGTTACAATAAAGTTATCTCGATGCTAAGTCGTAAGATTCATCCGTAAGATTTTCTTATAAACAATTTACTGACCTCGCGTCTTAGTTCGTTTATGGAGACTAGAACCGGTCGTGGTCCTTAAAAGTCCATATCAATAAATAAATTGGCGACGATCGCCAGCGGCCGGTACGACTAGGATGTTCCTAGACTCCTCGTACGAACCGATATGACCTTGCTCCACGGGACCAAGTTTACCGGCTCTATCTCTACATAAATTTTATTTGCTCGTTCGTCAATGTCAGCTAGTAAAACTATATAATATAGAGACAAGAAACCTATGTTTCATGTCTAATTTAATCTCGGCTCAAAAGAAATAAAACGGATGCCGTAATCATAGTAATTTGGCGCCAGTTATTATATTAATTTAGTTTGGTGTTGGAACAAATGGTCGAGCAGAATTTAATGTGTTTTGTTGATACCGCCGAAAAAATTCAAATTCCTTCCTTTCGTTTCATGTTCACTCGCAAAAAACGCGTCTGCAAAACCTACACGACAGAATATGGTACAAATCACAAGATACCCGCAGACAGAAGTTCAGTAGCTCATAATTTCCTGTCATAATAAATGGGCCCTTAATTCCAAACTCCACCCAATCTTCTCAAGCTTCGTATTATCATCCCAAGGGTAAAAAACCCGAATTCCAGTCAATTCCACGGCTACGCTCTGACGGGAACAACGCGTTACCATTTCGTCCCGTGACCAATCGCTAATCGGCGTACCGAGCCGTTGGCACGACCGTTCATCTAACCTTTAAATCATGTTGCAACACCAATTTGCGCACATCTGACAGATTTACTACAACACCTGAAATATACGTCGATAACTTAACACGTTTCTATTTCAATTACGGAATGCACTTTAGACTACTTTGTACTATGTGGTTTGACAAATCAGGCTTTATGTTGTTCATAGATAAGGACCTAAGAATAACACTCAAATGAATAATGTAACATGATCGCTACACTGCAGTACCTACAACAGCTTGATTTCATTGCTAGATAAAATAAATCTACACTATCTTAAACTTTTCATGATGTTGTGTTGTTTGTAGTTCCAAGAAGGTAATAAATAAAATATTGTGGCAATAAAGTGAATCGCGACTACAATATCAATTTCTGCAGTTTTGTCATACGTACTGATATCATATCATCGTCCTAGTTACTTTATGGGACAGGTTACTTTAGTAAGGTTAGGTTAGGCTTATATTTATTTCTCAATTGTCTCGTACATTGAACTAAATTACCGCCCAATTCCGAAATAAACTTTCAAATTTGGTACACCCTACACCGAGAAAGACAGGTTCAAAAAAATTATATGAAGACCAAAACTTTCAAGTCTCGTACACCCTACACCGAGACACCGAGAAAGACAGGATCATAAAAATTATATGAAGACCAAAACTTTCAAGTCTCGTACAACCTAAACCGAGACACCGAGAAAGACAGGATCAACAAAATTATATGAAGACCAAAGCTTTCAAGTCTCGTACACCCTACACCGAGACACTGAGAAAGACAGGATCAACGAAATTATATGAAGACCAAAACTTTCAAGTCTCGTACACCCTACACCGAGACACTGAGAAAGACAGGATCAACGAAATTATATGAAGACCAAAACTTTCAAGTCTCGTACACCCTACACCGAGACACCGAGAAAGACAGAATCAACCAAATTATATGAAGACCAAAGCTTTCAAGTCTCGTACACCCTACACCGAGACACTAAGAAAGACAGGATCAACGAAATTATATGAAGACCAAAACTTTCAAGTCTCGTACACCCTACACCGAGACACTGAGAAAGACAGGATCAACGAAATTATATGAAGACCAAAACTTGCAAGTCTCGTACACCCTACACCGAGACACCGAGAAAGACAGAATCAACCAAATTATATGAAGACCAAAGCTTTCAAGTCTCGTACACCCTACACCGAGACACTGAGAAAGACAGGATCAACGAAATTATATGAAGACCAAAACTTTCAAGTCTCGTACACCCTACACCGAGACACTGAGAAAGACAGGATCAACGAAATTATATGAAGACCAAAACTTTCAAGTCTCGTACACCCTACACCGAGACACTGAGAAAGACAGGATCAACGAAATTATATGAAGACCAAAACTTTCAAGTCTCGTATACCCTACACCGAGACACTGAGAAAGACAGGATCAACGAAATTATATGAAGACCAAAACTTTCAAGTCTCGTACACCCTACACCGATACACTGAGAAAGACAGGATCAACAAAATTATATGAAGACCAAAACTTTCAAGTTATGTACACCCTACACCGAGACACCGAGAAAGACAGGATCATCAAAATTATATGACGATCAAAACTTTCAAGTCTCGTACACCCTACACCGATACACTGAGAAAGACAGGATCAACAAAATTATATGAAGACCAAAACTTTCAAGTTATGTACACCCTACACCGAGACACCGAGAAAGACAGGATCATCAAAATTATATGACGATCAAAACTTTCAAGTCTCGTACACCCTACACCGAGACACTGAGAAAGACAGGATCAACGAAATTATATGAAGACCAAAGCTTTCTAGTCTCGTACACCCTACACCGAGACACTGAGAAGGACAGGATCAACGAAATTATATGAAGACCAAAACTTTCAAGTCTCGTACACCCTACACCGAGACACCGAGAAAGACAGGATCATCAAAATTATATGACGATCAAAACTTTCAAGTCTCGTACACCCTACACCGAGACACCGAGAAAGACAGGATCAACATATGAAGAACAAAATAGTCCTAGCACAGAATTAATTATGTCCTAGCAGAGATTGTAGCAGAATATTATCATCAATTTAATGTGACAAGATATCAGACGCAAATGGAGGTGTGCATAAATTAATTAAAACAAAATAATAATAAGAAAAACATCGGTGTTGAGGCCAAATTCGTACTTCTTAATTTGCAATTTTGATATTTCTATTAATAAATATCGATTTCGCAACACCTGAATATAATGAAAAAATACCCACCTACTTAGTTTATAAAAACGGACACGTGCAGACAGATTAATAACATCAATAAAACATTTAGGCAGTTTTTGACAAACAATCCAACTTGGTACCAGGAATTAGCGTGACGGCATACTGACCAAAAGCGAGGCTCCAATAAATCATCAAGCAAGTTAACGTGTTCGCTAGTCGCCTGCTATTACGTATTCTATACGGAGCGCGCTGTAGCGGACCATTCATGAGTCCGCGGTGTACATTACAATTCATTATGAACCAGTGTGCGCGACGCGTCCTGATTTCCAGTTTAATTGGTGCCGTTGAGACAATCACACGGCTAATTGTTCACAACGCAATATTAGTCAGCAGTTATATCATAAAGTGACATGTACATAATGCTTACATTAACCACATCTTCCCGCATGAAAAACACCGAGCATAAAAGTTGACAATCTGCTCTCGCAAGCTTTAATAGCCAATTAACCTTTAGTGCAATCGTAAACGTGCCTACAAGCGATTTCAATACACTTAACGAAGTCAACGCATAAAACTTTACATACGTAAAGCAGAAAGCTCAGAGATGCGACTGTCGTTATCTAGTTGGTCCACTATCTAGCCTCAATCTAAATCCAATTAACAGCGATAAAATAAAATTAGTTAGCAAGCATATAAGGCGATACCATTCATGCTGAACTCAAATCATTTTATGGTAGACTATCAAACGGGTTTCTCTAATTGCACGACACGACACCTGAAGAAGTTTAGACCGTAAACCAAATTAATTTGAGCACACTATAAATGCTAATAATTTCATCTGCTGCTAATTAAATCAGGCTATTTCTAACGATGAAAGCATGGCATTAAAAGTATATTTTTGTTTTTATTCATTTGCCATAACGAGAGCGCCAATCTCGTCGGCGAAGCTGAGGATTGAGATCATCTCTTGATATCTCAGACAAGAATGTATACGAAAAACAGGTCATATCTATTTAAAATGCAGCCTACGACTCGGGCATAAAAATATATGAACAAAATGAACGTCTTTTAAATATTATTTATCATGTAAACAAGGCGCCGTGTTCCCATAATGCATTACAAACATTTGGTTTGCGATATTTTCTCGCGGAAGCAAGTAAGGGACGGTTTATTATTTTAATAACGGTCTGAAAGGTCGTAAAAGCTTTTTATTGTAGATACAAATAATAAATCTCCCTTTCCGGCCGTTGAGTACACGCATCCGGAGTGAAGAAATTAGTGACCCTGTAAAATTAACAAAAAACAAATAATGAAGCTCGTTAGCTTTCAAGTTTTTCTAAAGAGGCACCGATAGCCGACTTGTAAATGGTTGGGAGCTGCAATATTAATCAGAGAGGTAATTAATAAATGGCCATAAAAATGTCATAAGATGAAAGTCTCGCGGCAATGAATCAAAGTGCGGAGCTATTACGTCCTGCTGCTGGCTGTGCTGAGGGGGGATCGTCGCGTGCGCACCTCGCATCTGTTATAATTCTAAAGATAAACGAATGCGCTCGGGCACCCGGCCCTATTCGCAATGAGACCGCACGACAACGCCGTGGCGTTTCTATCGGTGATAGCTGATTCAGAACGAGAAATATGATTCCAACACCTAAATGTAACTCAACTCAACTTATATAAAGCGCAAGTTCGGTCATGCATGGAGTACTGCTCTCATCTCTGGGACGGATCTGCCAAATACCAGCTTGATGCACTTGAATCGATTGCCATACGGTCTTTTGTGAATCGGCAACGATGCGCTGGTCGACTCAAAGCTCCAGCTCCAGTGTTATCACCCTATCGGTTTTTTATCGATTACATTTCGGGGAGTGTGCGATGGAACTGCACAATTAAATTCCGCCAGGCGCTTTCCATCATCTGACTACAAGATGTACGGCAATTTGCCATCGGTACATGGTGGACATCCAACCCATACGCACAAAGCGTACTAAGGATATGAATTCCCTGCCGGAGTCTTTGTTTCCTGATAGCTCCAACCTAGGGGTATTTAAGTCAAGCGTGAATAGGTTACTTCCAGGCAAGCGTGCTTCACCGTCGCCCACATTATCACTTAAAATCAGGCGATAGTGGTCAAACGCGAGCACAACACAAAAAAAATTACTAAATTCCGACACGGGTAATTTAGACTAAATTGTCTGCAACTTTGTATTTACTTAAGCGAGCTAGATCTAGATGTTTAGTGCCAGTAACATAACATTCTTAATACATTGCTAAAAGCTATGGGGACTGGAGAGTAGTGGAGAGGGAACGCATTAACGTAAAGTGGTCCATATGGATGTTGGCTATCTTTTAACATGTGAAAAGAAACAAACATTGCCAGATTGTTGGCCACCGGACCAACCGGTCAGTGATCGTCCATTTATGTGGTATTTGATTGAATTAAACAAACTTGTGCGGACGAGCAATAAAGTTTTATGGTTTTACAATGATTGTCCCCTGCAGGCTCGGGGCTCCAGCTTCGTCGTCAGCCTATTCTTTGCTACCATGTACGGCAACCTGTCTACTACATTCAGCTATTTGCACGTTTCTATACCTATCGAACAAGGGCACAGATTGTAGTTACGATGTTATCTATACAAATGAACCAGTCTTTATCGATTATTGTTAATTACTTACAATATTCTACAACAAAAGGTGTGCTAATTGACGCCTACTAATCAGAATCAGTCACTTATGAGGAATTTGTACACCTGGTTTGTGCAACGGACTATACAATTGTAACTGTTCGCTTAATAATCGCATAAACTGCGCCTTAGTGCCAATAGTTTATGCTGATGCGCGGAATCAAAGAGAATTAAAATAAAAACCTTTATGTGGGGCTATAAAACTCAGGCTTAATTGTCGCTAACTTATAGTCCTTTGATGCGTCAAGAATGTTAACTAGACGCGTTGCACACATACCGGGGGCTGGCAGTATAAGTATGTAGCAACAGTTGCAACTTTATGACAGACAAGATTTACACAAAGGAAACAAACAGACTCATTCGTTTATTATCTCTGCCGATGTTTACTGTTGCGTACGATACTAGCGCTGCGCGGGCGCCGCCGAGACGCCCGCACGTTTGGATAATTCATAAGGGCACGGGTTTCCATCGAGAGCCGGACCTGGTACCGAGGAAACCATTCTTCCGGGTTGCTGTTTACATTTTATTGTTTACCCAAAATGGTAACTTAATAAGCTCTGTATAGATTTGTTAAATCGCCCCGTTATGGCTTTGTCAGTTGGCTCGCTCTGTGCATTACGCAATCCCTTTGTTCTCTTTGAAATCTATCGTTGCTATCTAATTTAATTTCAAAACGATTGTCTATTTGGAAAGCAATAAGGTAAAGCAAGCGCACTCGGTTTACGATGGTGGCCTAAACAACAAAGTGGATATTAACATCGAGCCGTCATTGAAGCGCGAAGTTGAAAATCTGCCCACCTTAATGGTCCATATTGGAATGGAATAAAAACTGGTCGTTTATACATGACGGCGAGGCGAGGGCAGGACCGCTGGCGCCAGCGCATGCTCGTTTTGTTGTTCAACCCGAACAAGTGATGCTGGAAAATTATCATATTTCACTATGGCACTCGCGTCTAACTTTTACGAGTCTTGAGGGACCGAAGTGATCCCAAAGAAATTTATTAATAATTATAATTGAAAATGACCTACAGACTTATAAACTCCAGAAACCGTTGACAGAAATAATTTTACGAACGACATTTTTATGATTATCGTGATTTTTATTACTAGTTGAATAAAATTCATATGTAATAAAACGCGGTGCCGGAAATTTATGCTCGTTAGTCAAAAGTCAAATATGAAAATCATAAATAGCGCTGCTTTGAGATCTCTTCGTAATAGTTGGTGCGCATATAAGAAGACGGCATAACTCAATAATCTGTAAATGGCGCGGAGTAGCGCAAGGCAACAGGCGCTGTGGTAGGAATCATGCATGCGCACTCAATCCCATGGCACGACACGACTCGCCTCCGAGCCAGCCGGCGCACACACGTCAAAATGAGTACTTTAGTGGGTCAAAAATATTGGAAATAAGAGAACTGATAATTGATGCGCTTTTTGATTGCTATTGCAAAACCTCATCCTATCCTACCACTTGTGACATGATTCGGTTTATCTAAATGGAGTAAAAACCATTATGTCACATTTTTTTGTATACCAGCAATATTGATGTCAATTATTGTTTCATAAGACTGAGTCTTTATAAAAATGGTATGACTCGCTACTTACAAAAATATAGTGTCTACCTTATGAAAATAAAATGCTTTTTATCAACAAATTTTCATTTTTTAACACTTAAGACAATTCCATTTTTGGTAATGTTCATTTTTTGATTGGTTGATTCACTGCAACTACCCGGAAAAAAAACATACTAGCTTTAAAATGCGTTGTTATGCGGTTCTAGTTTTAACACCACGTTTAGTCAATGCCTTAATGAATACAAATATCATGCTCATACATCGATACTTAGCGGGACTTTTTTTGTATCTCTGAGAAAATCTGAAGTATTTGTAAAAATCATTTGTTTGTTATTACAGTTCATTTTGCGACTCAATTAATTTTAATCACAAAAAAACACATTAATTTATTAAATACATACCTGAAGAAATAATACCCATAGTAAATTCGAACACTTTGCGAAAAACTGACGAAAAAATGCGGCTTGTAACTTTCGATGTTTGAAGGTAACTATCGACTCGTTATTTGACGTTTACCTGCTCGACCTTTTTACGCCTTTGTTATGAATAGTAACAAAATAAATTGTACTTACTTCGAACAAAGGACTATCTGGCTTTGTAAAAGCAATGAAATTATGACCGTACGTTCTTGCAAATAAAGCTCATTTTGACCCCCTAAAGTACTCATTTTGACGTGTGTGCGGCGACAGAAAAAATCTCACTTGCCTAATAAGGACCTAGTACGTGCTTGGACACTACCGTTTGCGATTATCTCACGGTCCGCAGAACGGGGTCATGTGAGAACCAAATTGCTGCTTCTGTACTTAATGACCACTTTTAAAATAAATAACCCCAACTTGGAGTCACGGAATCCTTTTGAGTCGTGTACGATGTAAATGATAAGGTTTTTTGCGACGCGCCGAAGGAAACAGTAAAACTAGATGATAATATTTATGTGACACGAGAGCCAAAGGAAAACCAGTTGTGGGCACTTCACAAGGAGAATGTGTTTTGAGTCGCTTAGTACTGTAATTACGTGGAGCACAGACAAATTATATCCTTAGTAAGGGCAGTAAGCGGTGTCATTTATGCGGGGAACCGCTCCAATTAAGGCCTTCAATTAAAATCGACAACAAAGTATTTATAAAACATATATTCACAATAACTTTATGTATTCTACTGACGTATGAATTACACGTTTATAGGTGGTAATGAAGTTGATTAAACAAGCGTGAATAAGCACTGATTATATGACCATACGTGGAAATCCCTTGTTGAATGAAAATAATAAATGCTAGAAACTTCATGTGGTCACATTGAAAATACTGGCGCCTAAGAAATGCGATAACAAGTTATCTAGAAAAACAAACTGCTACGTTATGGGATGGAAGTGATTAATTAACTGACTCGTTTAAAGTAAACATACAATATACCAGCAAACGTATTCGTATCCTATGGTTGACTGGTAACGAACGTGAAGTTGAACAATCCCAGATTAGGAATTCGGTATAAAGCGGTCCACGGATTGAATATCAAGATGGTCCGACCTATAAACGAAAAACGAACCGGTTAGTATTATCGATGGCGAGCCGCGATAGGGGGCGAGGCGCCTGCCCGACGACCACCGCCGGCAGAATAATTGGACACCACAGGACTTCACACCATACACAATGAGCACCTCAGCCCCGGCCAGAGCGAGACGGGTAAACTCCGAATAAGAACCGTAATTTCACAAATAAATTGTCTCGAAGCACTCGAGTTTCGGAATGGAGAATTGGAATCGACGTTATAAATGGTACAGGAATGGAATTTGAGGACGCGGACGCTTAATCGAAACGTTTTCATCTCGTTATTGCGTGTTTTTGTACAGATAAAGAACTCGGAGCTGTGTATGATATTAATGTGAGCGAGATTCAAGATGACGCGAACGCGATGGTAATGAAAAGGATAAATTCTGAATTTAAACCGTATGATAGGAGGCATTTGATTTGTTTTCAGAAAGATAGCTCGGGAAGAGATAAACATATAAGACATTTCATCGGTAAGGTCACCAAAAACAACCAATCACGCATCATCCATCACATATAAGCGCAAACATGATTTCACAATGAACTTGGCCAATATAATCACAAGTCCAGTGTATAAAATACGAGAATTCAAACGAGTCATATCAAAACACTGACTCAATAGCTTTGATTAGAGAACAATGTTTTGTCAGTATACGTCTTCAACTCCTCAGGCACGTTTCTTCGATGTCCGAACCAATATTTTTGTTGAATTTTGAATGCTTGCAAGACTTTAGTTCTTAAGTTACTTCTGCAATAGCATCTTTGGGAAATCTTTGATGTCCCTGAAATAAATCTTTCAGCTAAATTATTAATTCTTGCAAGAATCTAATTCTTCATTTGCATACTGCTCTTCGATGTCCCTAAACGACTTCTTGTGATTAAATTATGAGTTCTTGAGTCGTGTCAGACTCTAGATGTAAATGCTTCTGCTATAGCACACCACTCACAAACTTTCAATTAAAGTCCTAATTTTATTCACCCAACCCACACTACAATAACGTCTGCCCTTGTTAATTTTGAAGAAACCAGAATCCCAAAACAAAATCCTTAGCGAAACACATTCATCAAAGGAGATCTTTATCTGAGCAAGACCTCAACCATAAACTTGGAAGGTACGAGTATCATGATCCAATGTTATCATTAAGAGGAGAATCTCATTACGGGTTCGTTCACCCACTAGACGTCGCGGAATTCAGCAGGCGACCGGGTATTTTGGTCCGGCGGATGCTAGTAGGCTTCCTCAGCAGTAAATCCACAAATATATAAATAAACGTTTTCATATTGGCCACTGCATAAAGTTTATGCGGACTTTTACGAGGACTGGCGTCGATAAGGATGCCCTTTTGAGTACTACGATATATGCTCATCAATAACTGTTGTAAAATGAACATTTAATCTGTTGTTTGAGAATTTATTGAAATCGAATATAATATTTATTTAGTTACTACATCCTCTCAATATAAACCAAAAAAATCGATCGTAGGTTCTCATAGTTATCGTTATATTCTGATTAGGTTTTCATTTTATTTGCACCTGCACTTACGCTGATTTTGTGTAACTTATATCATCTCCAAGTCAACTTTCTTTCTTATAAGAACGTAGTAAGACTACTCGGGGAAAACGCTACATAAACGCATCCAGGGCACATGCTTATTAGAAAACCTCTGAACCATTCATATCAATTCATCTAAAAGATATAGCAGGGCTGAATAATAACTTGCAACTTCAGGCCGTTCATCCAGCTACAATGTTGCAGATATTACTTAGGCTCGTACTTGGAAATAAGATAAAGCCTATAATAATATTTTGCTTGAAAATTCCTCTTGTAGAGATGGTCAGTGTTCATAGAAACGCTAATACCTTACAGCGAAACTTTGTAATTCGCGTGAAAGCTGTATTGACTCCGAGAAAGTAATGTTGTCCCTATTTACAGAATTTCGCCGAACGCTTCAATAAATTTCGCCGTTTTTACTATCTTTGTGACTTCTTATTCTAAATCTGTTACATCATTACCGAATATGATTTTCGCTGTGATTAACAAACAATAGACTTTTTGGTTTTGGCATAATAATATGTAACTTGCTAACGTTGCAAGAGGTATTTCTTGTCTTATGCTGTTTGATCTTGCTCCTGCGTAAGAGAATCTGCATGATGCTCATACTCATCTGTCTCTGCACCAGACTTGGGACCACACATGTCATGAAACTCGCTTTATGAAACCGCCTTGCTTTTCTGCTCGCCTTGTAAAGCTAAGAAGCGTGACAGCAGATACATACTTATCTCGGCAGCGCGTGTTTAAACAAGTACCATAAACATCAATGTTATTTTAGTGCGCCGTTCGTTGGCACATAACTTTACTATGAACTCTCCCAGAACTTGTCAAAGAAAACCAAACAATATGAACAAAAAACGAGCTCTGCTTGACCAACCAATTAAATATCGATTAACATAAAGACATTCAAGATAAAGTCGCCAAATAAGTCAATAATCGATTCAATTTATCTGTTCCAAAGCGAATATGAGTCAATAAAAGGTTGCGTGCGAGTTTTACGTGGGAGAGGGACGACGCGTATAAAGGTGCGCGGGCGCAGACACCCGCTAATTAAAAGGATTTTGTTAGCTGTCAACGTGAGATAAAACCCCGCTTTGATGTCGCCGCTCCGCCGCACTTTAAACGTTGATCGGGGTTATTAAAACTATTTATAGGGAAAAGTTGCTTATTCAGGCTAGACGGGCGTAAATCAACGGGATTTACTGATATGGTGATCATTTGGTTTAATGTTTGGGCTGATAGTTTTAGGCTGTCCCGAATTCCACATTTTTATATTCGAGGACAAAAAACTTTCATTACATTTTTTACTGAAGATTTTATGATAAGAAAGAGTCCTGACTTCCTGAGCGTCATTAACTACGGCTAAGCACTTGGATACAATATGGAGATTGAAGACGGAAAGAGTACACAATTTGTAACGACTAACCAGACGTTATCTTATCATTTTGAGGTAACAATGGCTCGTTTAGCTTACTTTTGCTTAACGATAAGCTTTGTAAGAACAACACGATTATCATGAACAGCCGAGTTCACCTGACTGATAAAGATGACAGATCGTGTACTAATTATTGGACTCATCATGTGGATGGATGTCAATAGCCCCATTTTATTTATATTTTTTTTTTTTTTTTTTTTTTTTAAAACGTTGCCCCACACTAGAAATTTCTTCCTGTATCGTGGGTGGTTTATATGAACCTCAACAATTAACGGTCGCAAACGGAATACTATGATATCATCATATCAGTATCGCAATAACAACTGTCCGCAAACATTCGGGCCGACCAAGCCAGGCTTCGATTAGAGCAGCATCGTCCATTCGTCCCAATTGACGCCCATTTCCTACGATATGCACAATTTGAAAATGTGCGTCATTCGTGTCATACAGCGTTGTCTCACATGAACTGTTCATTGGCAATATTGTCTGTGATTGAATCCTGCATGCATTTGTCACAACTGTTCGGACTATTTCAGGCCAAGTTCTCAGAACAGCGGCAGCTAACTCGCGCTCCGAGAGATCCTTCTTCTGTAGCTACAAAATGACAACATGAGCAATGAGAATGCGACAAGGGGCGTTATGGCACTGTTTAAAACTAGAGGATGTATGTGTTCCTACCTTATGTAAGCTTTTTTTAACACTCAAACTAGGTGTTAGGTTCCAGCACTACCATCAGCCTAACTGTGTCGGACTGCAAGCCAAGCAGGCTTGCAGTCCGACACAGCATGCCTTTATTGAATTTGGACGATAACAAAATTAATTCTACCACTTCCATATTCGAGCCGTATGATCTGAGGCGTCGTACATATTTTCAAATTATGTAAGTTAGTGACAGATCTATGAACTGCGATGCAAAATCATCATCTACATCGCAGTAACTCATGTCTTAATTGACCCTTCGCACTTGCTCTTGATTACATGCCTCTGATAACGTCGTGAGCTGATGATCTGGTCAGCAGACAAAGTAATTTGGTTTCTTAATTAGTGTATGTTTTCCAAACAAACACATTACCTTTACCCAGGTATGCAAGCTGTGATCCTTGACGTCTAAAGCAGTTACAATAATATTAGTGTGGATGGGTTTTTGTGTTAAATGTTTGGTAATTAGGAAAAAGTAGTTCGCCATTGTTGTCGAAAACGTACGGTGATAAATGACAACCACAACGGTAAATAAAATCTGAGGAAAAACTGACTACAAGTGAAAAACAAACTTGAAAACACACAACAGACGGAAATGAGCTTTTACAGTTTAGCATTCATAAAGAAAACAAACACTGTATCGGTTAATGACATATTAACACAACAAATAATATGTTTAATGACTTTCCGGGCCGAGAAGAGACCGGTACGAGTCTTACGACCACAATAGACCTCTAACGAAAGGATTAGGTCCGGTTTCGGATTTTGTTAATGAGACCCCTTTGTGGCCCTCTTCGCGGACCGACGGAAATCATTTATTTAACCGTAACCAATTGACATTTCCATATATTTTTTTAAAGTTATAACGTTCCACGGGTTTGTTTTTAAGTCTTCGCCTACGCTTTAGCTTAAGAAACTGGTCACGAAGCATCACAGCCAGTTCAAACTACCGTACAGTCGTGTAGGATGCCTATTTATGTACTGAACTATTTAAAACAAGATGAGTGGCCGTTACGAAGTGATAGATTGCGTATTTCTGGTAGCTAATTTAGGTTTCACTATAACAAAGGAACGGTTATAGAGAACTTTCTTGGAGAATGAGGTCTACTCTCCAAATACATCGTTTGCGTATGAGGCAACAAAGTATCGGGCAGTTTCTATGAAAAGCACTCGCACACCATGCGGCGTGTATCACTATAATCAATAGAAGCAGACCGGGCCACGGCGCCTGCCGTCAATCAAACTGACTGACATCATATCATTCCTGGGTTCCTTAATAAAACATCTGCCGAGTAAACTTCTCGGATTCAAAGCGGATGATAGTGTTAGTACAAGTTTATTTATATTTTGGAAAAACATGACTGAACAAAATTTATCCTGATTCATTTGATGCCAGAATATTTTAAACATAGAAATTGGAACATAAAATACAAAGTAAGCCACATGTGTAAAACGAATGTTGTTTTAGAGAACGAAGTCAGTGTAGTTGAAGGTATCAAAATTTAATGAACACATAAACCAGCCTATACGCTAATAACCAGAACAATAAAAGCCATTGAAGAACTACACAATCCAAGAAACAGGAAACCGTAATTGGAAAGAAATACCGATTTATAGGCACGAAGTCCAGCAAGCCAGCAACAGCCTTCGAATGAGAAAAAGAAGAAAACAGTGCTTTCAATACTGTTCGGTTTTCGAACAATAAGAGTGCGTGTTTAGACCCTGCGCCGAGGAAAGGGTCTAACAAAATCATTTTAGTCGGACCACAAGAAATATCACACGTCGTAAATGGAGATGAGACGGTATTATTTACGAGTGGGCTCTCACACGGGATATGGCGCACAATCCGCTTTTGAAGAGGGCTCTAACGAAGTAACCTGGACGTCAATCAAACTGTTGTATCACTGCGGACAAAGCCGCTCCGAACGGATGGTTTTATTTGATAGGAAATGTAAACGAAGCTGATGGGAGATGCAAGGACTGTAGTTACATTAGCTCTTAATCAGTAAGTATTCAAAGTTTACAAAAAGAATAACGGTAATTTGAAACCCTTTGAAAGTTATGATATTGTTGATCCACATAACAACGAACGAAGAATCTTGATATGCCCAGAAAACCTCAGTCCATACCATACCATTCTTAACGAGAAAATTTTAATTTAAGACGAATAAAACTCTAAAACTGTGCAGTTCTATGAAGAAACGTTCAAAGATAAAGATCTTTTAATTGGCCGTTAAATAACTGTTAGACACGTTTAAAATAGAACGACAGACTTTGTTTCCGGTGCTGATAGTAGTAAAAGCTTGTTTGGTAGCAGCCCATGGAAACGATTGTGTCCAAATATTTGAATTTCCATTTTATGGAAGAAGTCATTAGCATAAAGTTACCGAGATACAGTATTTCTGTATGAATTTGCAATTACAATAGAGAAGGTATTTCCGTCGGTAGACGTATCTAATTCCATGGCGCCTCTTTAATTACAAAAGTTTTTATCTTTTTGCAAAATGAATGGCTTTGCCCAAAAAAGCGCGGGTTATGTTATAAATGGTAAAAAAAAAGCTATAACTTTGATATCGCCGACGAAAGCATAGACCAAAAGACGTTAGCAGAATTGGTAGTGTATATGATTGTACTAATAAAATTTAATTCATTAAAATGAATCTTAGAAGTAATGCGTTTTATTAAAGTGAGACGTAATATGAGATTGTTGTTAGATCATATTTTATCTTGTATTGTGTGGATTGTATTGAAAATATCGTTTTATTTGCTTTAATTGGGGCTCATTGAATTGTTGACTGATTATAGAACAGGATTCATATGCAAATTAGTGAGAAAAATAAGTCCTCCTCATTAAGAATCATCAATAATATCTGAGAAATATCATACGTTTTATTATGAACCTTTGTGAATAACACCTAAGATATTTTTACAAATGGCTCTTAATCATCTCATTTTGTTACCTAAGGAAACCTTCGTCATTTTAATGCAACACCTAATGGCAATCACAATTAGGATGAGCCCGCCTCAAATGCCAGCCATTATTCATTGGACAAAAAAACATATATTTATCCCATTTGAAGCTGTATATTTGTGTAAAAACACATATTCTTGGGGCGAATATGATTTATATGATTCCAATCTTATATCTGCTTTCATTTAATTCTAAAATAAACCCTAAGGCTATGGTAATAAGGGAGTTAGTATTAATTTAATGTGTGTAGTCGAAGGTCGACGCAGGCGCCGGGGAGCCGCGTTTTTTCATGTAGATTTTATTTTATTATCCGAGGTCGGATAGGAATACCGAATGGTTGATGAACACCACAGGTACGGGTGCAGACGGACGCCGATCATATTACGAAATGTTTCAATAGTATAATATCGCTCTTGCGTAAATAATCTGAAAAATACCAAGCAACAATGTTTTTGTAATGTAAGATTTTACTATTGGAAACTTTTATAAAAATATGAAAGTTATACAAATTCATCGTATTTGAGGATGAAGCAAAAATTCTTAAAACCGTTTCGTTCAAAAGTTTATGATTAGTTTAGTAACTGAATAATTCTATGCAAACAATTTCACCCACGTAGTTTATAGGCAACGAAGAAAACGTATTGCGCCGACCCCAAGTAACAAGAGACAAGGGCAGGAAGATGATGAATTGGTAAACAACGTTTTACGTTACTACCCTCATGTTTACGATAACCGAACACGAGTAATGCAATTAATCCGTAATTAACGTTATTCGATAACATAATTAATAAACTGGAGTAGTAGACTGTTTGTAGATAATGCCGGGGTCACGAGTACATACCAGTGTTAGTTTTCAATTAGTGCATGGCAGGAACATGTAGACTTTAATTAATATTGCTTTCTTAGAACCCTGATAAATGGACGTTTTTTCGTTGACTCTATGATATCACATCACGCTATGGAATAGTGTAAGATTGAAGGCGTCAAGACTCCAGATGCTTTTAGTCTGTTAATAGTTTGAAATCACGCTACCATAAATAATCTTAATTATAAAACTATTTTCATTTTAATTGGTACATTTTTTCCTGCATTGCACAATAGCTACACACTCAACAGTAAGTACCAAAATAAATCAAGACCCAATAATACATTCTGAAATAGTATACCTACAAAATTACAGAAGCTAAAGATGCACCAAAGTGAATCTCGTTATAAATATGAGTGTATAGCGAGAAGCGCTGGGAGCTGGCAGGTATACCGCAGTGCATTTAGATAATAACAGGGATACGTGGCGCAGGCGCAGCCTCGCCCGCCGCGCGGTGCGTCCGCGTGCCGGTAGCAATTAGCGTTTAGACCCATACAATTATTGCTACAAATCGATGTAATTGAACATGGGAACAAAAAACACCACGACCATTTCTAGCGATTCAACTTGAGACGCAGTATTTATGAATGAAAATGTTAGATTTATGAATGTGTGGTGCAATATCTTTTAGTAAGGTAATTATATCGAATAAAACGATTCGACTTGCCAGCTGTCGTTAGTTTTAATTAACAAAAATAAAACAGGTGATTTTGAATAGATGCCACAAAAGATTTAATTAAGGGCACACATAATCGATTATGAACGGTGCGACAACGAAAATTAAACGACACTTTTGGGTGGACAAAACATGAACGCTATAAATCGGCGTTCCCCGACACAAAAACATGCCCAAAAAGAGTTAAGCGTTCGGGAGATCGTCGAATACAGATTACCGGGCGCAGGTGTTAAATAAAAATAATAAAATTCGACGCGGACCATTTTAAAAAGAGGAGTGGAGGCGGCCGCGCGGCGCCGAACGAGGCGTAATTTCGTTCGCAACGCCCGCCCAACAAAAAACGACGTGTACCATCGAGTTAACCACGAGCCCTGCACATCGCCAATATTCGCCATTCAGAGTCAATCCGCACGCGTAGCCGGCGTCTATTTTAATGCAATAAAAGCACGGCCATAACTCCCACGCGCCTTTGACGGCAAGATACCCTTATAAGAGCAGATACGATTTAACAGCGTGTGACAAAAAACGAAAGAGTATACGCTATAGAAACCTGAGTTCGAATAGGTGTTCATAATAAAAAAAAAACTCAATCGAAAGGATCAGTACAAGTACATTCAACTTCAGAATTCGGCTATAGATTACCGAGGGAAATGGAGGGGTAATCAAGTCACATTAAACATTTACAGGCTCGACTGACAAATTGACCACTTCCGAGAAGTAAATTCGACGTGAGAGGTAATGCGAAGTAAATAAAATGGTCGACGCAGTGCGCGCGCAAACTGCAATTAGGGGGAGCAATTCCTCTTCGCACGTACGAACAAATTGCAGGCAGCAAGGCTGGCCGGCCACCGCAAAAAGTGCAGATAACATGCACAGAGCAATCCGAGTGCAGTGACGCTTGAGAGATACCCCTCCGGCGATATTGCATCACTAATCGCACACCATCCACGTAATACTGCAGGAATAGAGAAATGCCATCAACAACTCCATTTTGTAGTGGCAAAAGAAATTTAACTACATACCAATGACTGAAGGCGTCATTATTAAGGTTTGATACCATTCGTGCGGCGCCATGCCACAACAAAAACTACTGAGTACGTAGAGCAATCAACATGACAAGAAAAAAATTAGAACCGCACAAATTCTTAAGAAAACATTTAAAAGGCCTCAAGCCCGATTTATAAACGGAAAGAGGTCATTAAGTAGAGCTTAACGTTTCGAAAGGAATCCATGGGGTAGTACCCGAAATAAATACCATCTAATGTGTCAGTATTATTGGACGTTAAGCCCAAGTTTAATCAAGGGCATGGACAGGATGAATAAATAACAGGATTATCGTACCATCGCACATGTGATCCGAACATCCTTCAACGAGCCAAGATTTACGGTTTGTTTTCAGTTATGTAAGACCTTCGTAGGCCTACGGCAGGAGTACCTACAGCTTACGAATGGGGGACAGCTAACCAATACAAAGGACGCTCTGGACTGAAACTGTTACAAGTCTAACAAGAGTCTGCACAGAATCAATGCATAATGGTATTGCAAGAGAAACATTACACGCATTAGCGGAAATATACAAGTCAGACGGGATTACATTGAAGCGATAAATTATTTTCTCGGCTAGTTACCGCAAAACTTAATATATTATCATATAATCCAATCGCATATAATAAGTTAGCGCGTGAAGTGGTCGCTCGTGTAACTCGATATTTTGATACTAGTCGGATAATCTTTTAAACTAATGATAATAATGCTGTGGCAATATTGGTGCTCACATTACGTTCGGCCATATTATCGCCGCATCTCGTCGATATTTAATTCTCCATCGAGGAGTGCACCGCCTACATTATCCGTCCCTGATTTAAATTCATCGATAGCAGCTTGTAAATACAACTCTGAATGTACGCTACATATGTTATGAAAGGAAACAGATTCTACAACTGAACTCGGAATCAGCCGGCATTCATTACGTGTCACAAGTATTTCTATGTCAACGGATGATGATTTGTTATTATAACATGTTGAGGCCTTTTTATTAACCGTTTTGTTTTGTTTTACAGGTATATAAAGTTTAATATCTCGTGTTCAGTACTTCAAAGAACATTCCAGCTCGCCCTGTCAAACATTGTCTCGAAATAGTCCAAGTAGACTAAACCATCGAATTAGGCGTCCAGCAAGTTGAAAGTGTTGCCAGTAAGGAAATACATCGGAATGCGATACATTGTTATAATCCAAACAGCGCTTGTTGTTAAACAAATAGCTCATTTTAGAGGGGTAACGCCCTAGATTGTAAACTGCGTTACTTACAACAATACGTTCTTAGTATTTTCCGTTCGGGTCAGCGACTTGTAAACAAACGTGTGCGTGGATTTGTACAGAAATAATATGTTCCAAACTCGTGAGAAATTCGTGACGTGCGATGAGATTAATATGGAAACTTGCTGCATTTTTGTCCTCCAACCATATATCTCCACTTCAACGACCGAGCAATGACACTGTAAAATCTTCTAACGTCTTCAAGTCTATCTTGAGATCAAAACCCGCCCGAAATAGACCATTATGTTAAGGTTTAAGTAATAATACTAAGTGAAAGATGTAACGATAATGGTGGGCGTTTTAAAACTATAAATGAATATCCAAGTGGTAGATTTGAATTATAAGATAGGATACGGTCACAATCCGGACCGGCTCTTAGTGCCAACAATAGCAATGATTTCCTATTGATGCACAGATCAAGCAATCGAGCCATAGATCTGTGCTCTAACATCAATTCATTTTGCTTAATGTTTTTGAGCCACGAAAAAAGCGGTGTCTGAACACAAGATACGGTGCAACAAAGAAAAGAAGCAGTTTGATAGAGGAGGTAAAGGATGTTTTTTTCAGAGGTATAGAACTTTAAATTGGCAACACTGTTTTAACTGGCGGCCATTTTGTCAGTTGTCAAGTGATTTGTGTTTAGTTTGGTTTGGCATTTCAACATGAATAGACTGACTCCTGAACAACGCTTCCAAATTGTGCAAAGTTCTCGTTTCGTGCAAATTGGCCAGGACGTTACAGTCAATGGGGACCGCTATAGAGCCCTGATTACAGACTTTTTCGTTCCTCCATTGAACAACCATGATGTGCAGGAGCTGTGGTTTTAACAAGACGGCGAAACATGTCACACAGCTCGTGCCACAATTGATTTACTGAAGGAAACGTTTGGTAACCGCATTGTTTCACGTCCCGGACCCGTGAATTGGCCCCTCTTAAGATCGTGCGATTTAACGCCGCTAGACTGGGGATATGTGAAGTCGCTAGTTTACGCCGATAAGCCCGAAACGATCGTCCACTTGGAGGACAACATTCGCCGCGTTATTGCCGATATACGGACACAAATGTTGGAAAAAGTGATTGAAAATTGGACCACCAGATTAGATAACGTCCGAGCCAGCCGTGGCGGTCATATGCCAGAAATCATATTTAAATTATAATGCCCAAAGATTTTCTTTTGAATAAAGTCAATATTATGTCAATTTTAAAAATTTATCCTCGTTTTATTCCATTTCAAAGTTCTATACCTCTAAAAAAACACCCTATATTATAAAGGTTAGATAAAAACTTACTTCACAGAATTCAACCGATAATGCCCATATACAATTAATATAACATGATCGTTTGCGATAATAATTGCAAAATATCATAGCAAGCACCTTGATTTGCAACGATAAAGGCACATAAAAGGCAATTGTAATGATTACCGGTGAACTAATACCGCAAGGTCGTTTTCAATCGTTGATAAAGATTACAAGGTACTGATATTCTTAATCAGTTTGTGGAAAATTCACGTTTATTACATTAATCAAACAACTCGCTTTTAAACCAACTGTAAAACAGGAAAACTATTTAACATTCAACTGTCCGTAATTCTACATTGTATATTTTTGCAGCCCTCGTTGCGTAAGTATCTTCTCTCCGCTCTTTTGCATCCAGGGTACTCTAGCTAGATAGACCAATGGAATCCTTCTAAACTCGTTTCATTTTTCCTTTTAAAAAAAGACTAGCTTTTAATTTCACTAAAAGCGTATCTCTGAAGTCAACCGCTATTTTCGGGGCTTACACCTTTCCTGGTGTAAAAATACGAGTAAATCGCTGTTATGATGACCACTTGGAAGGGAATCGGTTTAATACGTGATCGCATCAAGGCGAGTTTCCGATTCGTCACGCCGCATCAGGACATTAAGATGGACGATATTACGTTTCTGTACAGCTACAAATGTTTTATGTTTTGCTCGTGCATCCAGCCGGCTATAATCTATTCAATTTCAGTTTTTGTTCCAGTTCATGTTCACTTCTTAATTTTTATTTAATCGTATTGTATTTTTTTGCGGGTCAGATCAATCTATCGGTCAAAAGTTAGAGCTAATGGGATGTATTATATGTGAATAATTGATCATCAGATTTGATGATCAGCTTAGATGCTTGTTTTGAAAATAGCATAAAGGATCCGGTAAGTAATGTGGAAAACTATATGATTATGACTACAATCATTGACTGTTGATAATTTATTCATGATGTACTT
Organism: Orthosia cruda; assembly: GCA_964057195.1. Taxonomy (NCBI): domain Eukaryota; kingdom Metazoa; phylum Arthropoda; class Insecta; order Lepidoptera; family Noctuidae; genus Orthosia; species Orthosia cruda. The sequence goes on along the minus strand of OZ059843.1, from coordinate 31,226,909 downwards.
TATAACAAACTAGCTGACCCGGCAAACTTTGTTTTGCCATAAAAACACCAAACATTCACCTACCCTACCCTACCTAACCTACCCTACCCTATATCCGTCTCCTGGCTCTAAGCTACCACCTCACCAATTTTCAGCCATATCGGTAAAGCCGATCTTGAGTTATAAATAGTGTAACTAACACGACTTTCTTTTATATATATAGATAGATAATATGTTAGTACATACTTGATTATAAAACACTACAGACTTAAGAAAACGTTTAAGCAATAATTTATGTTACCACATGAAATAAAATTCCATTACATAATGCACAATGTAATTGTATATAATTCGGCTTAACGCCTACTATCAGAGTCAGGGGGACGTTTGAATACTCTGAATGATATTTTACAATCGTTATTTCACGTCTTGAATGCAACAATCGAGGTATCATGACGCGAGTGGGCGGGATATGCCGTCATTGTCATCTACGAAAGACGTAGAAAAAGTTCTTATGGATTATTTTATAATGTTAGTCCTCATAGGATTTTCTTAGGAAAAATAACGCATTATTTATATTTTACTCAATAATCTACAAGTGGTTACCATAGGCAATGTATAAGTAATCATCACAACATCGTAATGAGGCGGATAGTTGTAGTAGGTAATTGCAACCCTGTGTCGAGGAGAACTACCTACCTAGTTTCACTTATTTAATTTTCAATACAGAGAATTATACTCAACTTGATATTGACTTAAAACTTGGGTTTTATGGGTGAAACAACCAGTAGAAAACATCCTAGGCTGATTTCTTATGCGTTTCTTGTAAACGTATTTTTAAAATAATTGACAGGAAAATAATACACGCTGCGCTTGCTTGCGCTATAAGATTATTAAAATTATGTACATACACATAACAGCATGTTTTATTTACTTGAATTATGGTAATATGCGAAACTGCACAATTTTGTATTTCAGTAACTGCAGTCGAATTAATTCAGTTCCAAAGCAGGCAATAGCCAAAACATTCAGAGTGCAGAAGCTGCCGTGCCGCCCTCAGAAGGAATCTATCTACAAGGTTTCATTCAGTTGTAGTTTTTTGAATAAGAAGAATTAAGGTTGAGGTACACAAGAACTTATTAACTTTATTGGTCTATTGACTTAGTCACCGCCAGATAAAAAAAAAAAATCGTTAACACCTGACCTCTACCAATATATTCCAATATTTCAAAAAGATACGAAAAAAAATTAAAGGAACTGTCGCTAACACGATGAAAACAAACGTACCGTGGTAAGGGGCGTCCTTAACCCTTTCACTTGGCATGAGTTACAAAACTTTTGGTCAAAACCATGTTCAGTCGTATTTATTTAAGTAGGTACTTACTAGTATAATGAAACTCATATTTATACCAAATTATAACCTTTATTTTACAATTATTTTCAGTAATTGTAAGTTCATATCTCATAAACCCTTGGACCGATTTACATTATTTAAATGGATGAAATGGCTCTACCTTTCATTTGAGACCAAAATTATCAAAATATTTATCTCCTTAAACAAAAAAACATGTTTTCAAGTTACGTCATTATACTTTTTGGTACAAGTCGGCTTAATTACTTTTATTTTTTTGTTATCTGGTGGAGACTTTACCTATGGAGGTTTTACGTTACTATAATCAGCAGGTTAACTCTCAGTCACAGTCTTGAACATTTTCTGAAATTATTTTTCTTAAGGATAAAGTGTTTTTATTCGAAGTCATCGATGTTATTCCTCGTGATTTATACTACCCTGGAGAAGGGTAAAAGCAGTCCCAAGTTCAATGAGCTTAAAGCAACAATAGTCTCGTCAGTTTGAGGAGCGCGCACCGCTCGCTAGCGCCATTGTCACGAGGTGTCGGGCACCGAATCTCGACAGGGGAAAAACGTAAAAGAAATAACCTGCATCTCCAGTTAGGGCTGCCAGCATATAGAATGGCATTTTATAACCAACCGTATAAATTAGATATTTTATAGGAATGGAATAAATAATTACGTTATAACTACACATGTATAAAGAATGTCGCATATGTAACAAGATAAGCACCCGTTGTCCGTATGCATGTAATGCATGTTAAGACGAAGACTAACGCTGACGACCTTGAGGGAACAAAACGCGCACTCGTTTCACACCCGCGGGACCTGAAATTCAGTAGTTGTTTGTACTTTTCTTATTATTCTATGACTTAAAAAAACCCTCAGATCTAAATGTAGATAATGTAAATTGTCTTTGCGATCGTGACAATTTCATTAAAATACGCCCGGAGGTTTTAGTGCGATTGTCATGTTTTTGTCCGTGTTAGACATAACTTTACAATTTAATTGCACTATGTTCATCATCATCATCATTCATCATTTCAGCCGAAAGACGTCCACTGCTGGACATAGGCCTCCCCCAGGCGTCGCCACATTGACCGATCCCGTGCGTCTCGCATCCAGCGCCTTCCCGCAACCTTAACCAGGTCATCAGTCCACCTAGTGGGAGGCCTTCCAACGTATCGTCTTCCGGTTCGCGGTCGCCATTCCAGAACTTTTCGGCCCCATCGGCCATCCGTTCTGCGAGCAATGTGCCCTGCCCACTGCCACTTAAGTTGGGCAATTCTTCGGGCTATGACGGTAACTTTGGTTCTCCTGCGGATATCATCATTTCTGACGTGATCACGCAAGGAAATTCCGAGCATAGCCCTCTCCATTGCCCTTTGGGTGACTTTGAGCTTTCTGATAAGGCCCATTGTGTGCGACCACGTCTCGGTCCCATAGGTGATCACTGGCAACACACATTGGTCATAGACTTTTGTCTTGAGACACTGCGGTGTTCCGTATGGTGCCGGACGTAAAGAATTTCACCATCCCATGTCTTCCCGTGGGTGTCGTAAGAGGTCGCCTCTTAAAGTAAGGGACAAACCAGAGAATGGGCAGCAGCGTTCTCTGTGCTTCTATAACAACCATACTGCGATCGCCAACCCGCCTGCCAAGCGTGGCGATTATGGCAAAACTCCCCCAATGAATAGCACACTATGTTACACGAATAAAAATCAAAATTTTCTTAGATTAAATTATCAAGAAAATGCTATAATGTAAAATACATTTTTTTTTCCAAAAAAATGCGTCTAGCAGTTTAGACGTGATTACTACTACACTACTGAGGGGTATCTGAGCCTTAACATTTCCTTTATTCAGCCTTATCTGGCCGGCTCCCCAAAAAACATACATACTTATTTTAATTTGATATGGCGACACATAACAAATTTAATTAGAATGGGAACGCAGTACAGAAAAGTCAACGTTAATAATTATTCATAGACTTAAAAGTTAACAGCTTAAATTGAACTTTGACACCATTATAATAAATTTTTGTGAGTCACAGAGCAAAATAACTTTCCATTCATTTGGTGGTCCACAAAAACGTGACAATTTGTTGGAATATTTTAAGGAAAACCACAGATCTAAACTAGGCATGAGAATACCATAAGCATTTTATGATTCACAGCATTATTTAACATTTATGATCATAACTTTTAATGATAATGTTCTTGAGGCAGCCCTATGTGAAGCTGGGGCTATTGTTATTACAAAATGACCCATCTCAATGTCGGACGGTTCTTGGAACCAAGTTCTTCGCGGTTGAAATTATGTATAACGTAAGCGCCTTTGAGCATTTTATAAAGGCTTATTTCTGACACCTCGGATGAAACATGGCGCATAACGAATGCGTACGCGCTTCGACGGGATGAGCCTATAAACGTGAGCCTCTCAGAATGGGATACCAAATTGGTTACAACGATTTATATACGGATATTAACTTAAATGGTTTACGTACGTATCTAATTTATATGTATGTGATTTTTGAGAATTATTTTCGAGGTGTGAGAAATAATTTTTTATTTAAATTAAGCATGTAATGTTTGTCTTTAATATTATTATATAATTTGTGAGTTTTTGCGTCGTCGGTATTTAGTGTCCGAACGAAACTGGTTTTTACGGCCGATACCGAAACCGAATTTCGGCAACAGTCTCAGTTTCGGCCGGACCCGAAACTTCCTTACAAGGATCATGTTTTGAGGAAAAATAAAAAAAAATCGTTATTATAATCAGTCAGTCTTCATTTATTTATCTTTAAATCACAGCTCAAAATGTCGAAGACTGGTATAGTCTTCGACATTTTCACTTATTGGTATGATAATCAACATAACAACCCCTCATTTAAGAAACAAATATTCGCAAAAAAATACTGCCTTGGATGGAATTTAACGCGCCAAACTTGACGATCACAGCGCGAGAACTCCCGAATGCAGTTACAGTTTCGGTCGTAGTTTCGGCAGGTTTGCCGCCGAAACAGAAATTCAACCGTAACTGTTTTTTTTGGCGAATCTCGCGGCGCTGCGTCGCACTTTATATGAAATTCCGTTCTAGTCCGTATCCTACTAACGACTAACTAATACCAAAGCACAGTTCTAACAGTTTTCAAGGCTTAAATTGATTCATATTTTATCTTAATCTTCACTATTCCATGTAGTTTTATTTTGATCCTTCCCTTCCCTCGTTAATTCAAATAACCAAAGTGGAAACTTGGGCAGCTACTACGCCATTTTAAGATCATTATGGAAATCAGTAATAAACCGTCATAACGGCCATTACCCATATCTAAGGATGTCACTAAAATTAAGTAAGCTTAGCACAGAAATACCATTTTTACATACATATCAATACAATTAACGTTACCTACATCTAGTTTGGTCGAAAATTTCCATAATCTGAAGCATTAAGTTAATGGAATAATCATTGTAAGAGGTGCCCCAATCAGGGCAAAGGCTAAGCCGTTTTACGGACGTTGGCGCCTCGGAGTAAATTGGTAAGCAATTAATTGAATCAGTTTAATCGATTCGATGTCTAGAAATCCGACATTTTGTTAAAGCCTTAAAAATACCTAGTTTTATCTCGAATGGCTATCTGTATACGATTTCCAACAGATTGGCGTTTAGTAGCATTTTAATTTCAGAGCGAGGAGAGGAAGACAAAACCTGCAGATGCAAATTCGGCATTCACAATGTGATCTGCGCGGCGGGCGATGGATTTGTAGTTATTCAATGCTTTTGCTTTTGGAAAATAACGCATAATTCTACCCCTACTTGTTTTCGTCGTGAAAACTTCGCTGCTTTCGTCACTAAAGTAATGAGGAGTTGTTTAGTCGAAAAAATTATGCATCTTCTTGTTTCTAGGACATACTTTTCATGCATTCTAACAACAAAATGACGCATGAATGCAAGTCACATCTTGTGACATTACATAATTGATTTATATAATGCAGAGCATTTGCTTTTGATTTGTTTAATAATAAATAAATGATTTTATTTCTGTAAGTTGGTTTGTACAAACACTTTTAAATGACGATCATATTTTTTAAAACTAGATGAGTTCGGCGTTTCCTATCTGACTACTCTGAGAAGAAAGGCCGAAACAAATTCAGAGGTCACAGTCTCTTTTAACGTCCAGACAACATTTTGGTTAGATCATGTGAAGACCATGTAGATTGATGTCTGAAATGGTCTTTTTAAGAAAGAACCAGCCAGAGTGAGTTGACCTGTCAATTCAGTGCAAGCATTTGTCAATAATGGTGCAGCTCAACTCAGAATTTAAGGAGCTCAACGCTTCGATGAACATAATGGTTTGGCTTAAGTATAGTTCTCGCCAAACTTCTGGGCCGCCCTGAAGTTGGCTTTCCGATGCGCAAGGCACGAAACGGTGCTGTTTTTGTATGAGATTTACTACTGCACCGCCTTTGTAGCCAATTTCAGGGCGGCCAAAAAGTTTGGCGGGAACTATATTGAGACATTGTCAGAGGTTGCTGAGCGCTTAATTAACGCTTGAAGTGTAGCAGTAACTGTGCGGACATGGCCTGTCTAGGGTACATCAGTTTTTTTTAACTTATTGGGCCTTATTAAGCTTTTGGGCTTCCCGGCGAATAACTTGCCGGTATCACCGGAAACGGTTTTTCACGTACATAGAGACAGTTTTGTTTGAGCGTGATGCTTTCGCAAATTTTCAATGTATGAGTCAGTGATATTTTCTCTGTTTTATATTTCGTGCTTCACTCCATCGAAAGCCTTTTATAATATTGGTCTCGCTTTTTTATGTTGCTCTCATCTACCTAATTAGGATTATTGATCTATTAATTTTTTAGCAGTTTTTCAGCGTCTACACGACGTGGCGTCAGTGGCGTGTCTACTTTCTTGATAAATGAAGAATAGAATTTTACCACAACTTTTAAGAGCTCATTGTGTACGAAAGCCTCTTAGAAGTTCGGCATCTTATCATGATCCCATTTATAATTGGAAAAATTTGGTTTTTCTTCTTTCAGTAATCTTGTGAGAGGGAATGGGCCGTAATCCACCACGCGGGTCCAGTGCGGGTTGGTGGATGTCACATATCTTCGAATTTTTGGTTCTCGGACATGCCGGTTTCCTCACGATGTTTTCCTTTGCCGTTTGTAGAGCAGTAGTGGTAAAATAATTTATAGCTCTTGCCAAACTTCTGGGCCGCCCTGAAGTTGGCTTTTCGCATACGCGAAGCACGAAATGGTGCTTTTTTATATAAGATTTACTACTGCGCAGCCATTGTAGCCAACTTCAAGGCGGCCAAGAAGTTTGGCGTGAGCTATACACAAAGTAAAGCGTCTGCCTGGATTCGAACCCGCGACCTACAAGTTGTAAGTGGCGGCCATTACCACTGAGCCACCACTGCTCGCAGCCGATCCGCTTTCAACAATACACCGTATTTACTGTCTTCATTGTAAAATCATATGAGTTCATTAGGCACAGTGATTTCCACGACGAGTCGATTAAAACGGTTCAAGTTACTGAATGATAGCCACAGAAATCTATTATTTATCTGAATGCAGGAGTCATCAAAATAGACCGGCAAAGACGGCCTAGCAGCCTCTACAAATCCAATGAGACTCGTGTTTACAAGTAGGGTGCGTTCAAGCCACGCTTTTCCGAACATACTTGAATTTTCATTATATTTGAACTGGTAGTGGCATCTGTTGAGAACTATTTGAACTCTTAAAAGATAACATTTCTCAAAAAATAAAGTAAAGCTCATTGATACATTACAAAGAAGTACACTTTAAAGGTATTACAATTACGAACATTCACATACAGAAAATCAAATTAAACAAGAATTAACGCCAAAAATACTATAGTTTCGTCGCTGAGCTAAGAAACTATATGACATAGTATTTAGCACGAAGACGTTTGAGAAACTATTCAAAGCTTTAATTTATTTTCAAATAAAAGCACTCTAACCGGAGCTTTACGGTTTTGTATAGGGTTATACTCATTTGCAATTCTTAGTTTTACTATCAACATTGTAATGAGTTGAGTCGATCCAGTTCATCCGACCATCGTAAACACCTGACTTCTTAGGACCGCTAGGAGACACATTCTTCTTACAGAGAAGAAAACTTATGTTTTGTAAAGTGTAATATTAATAAAATTATTGATTAACTTACCCATTTTCTGAAGAATTCACTTAAAATTCACTTCCAATAACTTTAAACACTGAAAAACATCACCACAAACATTACACTTTGGCAGCCATTTTGCTTTTTCAAGAAATGATTACCAGTAGAAAAATATATTTTAGGAAAAAATTCATTCGGATACACATTCGCGCTCCGTTACAGGCTATGTATGTTAAGGTGGAAACAGATTATTGAAACCTCACGCGACCCCACGCCACCCGACGTGTCGACACCCGACGCGCACCGTGCACATATACAACACCCCACATGATGCTACAACACGTTCGCTAATGTCATAGCCGGTATTGCCACGTCTCGTTTTTGTTTTATCTCAAGTCTGATCTCAATGTACCCTATACTCTATTTACGATAACATTAGACGTTTAAATTAGCCCATTTTACAGCTCATTCAACCTATTTTAACTTCTATTGCGTTTGTGATACGACAAAAAATAGCTGCAGTAAACAGTTGGTTTTGGTAACAGGTTTATGCTTTTTATGGCATCCTTATGTTTACATGATAGAACCCAAAATCAGTTGAACGGACTGTAAAAAGATTTGAAAACATGTCTTGGTTTTAAGTTATATGAAAAAATTACAATTTTTTATTAATTTGCTTTCCCTCTCCGTTCCATATATATTTGATACATTTCATGCAAGATTATACATAAGACGAGACATTATAATCTATAATATAATTACAGACCAGTTTTACTATAACATTAATAGAAACCATAAAAAAAAACTGGTTATTTTGGGATTTGTACGATACCAAGTACTTGACTACTTCATTGAGACTATGATAGGCGTATAGAAAAAGAAGTTTTAAGAAATTGCGGGTTCAAAGGTAATATTTAAACTTAAGTCCATATCGTTGCAAATTTGACTCAAATAATTTACTAGTTTCTATTATAGCATAAACATAAAAATTACCCTCACCGATTTTGTACCCTAAAAATGACCGTGCTGATAAAACTTTACTCTAAATTAGGGTAAATTACCCTTTGTTGGCACCACTCGACTGACTGACGCGTGGGATCGGGTGTTAACTAAACTAGAGACACACTGTGTCGAAACGTCGGGTGGCGTGTGTTCCCCCACTCCCGGCAACACGCTAATCCAAACCGACTGCGTGTTGACACGTGGGAATGCGTGTAATCGTATGGCGTGTTGACTATGTGTCTCTGACCATACTAAATGTATGGGTTTGAATAGTACTTCAATGCGTCAGAAGGCGTCGGGTGGCGTGGCGTCGGGTGGGGTTTCAATAATGTGTTTCTACCTTTATTCATACAGAGTTGAGAGTGGGCCAAAAGAAAACGTCGATCAAAGGAAACAGGGCGATATTTGGGGCTATTTGTAGTACTTTTTAGGGTTCCGTACCCAAAGGGTAAAAACGGGACCCTATTACTGAGACTCCGCGTTCCGTCTGTCTGTCTATCTGTCTGTCTGTCTGTCACCAGGCTGTATCTCATGAACCGTGATAGCTAGACAGTTGAAATTTTCACAGATGATGTATGTCTGTTGCCGCTATAACAACAAATACTAAAAAAATGATAAAATTCCATACAAAAAACGTGATTTTTTTGCCGTTTCATGCAATAATGGTATGGAACCCTACGTGCGCAAGTCCGACTCGCACTTGGCCGGTTTTTTTTTTTTAACTCTTTGTAGTTTTGGTAGGTACCTGCTAATGGGCGTGGAAATATAAATATACATTTGCATTTAGTATTTGAGTTTTATTTGTAATACAAACGTAATAATAGTTTTACATTAAATAGATTTTCTTCCCAGACAAACTCGCTTGACAGAGAATAAGTCTGGCAAACGAAAGTAGAGACTGAAAAAGCGCGGCAAATTTATAAAATATCAGCATAGCAACCCCAAAACTAGTATGAAATACCAGGCGTAACCTAATTTGATACTATAGAATTATTTATATTACTTCGACTGAATAAAAATAGGATAAGTACTTTAGGTAGGTAATACTTCAGTTATCATGTATCAAAGATAAATAGTGATTACGAATTAAAACAAAGTATCAACTTATTAGCGTCATACTAACTTATGAAATCTAACACCACACGTAAACAATCTTGTTATTTCTTGAATTCGACGTCTTTCTCCTGTTGTTTTTCTTGATATTTAGACATCATGCGAAACGACATCTGCCGTAATCCAGTTTTAATTGTTTCATTAATTTTTCACTTAATGCATGCAAATTCATCATAATAAGACCACTTAAAATCACAAAAAAAATATGTTGAAATTAGTGTATAGCATTGCTATATAAAAAGTTTGCAAATAATTCGAGTGTCTACTTTCGTTTGCCAGACTAGCAATATTTTAAACTAAGACCATTGAGTAGCGTCGTACCAACACCTCCAATTAAAATGAAAATCATTTATAGACAAAGAAAATATCATGACGATTCAAATAATATATTATTATTTTATTTATTATTCAAATAAATAAGCCCCAAACACGACTATACATCCGGCTTTTCAGTGCCTAACTTCCTGCTTCATCATCCCGCCCCCCACCATTTATTTCTAACTATTTGCTTCATCATATTCGGTTAACTATCCGAGATGTTATACCAGTTATTCCCCTGAGATACTTACCATTAAGGATTTCCAGTGGCCATCTGTGGTCTTCTTCATCAGTTCCTCTTCACCTAATGATACTATCTGAGAGCAAATGATTGCATTGTTGAAAATATCAAAATCGCTATATGTATGCCTATAATATTTGAAGAGTTCCCTCGATTTCTCTAGGATCCCATCATCAGATCCTGACCATGGGACCATCTGTGAAGTATATATACCCTTTCAAACAAAAGAAGAATTTTTAAAATCGGTCCTGCTGTTTTAGAGTAATCGGGGAAATCACTGACCTCTATTATACATACAAGTACGCTGGTCTTCATATTATCGATGACAAAATGAAGACATTTGATTTTCGCCATTTTGGCGCTGATAGCTACGGGACTTAACGTGAGCGTCCATGGAACTAATATTAGAGATGGGACACTGCCTTCGGTAAAGAATACTTTTATGGACTTTTATTAGAGGTCAGGGGGGAAAATATACAATTTTTTTTGTGTTTCACAACCCATATCTAAAGTTAGAGTGAACAGGATTCTTCTGGGTAAGCTCACTCCATCGTCGACTCTGTCTCTGTCACTTATGACCTAGACTAGAGTCAAGAGCTAATCCAATAGAAAAAAAAAACCAGCCAAGTGCGAGTCGGACTCGCGCACTGAGGGTTCCGTACAAAACTCAGCATAAAGGTATTATAGACCTGAGTATATGATAAGAATTTCAATTTAATACCTCTACGCGTTCATGAGGAAAGGGGTTTATGTTTAAAATTATTAAAAATATTTTTATTATATGATGTAACTGAAAATTTACGATTTTCGCAATTTTTCCTGTGCTATAAGACGTTGCTTCGTACCAAATATCAAGATTCTGAGTTCACGGGAAGTACCCTATAGGTTTTGATTCCCTTGCGAGTGTCGAAAATTTGCGGCAATTTGCGGCTTAAACGGCTGTATCTTTTGATTGCGTTGGCTTAGAAGTTTGATTTTTTCATAGCTTTAAGGGATAGTAGACCTGAGTATTTGATATAAATTTCAGCTCGATACCACCACGCGTTCCTGAGAAAAAGGACAGACAGACGGACGGACAACAAAGTGATCCTATAAGGGTTCCGTTTTTTCCTTTTGAGGTACGGAACCCTAAAAAAAACCAGTGAATTGAGAACCTCCTCCTTTTTTTAAAGACGGTTAAAAAATTATTTTCGGATACCATTCATTGGGATACACATACGCGCTCCGTTACAGGCTGTGTACGTTTTTCATACAGAGTGGGCCATAAATCGTCGATATTATGAAACAGGGCGATATTTGAGGCTATTTGCATTACTTCGGAAAGTACAAAAACTTTTATTTATTTTTTAACTCTTTGTAACCGTAACGATCTGTGCCGTAACTATCGCCCTGTTTCGTTTTTTCAGGATAAATTGTCCTTTAAAAAAAAGTACTCTGTGATTATCTATATTTTACTGAATTAATTTTCATTTAATTTAATCCTACTTTTAAACAGCAATTGTATTTATTTATCTTATTTTCATTTTAAATCAACTATATAAGATTAGGAATAACAAAACTATTTCCAAGGGATAAAATGAAAGGCCAATTTAGCGTTAAGCAAAGGGATTTAATAGACTTTTCATAGAGCTGTTATTAGGCATATTTTTGTTTGTTAATAAAAGCATATTACACGATTCGTTTATTTTATTTATTATTTTTTCAAATAAATAAACGAATAAAAAAGAACTAAATAACAGTCTTTGAAAGTTCGATTTGGATTCTTCGAAGTTGACCAAATAAGTTATCTGTGCAACAATTTGTAAATGTTGCCATAAACACGGTTGTTTTTCTTTTCCTATCAACAGCTGTCAAATAGGTTGGGATTTGTGTGTTACGAAAATAATTTAATAAAATCTATCTCAATCTCATGATAATTCAAAGATATTTGAAATAAGCATAGTGATTTAAATAGTGGGAGACGTGTTACTTATAATTCCTTTCATATTTCAGCTCTAAAATGGTGCAGCGGCTAACGTTTAGACGACGTTTGTCGTACAATACAAAGTCGAACCAGAGGAGAATGTGAGTAGTTAATCATATGTTTCTATAGAAATTTACTATTCGACCTAGGTAATTATGTGATTTAACTTCTATTAGTAGAGAATTAAACAGTAACTTGTACTATCATCTTATTTGCAAGTTAACCTCAAAATTATACCGAAGTGTTGTCGGACAACACTTGTTCTCGTGTTGTTTTACTTTAATACTTACTGCAGTATATTTTATGTAGGAATACACTCGCTATGTTAATTAGTGCTCATGCTTAACACCTCTAAAACAATGTTTTTCTAACTAACAATAGCAGACTTATAGTTGAATATGAAACATTTTGTTAGTGGTTATTTACAGAGTTCATAATTAATTACTGTCTTGAAGCATTCCTATCACCACTATCCTCAACTGCTATGTATTTGCAATTTGCATATAACTCAACTTGCTAACAGGTTTTATATTAAAGTATTATCTCAATGCTTTTGGCCTGCTGTCATGTATGGACCAGAATGTTAGACCACATAAGCTAAGGGAGATGTGTGGTGTGATGCGAATGTAATCAGCATGTAAGAGGAAGTCAGAAAGTGGTACCTGTGACTGAATAGTTTTGTGGAAATAGATTATTATGTATGTAACGTGGAGGATTGAGGATCGTGTTTGAGAAAAGTTTTTAGTATGAACAGTCTAAACGATTTATTAATATTTGTGTTTATAATAACTATCGGCATTAACAACGGCTTTTGAACAGTCCCTTCAATTTCGTTTGAAACAGTGACAGTAGGTATAAAGGTAATAATACCAGCTTGTAATTGATCCACTGCAGCGGAAAGACCTTTCTATACTTATATTAATATACTAATATTATAAAGAGGAAAGATTTGTAATATTGGACTTTTGTATGTAACAAATAAGCTTAAAAAATACTAGACTGATTTCAAAAATTCTTTCACTGTTGGTAAGCTACACTATCCCCGGGTGACATAGGCTACTTTTTATACCTGTATTCCCATGGGAATGGGAACTATGCGGGTGAAAGTGTGAGGTGTCTGCTAGTTTTTTTTTATAAAGAAGTCATAAGATTTAATTACCACACTTGTCCAAGACAGGTTGGCATTTCAAACTTACATCCGTGCTATTATAATAAAGGTGAAAACCGTGATTTAGATGAAGTTTGGTATGGAGGTAGATTGAGACCCTGGGAATGACAGGATATATATTTTATCCTAGGAATCTGTTCCCTGGGGATGATTTCGGACTTTCATGCAGGGGAAAGCTGGCAGAAGTACTATTTAACTATAAGTTAATGTTTCCTCAAAATGATTTCGTTCAAATATGCCAAAGATTAACGAAAGTAAATACGAATTGAAAAGTCACAGTATAGCCCTCACCAAACTTAATATATAATACGCCCTGAAGTTAGTTAACCGGATGGGCGAGGCACGAAACTGTGCTGTTTTTGTATAAGATTTCCTACTGTGCAGCCATTGTAGCCAACTTCGGGGCAGCCAAGAAGTTTTGCGAGAACTATACCAGTGGTTTACACCACGCCTCTTGTATTTTTGGTCACAGTTTAAAATCTGGGCAAATACCAATGTGACTTTTCAATTGATTTGTATAATGGTAAAGGAACATCAAAGAATCAATGTATGAATTGTGTTAAAAGCTAGAATGTAGGTGACTTGTGATTATTACAAATAGAGATGTATGAAAGAAGAAAACATGCTATGCAAACACAATTAAATAGCGATAAAGGCTGGAGCATAATATCTTTTATATCCTTACCTGCACTGTTTGTGTAGGTAAGTGAAAAGTTGTACATTGTAGCAAGAAAACACAAGACCTAAGACCAAATCTTTATAAATTTTCAGAGTAAGGACTCCTGGTGGTCGTCTGGTGTATCAGTACGTCAAGAAGCCCAAGAAGATCCCGAGGTGTGGCCAGTGCAAGAGCAAACTGCGCGGTATTCAGCCTGCCAGGCCCGCTGAGCGTTCCCGCCTTTGCTACCGCAAGAAGACCGTCAAGCGCGTCTATGGAGGTGTTCTTTGCCACAAGTGCGTCAAACAGCGCATCGTCAGAGCTTTCCTTATTGAGGAGCAGAAGATCGTCAAGGTCCTCAAAGCACAGCAGGCAGGCGTAAAGAGCGGCGTAGCAACTGGAGGTGCCAGTGCTAAGAAATCCGCAAAGTAAATGTTAAGCTAAAAATATAAAAGGAAAAATCTAGTCTGCGGTTTTATTTAGTGTCCTTTGCCAATTATCTTAAAAACCTATTATCAATAGATTGTTCTGTTGGGTGTAGGCAGAGCGTTTCGTCTACGGGTCGTCGGCTCACACCAGTCACACCGTCGTGTCTCATCTAAAGGTCATAGCACACTAATTATCAAACTCTGAAAGGGATCGCCACCGTATCATATCAACTCGAGCCTCTCAGTATTTTATGTACGAAACTACTGCAACGCACACTAATCTGAATCGTAATGATAACGTGTTCGTAACTGAACGGAACTACAGCTGAACTGGCATAATGCTGATGTACAGTCGATGCTGTACCGAAGTCCGGAGCAACAGGCAGTGGGCACCTACTGCTTTTTAGGGTATATATGTTCTGTGACCTACTTCAGTGTGGCAGTCGGCTTGCACCAAGGGTCGGCTGACAGTCCTTATATACCTCTTCCTGATAATAATGGACGCTCTGACGTCAGACATACAGGGAGACGCACCCTGCGGCCTACTGTGACAGGTTAAAAAACCGTGATAAAATGCGTGACACACGCGTATCACAGAGGCCATGCTCGCCCTGCAGGTGTATGCTGGTTGCCGAAAGTGGCCTGAGCAAGCCCGGAGCAGATTGGAGGTGTGGTGGCACAGAATGGAGTGTTGGCTTGAAAATGAGCAGATCTAAAACAATACTTGATCTGCGTTTTTGGTGGTCTCTCCAGTTCCGTGCCTGTAGCTCTCGCTGGAACACCCATACCGATGTTCTTCGACTTTCGGTACCTAGGGTCGCTTGTCCAAGGGGATGGCGAGGTAGACAGACGTAACGCACCGGATCAACTCGAATGCCCTTCAAGTTAAAAGGGAAATATAAATTTACAAGTCCGTGATTGAGAAGTCGTACTGTATGGATCAGAATGTTGGACTGTGAAAAGGATGGATTAAAAGAGATTGCATGTAGCAGAGATGAGAATGTTGAGATGGATGTGCGGAGTGACGAGAATTGATAAAGTGAGAAAAAAATATTAGAGGAAGACGGAAGTTTGAAAGTGGCGTCAGTGACAGAAACATTGAAAGGAAACCGTTTGTCCTGGTATGGGTCAGTGATGGCGTAACACAGGGGACAGGACGGTGTGGAAGAAGAAAACGAGTTGCGCCGACCCCAAGTAACATGGGACAAGGGCAGAAAGATGTTGATGATGAGTTTAGGCGCTACGGAGGAACATACGTATATAGACAGCTAAAGTCATAACTCTTTCTTTTGGCTTCGCCGTAGTCGGGTAAAAAAAAGACGCACGCAGCTTTTTTGTGTTTGCGCGTGTGAAACGCGGGCCGCTGCACGCGCCCCAGTTTGGAGGCGTGCAGAACAGGGTGTAAAGTCCCACAAACCTCCAAAAGGGAGGATCCTCCCGTCAGAAGGGTGTTGTTTTGCCGCCTCTCTGTCATTTGGGACGCGGCTTGCGGGACGGCTCTGCGGACGTTTTCGGCTGACAAAAACATTCAGCGGGCCAGATGTCTATCTTATAGTTTGCACAATTTATTACACATTCATTACCCAGATATTCAAATATCAGATAGATTATCCAGATATTCAGATATTTAAGTCGCGGTTGTCAGTCGCTTCCGAAAATTTGTTCCCGGCTTTACCCTTGTTACTTCTACTATGGCGAAGCCAAAAGGATGGTTATGATTTTATCCCGTCTGTGGTATCTACCTCGCTCGCACGTTCGCTTAGTCATCCCCACACAGACAGTCTCGTGCGCACCGCGTTATATATACCAGAGCCATTGGCGAGAGTGATAATTTTGTGCGCACACGCATTAGTCTATATGTATATTCATCAGTTCCCTTCCTACATAACTTCTACTATCTAACATCATTTTTCTTTCGACACCGATCTTGCGCAATGCACCATCCCATCTTTCTAATACGACGGGCTGTGCTGAGGCGGCTGCTGCTGGTACAGAAAATCTCAAAAAGTGCAAGTATTTATCCTTATTGGGCATTTTATGTTTGAACCGTTTGTTGTTGAAACATTAGGCCCATGGGGTCCGAGTGTTCATAGAGTATTTCGAGACATCGGTAAACACTGGCGGATCCAGGATTCATTTCTAGGGGAAGCACGAGGGACTCTTTCTTGACTTGATCTTCAACTTCAATGACAGTGCTGAACTGCTGAATAATGGCGCACACACAATTAGGGCGCAGTTGTTGAGCAATTGACTGCTGCGCTGAGTGTCGCGGGTCCGATTCCCGCACAGAACAAATATTTGTATGACCTACAGATAGTTGTGCCGGCTGTGGGTGTTGTGTATTTAAGTTTATATGTTTGTAAACGCTCCCACGATACAGGAAAAAAAAACCTAGTGTAGGGAAACTTTTTTTTTTCTAATGAGAAAAAACAATTGCCGGCGGGGTCTGTGTTTTTATTTCGACTGCGCGACGCAAAGGAGGGCAATGTTTTTATCAGTCTATGTATTTTTGATCCTATGTGGTGTTCTAGAGACCAAACGTGTAAGCCGATTTTAATGATTATTTTGCCAATCGATTCGTTTTAACCTTGCGAGTGTCACTAAAGACTAGTATAGACATGACAGTATTAAAAATTAACCACAAAGCGACAACCAGACGCTATAATGCCAAAAATAAATATCGACGAACTGTGTCAAGTAGGCATTTCATATAATCATTATAACAACCATTCTCGCTAATTACCCCACGAATTTGTGGAGTCGGAGGATACTTCTGGTTTTGGTCAGCCAGCTCGCGACTTTCGAATGCACAGCATGATTTTACTTAATTTAGGGTACACTTTTGTAAAACCTACATGATTGATTAAATGGCTGGTCATATAGTACATAGGTCTATTAGTTCTCTCAGAGACTCGGCTGAGCCGTCTGGGGTGGGGTCAGCGCCCCCATGCCCACCTCCCTGGATCCGCCTATGGGTAAATATGTCGACTCTTCACGTGACTAGAGGGCTGGCCTTTTCTTTGGTTGAAGAATCAGCATTGTCATTTATTGTGACAATGCTCCCAGAGTTTTGGGCACATTTCCGGCTTTTTTCCATTGACAGCGGTGTGGACATTACTAGTGATTTCTAGTTTCTTTGGCTACTATTTTTTATGTCCAATGAATGACTTGTTTCCCTCTTTCCTTTTTATAATTTTTATTTAATTAAATAATTATCACTTTAAAAAAAGAAAACTTACGTTTTATTCTCATCCCGAATTCAATGTCTACTCTCTCGTTCATGTAAATAAAAGACAGGCCGTTTCTCACCGCTAAATTATCGCAGAATTTATGTGACAAATTGTCAAGCACGCGATATCTGCTGTGATTGGATGAGTGAATTTTCAACAGCCAATCACAGCAGATAACCTTTCCAAACACAATCTTTTAAATCCTTTCCATTCTGGTTTTCGACGTGGCCACAGCACTACCTCAGCACTTGTGCACATCACGGACGATATCAGGTCAGGCATGGATATGGGGAAGTTAACAGTACTTGCTCTGCTCGACTTTAGCAATGCCTTCAATACTGTTGACTTCGACATTTTGCTTGGCGTCCTATGCTCTTTTAACATATCTCCTCCGGTAATTGACTGTTTTCATAGTTATCTGTTTGGCCGTCGGCAGCGTATTTGCACTGATGAATCTTTCTCCTCTTGGTGTCAACTGTCTGCCGGTGTGCCTCAGGGTGGCGTTTTATCTCCTCTTCTCTTCGCACTCTTTATTAATGCTATCACTCAACGACTTTCTTCTTTCTACCACCTATATGCTGACGATCTTCAAATTTATACCCAAGCCCATCTCGGTGAGTTATCTAAAGCCATTGAGACAATTAATACAGACCTGGCTCGAATAGGTGACTGGAGCAATGAGTTTGGGTTGAAGATCAATCCAACGAAGACTCAAGTAACGGTTGTTGGCAGTTCCCGGACTGTCTCTAGGATCGATTGGTCGATACTTCCCCTGGTTTCTTTCAATAATACTATTATTCCTATAAATCATATTGTGAAGAACTTGGGGATTTATATCGACAGCAACCTTTCCTGGACCAAACAACTGCAGGAAGTCAGTCGAAAACTGTTTGCCTCTGCGGGTTCCCTGAGACGTCTTCGTAATTTTCTTCCCATCACCACTAAAATTGCGATAGCTCAATCTCTTCTTCTACCTATTTTAGACTATGCTGATGCCAGCTATCTTGATCTCACCCAAGACCAATTGGACAAGCTTGAGCGACTTCAAAACCTCTGTATCAGGTTCATATTTGGCTTGCGCAAGTATGATCACGTTTCCGAATTTCGTACTAAGCTCAAATGGCTTCCTATTCGCCTTCGCCGGAATGCCCATACACTTTCTTTGCTTTATAATGTGCTATTTAATCCTTTTACTCCTTTTTATCTCAAAGAACGCTTTCAGTTCCTCTGTGACACCCATTCTAGGTCCTTGAGATCATCGGAAAATCTTAAATTAAGTATTCGTATGCATTCCACTTCCTTCTTTGACAAATCTTTCACGATTCAAGCGGCTCGGTTGTGGAATGTATTACCTATTGAAGTGAGACGTGCTCAAACACTGCCAACGTTCAAGAAAATGGTGAAGGAGCATTACCTTTCACTATAAGTTTTATTCTTCTCCTTTCTCTGTTATATATTTGATATGTATTAGTATATTATGTAATATTGTATGTATGTATTTTCATATTGTATGTTCATATCGGTTTCGACGGCTCGCTTAAGCTAGACGCATATTCTTTCGCTACTCGAAAATAGTTGTTCTTAGTGGGAAATACAGTGTTAAAAGTGGTTTAACTGTAAAAAACTTTAGCTACAAGTGAGTTAAGTGCTATAAAGCCTGAAGCAACAATAAAAACAGTGAGATAAACACAAATTGAGACGAAATAAAACTGTAACAAATATTATTCTACCGGCCATTACAAAAAGTAAATACCTGACCTACACCAATGTTGTTATCGCCGCAGCGACGAAGGCGGCACTAGTTTGGAGTCCCGCAGCTCTTGTAAAAAACTGGCTTCTACCCGGCGGGCGGCTTTGGTTTGGAGTCACAGTTAACTATCAACGTTTTGTTTGCCACGACATTTGTGAGATAACTTTGTGGATTAATTAAGTAGTGTACACGCACTAGCTTAAAAAACTAATACGCAATCAATTAATTTGTAAAAATATGGACGGTGGTGATAGCAGCAGAAATGAAGCTAGGGGAAGTTCCCAACCGGACCTGTCAAAGCTGAATTATGACAAGTTGCAAATCGTTACTAGCCGTAGCTGCAAACGGAAGCAACCGCACGACGACTTGGCAGGCCAATTTCAAAAGTTCCAAGACCATATTTCAACAGTGCTGACAAATTTCACCACTGAACAGAAGGAAATGAGTATAAAAATAAGAGATGATGTTGCATCCATAAATGAACAGCTAAAAGACATTAAGTCGACCACTAATAAATTAGTCCAAGAGCAAGAACTCCTAAATACCGAAATAACCAACCTTAAAATTTCCAACAGTGCTACCGCTCAGAAGATAAATACACTTCAGACTGACGTTAATCAACTAAAAATTACCTCGAATACTGCGATTGCTAACATTACTCCAAATCTGACCTGTTGCGAGGACGTATTGTCGGAAATACAGGAACGTTGTCGAAGAAACAAGAACTTAGTTATTGTTGGCATATCTGAACTTCATTCCGTCAGCGCGGCCTCAAGACAGGACCATGACAAGGAAGAAGTTATTAAAGCAATAAGCAGTATTGCCTTAAATTGTCCTCAACCAGTTAAAATTCATCGCCTTGGTAAATATAATATTGAAAAAAGTCGTCCTATAAAGATATACTATGCATCGGAAGACGTACCCAAAAATATATTGCGCAATCAATCAAAACTGAATGATAAATCAATCAAAATATATCCCGACCAAACTCCCCAACAACAAAGCCATTTAGAAAACCTCCGGAAAGAACTCCAGCAACGCACAGGTAATGGCGAGACAAACTTAATTATTAAATACCTAAAAGGCGTTCCAAAGATTATCCAGTTTGAATCAAAAAACTGACAGCAATGACATCACAAAATAGCCCACAAGTAGAAACACAAAATACCATTACTTACCAGTTAACGGACAACTATAATAATATTATCACTACTACTAAATCACTGAAATTCCTGTACACGAATGCTCGAAGCATTGTCAAGCCAGGCAAACATGATGAACTTAAATGTATTGTAGAGTCCTTCTGTGATGCTATACATGTTATAGTTCTAACCGAGACTTGGATCAAATCAGACGAAGAGGCTCAGAGACTACAAGTACCAGCCTATACACATTACTACAATTTCCGAACAAATACCAGAGGAGGAGGGGTTTCCATTTACGTACACAATTCTCTGAAACAAACTTTCATCGAAGGAAAAACTAAAGATGACAACCATTACCTTTGGGTCCACCTGGAAAAATTTTGTCTTGATATTGGAGTTGTTTACAAACCGGAACGGACGAATGTAACAAGTTTCCTAGACACCTATTCATGCTACTTACAAAGGATGAAAAGAGCCATCATATTCGGGGATTATAACCTCAATCTTCTTAAACCTGATAGAAACGTGAAAGTTTATAAATATTTATTAAAGGAGGACGGCTATACAATTCTTAACAGGATTGCTAAAAAACATTGCACACGAGAAACTGCAACTACTAACACTATCCTAGATCATGTTAGTACTAACCTGCAAATCATCGACTACAACTTTCATTTGGCAGTTATTGAGTCGTCGTTTTCAGACCACAAACAAATTTACTTTGAAGTTAAAAGATTATACCCAGAACTACTGCAGAAGATGAAATACAAGAAAACTGATTATGTAAATCTATACAAAACTATAAATGAAAACAAGTTTGGAAATGAAAATGATGACTATTTGGCACTCGAAGAGTACTTAAAATCTATGATAAACAAAAATAAAACTGAAAAGACGAAGATTCTTAACCCACCGAAAACCGATTGGATAAACAAAAATATAATTAGAACTATTAATACTAGAAATGAACTTGGTAAGAAATTAAAAGAAAATCCTGAAGACACGGAAATAAGGAGCAATTTTATAGCTGAACGAAATAATGTGACAGCTGTTATTCGGAATGCAAAGAGTTCTTATTATATAAAATCCTTCAAAAATTGTATTGAAAAGCCTCTTAAGATGTGGAAGTTGATTAATAATATAACATGCAATAAAATAAAAAATAACCCAGCCCCTGCAAAACTGGAAGGTCCGATTACCGAAACAAAACTTATATGCGAGTGTTTCAATCATTATTTTTCAACAATTGGTACAGTGCTAGCAAGCGAAATCCCAAAATGTTATCAAAATAATGCAACTGACACGCTTTCGAGACTGAGCAAATGTATGCAGACTGGTGTAGAACTTACGGAGTTGTCACCAACCACTACAAAAGAGGTTTCAAAAATTATAGACGATTTGAAAACTAACACTAGCGCAGGTGTCGATGGCATCAGTACTAAAATAATCAAATGTATTAAATATTTACTTTTGGAAGACCTCACAAAATGTATTAACAAAAGCCTACAGAAAGGATTATTTCCTGATACATTAAAAATCGCCAAAGTCACACCGATATACAAAACCGGAAACAACGCAGATGTAAGTAATTATCGTCCAATATCGGTCTTACCGATCATTTCTAAAATATACGAAAAAATTATTCATTATAGATTGCAAGTTTATTTAAATTCCATTACATTTATCTCCAAAAATCAATATGGCTTCCGACAGAAATCAAACACCCTATCCGCGACTATTGACCTTATTACTAAATTGAAAACTAACATTGATAAAAAACAAATAGCTCTTGGGATCTTCATTGATTTAAAGAAGGCATTTGACACTGTAAGTCACAAACTTCTTCTTAAAAAACTGGAAAGTATCGGTATTACGGGTTCTGCATTAAAAATATTAAATTCTTATCTAACTAATAGGTACCAAGTAGTCGGTATTGGTGAATATCAAAGTGAACCCAAACTCATTACCTGTGGAGTACCACAGGGTTCTATATTAGGGCCTCTATTATTCCTTATCTACATCAACAATATTAATGAAATCGGACTTAATGGAGTTATTTCACTGTATGCCGACGATACCAGTCTCTTTTACTTCGGCTGTAATATGGATGGGATTGTTGAAGAAGCGCAGAGTGATCTTAATAGACTATCTATTTGGTTCCAATGCAATCTGCTTACTATAAATGCTAGCAAAACCAAATACATGATATTTAGTGCAAAAAATAAAAAACTTAATACACATTTTGAATTAAATATAAATGGTCAACCATTATTGAAGTCAAATACTGAGAAATACTTAGGTCTTACCCTTGATGATAAACTTACAATGAGACCTCACATCGAGAAAGTAAGAAAAAAGATATCATCATTGACTGGTGCACTTAGAGGAATTGTCGGATATCTCCCACTACAGGTCAGATATATTATTTATAATTCGATGATTAAACCACATCTCGATTACTTAATCGAAGTGTGGGGAAGTGCTGCCAAAACTCACCTTAAAAAGCTACAAACATCTCAAAATAAAATTATTAAAGTGCTATTCAATTATGATTATTTAACATCTTCTCAAAAAGTTTTTAAAGAAACAAAACTAATGAATATTGATCAAATTTACAAATATAACACCTGCGTACTTGTACGTAAGATAATGAACAGAGATATACATACACACATAACATTTACAAAAAGAATGCAAATTCAAAAGCGTATGACGAGGCAGGCTAATCACATAATTTTAAGAGCACCGAGAACAAACTACGGTAAAAGGACTGTCGTATATGAAGGGGCTGAACTCTATAACTCTATACCTAAAGTAATCAAAGAATCGAAATCACTTCCAACTTTTAAAAGGCTATTAAAGCACCACCTCAATATTGTATAAATTGTAAGTTTTTACCGTTCTTATAACTTAATTTCGTTTATTACCAAGTGAAACCGTCGATTATCTTAATTACAATGTATCTTTTTTTTCCTCATAGGAGTGAATAATTGTATTCTTTTTGAGCGAAATAAATTTCTTAAACCGTATGTATTGTATGTTATTAAGTCCAAGTAATATTATTTTTGATATTTTGTACACTGACAGCCCTAAATTCTTCTCCGATCTTTCAGTCCATCCAAAGGTTGTCTGTAAGAGATTGCCTAGTGCGATAAGACCGCCCATTGTACACTTGTATATTTGAACAATTGTCCTGTATGTTTTTTGTGGTGTACAATAAAGTATAAATAAATAACCGGCGATTATTCGTCGATTACGTAACAGCCCGCTAATCGAGTGTTGAGAAACTGGGGGACAGACTCACAGACAGGTATAGACAAGTTCAATTCAATGTAGTGCTGTGCCGATTCGATTATTTATCTAATCGATCATGGGAATATATGTTATCAATTAAAAATCGATTATTAATAGATGTTTAATCGTTTTGGTTCAATGATTAGTTCGAAATAAAAACTGTTTCAACAAATAACAGAATTTAATAACTTATTTATTTAAAAAAGAAAACTATTATTTATATTAAAAATCAAATGAATAAGGGCTGATTTTTCAATAGACTGATAACTTTTAACTGAGGAATAAAAATGGTCGTTTGCCTTTTTTTTTAATAATCTATATGCTCGCGTTTGATTTTCTATACAAAAGCTGTAAAACCGCCATTTGTATGCCTTAGATAAACGTCATAAGACTATTGAAAAGTCGGGCCTAAATCGAATATCATGTATGTCTCATGTACTTATGAGCTTAAAATCGTAAAAAATGCTAAAAACTTAATTGGGATTTCTCTTATAATATAGCACTTAAATACTTTGGTATTAAACTGCTCCATTATATGGAAAATCTCGACCCATCACTAGTCTTTTTACTAAAAAGAAGCAGGGTTACCATAATTCTTCCAATAATCGATTAAGCTTTCTTCCAATAATCGATTGTAATCGATTATCTAAATGATAAACAATTGTAAACGATAATCTTGATAATCAATTATTGATAATCGATTCCGCACAGCACTAATTCAATGTCAAAATTGTCAAACCAAGAAAGGTTGTTGTGTACGTCCGAGCTATTTATTCATATTGTGTAATAATTATTAAATTTACCATTTCGTTTAATAATTATTAAATTAACTGTACCTGTACAGGGATATAATAAGTTATCAACATTAACTCTAAGAACTGTGATATAGATTTAATTTCTTTAAACAATATGTCGAACCCCTGGAAGAAAATTGCTGCACCTGCAGAAGTACAAGATTTATCGGACATCATGTCTGAAGAGTTAGCACGAGGGCTCCAGGTAAAGGAAGAAATAAAGTTCGCTGATCAGCTCTCCGATCAGCATGTGGGTACGTCGAACGATATACCGCCCGAGTTACTGCAGGAAATCGAAACATCCAACGTCAAGGAGTATTGTGACTCAGATGCGATCATTGCCAAGGTGTTGCAAAACCAATTCGACAGAGAATATGACGATGAGCTTAAGGTGGTGGAGAAGAAACGCAACGGAGATGCCAAAGTTTCGGTGTCTTACGATAATTACTTCAATGTGCCCCAGCATTTGATATATGATTCAGATTCTGATGAAGAAGATTTTGATAGGGCAAAAAAAGATTGGGATCGTTTCGAGACTAATGAGAAAGAGTTTGCAAGCCTGCCTAAACGTGGGTATGTGATGAAAGATGGAGAGATGGTCACCAAGCACGACAGTGTAATCAATGGCAGAAGGAATGCTTGTCGTGTGATGGCGTTTCCACCAGAGGTGTGCACTGGTGACGGAGCTGGGTTCGACATGAAGCTATCCAATTCTGTGTTCAATCATTTGAGAGAGCAAACAAGACACCACCATTCCCGTAAAAATAAAATGTTGGACCGTAAAGCAGATCATGCCACTGCAGAGATGGGTATGGACGAGCCTACAAGGCTTATTCTCTACAAAATGATTAACAATGAAATGTTGGAGGATATAAATGGAATCATTTCAACTGGCAAGGAGTCAGTTGTGTTACATGCTAATGGAAACACCAAATTTCCCGACTTTACTGTTCCTAAAGAATGTGCAATCAAAGTATTTAAGACTACTCTGAATGAGTTCAAAACTCGTGATAAGTATATTGAAGCAGACTATCGTTTCAAGGATCGCTTCTCTAAGCAGAACCCACGCAAGATAGTACACATGTGGGCTGAGAAAGAGATGCATAACATGATGCGCATCAAGAAGATTGGGATGAATTGTCCTGATATGGTTCGTTTGAAGAAACATATTTTGGTGATGTCTTTCATTGGAAAAGACAATAAGCCTGCTCCTAAACTGAGGGATGTCATTTTGAAGCCTGAAAAGTGGCAGAGTGTGTACAATGAGGTAGTGGAGTCAGTGCACAAGTTGTACAACACAGGGCACATGATCCATGCTGATCTGTCAGAGTATAACATCCTGTGGTTTGAGAACAAGTGCTGGTTCATAGACGTGTCACAGTCTGTGCAGCCCGACCATCCTAATGGTCTGGAGTTCTTGCTGAGGGATTGCCGCAACATTGCAAATGTAAGTAATACAACAGATAAAAATCTACCTCAGAAAGATGCTCATTGAACTAGTATACAATAATATTATTTAATAATGATTGTGCAATCATTTCTAACAATTACTCTATGATCATGTGACTCATCTATACCAATATTATAAAGAGGAAAGATTTTTTTGTTTGTTTGTACCGAATAGGCTCCAAAACTACTGGACCGATTTCAAAAATTCTTTCACCGTTGGGAAGCTACTCTATCCCCGTGTGACATAGTCTACTTTTTATCCTTGTATTCCCACGGGAACGGGAACGACGCGGGTGAAACCGCGAGGCGTCCTCTAGTCATTTATAAAAGGGATCTCCCTGTGTATTTATACAATGTGTCTATAATTTTATCATTTTATTTTCAGTTCTTTGAAAAGAAGGGTGTGGCTGACATGAAATCTGGTGAAGACCTGTTCAAGTCTATTACCGGCTTTGATGAAATTGATGTGAACTTCCTCGAGGGAGTTCATACAACTTATAACTCATTGTTATGTCGCTTTGAGATTGCTCCTGATGACAACAGGAATGTCAGCTATCCATTTGAGTATTGCTGGCAGAAGTCTCACGAGGGGAAAGCCAAGAGTGATAAGAGTACTGATGAGGATGCTGAAGAGGAGGAGGATGAATTTGAGGAAATGTGGACTCATTCTATTCAGAGCAAGACTGTCATAGACACTGCAGCTGAATTTGGCAATGAGGTCAATGTACAGGAGTCAGGCTCCAGAGAGAAAAAGGTGCAAACGGACCATAAAGTCAGTTTTGCTGAAGAAATAAAAGTTGTCATACCTAAGTTAGATGACACAAGTAGTACTGATAAAAAGTCTTAAAATATATTTAAAACAAATGTGTTCAGCAAGTAAGCACAAAAAAAAGATTTTTGACTGTGTATAAAAACACAAAAAAAATGTAATAAAGTATACATTTTACTAACTATGGCATAACATTATATAAACAGTTATGCCTAGGTTTTGGAAAATAAAATTGACTGTTAAAAGACTATTTCATTTTATTGAATACAATAACTTATATTTCAATTTAATAAATTACATTACCCATACAATAACATGTCGATTTTAATATCTATAAAATGAGATACAACAAACAAGAATACATAATTATCTATGTTACATAACTTATCAGGCAATCATCCATTATATAAAAAGAAGTCACAATATGATTATACTTTTTATCGTTCAATTATACATACTTACAGAGACTATTGTTATTAATTTATTGAGATACTTAAAGGGTCAAAGCACATTGAGACAGATTCAAAGCTACTGAGGGTCTAAAATTTACATAGCACATTGAAGCAAAAGAAGTATGTAAGAATCATAGCAGGTGGTGCTTTGTAGTTTCAAAAGAGTGAGTTTATGTATTGACCCCTATCTCTACAAAGTAAAGTTGAGTTCAAGCAAGAATTATTTAGATTGATAAGTATGTGTGCTTTACATAGTGTCAAAGTCAAAGTGACCGTTGCTTAGTATAAACTCTATATCAATGTGCTCCTTTAAAGAAAGAAGGTAACTAACTTTTACCTACTGACATGTGTTCTAACCTCTTTCATCTGATATCAGTTTATGTAGAAGGTCGACTTGTTGCAGAGTGAGGAACTGCTTGGTGTCAGCAGTAACACTGATAAGTGACTGTATGTCTCCTGTGGTGTGGCAGATGATGATGGACTGGAGTTTCAGACATAGGTCTGTGTTCAGAGGAATTGCTGAAAGGAAAAAAAAACAAATACTTTTTAAAAGCCAAACTTAATGGAACTTGAGGCACGTTTCATTTTAGCAAAGGTTTCAATCATTAATTTATTGATTATTGGCCCCTTTTTGGATTGGATTTTTTTCAACAAATGAGTAATTGCAATGTGTAGGGTAGTTGTGCCGGTCTGCGTGCCCCATGCATTATATTTCTGGATTGAATCCTGTACACTTTGAACTTTAATAATAAATAATAGTTTATTGTCTCAAAGAAACATACATTAGTATACATCGATTAACAAGATTCTAAACTTTACTTTTCCTCTACTAGTAAGACTTTTATTGGTAGAATAAGTAGATAATTTTGTTAGTACATATTATATCATCCTATTCTATCGAAACTTTGATAAAGTTGACATAATGGGTAGACGTAGCAAAAACGAGTGCTGACTCGTAGTCACACCAGGTTATCACACCAGTGTGACAAACAGGATTTTCTCGTTTGTCACACCACTGATTTTTCCACACCATGTATACGATAATTGCTAGTGCAGTACCTGTATAAGCTAATAAAGTCGATCTGCTGATGTTGATGATTTTAGTTTTTTATTCCGTTTTTAACGCAATGTTTCAAGGAAATGGTCGACCCTTCTTTTTTTTTCGATATCAATTTTCTTTTGATTGAATAATACTGTTAAAAAATTATTATTCAATCACCATGGCAAGTTACACGATTGAACAGCACGTTCAAATGATAAAAAATCTGCATTAGCGATTGGTTTTCTCTCGCAGGGGTGATGTGAATTGGCCACAAAGCTCATGCGATTTGACACCGCAAGACCTTTTCTTGTAGAGTTTTTTGAAGTCGCAGGTCTATGCAAACAAACCACAATCGACCGATGCCCTAAAGGTGAACACACACAGGCCATTGCTCAAATTCAGCCGGATCTATGCAGAATAGTCATTGAAAATTGGACCACTCGGATCCGTGCCACTGTAAACAGCCGAGGCGGGCATTTGAACGATGTCATATCATATTCCACACTTAATGGCACAAGTGTGCTTTCCAAATAAAAAAAGAATTTTGTTAATACCACTGCTTCTTTTATTTCATTTCAACATCTACCCGCCCTTATTGAAAAAAAAACGAGAGAAAAAGATCCTGTTTGTCATAATATGTGGTGTGACTACGAGTCTGCAAAGTTGAAAAACCCTTTAGTATAACTAGGACAGCACTAGTTAGGAATAAATGGTGTGGAAAAATCAGTGGTGTGACAAACGAGAAAAAAAATCCTGTTTGTCACACTGGTGTGATAACCTGGTGTGACTACGAGTCAGCACTCGCAAAAACATACTAAATCTATGGGGTAGACTAAAGTAAATCAATTGCACTTACCTTCACTTTCATTGTCATTCATCAAATCAATGAAGAGTTGCTTCAATGATGGAGGCTTACTATCTTCTGGTGGTTTCACTAGGAGAGTCAGGAGTATTCTACTAACTTGCACTCTGGAAACCAGAAAATTCTTTGGTTAAAAGTATGGTTTTATCAATCAGTAAGGAAATATGATGTGGGTAATAGTGTTGTGTTCCCAGAGACCACAAATCTCAGGCCAAGTTTCACGAGTTATTTTATTCTAAGGAAAAAGATAAGTAAAAGGGGAGGTGGAAGGGGAGCTAAGGATTGTAACAGGTTGTGTTCTTTTATGCTTTTGTGGTTTTTCTTTTGAATTCTTCATGAAACTTTAGAATTGCAGAAATTGATTTTGCTAGCCATAACTGGCAATAATAAATCTCAGGTATAGTCCTCTCTCGACCTGAAGTTGGTTTAACGGATGCGCGAGGCACGAAACGATACTGTTTTTGTATGAGATTTCCTACTGCGCAACCATTGTAGCCAACTTCAGGGCGGCCAATAAGTTTGGCGAGAACTATACCTAAGACATTTATGAAATATAAAATATTCAAATTAACTTACTCTGCAAGGATATCTTCTTGTATGTTAGTGCCATCAGCTATTTTGTTGGCTATTTCTAAAGCAATGTCATATTTGCCTGTAAAAAAAAGAACTCGAATTGAGTCTACATTTCCACTTAAAAAGATATGTGATATCAGAAGTTTAATTCTAAATTGTTTAAGACAAGTATTGTATCGGTATCTAAGTACCTATTTGTATGTTCTTTTGTCAAGAAAGTTAAGGTTCTTATGACAAATCTTAATGAATTTAACTACAGTATTGTACTCAAACAGGTTTAAAAAAAAACTTACCACAGTCAATCCTCAAATTAAGAAGGTTCCTCAAACAGATGGTTTTCATGGTGCTTTCAGTGACTGTGTCTATGGCCTGCTCATAGTATGAGGAGGCCTCTAGCTTGTGGTTCAGTTCTATTAGGTCACTGGCTAGCTCCATCAGTATGGATGTGCGTATTGGGGACTTTTCTGGGTACTTGTTCAAGGCTTGAATGTAGCACCCTGTTGCTGCCTGAAAAGCATCATTAAAAAAGATTAACAAAAATATTAGTAGTTCTTGATAGGATTCTTTAATTTTAAATGGTTATTAGTGCACACAATAAAAACATGGTATTAATAGCAAAAACTTCTTCTTTATAGAAAGTGAGAGAAGCCTTAACTTCATCATCATCATTACTTTAGGCGCTTTCTTCTAATATTTACTACCACACACAGGTCACACACATTAAAATAATGTAAATAATATTTCTTACCTCTAAGTTCTCTCTATCAGCACTATAAAACTTCAGTGATTTCAATTTCTTCTCAGCCTTCATGAACTGCCGGGCGGCGGCCAAAAAATGTTCTGCTTCGCCAAGGAAATGTCCAACGGATGCTTCACACTTGGCTGCGCCGACGTAGGCGTGACCGGCGAATGCTGGCTGGTCAGAATGCTCGCACTGAATAGCCAGGGCTATGAACTCGTTAGTAGCTTCTGATATATTCGGTTTCCGCATAAATCGTCTGCACAGTAAATTAAACAGTGACGTGAATTTTCTGCTGGAACAAGGCATAATATACCAAAAGTTACGAGTAAACTTACTTTTTCATCTTAGTGTTGATGTTCATGTATTGCTCGTTGAAACTGGCACTGAGGTCCGTCGACATTTTTGCTGCGAATATAATTTACTTAGTTCACAATTTTTAAATGGTTGGTTGTGAAATGTTGATTCTTTTTAATTTCAAATATATGAGAAATCCGCTCATGAGCTCAATAAACACAAGCAGTGTCAAAGTGAAGTGACACTGTGCATTTTTACTCTTTGACACTGTGAAAGTGTCAACAACATCAATAAATACTTGACAGCTGATGCGCCGACTGTCAGTGTCATACTTTCATTCTGAATCTGTTAGTGCGAAGAAAACGCGTTTGATTAAAACTTAATTTGTAATGCAATCCCAAAAAAACCCTCATAATCATGAGCAGAGATATTTTAATTGTAATTTCTTGGATATGTGATCTTACATAAAACTAATTTCCCATTACTAAACACCTTCTGAGGAACACCAAAACGTAATTGTTGTAATCAAAGATTACTATTATATACTGCCACTGGTTGTAATGTCAAAAAATGCTTTGACGTGTCTCGTAGGGTTGAATTAATTTTGTGAGTTTTTGTATTTTGTGCAATGATTTCGTATTAATAAGTTGTAATTGTGTTCTAATTATAAATAAGGAACTTAAGGAAAATGGATTTTCTAAAGAGCGGTCTAAAGACCGTGCTGGGGGCTCCGGAACCTGGCCACCAACCTTCGGGAGCGGAGATCGTAAGTATTTCAATATTTACTTACTAGAATTAAAATTTATGCTCACCTATTTATAGTTTGCAATGTAGAGTAGCTATTTCGTGTATATAATTTCAGCGTAGGCGGGTCCAGATGTCTCATAATTGGTTAAATATTTCAAGAATTTGACAGCCTCATGTCCCTTTTCAATGCTACAAATTCTTGAAATGATTTTCTGTTTCACTTTACTTTAGCAATTAAAGTTTTTTGACTAACCTGCCCTTACGTTGTCCCTATGTTCAGACACAGGGCCATTACTGACATCATTCTCCGTCCATCCATTCATTTTAAATATTAATTTTGTTGCCAATATTGCATGGTTGTAAATTCACCTACAATTTAAAATTTTAATTGATAGCAGCAGTTAAAAGGAACCATGAATTTGTTATCACAAAGGAAATTTAATTTTACAGTCAATACATCTAACAATTTTACAGTAATGAAATTACTTGTTACTCAGGTGATGACACAAGAATATACAATTTAGTTCTTTCTACTTGGCATATAATTTATATTTACTACTAAATGAATGAAAATAAGGGTAATGATAAGTTGTAAGGAATAATTTAATAATACAGTTTTTTTGTATATTTCACTCAACTTTGATATGATAGCACATTCATAGATAATATATTAACAAACAAGTATGAAGCTTCCAAATATTCAGCCAGGATGTCCTTTTTACAACAATGAATAAAGTCTGATAATTCAGTAGCAAGGACAGTATTCGTTAACAACACATCAAAGAAACTGTGTCTATTGTGAGTATTGGTTGGTTGGAATTGCATTTTAACAGCATTTTAAAACATAATATCTTTATTTAGCCATTTGCACCAAAATCTGTTTTATCTAATTAAAGAGAGAAGATTTAAAGAAATTTCTTTTTTGCCAAGGCTAGCCTTTCTAAAGGGCCAGAAACATAACAATGACTTTTATTAAAATTCTTGAATATAAATTGATTATATATAAAGAATCAATTCATGACATTAAAATGGATTCTCACAAATAATTTTATATTTGAAAGTAAGTGTAATGGTTTGTTTGGAGTCACTGCAGTCTATTATGTATTGAGACAAGTGTTTTTATAACAATTTACATAGTTTATTACAAACTTGGCTCCCTAATGGATCTGAAGTTATTTATTTATTTAATGGTCAGTTTATGAGTTTACAAAGATCACTGTGTTATGGTACTGATAACTTAGCATTAACTTAGTTTATTTGGTGCAAATTTAATCAGTTTTGTTGAAGAGTATCTCAACTTTAATCAGTCAGTAACTTTGCTCGTTGTGTAGGTAGTTTTGCTCATTTTCTCATGAAGAGTCAAGTGAAAACAAATTGAAATGGTAAATTATTAATTTACAGTTTAAATTATGTTTTTTTATAGTACTAACACTACAAAAAAAAACATAATTTAAAATAGTCATATACATAAAATCGCATTAGTCATTCACTGATTTATTGTGAAGATAAAAGGGATATGATATCTCATTATAAACAAGATCTTGAGTAATAATTAATACCTGCTTTGATACCATCATCATTTGTCTGCCCTTATCCGATGTTACTTGGGGTCGGCGCAACTCGTTTTCTTCTTCCATACCGTCCTGTCCCCCGTTACGCTATCACTGTCTCCCTTTTCTTTCATATCACTCCTCACACAGTCCATCCATCTTTGATACCAAAATTTTTAAATAATAATAAAGATATCACATCTACATCTTTTTTTTTCATCTTTCTTTTACATACACATACACACATACCTGCAGGTTTGCTAGAAGAGATTTCAATAGAAATAAGCATCACCTATGTACCTATTTTTCTGTTACTAAGTGTGTGTGCATAAATAGTTAAATAAATTATACACTACGAAATAAGTTTAATAAGGTCGTAAATTTCTTCCATCAAAACGCTACCACATTTATACTATGCAGAAAACAAGCTAACAGCAATATTATGCCGTCTTACTTCTGAAACGTACAACCGACTTATGCAATTATTCTTCTCTTCCATCCTAGGTGGAGCGCCTAGTAGATCGCGTGAACAACTCGACGCTGCTAGAAGACCGGCGCGACGCGTGCCGCGCGCTCAAAGCCATGTCACGTACATACCGCGTCGAGGTCGGCGCGCAGGGCATGGATACGCTCAAACAAGTGGGCATTAAGAATTTTCGAAATTCATATATTTCATATTAAAATATTTGTAAACACACCACATAGTCAGTGGTGTCTCATCCCATACAAAGAAACCGTGCCGACGTACTGTACTGATTATACTGATTATTTTAGGTACATCGATCGCGTTCGGTTCCGTTCCACGGATATAGATGGTGATCTATCTAAAGCGGTGGAACGTGGAATCAGATGGAAAACGCTAGTTACGTCGGCACGGTTTCTTTGTATGGGATGAGGCATCTGTATGCTAGTATTATATTATCTGTGACATAGTATTCCGTCGTTTTTCGCCCTTCCCTATAGCGAAAATCGCGATAATCTGTTGTATTTTGTGCATATGTCTATACAGCAAAAAGTTGGTTAAGGAATATGCCCGTATTTTCTTAACAAAGGCAAACATCCTTATAATTCCAATTAAAAGTGACACAATTCAGGATGTTTGTGTTTGAAATGCCATCAATGCCACTTACCCTGTTGCCCAACAGTTTAATAAACAAAGTAATCACAATTTTCAGGTATTAGAGCTGGACCGCGCCGACAACGAGACAATAAACTATGCCTTAGACACGCTCAACAACGTCATGTCGCCGACTCAGTTCGAGGAGGAGGAGAACAACCCTCGCGTACCCATGAATATTGGTGAACAGTTCACGGAGATGTTCATCAAGGACCATCACAACATACAGTTGGTTCTAGACCTCCTAGATGAGTACGACTTCAGGGTCAGACTCTCTGCTGTACAACTCCTCACATCACTTCTCACGAATAGACCAAAAGATATACAAGAAATCATCCTTGTTAAACCCATGGGCGTCTCGAAAATGATGGATTTGCTAGGAGATACACGAGAAGTTATCAGAAATGAAACTTTACTATTGCTGATAAAATTAACCAAAGGAAACGCGAATATACAAAAGATTGTAGCATTCGAAAACGCGTTCGATAGATTATTCGAAATTGTCTCGACAGAAGGATATTCTGACGGTGGAATTATTGTTGAAGACTGTTTGCTGCTAATGTTGAATTTGTTGAAGAACAACAGCAGTAATATAAACTTCTTTAAAGAGGGTAGTTATATTCAGAAGATGTTGCCGATGTTCAACACTCCAGACGAGTCTGAGGAAGCTGGATGGACTCCACAGAAGGTGTCAAACGTTCACTGCATGCTACTGATAGTAAGGACATTAGTCTCGCCGAGCAACTCGGCACAAATAATCTCGAATTGTCAGAAGATTATGAAGAATGTCGGCCTACTAGATGCTCTGTGTAACATCTTGATGTCTAGTGGGGTTCCTGCGGATATCCTCACGGAGACCATCAACACGGTGGGCGAGGCAGTGAGGGGGGAGGTCACGAACCAGGAGTTCCTCGGCAATGTGATGGCGCCGTCGAATCCGCCGCGACCGGCTATTGTGGTGCTGCTCATGTCTATGGTTAATGAGAAGCAGCCTTTTTCGTTGAGGTGGGTGTCTAATTTTTGCATTATAAAAGTAGACTGATTAATGTAGGTACATTTTCATTCAAAGAAACAGATCAACCTGGTTTTAATTGCTATAGAATTTAGAACAGTTCAATATTTTGTCAAAACTTTTAATATAATGCACAATTCAAAGCACTTTTTCTTTCATACAGAAGAACTGTAAATTAGTCTTAACGACTAATTTACAGTTCTTTTGTAGTTAGCTGAAATTTTATTTTTTTGTCCTTTCGGTAGATTAATAAAAAATATTGGACACGTATTTTTCTTTTGACACGTAAACATAAAGTGACGCCGATTTATTGTGTTGAAATATCGTTAAACGTCACGCCTCCAGTACACTTTATACTGCTATAGTGACGACACAAGGCCCCACTCCTTAACTTTGTAACTGTGTAATTTTTTATTTATTTGATAAAGCCAAAAATACGTATCCAATATTATTTGATAATCTCACTGATGGACTAAATACAATTATCATTTTTTACTTAGGAAACATCCCTATTGTCTCTATACAGATTAGATAATAACGGATTAGATATTTTAATAAAAATAAAACCCACATCTTTCATCCTTTCCAGATGCGCAGTCCTCTACTGCTTCCAATGCTACCTATACCACAACGAGATGAGTCAAGCAAGCCTCGTACAAACCCTCCTGCCATCTTCTTCAGACATGTCCAGTCTGACAAGCGGCCAGCTTCTGTGTGGAGGCCTATTCTCCTCTGATGTACTATCCAACTGGTTCTCAGCGGTAGCCTTGATGCATGGACTCATAGAAAACCCAGTGCAAAAAGAACAGTTGCTTAGGGTGTTGCTAGCAACGAATATTGGGAGTACGCCCGTCTCGTTGCTGCATCAGTGCACTCTGTTGCTGCAACAGACTACTAAGTTGAAGTCTAAGGTATGTTGCAGACATTTTTTTTTAAAAGGTTTGAAGAATACTGATGATTGAAAAATGTCGTTTTAATGTTATTGAGTTGATGAATCGTCATTATTGTAAACAAGTTCTTTAAAGTTATGTTACGCTAGCTTCTGTCAGCGGCTTCGCCCGCGTGATAGTTGAAAATTATCCCGAGGAAACATATTCCTGGGATAAAAAGTATCCTATGTGCTATTCCTGACCATTATCTATCAATGTGCCAAATTTCATCCAGATTCGTCCAGACGTTTGAGCGTGAAGAAGTAACAAACATTCACACACACACACTCACAAACTTTCGCCTTTATAGTGTGATGTGATTAGAGATAAAACAGTGATTAGTTTTTGTCCTTGGAATTTAAATTGGTTCCCGGTAATAAACTTGCTTCTTTTTAGATTAGTGTGGTGAAATGTTCTACATATCTGTGCTTTCTCCGTCTGTAGGCGCAATGATATTATGTTACTCCTGGTTCCATTCTCAAAAAAGTAATCCCCCGTTCCAGGTAGCGCTACTAATGCTGCTCGCAATGTGGATGAGCTACTGCCCCACCGCAGTGGCCGCCTTCCTGCGGGCCCCCGGCGGGGTCGGCTGGCTGGTGGCGCAGACCTGCGCCGCCGACCACGACGACAACGAGTTCCTGCTGCAGGGGCTCTCCGCGCTACTCCTTGCCATCTGCATACACTTCAATGATGACTCCGTCGAGAACTACTCCAAGGTGAGATGCCATCATCAGCCTCTAATGTTCCCACTGCTGGAACACCAGCCTCCTCTCTGTGAGAGAGAGCGGGCCGTAATCCACCACGCTGGCCCAGTGCGGTTTGGTATGTCTTGTCTGTTGTTACCACTGCAGCACCACTGCTCAGAAGGAGTTATTATAAATGGAAAGAAAAAACCGTCCAAGTACGAGTCGGACTCGCGCACGAAGGGTTCCGTACCATTATAGCAAAAAACGACAAAGAAATCACTTTTGTTGGTTGGGAGCCCCACTTAAATATTTATTTTATTCTGTTTTTTAACCGACTTCCCAAAAAGGAGGAGGTTTCTCAATTCGACCTTATATATTTTTATTTTATGTGTGTCCGCGTATAACTACGTCGTTTATGAACCGATTTTGATGATTCTTTTTTTGTTGGAAAGTAGATATCCCAAGGGTAGTACCATGGTAAGGAAACCAAGATCTGATGATGGGATCCTAGAGAAACCGAGGGGACTCCTCAAATTATCCTTATAGGCATACATATAGCGATTTTGGTATTTTCATCAATAATGCAATCGCACTTGAACTTGCACTAAGAAAGTATCATTTGGTGAAGTGACTGATGTAGAAGACCACAATGGCCACTGGAACTCCGAAATAAAACAATGTATCCTAGTCGTGTTTGGGCTTAATGGAATCGTCATAAAATATACTTTGGCTATAAATGATTTTTATGTTAATTGGAGGGTACCTCCAAACCAACTACCAAAACTAAAATAAATAAAAAATACAAAAGATCTAACCGACTTCCAAAACACACTCCAAAGCGAAAAATAACTATCTTTTCCGAAGTCGGTGTCGAATAACGGCAATTAAATGGGTACAAAAGACCCCTCGATTTCTTTTTGAAGTTTTTGTTTTGAAAGTCTCTTTGAATTTTTGTTAAAATGTTCTTTAGTATTTGTTGTTGTAGCGGCAACAGAAATACATCGCCTGTGAAAATTTCAACTGTTTAGCTATTTGTTTCATGGATACAGCCTGGTGACAGACAGATAGACAGACGGACCGCGGAGTCTTAGTAATAGGGTCCCGTTTTTACCCTTTGGGTACGGAACCCTAAAAATGCATCAGTGCACTATGGCTCGATAGGCTTATACACCCCGTCAAAAAGCCGAAGCTTTACAAAAACATTTGTAACTTTTGCATGGTTTTTTTCCAGGAATCCCTCCGCCAACTCCTCACAAAGCGTATCGGCATGGAAGTGTTCACGTCTAAACTTAGCGAAGTGACGCGTCACGAGCTGTACAACAAGGCAGCCAAGCACCCGCAGCTGCGAGCCAAGGTCGCGGCCGACGTGCTGGTGGACTACGAGTTCTGTCGCCTGTTCAAGGTGCTGGAGAGTGAGTATAGCATGACCTGAACACTTTTCCTATGGGCTCCTGAGGTTGCTGTCTATAGCAGACGTTTCTGAGGAAACCAACCATCTGGAGAGAACACAGGATTCAATCGGATTTCTACAGTCTTGAACTCCACAGTTCCTACTGCTACCATGAACCACCCCAGGCTAGGTAGAGAAAAGTCTTCGTTCCACATGCCACACTTGGTATTACAAATGTAGAGTATTTCTCAAAATAGATGTACATTTGTGTAAAAAAACATGTCGCAAAAGTTTGAGTCAAAATTTTGAATTACACGATGAAACTTCTTGTAAGATATTTTCTAAGAGATGAAGAAAATATACTCCTGATTAGGATTAGATATCGCAAGGAACGAAAATACATCATGAAATTGTGTAACGCTGCAAATTGTCACTATCATGATTTATTCTTCCATACAAAATCTTTTTGTCTCAATGGGTACCAACAACTTTGCCGCTTCAAAAAATACTACTTGACGTATGTCTATCGTCCTAATTTTCTGTAATTAGCACCTTCGTATTATCTGGTTTACGGTTCAGATATGCTTGTATCCTGCTTTCTTTAAAATAACTGCGTTTCACGCAATAAACAAAATGTCTCACCTTTTTTACTTTTTAGTCACGTACTCTTTAGTCACGCCATTTCTCAGTAATTTCTTTAATTTCTAAACGATTCTGTAATATTTTGTACTGGCAACATTAAAAGCGTTCCTATTGGACGATGGTAAATGTCAGCGCCATATTTTTCTCTGTCAAAAACTATATTCTCTTTGTGCGCCGGCTGTTTTACTATTTCGATACGAGAGAAAAATATTACTTTTGTTCGGGGTAAGTACTTCTGAATTGTATATCAAGTTAATAAAAATGTATGTTAGGATAATTGTTTAAGTGAATTACATTCTTCAAATTCATTTTGGACAAAAAATCTACTTCTTTTAGAGGTAATGGGTTATAATTCCTTTTACTGTTTCGTTGTTTTTCGTCACGTAATGAAATAGTATGTTAAGCACACACTAAGCTTCAGTTTACTATTTCGTTACTTTGTAAACTATTTCGTTACGATATTTCATAACAACTTTTTCGTTACATGTACATCTTTTGACAACGGACATTGAACTCGAAAGGCCAAGCAGGGAGGAGAGATACTGCATCCCGCTCCACTGCTTATCTCATTTTGACTTTTGCAAACAGACTCACTCTAGGTTCAGCGTACAAATGGCGATTGTGGGCAGAGCGATTGTGAACCCCTCTGTATCAGTTCGAACATGAGTTTTCTTACTTGAGCAAGCCATGTGACCGCATTGTATAACTGCTTTTACACAATATTTTGTCATCCTCCCCAGGTGTACTAGTCCAGAGCCTGACAGAGCGCACCCAACAGAACGGAACGGGCTCCCCAACCCTGGAGAGAGGCTCCCCGGAGAACGGCACCCTGGAGCAGTACAAGACACTCATCCGCCAGCAGGACGCGCGGCTGCAGGAGCTCATGTCGCAGCTGGAAGGCCTGCTGCATCAGAACCAGTCCTTACAGGTGCGGACATCGCGGATACTAATTCTGATACCATTTTTGGCATTAGCGTCCTCTTCTTATTCTTCATTAGTTGTCGTTTCGACTCAAATTTTGTCCGACCAGAATGGATCCATCTGGACAACTCTGTCGTTGGCTAGGGCCCTTTAAAACCAAGGAAATGATATTCATCACGAATAATTTGAAATCCAAGATGGCTGCTGCATATCATATTCGCTATCTTGGTGATAGGTGATATAAATATGAAAGGGGAGTCAGTGAAAACGCGACGGTGGACATGACAGTATGAAAAAAAAAGTGTTGCGCCGACCCTAAGTAACCTGGGACAAGGGCAGGAAGATGATGACGATTCGCCTTCTTGGATTTTAATTTTCCTGCAACGCTTTCACTTCACTTGACGATGTCGGTTTTGAAACAGCATGAAATAGAATGTCTGACTGTGTATTTCTGTAGAATAGCCGGCTTATCAAATATTTTAATCACTGTTTTCTTACTTCCAGAGTGCCCTGAACGACTCAATATCAGCGAACTCCCACTTGAAAGACGAAAACACACTCCTGAAAGCACAAGTATCGGCCGCAGTCGCCCTACCAAGCGCGTCAGTTCCTGCACCAGTCCAGGACGACTCCAGGCTCCATGAGTACGAAGCCAGGTTGCACACCCTAGGGAATGAGGTGACCAGGCTCACCAATGAGCTGATGTTAAGTCAGGATGCACAGAGGGGTACGGCCGAAGAGTTGGAGAGGGTTAGGAAGGATCAGGATGATTTGCTGGAGTTGCTGGCTGATCAGGTTTGTTGGTTTTTGAGCTTGTTTGTAGTGTTACATGTAGTTATTGTTCAGATACATAAATAAGTCAAACTTTTTCCCTTTGGGAGAAAAGTAAACAAGAAGTACTAGTCAACTTACTAACATAACTACGGAAAGAATTGAACCATTCTTTATCCCATGGTCACCCAATATTCAGTCAATAACTGCAGTAACTCAATCATAAATTCAAGTTTTTGTCTCAAAGTGAAGGTTTCTGAATTTCATTGGTTTAATTTAACATTTAATTTTGTTTTATTTTTATTTTCCAATTTTTACTAAACAAAAATCATTACCTGACTACGGCGAAGAAAAAGGGAGGGTTATGTTTTTGACCGGTATAATTTGTGTGTATGTTCATCTGTTCCCTCATAACTTCTAAACTACTTATCATAATTTGACAAATGAGGTGTCGTTAGATGCGTTTTCGTATTTCACACATATTTATAGTGGTGTTAAGAGTACAACGATGGTTGTATGCCATCTACAATACAATCTGCAAAGTAGCATACAACCATGGTTATAGTTATATAAAGTATACTTTAAACACCGCTATGAATATTATGTATCAAATACAATAAAATATTTATTGCATTTAAATTGTTTATTTAATCCCCGACTCATATCGAATAGTGTGTACATAACAATTTCAGATGAGAATATTTTATTTTTTCATATTTTTTTATCACTTTTTCTTACTATATTCCAGGACATAAAACTAAACGACTACAAGATGCGGCTGCTGTCCCTCGGGCACCCGGTCGAGGAGGACGTGGCCGAAGCCCCGCAGAACCTCACATGATAGTGCAGAGACACCCACACAGACTAGCTGCACCGTACATTCATGTTGTTACATAGATAGACCATGTGGATACACAGGATAGGGCACATTGAGACAGAGTCGAAGATTGACGACACGGTTGGCGCAGTGGTGGAGCGATCGGCTGCTGCATTGCTTGTCGCGGGTTCAATATTTGTATGGCCTACAGATATTTGTTCCGGTCTGATTGTTTGTGTATGTGAGTTTGTATGCTTGTAAATGCTCCCACAATACAGGAGAAATTCCTAGCGTGGGACAAGTTTTGTAAAAAGCAAAGCGACGCATCGGTCTAAAAATGTACATAGCATATTGACCTCTATCTCTACAAGGTAGAGAGAGAAGCGACGCGTCAAATTCTGTAGGATATCCGCGAATTTGCGCTCTATAGACGCGGAATGTGTGCAATATGTGGTGATGATTCTGTCTAAGTGTGCTTTACTGCTACAATTATTAACTATTTCAGAAATTACCATAGTATTAAGTTATTATTATTATGACATGTGCAATGCTTTTTAAATAGTTCATATAAACAAGAAAACTTGCTTGTATTTTTTGCTACCGTTGCCAATCTATGTAATGATATATTTGTAGGTAGACCTTAGTGTAAGATAATCGTGTTCTGTGCAAGAGAGATGGCTGCTGATTCGAGATGGGTACTGCCGTTAGATTATAGAAAAATATCGAATTTGTCACTCATAAAATTAACTAAAAGAATCATGTTCATTTGTCGCTGGCTGACGCCTATGTATTTCGGTATGAAAAGTATTTATTTCGTGAATTTATTACTTTTGTTGAAGTTCTCTCAGTCCCGAACTAATGGTGAATAACTGAAATACGTTTCATTGTAAACATAAGTGTGACTAGCGAAAGATAATACATACTATACAAATTAATTTGATGTTTTTGTTACTAGGTAGTTAATATAATAAGGAGCGTTTGGTATATATTTACCTAAGTCAAAATTATATGTTTAGTGCTTCATAAGTACCTATGTTACTATATATTTATTTAAATTAGATAGGTATTATGTACTTTATACATGGTTGAGCTAAGGGCTCGGTCCCGTCGAGAGCTATTAGCTAGGGAACTACTTTCAAACTGTTGAACTATTATATTACCATTTCTGTCTATGCTTGTTTTAATTGCAACAAATTATGTAGATAATATTCTGTCTAATTTATGTAGCTCTTCAAGAACTCTGAAACTATTCGTTCTTCTTCTTTTCGAATCAATGGAAACTCTTCAAATTGTTTGGGTCCAGTAGGTGGCCACGCCAATCGCAGCGTCATTGGCGTTCTTAAGGTCCAAACTGCCGGTGTATGGACACTTAGGGCTCTTTAGCATGTGTGTCACATTCTTGCCGTTGCGGTGCCCCTCACATACATTGGATATCAGAATGGTCTGTATAACCCCATAGACTAAAAGTAGAAATCTCTTGATGGGACTGCGCCCTAATAGTGACAATATATTGTAGACAAGCTTTCCGTCTCGCATCACGCTAGCGTAGAAGCCGTCTCCCTTGAGCAATACAATATTATATATAGATATTTAAAATATTTCAGTAATATATTGCGACGTACTATAAGATGATTTGATTCGTATGTAAAAATGTATGAAATATAATGTTACAATGATTTTGTTTTTAATATTTCTTTTTATTATATTATTTAGTTTCTGCCAACAGCTTCACCCGCGAGAAAATTACCCAAAGGGCACATACATCCAGGATTAAAGTAACCTATGTTCTAATCCAGGTTATGCTCTACCAAAGTGCCAAGTTCAATCCAAATCCGTAGAGCCGTTAAGGCGTGAAAAGTTAACAAACAAACTCACATTCTCATTTGTAGTATTAAGACGAAGAAGGATTGCTTTTGTCCCCTTCAATTTCTGCAAGTTATACAAACCAAAGGAGTACTTGTATATGCTATACAAAGTGGAAAACGGAAGCGGACTCTGAAGGGGAATTGTCCTAAATGGAAACATCCAGGTTTTTTTTTTAAATAAGTAAAACTGCAATCAAACATTTAAAAGGCGATTACCTTTACCGGTATTTGATCTTTCTCTCAAATGAGATAAAAAAACTCGATAAACAAACTGTATAATGCAAAGGGGTGTTACAATAACACGAAAAGATATTTCATCAAAACATTTAATACACTCCGTAACT
The DNA here is from genome assembly GCA_964057195.1 of Orthosia cruda. Taxonomy (NCBI): domain Eukaryota; kingdom Metazoa; phylum Arthropoda; class Insecta; order Lepidoptera; family Noctuidae; genus Orthosia; species Orthosia cruda. The sequence continues at coordinate 31,183,354 of OZ059843.1, read as the reverse complement.
CACTGCATCAAGATCCGGTACACTTACATTATAATAAATATTTGTCTATCTACATTAACTTACTATACAGTCTCATTTACATGATTACACAATACATCGTACTTCAACACTATGAGAAAATCAAAGAGGCAAACATATTTTTTTATTACATCAAGTTTTGTGTGAAATGGTTATAAACAAAAATATTCACAGCGGATCTTTGTGTCTCTGAATTGGCTGCAAGACCCTGCGCAGTAGCTATTTTAGTGTCAACGTTGAATGTGAAGATAGCATTGTATAACTGTCTCTTTTACTCGCTTACGTTTGTCGCATCGTCCTATCTCGCTTAGTCAGAAACAGTTTGTCATCGAGTATACTGCATAAGTATACTCGATGACAAACTGTTTCTTGCGCAATGATTGGCAGAGTCAACTTCAGAGACACAAAGATCAGCTGTGTTTACTATACATAGTTTTGTAGAATTTGGTTAAGGCGCTTATTCCCAGCGTTAGTTTTCTGTCAGTGACACGGGAAAAATGCTGTATACATTTTGTATGAATGAACTGTTACGGAACTGTTTGAACCAGTTCCGTATAAAGCTTTAGTCTCTTGATCGGAAAACAAGACGCTGCGGTATGCGGTTCCGGACACATAATCGCATGAAAAAACGAAGACAAGTGACAATTTTAATATCCTAATCGCGTGTTAAACTCATTTAACACGCGTGTGTCTTGGTGGCTCAGTGGCTAAAACCTCCCCTCTCGTGCGTGAGGTCGTGGGTTCGAATCCGGACAAGTACCAGTGTGACTTTTTCAATTCATATGTACTTTCTAAGTTTATCTTGGACATTGCTGACAATAGTGAAGGAAAACATCGTGAGGAAACGTGGACTAAAAGTGAGTCTATTACAAGATTGTACTCTATTGGTGTAATTGCTGCAAGGCGTTCCAGTGCGAGGATAAACTAATAAATAAATAAATTTTGCCTGTCATCACCTCAAACGGTATTTTATTCCGCCGCAGTATGCGTCAGCGAAGAGCAAAATTGTGCCCCGTACCGCATACCGCAGCGTTGTGCGTTCTGATCAAGATACCAAAGCTTCCAGGCAATCAATGTCCCAGAACGTGGTCTAACGGACTTAAAATCAACCTAAAGGCCCTGATCCGAATATATGTGGATAGCAAAAAATAAGAACCGAATTTTCTTACACTTTCTGAAATATACACATAACATACTTACAATTTATGTGTAGATTTACAACTCGAACCGTAACATTTACACTTATCTTTCCACATGTTATATATACGATATTATACTGAGCTTCAACATTAAAATACAAGTTAAAAAATAATCTTATATCTATATACGTATAGGAATGTGTTAAATGCGGACAACCACAAGGAGCTTATAGCTAAAAGCTGACCCCTTGTTATGATGATAAATAATAACAATCAAGAAGATAACACATAAAATCTCGCCTGTATAAAAGGTTAGGTCGTTTGTTCAAGAGGCACGGCACGACACGATTTGCGGCCACGATTATTATATATATATTATATGTATATTTTAGTACTATTTGAGCGCGATTTTATTTCCGCTATGCGTTCAGCTACTTACAACTGCATAGGTCACAGAATGGCCGGAAAAAAATTCGCGCGAATAAAAATCGCAGTGCGTGCTAAGCCTAAATCGTCGCAAAAAAAGTCGCGACGACATAGCGGCATCGACGAGGTACCTAGCCGAAAAACTATTTTAAATCGTGTCGCGTGTGGTGCGGTGTCATGCAATTAACAAACGGTCCATAAAAATCTGGAGCTCTGAATCGTGACCACATTTTGTCGTGTCGTGTGTCGCGCCGTGAACAAACGGCCATATATAAACACAAATGGCAGAAGTGCATCTACATTTCGCTACGCAGTGAAGAAGTTGATATACTTTTTATTTTTTCCTTTAATAATTATTGTTAGTAACATCATGCCCCATGATTATTTTATTACCATCTTATCGTTAGGGACTGGTTTTATAGGCTTCAGATTATAAGCGATAGGGTGACAAACAGTCAAATATAAATAAGTTTAATGTAAGTATAAATTGCTAAATATTTTAAAAGTTAAGTGACAAAGCTCGAATTTTTGCAGCAGGCGTCGGCTATTTTAAATGCCAGCCTTAGGCCAGCGAAAGCTATGATCTAGCCAAATATTGCAATAGATAATTCATTCATAGTAACTCTCTACATAAACAGGTAAATAGGGTGTGTGACATGTATAAAAGTTACATATTTTTGCGTATTCGTACAAATATTCCCTTAATTTCGCTACTACTAAATCATATTTTATTCTTATAGACATAGGGTTTATTTTGGATAGTTCAAATATTTGTAGAATTACGCCAAGAGAAGTGCTATGAGTTATTATACTTAGCTTATACTTTCTGATCATCAATGGTTAGTGATTAATTACATGAGATTTGTGGAATTTTAAACAGCATACTACTAAAGGGGCCATGAACAACTTCAGGATTTTTTTATATCAATATTCTGGGAACAATCCAGCACTTAGTACATTAGTAATAGCCATTGTTGACAACATTTGTATCTGAAAAATATCTCTGTGAAATATGTGTATTGCAAAAATCAACTTTTAAAACATACAAAGTTTTTGAGTCAAACACACTGTACTAACTTTAGCTGTTAGCTTTATTGAAATGAATATATACATGATAATTTCAAAAGTCTATACATACATTTTACAGTATAGCGTCATGTGAACAGCCACTGATATAACTAGACAACTCACAGTGTGCGCTACCTGAATAGCAGAATAATGGCAAATCATAGACTACAGATAGTTTAAACATAGAACCTGATGTGGGTGCCATCATAAAACATTATAAAAAAACAAAATCAAACTCATTAGCAGATTCTCAATTCAAATACTCCATAGAAAATTTTAATTAAATTCTTAATTCAAAATTTAATTTTTTTGCTAATCAAATGGTTATATTCTTTTTTTAAATGAGGCTCAATAGTGACACCAAAGATTAATAGATGAGTCTACTAATGTTTAAACATAGAACCTGATGATCTCCAAACATATCTTCAAACACGTGGTGTCCGACCGGGTGCGCGTAGTACGCACGCAGGTCACGCAGCTCTAGCTAGGTGACATAGAAGTACACGCCCACACACAGCAGCACGCCGAGCACCAGGAACACCATCACGAGGATGAACCGGTCCTGCAGCGCGCGCATCACCATCGTGTTCATGAGGCGGGACGAGCGGTTCAGCTGCTCGTCTGTTTCGCGGAGCTGGAACGGAGAGTTGTTTTTTTTAGTAAAGTATGCTGATGCTATGAATCTATGATTTCAGCTGTTGTACATGCAGCACATTAGGCAAAAAAAATATCAACAAGGTTTTATTCTAAAGAAGTATCAAGATTGGCACAATCTAAAAGAAGCATTGCTCAGCAGTGTGTTAAATAAGGCTTTCTTTATTGTATTGATGATTCCAACCTTTTTTAAATATCAACCAAAATTAAATCTGAAGATCTTTTAAGGTGTAGGTGTAATTTATTCCATAAAGGGTGTAAAAGACGATGATGCCTTACCCTGCCCCGGGACCTCTGGATGGTCTCCCGCTGCACGCTGAGGTCCTGCAGCACCGCGGCGCCGACCTGCTCCGTCTCCAGCAGCACGCGGTACCCCTCGGTCATGGACTTGCCCGTGCGCTCCAGGCGCTCAGTGTTGTCGAGCAGTTTGCGGTGTTGCTCGCCCATCCCGCCCCAGTCGTCGAACACTTCCTCATTGTCATAGTTATCTGGAGATTAGGTTGATCGATAAGTTCAACTAGTGATATGTCATCAGTAAAGGGAATCATTGTAAGGACCACTGGATTCTATGAGTCTGAAATCGCCAACCACTTGTTATATCTATAAATAATAAGCAGGTGCGGATCCAGCCCTGAAAAAAGGTTGTGGTCACAGCCACCTGATAATCGGTCACGCGCGAGTCTGAGTATGAACTCGCTCATGATCGATATAGTGCATTCCTACAAAGAAGATGTTTACAAAAGATATGACACCCTGATCAAGATTTTGTTATTTTTTAGGGTTCCGTACCCAAACGGTAAAAACGGGACCCTATTACTGAGTCTCCGCGGTCCGTCTGTCTGTCTGTCACCAGGCTGTATCTCGTGAACCGTGATAGCTAGAAAGCTGAAAATTTCACAGGTGGTGTATTTCTGTTGCCGCTATAACAACAAAAACTAAAAACAGAATAAAATAAATATTTGAGTGGGGCTCCCATACAACAAACGTGATTTTTTTGCCGTTTTTTGTGATAATGGTACGGAACCCTTCGTGCGCGAGTCCGACTCGCACTTGGACGGTTTTTATTTATAGCACTGGATATAATATCATCAGCCTATCGACCTCAATATACTGTGAAAGTGTGACGTCACAAGTCTATTAGGATTGTGGGCATGTCCATCGTGCCCACAGCGGTGGATCCGCGCTTGATGACAAGTGGCCTTTGTTATGCAGTGTGAAAATGACAGAAGGAGGTAAAGGTCTGGTATCATTATGACTTCACAAAGTGTAAACGACATATAGAATGTAACATACTAGCTGATCCCCGGGGCTTCGCTCCCATCAACTGGCTAACCTGCCTACCAAGCCTACCCAGCCTGCCCTGCCTAAAACTACTTTTTTTTTTGTTCTTTTTTTATCTTGGGACCTGTCATTTAGACTATAAGCAGATGAGGTGAGTGTTTTTGGCATTTAGGGCAGTGCTCCCATCGGAACCATGCCCTTTCTTTATCTTTGTCTGGATATCAGACACTCCACTAGTCAAAGATATCTCGCCGCTTTTTAAGCCGACGTATGGTTTCTGCGATAGTGAGCTGCCCCGCTAGCTGGTTCGGGTGCCTTGACTGTCTTGATTGATATGTGGCTGCATACGTGTCTATTTCTTCCCTTACCATAGGCAAGTTCAAAATTTCATGCACTTCAGTTATTTTACTAAACCACTGTGCGTTGGATATTTGTTTTAAGATGTAGTTTTGTACTCTCTGTATTATCATTATGTTGGAGGTGCTGGCAGACCCCCATAGCTGTATACCATATATCCAAATAGGCCTACCTACCTACCTAATATTTTTATGTATCATCAATAGTTTTCTCAGTGCACGCCAAATAATAAATTTTACAGGCAACGTTTTGCTACTTTGGGTTACATTATTGCTATTTTCATAAGGATCTCAATTTTTTTTTGAAAATATATAATAGCCTCTGATATACTCAGGAATAATGTAGCTATCTACTGGTGAAAGAATTTTCAAAATCGGTTCAGTAGATCCAGAGATTACCCCTTACAACGTCACAAACTCACAAACTTTACCTCTTTATAAAATTAGTATAGAAAGCACGGAGCAATACTAGTATAAAAGTTTTTACATGATCCAGCATTGTTCACAACAGAGCGGTATTCCTCCCTGACGCGCTGCAACTCCGCGCGGTAGGCAGCCACGCGAGACCCCGCGCCCGCGCCCCGTGATTCCAACTCCAGTTGCTCCAACTACGATCATGAAATCAACATTAATTCTGAAGGAATTTAGGCAGCTAATTGCGCAAGTGAATTCGGCAAGGCAAAGGGTTTGACCGTCATCAATCGACCAACCACATCGACGGAAATCCACATCGCGTGTTCGCGACTATAGATCTTGGTGGAGAAAATAATTGAAAATGGACTGATAACCAGATGATGCAAGTATATTAAGGAAGAGAAGAAGTTGTATTACAACCGTTGGTTAAAAGGTAAACAAAAGAAAAATTATAATATGCGCGAGCGCAGCCATGGGTGGAGGTGCAACATTGGTGCAACAGCTGACTGTCGCGGCGGTGTGGAGCCCGCTGCCCCGCGTCCCTCGTTCACTGCCGCTGGCGCGCCACGGTGTTGAGAGGAGCGGGTCTCAACATCGGGTTTTTCATCTTGCATGTGATTGGTCGATTGATAGCGTCAAAACGCCACAATTAGGCTGCAGGCCTTCTACATCAGCATACATTACAGGAGAGGCTGTGTGAACTGATCTGCTTTGTTTTGAAATGACTAAACGGAATTGATGATGAATGGGAAATACAACAGTAATGTTTCATTAATCAAGGTACTTCTTTGTCTTACTCTCTTATCAAGCTAACTTGTAGTTAAAGTATAGCAAATATGTACATTACAGTCATTCTTTTGATAAGGTATCAGTATGACTTAATAATAAAACTATGTATACTTTAAACCTTTTGCATGTTTCATTTAATTTACTTGATCATTATCATTTATAAAGTAAACTAGTACTTTCCACTACACAGAAATTTGTATTCCGTATTATACTACAATATTAAGAATCCTGTGTCCTTAGCCAGGCCATGATCTACCCATGTTCCAAATTTAAAATCAAATCCGTTTAGCCACTGAGGATTAACTAAAACAGTCTGTCTTTTATATAATACTAGCTGACCCGGCAAACTTTGTTTTGCCGTAAAAACACCAAACATTTATCTACCCTACCTAACCCTACCCTACCTTTTTGAATTTTTCAATTTTTTTTTTTGTTTTTTTTTCAATTTTTTTTTTCCTATATTATCCTTGAACTACCTATAACTAAAACAACAAAATATATCTAAATCGGTCAAGCCGTTTACGATTTTATAAAGGACATACAGACAAACATTAATTTTTTATATAAATAGATTAGAAGGATATGAATGTGTCAAATAAAAATAAAAACTAAGAATCAATACCTTCAGAATTATTAGGACATAACACTGTAGATATTTATATTCAGAAAAATATCAAGTTTACAGTACATACTGACTTACATAAAATATCATTATAGTAGCTTACCAAATCATTGGCTTCTTCAAAATTTGCTTGAATTTCTCTGGTTAACTGGTCTCGATTGTCTGCAAAATATTGTATATTTTCAAAATAAAATTATTTGCATTGTTGAATTACTAATCTATTATATTCTATTCTTCTTATGGTATTTATTTCCGCCCAAAGATGCGTTAAAATTAAGTGTTGAAATAAGGAACTTTCGACACTCATAACTTTCAGATACTTTATATTTTTACTTTTTTGTTTTCATACAGGGCTAGATAATGATGAGACAAATTGATTTTTATTTTGAACGTACATTGGGAAACAGTGGGTGGGGTAATCGCTAGACTATGTTTGTATGGAAGAATGATTGACTAGTGTAACCTTAAGTATGTTAATTGTTATTTACATTTGATTAAGTATTTAATAACGTCTGGCTTTTCAGTAGGTACTTGTATCACCTACAAAATTATGAAAAAAGCTAACTGCTATGGTCCTTGCAGTGCAGAGTGCATAAAATATTTAAAACATGCATTAAACAATGTAAATAATTCAATACTATTTCGCCTGCAGTCAATACTAATACGTGCACCGTTACAAACGCATATTACGTTGGTCACAGAAGTATTTGTTGTTTATTTATAAAACAAAGCTGATAAGAATTATCACCTACCTTCATTACCCGATTTCAGACGTCCTATTTTAGCCGTTATATCTGCTGTAAGTACTGAGTACTGTTGCTCGTAAGACTGAATTAATGTAGCCATTTTATGGACAAACAGTAAATGCCACAGTAATCAATAAGTTTATTTTTGAATTCAACACGTAATTACACAAAAAGAAACCATGACTGCGCTCTCACCACATCACAGTATCACACATGACATTGACACATGAATGTCAATTGTCAATATTGAACCATAAATAATTGAACTCTCTCCTGTAATACCATTGAGCTAGGAAAAACATGGAGGCGCCCTATTATTCTATACATACATTAGCTTATACAAATATGAGTGAAATACGATACAAAATGTGAAACATCATTTTGTCTCATTTCTTCTAATGTAGTAATCGTATTTGACAAAAGAGACAACAATATTTCAGTTGTTCTCATTAAGGCAACATTTTGTTATGACGTAGTGACAGCTGTCAGTACGTGCCATATTCGCCATATTAGTTGCCGAAATTTGTGGTTGTGTTCGTGGTAGTCCTGCTGTCAAATGGTTGTTTACTTTTTGTATTATTAATGTGTGTGTGTTCCGTGATTAACACAACCATAGCATCGGAAGCCATTTTAAGTGCCATTTTATGGTTTAGGTAGGCACGTTTTTTTTGTAGGTATTTTGAGTCCATACTATTTATTAGATCTATGTGTAATACGTAGTATCTCTAAGTAGTCTGTGCTCCTGTAGTAGAACTCCGATAACTTTTTTATTGAGCGACTGTCCGACACCTACAAAAAAATGGGAATATTAGAAGATCTACACAGATAGTGGCGTTAGTGAAGCAATTTGTCCCAACTGGTTGTTCTTTTGTTGTTTCTATAGAATTACACAATAGTTTTGTTAGTGTGAAACTGAAATAGTTGATTGCATGAAAATTGATGCAAATACTGAGATGAGGGCTGATAGAAACGTGCGGCAGAAGAAGAAATGCTCCACTGATCGCAACTAAAGACAGAGAAGGGTCAGAGAGATCATGATCTACTCCCTTTAAAAATTAGGAAGAATACAAGTTGTTCACCGATCCCATCAGGGTTATTTCGATATGAACTCATAATCTCGACTTTTGGCATTAAATATCTTAACTTAATTGCACGCACTGCGATTTTTATACGCGCGAATTTTTGTCCGCGTACTGAATCTAACTAACACACATTGCGGTGCGGTTAATATTCCGCGCAATGTTTGTATCTTTCAGCTTGTTCATAGAGCTGAAAATATTCGTGCGAATTTAATTCACGCCGCGTTGCGGTGGATTTTGTGGCAAAACACGGATTTCTTGCGTTAGGCTTAGCACGCACTGCAATTTTTATTCGCACGAATTTTTGCCGCCCATTCTGCGACCCATGGAAAAAAAATCGCGCGGATATAATAGTACAAAATTCGCGCGTATTTATTCGCGCGAATAAAAATCGCAAGCCTTAAATAAATAATTTTCGTACGCGATATTTTACAATAGAATGGAATGTTGATTCTGTAGAAATAGTATGTCTGTGTGTATCTATTGTTTAGTATGGCTGTGTAAGTAATGTGTTTGAATGAGTGCGTGGTGGTGTGTGTTGAGCGCGTTGTGATGCAGTGGTGCCAACTTAGGGTAATTTACCCTAGATTTAGAGTAAATTTCAATCAGCAGGGTAATTTTTAGGGTACAATCTCGGTGAGGGTAATTTTAGGATAATTTTTTGTTGATTCCGTAATATAAATTGTTAACTTATTTGAGTAAAATTTTGTAATAAAATGGACTTGCACTAGATTTTACTGTCTCGTCTTGTGTATGATCTTGGATGAAATGTATCAAATATAAATATATCGAGAGGGAGAGCAAATTAAAAACTTTAGGGTAATTTTTTCATTTAACTTAGAATCTAGGGTAAATTGGAATCAGACTTAGGGTTAAACAAAAACAAGACCTGGCAACACTGTTGTGATGTGAATGACAAAGACTTTTTGGCGGGAAGTCAAACGAAGCGGTAATTTTGATTTCGCAAAAAGTTTATAATTAAATAATTTTACGGAAATACCAAATAAATAACATCTGAAAAAACTTCTAACAACCATGAGTATCACCAGTGGTGGTGAGGAGCCACCAGATCCTGGGGAAAATAAGAAAAGAAAGTATAACAAAACTCGTAATCCTGACGCCAATAAGTATAACATTTATACTAAACTAAATTATAAAAGACTCTTCATAGAAAATACTAATTCGGAATATGTTGTATACGTCGAGTCAACAGAACAGGAGAAGATAGGGAATAAAAATCCTATCACACTCACCAATTTAATATCCGACAATGTTAAAGGAGTCTTAGGAGTACATAGAATAAATTCGCACAAAATTGGAGTAACTTTCAGAAAAGCAGCTGCGGCCAACAATTTCCTGAAAATGGAAGACTTTCTATGGAAAAATAAATTTAAAGCATTTATACCATCATATTTGACGGAAAGGATTGGAGTATTGAGGTTTGTGCCCAAAGAACTCTCCAATGAAGAAATTTATAAAAATATAGTGTGCGACTCTGAAGTAATTTCTATTAAACGATTCATGCGGAAAGTAGAGGGAAAATTAGTGCCTCTCTATACAGTTGCCGTCACTTTTGCGTCAACATCCTTACCGCAATACGCCTATATTAAACTATTCAGATATGAGGTGAAAGCATACATACCACCATTACTGCAATGTTATAAGTGTCTAAAGTTTAACCATTCTGCTAAGGCTTGCAGAGGCGAACAACAATGCTCTTCCTGTGCTGGTCGTCACTCCTACAAAGAATGCGATGTCGAAGAGATCACATGCATCAACTGCTCAGGTAATCATCTAGCCATTTCAAGAGACTGTCCCATTAAAAAACAAAAAATTGAAGAAAAAAAGGCCAAATTTCTTAAGCAGCAATCGTATGCCACTGTTGTGAATTCACCCCCTACATTTAATGAAAAATCTTTCCCTGTTTTACCTAAGGTTACTGTTAAGGATAAAACCAATGATACTTTAGATATTAAACACATAGCAAATAATGATATTATAATTAGCGCAATTGTTAAATCGTTGGTCACATTAGGAAACAAGAGTGACTCTGATGGGCCACTCACACATAAGAAAATAAAAGAAATATTTTTATCAAATTTAATTTAAACATGGATAATTATCTAAATATTTTACAGTATAATATACAGAGTTTACAGAGTAAAAAGAGCCTATTACAAAATTTATTAATTGAAAAAAGTATAGATATCTGTCTTCTTAATGAGACTTGGTTTAAATCGAATTCTATAATTCCACACTTTCCCACATATAATTTAATCCACAAAAATTCGATAAATTCTCATAATGGAGTAGCCATTTTGGTGAACCATCGTTTAAAATACAAAGTAGTTAATACACACTTCTCAGAATCTATTCAAAATGTATGTATTACAATAGAAACACAATCTGGAGCAATGGCAATACTTTGTGTATACAGCCCTCCCAGTATCAGGTTTGACTCAGCAAAGCTAAAGGACTTAATCAATAATATACCAAAACCTTGTATAGTTATGGGTGATTTTAACGCTCATAACATAGCCTTTGGATGCCATAGTGACAATAATAGAGGTAGATGTTTATATAATATAATTGATGAATTTGACTTATGTATTTTGAATGATGGATCACCAACAACTGTTCCTTATCCTAATAGACAAGCTTCAGCGATAGATCTTGCCCTTGTTAGCTCTTCAATAGCTCATTTATGTAACTGGTATGTTCATGATGATCCCATGGGTAGCTATCATCTTCCAACCTTACTTGAGATCAATATTCAACCATCTATGTACGACACGTCACCTCCTGTGAATCAAGAGAAATATATTTATAGTAAGGCAGATTGGGATAAATATTATAGCCTGTCAGAAACTTGTTTTTCCCACTTGGACTCAATAAATGATTCCCCTTTCAATGCATATAACCATTTTATAGAAACATTGAATGATTTGAGGAATAAAACAATTCCAAAACGAAAATTAGGTGCAAACACAGTTATTAAAAAACCGGTCCCATGGTGGAATACAAAATGTAGTGATGCTGTCGCAAAATCAAAAGATGCATTGAAGTATTATTTTTCTCAACCGAACATAGACAACTGGATAATGTATAAAAAATTAGATGCAAAAAAGAAAAGAATTCTGAAGGAAGAAAGTTCTTCTTCTTGGCGTGAATTATGTAGTAGCTTCAATAGGTTAACTCCAGTTTCTAGGATATGGGGATACATTAAAAAATTTAAAAAAATTGGATCTAATCGAAACAAAAACATCAATGATGAGTGGATTCCAAGATTTTTAGATAACTTGGCAGATTCTACTGAAATAAATGACAATAGGCTTGAGTATTTGTTCGAAAATGCTAAGGAAAATGTTGTAAATGTATTTCTCAAAAACAATTTCACTATAGAAGAGTTGAAATCATCTTTAAAAAGTAGGAAAGATACTACACCGGGATTGGATGACATACCTTACATGTTAATAAAAAAATTACATTTAAATGCACAAACAACATTACTTAATATTTATAATAAACTATGGAATGAATTGGTAATACCTGAGTCTTGGAAAACACAGTGTGTCATTCCAATTATAAAACCTAATAAACCTGCAAATAGTGCTTCTTCATACAGACCTATTTCCTTATCATCTTGTTTGGGTAAACTCTTTGAAAATATGTTGAAGTTAAGATTAGATTATTTTGTAGAATCACAAAGCTTAATTCCTTCTATACAGTTTGGCTTCAGAAAAGGTAAAAGTTGCTCTGAAAGCTTTGTATCTTTATTATCAGATATAAGACAGGTTAAATTAAGTCACTCTAATGCAATTTGCGTGTTTTTAGATGTAAAAGGTGCTTTTGATAATGTAAATATAGAAGAACTCATTCAAGTATCTTACGATATTGGTATACCTGGTCATATTCTAAAATGGCTCTATTCTTTTTTAAACAATAGAACTGTATTTGTTAAATATAATAATAAATTACATGGACCTAGGACTGTTAACAAAGGCACAATGCAAGGAGCAACTTTGTCTCCTTTACTTTATAACTTGTATACTTCTGAAATATTAAAATATGTAGATACACCAGGTGTAAATATCCTGCAATTTGCAGATGACTTGCTTTTGTACAGCATAAATCAAAACATGGATATAGCAATGTCTAATATCAATAAGGCTTTGTCTCAATTATACAGCTATTACCATAATAAACTTAAATTAGAAATAAGTCCAGAAAAGAGTTCAGTTTTAATTATTAGCAAAAAAGTAAATAATCATAGCAATGTTAAAATTTCATACAATAATGCAGAAATTCGTGTTGTTAAGCAACATAAATTCCTAGGTGTCATTATTGATGATAAATTAAAGTTTGATGAACATATTAAACATATAAGTAACAAAGCACTGAATGGTATTAATCTTTTGAGGCATTTAGCAGGCAGTTTTTGGGGATCTGACCCCAAAGTTATGAGTATGCTTTACAAAAGTATAGTGAGAAGCCATTTTGATTACAGCAATTTGGCATATATGAATGCCAATAGCACCTTGTTACGAAAATTAGATGTTATTCAAAATATGGGACTGAGACTTATTTGTGGTGCTATGCGCTCCACACCTATTAATTCATTAGAAGTTGAGACATGTATACCTCCCTTGACATTACGAAGATTGTTGTTGGCTGAGAGATTTTTATTAAAAGTCATGGCATCAAATGACAATCCTTTATTTAAGAAACTCACAATACATCCTGAAATCTCACAGTCAATTTCTTTCAATGCCATCTCTGCTTCTTCTTTGGTTGGTGGAACTCTACCTGAAATGCCAACAATTTTTGAACATGTAAATAATAATGCAAAAGATATTGTTAAAAATGATATTTGGCCTATATACAAAATTCCTTATAATGGTATTATCAACAGTTTTGCAATCCATTTAGACATTGTACACAATAAATTTGATTTGTTACAGTTTACAGACAATAGACCAGAACACTATGTTATATACACAGATGGATCTAAAACAGATCTTATTGTAAATGCAGCTTTCTATGATCCACAGCTAGACTTCACTAAATGTATTAAATTAAACAGGGTGTGTAGCATTTTCACTGCAGAATGCTATGCAATTTATTGTGCACTGCAGCATGTAAATAGTCTTGTACATAAGGTTCATAATATTTTGATAGTTACAGACTCCAGAAGTGTTTTGTCTGCTCTACATAATGTAAATATTTCTTTTAAGTTAAATTATATTATTTGTAATATTAGGCTTATAATCCAAAATCTACTTGATAAGTATATAAAAGTAGAATTTGTATGGGTACCTTCACACAGTGGCATTCGTGGAAATGAAGTAGCTGACACTGCGGCCCGTTCAGGCCATGACGAGGATCGATCAGAGTTGATCAAGGTTCCATTCACCGATTACTACAGCCTTTTTAGAGAACGTAATATACAGTTATGGAAGGAGTATTGGGACATAACTTTGGAAACGAAAGGCAGATGGTACGCTGGAATACAGAATGAATTACCGATGAAACCTTGGTACTATAACTTCAAATACATCACAAGAAGATTTATAACTATTTTATCACGCATGAGATTGGGACATTGCTTAACTCCAGCTCACCTGAATAGGATTCGTATAATTAACAATAGCCGATGTCATCATTGTGGAGAAGAGAATGCTGATTTGGATCATGTTATCCTAAAGTGTTCAAGTTTTAACATTCAACGTTTGATTTTGGTTAGTGAATTGAATGACAGTAATGACAATGACATTAGTGAACATCAAAGTGTTCCCCGCAGCGTTCAGGATTTATTAGTAAATAAGAAATATTTTAGTATGTTGTATAAATATATTTGTAATACGGTAGAAAAAATTTAATTAATTTTGTATTCAAAAATGTATCTAGGTTTATTACACCTACCTATTGTAATATAAGCTTAACCCAACTATGTATTCGACTGAAAGACTTGTATCTATGGTCATGAATAAAACATTATTAAAAAAAAAAAAGTGAATGACAAAGAGTATGTAACACTACGTGAATGATGTGAATGTGATTAAAAGTTTGATTACATAGTTCGATGAAGAAAACAAACTTTTTGTTCCGTATTTAATTTTATTGGTGCTTACAAGAAAAGTGAAAGTAATGAAATAAACACTGATGTGAGTAGAACTATAGTAACATCAAACTTGAAGTTAGATCGTTGTTTTAAACTTTCGGCAAGTTGATCTGTCGAACTGTCGAATGCTTACCTATGCAATTTTACTTAAGTTACTGATTCAATATTGTCCTAGGAATGTAAGCTATGCAGTTGGACATTGATTCAAGTCGTAAGCTATGCAGAATAATAATTGTAACATGTTGTTTGTACTTTCTCAAAGCGTGGTCGTAGAAGTCGAATATTTGAATAGCTAATGTCAGTTTAGAGATCACGATTATTTAACACGCACATAGGAGGGGCTCGAAAAACAAACAGTTTTCTTTCCCTTAGTATATTTCGTTTAAGATGTACAAAGTAACATTTCACTCATAATTTTATGGCAACATCTTACATTACCAAACAATGCGTGTTTGCTTGGGAAATGCATTTAGAAAAGTTTACATAACATTCTCATTGTATTTACCAGTGTCGTTTTCATTACAGCACCATGATCCGCCACTGCGACGAGGATTCGGGGCGGAGCTCCTGCTCAGCCGCGTCAGTCTGCCTCAGCCCCGTCATGGACTTCCACACTGACGAAGAAATGAACCAAGTCATAAGACGACATAAAACACAAGAGGCTAGCACCAACACAGAACTGAAAGTCAGTGCCCGTCCACGTAGCTGTGTGGGTCTCCTCAAGTCTCCAGATGAAAGAGACCCATTCCCCAGCTGCAGAATACCTAGAAACCATAGAAAACCTGTGTTTAATCTATTTGACACCCACATCCCTAGGAGGGGAGGGCTGAGTAATGCACATTCCACTTTAGAAATTGCCTGTAGCACTCAAATTGAGGAACCTAGAATGCCAGTCAACACTGTTTCTATGACTGCTATAACTTTAAATGACAATGTGGCTAAACCACAACTAACAACAAATTTTAGAAGAGGAAAGCCTGTACAGAGAGCCGCATCAAGATTATATAAAGCTGAATGTGGATTCAAAGGCAAAGAAGGATGCATTGGCCCTGAATTTATTGTAAGGGCTTCTCAATTAGCAAGGCACATAGACTTAACTCTGTCAGCAATATCTGACAAAAGGGTCATTACGGTAGTTTTACTAAATGGCCAGAAGGTTGAGGTCTTGTGTGATCCAAATGTAATAACTGCAGGACAATTGTTTGAAGCGTTGGTGCACAGTGAAAAGTATGACCATAATTTTATGCTTGGCATTGCTATTTTAATTGGAGGGGACTTTGTATTTTTACCAGATGACTACAAAATAAAAAAAGTTGCTCCAGACGCTTGGCATAAAATCAACAGCAAAAAGAGAATATCTGAAGATGATGCTACCTTGACAGTCTTCTTGAGGATAAAGTTTTTCTTGCCCAAAAACATTGCCAGTAACATACAGGGTGGAGAATGGAGATACAGAGTGTATTTACAACTTAGAAGAGCTACCTTAGAAGGTCAGCTGACATCAACAGTACAAAATCTAATATTGTTGGCTGGATATGCTTTACATATAGAATTTGGGGAGTTTTCATTCAGAGAACATGGAACAGCAGACTATTTTTTGTTGGAACATTATTTGCCTGAAAGTGTGATAACAAATGACATGGCAGATGTCAAGCTGCGTATGAAGAGAGCTCACGAATCTAGACGTGGTTTGGATAGACACAAGGCAATAATAAACTACATAACACTTGCACAAACGTTTCGGGACTATGGCGCACATTTCTACTCTGCTATTTGGGCCACTAGAGATGGATTTTGCAGAGATGTGTGGCTCTCAATTGGCCCAAGGGGTATAACCCTCTATTCCAGGAATAATCATGCAACTGATGACACAGGCACTCATACAAATAGAATAGTTCTGCAAAGTCTGCCATGGCACCATATACATACCTTCTACTATAACAAGAAAAGTTTGTACATCATGCCCAATTCATATTCAGGGCTATCTAAAATTGGCGTCAAATATAAACTAAAAATGGTAGATAACAAAAGCTATTTTACATTTTGGCTGGCATCTCTGCACCACAGATTGTATCTCAAACTTTATGCAAAAGAGGACTTCCTCACTTATTTATCAGATGAATTTAATTGCCCTTTAAATGTATCTGCAAGTCCTAAGAAGTATGACTGTAGCAACTATCAAGACAGCTACAATTTAGCTGTTAGAAACCCCATCAGAGTAAGAAGACCTACTAGGAGGAGGTTTAAAGTAGACATATTTGGTGAAAAGAAGGTTCAGAATAAAGAAAATGAAAAGCCCAACACAGAAGAACTTCTGAGACAAATACTATCACCACTACCTAATGATGAAATAGCATCAAACAGTTCACATGTCCAAGGCCATGAAAATTCCTCCAATGATGGCTTGTCATCTTCAGAAAGTTGCAGCATACCTAGAAGGCAAGGTGTCAAGATGGGAACTAGGGTGTTCCATGGAATGAAATCTGTTACTGATAGTAGATATCCCACCTCACCAGTCAGGACCTCTAATCCTTGTTCAAGGTCTGAGGGTGACTTAGTTATGACACAGAGTGATTCTGATGATCTGAGTTCAGAGCAAAGACAACACTGTATAATCAACAGCATGCAGTTGCTGCCAGAAAGACATTATAACCAGAACCTAACAAGTGCACCAACTGCTTATGTTTTAGAATCTCCCAAGGTATACCCAGATGTTTTCAATTATAATGCAACCAATAATGAATCCTGTTTAAATACATCATTGTTTGAGAAACTTGACAATATGGAATGTGTCCAAGGTGAAAGAATATTTGTAACTGCTATACTAGGAAGAGATGATATGAATACCCTTGGGCTACAAGTAGCAGAAGGCTCAGATGGCAATGTGTACATTAAGTCAATAACACCAGGCAGTCCTGCAGATCTGTGCAAGAAACTTCAACCTGGTGATCAAATAATATCAGTCAATGGGAAGACCCTGCTGAATGTTAAATATGACAAGGCATTACTTATGTTACAGTCAGCACCACATAAAGTGGAACTTATTGTCCTACAAAATGCTATTAAACCAAGCCATTTAGACTATCAACACAGTATTGAGAGCCAATTGACAGACAGTAGCAATAATATAGGTCAAAAGTGTATGAGTAATAGTGTTGCTAGCACCCTAGATGTAGAAATAACAGATGATGAGTTATTGAATGAAGAAGCTTTAAAAACAATATATGCTCTAATAAAACTAACGAAAGCTAAAGTTATTAGTAGAATGAAAGATAGATCAAGCAAACAGTCTACACCCAATAAGAGTAATCTACAAAAGTGCTTTTCAGAGAATAAAGTGTATGAAGAATCTGATTTGGGAAATTATTCATCTCAAGAAAATACGCCTCAGAAGCGAAATTCACAGAAATTCAATACATGGCGTGGTCAGGTCACCAACAGCCGGTTAAAGCGGCGACCTTTGAGCCTCAGTATTCCCACAGATGTAGATTTACCAGATGACTATTTAAACGACAAATCCGATGACCTACTTAAGAAATCATCATTGAAATCTATTCAATCATCTTTGAACAGCTTAGACAAATCTGTAAAGAGTAGTTCTTCAAAGAGCGTAGCGTTACCACGAAATTTTGGATTTAGTAGAAGGTGGTTGGGCCCAGTGAGGTACCCTGTGACACCCTGTAAGAATAGCAATGTAGAGACTGAGCCGAGTGCAATCGTTAACGAAAATGTTACGCGAAGACATTTCGTGTATGGTGCTGGAGATTCCGATGAAGATCAGATATTTTTGTAAATTATTTAGTTATATTAAATCTATTTAAAGGAGTTATTTTATTTTAAGTTTAAAGGACTATACAATAAATATTACGTAACAGACTCGAATATTCTTTTTACCCGACTGCCGAAGGAGGGTAATTTTTTTTATCAGTCTATGTATGTATGAATGTTTATTCCTATATGGCGTTCTAGAGACCAAACGCTTTGGCCGATTTTGATGATTTTTACGTCAATCGATTCGTCGTAACCCTGCGAGTGTCACTGGCTACATAAAAAATGGCGGATTTTGGGTGCCATATTGTTGGGGAAAAAAAAATCTTCCAAACCCATCCTGTGGGCTATGAAAATAAAGGGTTTTAAGAGGTGATTTCAAAAATATATATAACACTTATATGTTTAAATGTACTGTAAAAAAAAATAACTAAAAGTTGTAAATTAAAAATTCAAAAAACCCAACTGCTTAAAAAGCGAACTAAAAGACGTAAACAAGAAGAAAATCATGCTGTGCAGTCGGAGGATACATATTCGCGAGTTAGCTGAACAAAACCAGATGTATCCTCCGACTGCACAGCATGATTTTCTTCTTGTTTAGGTACGTCTTTTTAGTTCGCTTTTTAAGCAGTCGGGATTTTTGAATTTTTTTATTAACATTTTTTACGAAGTAGTTACGATACGATGCGTCGCCGGGCGATACTATGGTAAATAAATGTTCAAACTCGACCGACATGCCATTGATCACCTGTGCCGCGCAGCTCGCTTGATGCTTGCTCCTCAATCAATAATGTTATAGTTATCATCATACTTATCGTAGGCGCAGATCGAGTGATTGGCAGCTTAGCTCTACACTGTGTAAGTTATGAAAGGCTACATTACCTATATCAGATTTATCAGTGCTTATCATTTCGCTCAAAGATCACTACGAATGAAGTAAGTTACTAAACTTTAAAATTAGGGTGTGTCCGTGTGCGTTACCCTAGCCAGAAAATGTCGAAAATCGTCATCTAATCTAAGTCAAATAATTCGGCTGCGCGCCGTGGCTGGCACAAATTGAAGTTTCATCAACTTTTTAATTATGTATGGATATAAATGAAACTTCAGTACCATTTACAAGCAGTAATTATTATTATAATAACTTCAAAACGGTGCAATATTGTGGATTATTTTATTGCGTAACAAATTGTAACTAATTAGCATGTCATTGTCATGTACAAAAATTATAATCATCCGTTTAGTAAATGCCGAGATGCAGCAATCGAGCAAACGTTACCGCATCAGGGTTTTAAATATCTTCGCAGCCATAGCAAATACAAATAAAGTTGTGAAATTTATTTCAAATTGATATCTAATTATTTACATAACATTTATTTCAACATACCCGTTAGAAAACAAAAGATCTGGCTGCGGTAACGTTACTCCAGCCTGAATAGTTTTTATCAAATAATTAAAAAACTATCAGCTTACCAATTACAGAAGCTGTATATCTAATTGTGTCCGTTTCGACTGCTCGGCCACTATGTCGTAGAAAAAAAAAACTTATGTCAGCATTTCGAAGGAATTTGTAAAAGATGAACAGTGAAAACCGCAAATTCGAAGAGTCAATAATCAGAAAGTTATGTGGGTTTAACCGTGGCCGCGCAGTCCGCATGAATTCAACTGCGCGGCCACCAGTTCTCTTAAACGGAGCGTTGTAAAAGTCTAATTCCTTTTGCTAATCACTGACAGGATTTCGAAGAAAATGTAGATCATAAAAATAATGCCCTACTGTCTGTAGTTCACGACCTACATCACTCCAAAGTTTGGCCGCGCAGTCCGCACAAAGCGAACCGCGCGGCCACGAGTTTTTTTTAATAGACCTTACACGGAGCTTAGTAGAAGTCCCATTCTTTTTGCTAATTACTGACACCATTTCGAAGAATATGTAGACAGTATAAATAAATCCTATAATTAAGAACTACAAGACCTACAGAACTTAAAACCTATAATCGAAGGAAAAAATAGGGTGACCAAGATTTATAGTGTGTGAATCCAGGCTTTTTTCCATTTCAATATCATAGTATAAATATATCATCACTACACAATATACAAAGTCGCTTTTTCTGTCCCTCCCTATATCCCTATGTATAGATTTTAATGCGGTTTTTTTAATAGATAGTGATAGAAGAGGAAGGTTTATATGTATAATAATAAAATCCATTAAATAGGGGCTGTTATTTTTGATGTTTCTAACGTGATGTACAACGTTCGAAGTACTTCGCCCGCGCGTATTTAAACGTTTTTATAAACCTGTTCAGTAGTAGTTGCGCAAACACACACACACATTATTACAAACTTTCACGTTTATAATATTAGTAGGAAGTAGGATGCCTCAAAAAAAAGTATAGGGTAAAATAAAAGCTAGCTCGCAAAAGACAGATTTTTCATACTTTACATTTTAATTTTTTATTTATCGTGATATTTTGAAAAATGTACACTATATCTATATAAATTATAGCACATGTGTTATTCTGACATGTAAGCTATTTTACTGCAAAGTTTCAGAAAAATCCGTTCAGTAGTTGTTGCGTGAGAGCAACAAACACACACACACACACACACACACACATTATTACAACCTTTCACGTTTATAATATTAGTTAAATTATTAAATTATATGAAACATCTGTCCTGTCTGCGAATGAAAGGAATGCCAAAAATATAATATCTTCCTAAAGTGTTTATTTATAAAACTTAATTATTTTATAATGATGACGTTTACCTATTGCAGTAGTCCATGCGTTTCATATCCAAGATGTAAGCTGTTTTAAATAACTTCCTAAAAAAGTCACTGTGCGCTTATGGTCTTATTGGTAGTTAAGTTACATGATAATAGGTGAGAATTTTGCTCTAAAGTGGAGCTAAAATTAGATTTTTATTATATAGAGACTTGTTAAATGTTAGATAATAGTAGGCTTATATCGAAATTCACTGTGATTTACATGGTATAGGAATATTTTGTGATTTTATCGTAGTAAGTTTTGCTATAACGATTATAGTATGACTGATTTGTTTGTAATAAAAATATTATGATGTTAATCGATACAAAAACGTAGGTCGTTATTTCTTGATTAAATTGTAATTGTAAGTACAATAACAAATTAAACTGTGATTGGTAGGTAGGTGTAAGTTGTATAATTTTAAGTTTTAGAAATGTTGTTGTTATCGTAAGTCAGATTTTGTTTTTAAATTCTGATTGCAATATGAAAACGAACTGTGATTGTTGAATTAGGTGATTTAAAGTATACTTTAATAAAACTTTATCTACTTACAAACTTATAATTTTATGTTATATAGGTACATGATGTTGCTCTCGTATATCTAGTGTAGTTTTTAAATAAGCTACTTTTTTTAGCTTATATAGTTATGATCTTAATCGTTACAACAACGAAAATAAGCAATTATTTTTTAAATTGTAATTATAAATATGAAAACGAATTGTGATTTTTAAATTATGTGATTTATAGTTTATAGTAATATTATGTTTTATCTATTACTTAAGAAATAGAAATATAAATCAATCGATGACATTTTTTTCTTTATATCCTTTTAATTAGCTTCTCTACTCAATTTCAAACCAAAAGACTAAAACTATTTGCATGTTACGATAAAAAGTATAGAAATATACGTGACAATGAAAACGTCTTATATGGGAATATCTCGTCAGCGCATCGTAAATCATGGTCACCCTTCTTTTAACTCTAGTTACAGGGTATAAGTTCTGTAACTCGCGATTTTCAAACATTAGAACTTCATTCATGATGTTTACAAATTCTTCGAAATCGTATCAGTGATTAGCAAAAAGAAAGACACCTGTACCAAGCTCCGTTTAAGCTCCACTTTAAGAAACACGTGGCCGCGCGGTTCGCCATTACGTGAGTGTTGTGGAACGAGAAGTCCAAACTTTAGAGCTATATTTTTACAATGTATTTTTTCTTCGAAATCCTATCAGTGATTAGCAAAAAAACTTAGACTTTTACAACGCTCCGTTTAAGAGAACTGGTGGCCGCGCGGTTCGCTTTGTGCGGACTGCGCGGCCAAACTTTGGAGTGATGTAGGTCGTGAACTACAGACAGTAGGGCATTATTTTTATGATCTACATTTTCTTCGAAATCCTGTCAGTGATTAGCAAAAGGAATTAGACTTTTACAACGCTCCGTTTAAGAGAACTGGTGGCCGCGCAGTTGAATTCATGCGGACTGCGCGGCCACGGTTAAACCCACATAACTTTCTGATTATTGACTCTTCGAATTTGCGGTTTTCACTGTTCATCTTTTACAAATTCCTTCGAAATGCTGACATAAGTTTTTTTTTTCTACGACATAGTGGCCGAGCAGTCGAAACGGACACTATCTAATTATCTATTTGACGTCGATGACTATTTTTGGCTGGGGTAACGCACTAGGTGTGCCCGAGTTCGAGTTGGCAGTTGATGACACACGGACTTGGGCAGTCTTTGATCTAATATAGGGGTAGGTACTACTGCTACATACCAGCTAAATACATAACCTAAGTTAGGTATTCTAAAGTGGGGTAGCTGCCCCCAACCTCTGTAGACTCACGCCTATGCTGACCGCCCTTCATTGATACGTAAGGTGCCGTTGTTAGGTATTTATAGTAGGTATACATAGGCACCTACCTACTATTCACGCTAATATACGTATTAAGTAGGTCAGCAACAGCGCTCGTTTCGCTCGAGCACCTTAAAATCGCAAGATAATGATAGACATAGTAGGTCTTATCTTCATCAATTTAGTACCTACGTTTTCCTTGTTGGACAATGAACTTTGATAAATCTACTAGAATTCTTATCAGTCACATAAAAATGTGAGCAAATTAAACCGGCGTTTTTATCTCGCGTTTCTGGTTATGTAATTTACGCGCCTCTTACGACGCGGTGTGAACTCGAGACTGTTCTGGAAAGTTCCAAGCACGCCCGAGCACATGTTCGCGCCAAACAATGATGCAGGTCAATGCCAATATGCCAAAACCAGTTTGGTCTCAATTATATTTTTGTTGTGCTGCCCGCCCCGAGAGGATTGCACTTACATTTACTTCTATAATATTAAGAAACCCAGGTCAAAAAAGTTAGGCGCTCTTTATCTACTTGTACGTTTATTTCTCCCTATGGAGATAATTTATAATTATGCTAGTTACCATTGGGTGATTAAAACGTTATTCATAATGAAGTAATATACACAAATTAAAAACATTAATCATTTATTTAAAG
This sequence comes from Orthosia cruda, assembly GCA_964057195.1. Lineage (NCBI taxonomy): Eukaryota > Metazoa > Arthropoda > Insecta > Lepidoptera > Noctuidae > Orthosia > Orthosia cruda. The sequence goes on along the minus strand of OZ059843.1, from coordinate 31,159,601 downwards.
ATAACACTGCTTGCACTATTCAAGCAAATAAACTAAATAATTCTAACAAGACAGAGAATTGCCTTTCTATAATTATATTTGTAACTCAGTCAGACTCAAAACAAAACTGGGCAATACACATTCACTCCACAATTTGTATAAAATCAATCAGACTACCAGATATTATTATCATAACAATACCCATAACAGTGATAACTACTTTAACAGTTCGCTTTACACAATAAATGCATTTCAAAGTCCTCAGATGTTATTTACATCATTCCTCCCATGCCACCCATGCCTCCCATACCGCCCATGCCTCCCATGCCAGCCATGGGGTTGGGTTCCTTTTCTGAAGGAAGTTCACAGATCACGGCTTCGGCGGTGGTGAGCAGAGATGCTACGCCACTGGCGTCTGTTAGCGCTGTCCTCACAACCTTGGTGGGGTCAATGATACCCTTCTCAATCATGTTCACATACTCATTGTTCAGAGCATCATATCCAAATTCAGGACCCAAGTCCTCGACTTTAGCGACCACGACAGATCCATCAATACCGGCGTTACGCGCGATCGTCATGCATGGCATTCTTAGGGCTTTCTTGACGATTTCAACACCTGTAGCCTGGTCACTGTTAGCTGTCTTTAGTGATGCAAGGTCGGGGATACATCTGAGAAGAGCTGAGCCACCTCCGGGAACAATACCTTCTTCAACAGCCGCTCGGGTTGCATTCAGAGCATCATTGACACGGTCCTTCTTTTCATTGACTTCTACTTCACTGGAACCACCAACATGTAAGACAGCAACACCGGAAGCAAGACGGGCAAGACGTTCCTGTAATTTCTCCTTTTCATACTCGGAGGTAGTCTCCTGGATTTGGTCACGGATTTGTTCAGCCCTTCTGTCGATATCTGCCTTCTTACCCTTTCCTTTGAGGAAGAGGGTGTCATCCTTTGTGATGATAGCCTCACCGATCTGACCAAGGTCAGATTGTTGAAGGTTTTCTAGCTTAATTAAGTTTGAATCATCTCCAAATACTACTCCACCGGTGGCAATAGCCATGTCACTGAGGGTGGCCTTGCGGTTGTCACCGAAGCCTGGAGCCTTCACAGCTGCTACCTGCAGTCCAATCTTTAATCTATTAACTACCAGTGTCGACAGGGCTTCTCCATCAACATCCTCAGCCACAATGATCAAAGGCTTCCTCTGCTGGTTGGCCAGTTCCAAAGCAGGAATAATAGTCTGGACATTGCTAATTTTCTTCTCTGAGAAGAGAACTAAAGCATCTTGGAATTCAACTTTAGCACCCTTTGATGAGTTGATGAAATATGGTGAAATATAACCTCTGTCAAACTTCATACCTTCAATGACCTCAAGTTCGTCTACGAGAGTCTTGCCATCCTTGACTGTGATGACGCCGTCCCTGCCGACCTTCTTCATGGCGTCAGCGATCAGCTTGCCAATGGCGATGTCACCGTTGGCAGAGATGGTGGCCACCTGTGCGATCTCCTCTGGTGTGGTGACGGGCTTGGACATAGCCTTCAACTTGTCTTTAACGGCGTCTACTGCCAGCATGACTCCTCTTCTTATCTCAATAGGGTTGGCACCCTTTGAAATTTTTTCGAAGCCCTCCTTAGCAATAGCTCTGGCGAGAACTGTGGCTGTTGTCGTGCCATCTCCTGCTTCCTCGTTTGTGTTGTTAGCGACATTTTGTACTAATTTTGCACCAATATTCTGGAACTTATCTTTTAATTCAACACCTTTGGCAACTGTCACACCGTCTTTTGTAATCTTAGGTGAGCCCCAAGACTGTTCTAAAATGACGTTTCGGCCTTTTGGACCCATTGTGACGGCAACAGCATCAGCAAGGATGTCTACGCCCTGCAACATGAGGGCTCTTACATCAGCGCCGAACCTCACATCTTTGGCGTAAAATCTGGCTTGGTGTTGTAATGAAGCCGCTTGGCGAGCAACACGTGGAAGGCGCAGCATTTTTGTGTAGAGTGGAATGATATATCACTACTTTAAAAAGAAATCCCAACCTTTATTCTCGAAAATTCTCGCCAGGACCACACTATAACGTGATCTTCTGCCGGTTGTAGGTTATGAAAGACTGACGCGCGATTTCTACCTTTGTACAGAATTGAATAATCTCTATGGCACAGAGTACTTTTATTATGCTCTATGGTTTTTAGAATAAAATGAAGATTTCGGCTGCCTGTATTGTGAAGTTTTCCTATCTCTTTTACTCCAATGAAATTTGTTTAGGAAAGTACCATCTTGAAACGAATAAGCAATATTTGACGTAAACCTTTGCAATAAAAATTTTTCTTAACCCAACAGGTTACCAGTAAAAAAATTGCTGCTGTAGTCGATGGTCTATGAAAAAAACATGGAATTAATAAGTGCTATTTAGGTTCAAAGAGGTCAATAACCAGTGTGTTCCAGCCCAAAAGTATTAAATAATAGCATATTCAGCATTTTATAGTAATGCCAAGGCTGGCCTCGCGACTTAACCCTGTTAAGTATGCAAATAGCTTATGTATTATTCTCATAATGCGTGACTTCATCTTAATATTCTAGTATAAAAAAATTGAGAGGACTACTATTTATTAAATTATATTATTATTTTTATTGTTTCTGCCTACTACATATTAATAATAATATAATAATAAAAATTCTTTATTTATCTCGACATCAAAAAATGTATGGAGAAGGGTGTCTGAGATAGGTAATGCCCTGTGTTACAGATCACCCATTTTTTGCATAAAGGAATAATTAATCATGAAATAATTTGTGTGTAGTCTTTACAAAATCGAAATTTAGGTTTAAAGTAGAATACAATTAAATTAAATTAAAATTCAATGAAGATTAAATTTAAAGAGAATTAAAATCAATATTAAAAGGAGCGTGTACTATTCGATTGTTTCGCCGGGTTTTCTTATCAAAATTGTTATTTCAATATGGAAAGAGATAAAGTCATAAAATTAAAAACTAATAATATTAATTTTCAATTGGCAGTAATAGCTCCATGCATTTTTATCATGTGAAGTGTGCACCTGTGCCGGACCTGTCCTGTGCACTGGGCACTTGTCAGTGGACATGTGACATTTCATTTCCTCGTGTCAAATTTGAAGTTTAGTTTGGCATTTCTTTCAATCATTTGGTTGCGAGTGGGAGTCTACAAACACGTTTTGTAAATCGGTATCAACAAAAACATGCGGTAATTTCTTTTCGAAAGCAAATAACTTATCCGTTTATCTCTCAAAGGAAAATCGTGTCGAATATCTTGTTTAAATTCTTCGGTATACTACTACAATGGAGAGTTACATAATGGATGATTTTAAGGGGTAAGATATTTTTTATGTTATTTATAACTTCCTCTGACCACAATTGTTTTAATTTGGTTAATTCGCTGGAACGATTCTCTGGTAATATAATGCTGTTCAGAAAATATAATAAAATGTTTTTTAAATTGATATGACTTTAGTTTCGCACTTGGTTACAATATATTCGCGCATTCTATTTTTTTTTGGTGGTTTCCACATTTGAAATAAGTAATTGAATGTGGTTTTGGTTGAATTAAATTGTGTGATTCGATTAATTACTGACTTTGAGTGAGAGGATGACACACACATTGTTTTCTATTTCTATGCAAAAAAACTAGTATTTCCAGGAAAAAAAAATTATAACGTGAACAGCATGATTGTTGTCCTTTGTGTACATTTAAATAAAAATTGCATGCTGATTGTTGGTAAGCCAATTTAATCTGCCAACTGAATTTTGTGGAGAAAAATCTTGGCAACAGAAATACAGCTTCAAGTCTGGCAGATTAACCATTAAAGTATATTTAAAATATATACAAATAGACATACAATACAACATACATCTTTCTGAACTCAACATTTATCTTTAGTAATTTATTATTTTTAAAATCATATGGATTTTTTATTATGATAAATGCTATCTGGTATTTTGTCTATGTGTAAGCTGCTAATCCATTCTCAATTAAATTTGACATAGATGAAGCCAAGGGCCTGAACGACATAGCATACTTTTCCTCAAAATACCATGCACATGAAACCATAGTCCGATGCTAGTTAAGATATAAGATAGTTGACTCTATGTATTATATGTATTATACATTGTCACTGGTAGCAACATTATGCTAATTTTCATCACATTATCAGTTAACTGACCTTTTAGTAGAGATATTACATAGATTAGCAACCTATTTCTCTAATAGCAATTAGAGCCCGGAGCCATGCAATGACTGTAAATAGATATTTAATGGTGGAGGAAGAGACGGCAGCACACCTACTCCTAAGCTGCCCTGTAATCGCTGGCTACAGGGCCAAATACTTCGGCAACCCAGGTACCCTGCAGGAGATCGTCGGCAGCACCAGGGTGCTGCTGGCCTTCCTCGAGGAGCTGGGGTGGATCGAATGATGTGACTGAATCCCACCCGTACGCAAAATACGCGCTTGGTCATGGTGTTGCGGAAACAGCCCGTCGAAACTAAACTAAACTAGATATTTCAATCTGCTACACTGCTACTACCTTCTTTCCATGTTAAATGCTTATATTATTAACTAGCGACCCGCCCCGACTTTGCCCATGACAATTTATACACAAATACCTTCCTCGTTTCTCACTATTTCTTTTGGTGAAAACCCCATGAAAATCTGTTCAGTAGTTTTTGAGTTTATGGTGAACAAACGCATTTCAGAAAAAATTGCTTAATATGATGTTTTGTTGAAGGTTATCATTGCTTACCATCAGGTGAGATAGTGGTCAAGCACGAGCCTGTCTATAGTGAAAAAAGTATATACCTGTATTTTAAGGTATCAAAAAACATGTAGGATAGGTAGGGGAAAGGGGAGGAGTCTAATGCCTCACCACATATGGGGGTGTAAAGGTTTCTAAAGAAACATGTGATTAATGTAGGACCCCTATTAAAATGTTATTACAGCTGAACTGCTGAATCCTATTGTGAAAATGCATGATATGCATGTGAGACTATAGAAACTAACATTTATTTTATTACAATTAAAATATCTTCTTGAATTTGTTCTAGTGATTCGGTGCCAGAAGGTACAGTGGTCGGCATAGGTAACCCACTCTTGGACATCTCTGCAATGGTTAATGAAGATTTCCTGAAGAAATATGACCTAAAGGCCAATGATGCCATCATGGCTGAGAAGAAACACTGGCCGTTGTACAAAGAACTCACTGATCAGTAAGTTAATATTTCTTATTATGTATCTTCTGTTTATTAATTGAATTATCTACACTAATTTATAAAGAGGAAAGATTTGATTGTTTGTAAGGCCAAATAGTTTATAACTGATATTGAAAATTCTTACATCAGTAGAATGCTACTTAATTCCTGAGTAACATAGGCAATCTTTTTATCCCAAAAGCGGGTTTTGTGAGTCTGTGCCCACTCAACCCGATTAGACTCGACCCGAAGAATAATACCAGAAGTTTTACTACCAATTCAGTGTCATTTTTACAGGCAAGCAAAGGCAAATGCAATAAAAACCACCGTGTGCCACTAGCTATAAGATTGTAATGATAATTAACAATAATCTATGATTTTTACTACAAAGAACAAAGTGTATACTATAATAAAAAGGATAAGTACTTGTGTAATTATTGATTTATTTATCCAAATATTATATAAATTTTACACTCTCTGTGATGCAATACTTATCTGCCGGAGTATACATCGACGTTTTTACGCCTATCAAAATAGAAGTATGCAGTTATTATTCTTCGGGTTTTGTCGAATCGGGTCGAGTGGGCACGGACCCGGTTTTGTGGGTTGGGCCACGGGAATGAAGTAGTTTATAAAACGACAGTGGAAAATTTATTTCAATTAGCAAGGTAACAATAAGACACCCAAATTAGAACAGAAATACTTAACATACTTCTTTCGGAGGGCTCCATTATCTGGCTCTTGCAGTCTGTTACAACTAAAGTTAATTATGTCATTACTAAAATAAAGATTTATGTTATGTTCAGAAGAACAGTGGATAAACTTTCCATTATGGGCCGTCGATTTTGGCGCAGGGAGGGTGGAAGGGGGGGAGGTTTATCTGCCCCCTGTACCATCCCCACCACTCGGAGCTCCATGGTTATGGAGATATCCATGGTTAAAGTTTTCAGGTTAGAGTAAAAATTACCATTTTACTAAAATATAATTATTAGTGAGGTAAAAAAATGAGAATTAGTCCAAGAGCGAGCGAAGCGAGCTCGGGAGCTCAGGGCACCCCGACACGTTAGGTGTTAGGTTACTTTAGACCCTGCAGACAGAAATAGGAGCCCCGCGCAGCGGGGCACCGGCGACTTTGTTGCTTAAATAGTAATCGTAAAAACTTTAACCATGGATATCTCCATAACCATGGGGTTCCGTGGGGTGGGGATGGTACAGTGAGGTAGCCCCCTATCCCCTTTCTCTCCCCCTCACCCCGCCCCTTTAATAAATGGACATTTATGGAAATTTTTATACTAATCTGAAAACTTTAACCATGGATATCTCCATAACCATGGGGCTCCGAGTAGTGGGGATAGTACAGAGGGGTAGACAAACCTCCCCCCTTCCTCCCCCCACCCTCCCCGCGCCAAAAATCAACGGCCCATAATGGAAATTTTAACCAGAACAGTTTCACACTGTCTCTATTTTACTTCTTCTTTTCGAGTTGAAGAAAATCTCTTAAAATATTTTAGGCCCATTAGGTGGCCGTTTGGTTGGTACGGTCCTCTAAAGCGCAGGGCACTTGGATCGCAATTTTACTTGTGACATGCAATAAAAAAATAGAAAATCTAAATCATATTTATAATAACTCTCAAATCTAGGTTTTATTTAACCTTCCAGATTGTTCTTATTCTTAGTTATTCAAATCATTCATGACCTCCATAAAGTTACTTATTATTATTCACTGTTTCATTGTCATCGTATCTTATTAATGTTAACATCAAACGCTTGAAGGAAAATAATATTTCATTATTTTATGTTTTCAAAACCTGTTTAATAGACTATAGTACTTTACGATAGTCCAAAGCTAATAACTAAATATACGTACACAAACAGACAACTAATCAACTATCCATTATGCTTATGAATATTGTGTTTCATGAAAGGTGGGTACTTGAATAAAATCATTATTTGAAAATGTGGGTAGTTGTTAATTAAGATCTACCCTTGCCTTAAAGGTGACCGCGCACCTACACGCACCACAGGAGCCGCACGCGCTGCAATCATCGCATTTTCTCATGTTCTCGCGCAATCCGCATCATACGCGCCGCACGCATCGTATCCACTTCTGTAAATCTTATTATATCAATATTTTCTATACGGATTCGGATGACGTCTCCGCGCCGAATTTAATGACGTCATCCTCACGCGCTGGTTGAATCCGTATACCTACAGCATTTACGTGAAATGCGATGCGAGTCGTGCGGCGCGGATGGGTGCGCAACGTTGCATACGATTTATAAAATGCGATGACTGCGGTGCGTGCGGCTCCTGCGGCGCGTCTAGATGCGCGTTCTCCTTTGGCTGTCTAGGGCCTAAATAGAACTACATACCTTCTTCCTTCTTATTTCCCACGCGGCTTCGCTCCCCTCAACTGGCTACCTACCTACATGATTGTTGCGTAACTTAAACCGTTTACGCAGCGCAAGCAACGGAAGCTCTCAAAAAGGAATAATTTTACCAGTTTTCTCAACATTTTTCATTTAGGCTCCGGTCCTATTGGTCGTAGCGTGATGTTATATAGCCTATAACCTTCCTCGATAAATGGATTATCCAACACAAAAAGAAATTTTCAATTCCAACCTGATGTGTGATGATGTTCCTGAGATTAGCGCGTTCAAACAAACAAACTAACTCTTCAGCTTTATAATATTAGTATTACCCATATAATTATGTTCTTTAACCAATGTTTTTCGACACAGTTATAATCCAGATTATCTAGCCGGTGGCAGCGTCCAGAACACCGTTCGAGTGGCACAGTGGATCCTGAAGAAGCCCAAGATCTGCTCCTACTTTGGCAGTGTCGGCAACGACGACTTCGCCAAGATTTTGAAAGATAAAGCCGAGTAAGTACAATTTTCTCTTCAATTTTAAAAGCCCCAAAGAGCTATAATTAAAAAAAAAACAACTCATAAGCATAAGTCGTATGTTATTAACGGAATGTAAAATAATTTACAAAGGTAAACCTTTTGAAAACATCATCATTAAAGACAGGCAAATATAAGCTGTAAAGACAAGATTCACTGAAACATTTAGACTTTATTTTCGCAAAAAATAAACGCCGCAGACGGATTTGAATTGAACTTTATTGGTAAAAAAAAATGTCAATAAAACACTTGTGCTAGTCCTTTCTTCTTTTGTTAGGCCTGCTATGTGGGGAAAATGTATAAAGAGGTGAGATCTGTAGATCGTTGTACCAGTACTTACAATAGGTATGCAGCCAAATGGCCACATCCCACGGGTGCGGAATCGTGTAATCATCGTAATACTTGGGTACATATAAAGATAACATTATCTTATTTACTCCTCCGACTCACATATTTGACCCGTATCTAACTGTAATCTGTCTGCTCCATGAAAACAAGAGTTTCATTATATATTGTAGTGTAGGTTTGATAGTAATGAACCTTCGAACTGTAACGGGAGGTGTCGATAGATAAAACTGAAAATATGCACAAAGGAGAACAAAGCTTGTAAGCTTCATACTAAAAAATATTGTAAAATTAGAACTACCCACACTTTTGAAAAGTGTGCAGTTCTGCAGCCTTATTGCACTTCACTTACGCAATAAGGCTGCTTGACTTATAGTGAATATAAGTCTGAAATCGCCAACCCGCATTGCCTCCTCTGTATGAGAAGAGGCCTCTGCCCTGCAGTGGGACTGTTACAAGTTGGTCTTCAAGTCCACGCGGCCCAGTGACTTGTCTATTGTTTATCACATTCTAAACTAACTAATTATATACAGAAACAATAAAAAATTGTCTTCCGTTTTCGCTAAACTGCTGAAACCATAGCAATAGTTGGTTGCTGAAGTGCTGAGTCACTTCTTAGAAGATTATCGCTTCCTGCCTGATATTAGTTTCACATGTCACTTTTCTAATCTCTATTTAAAGATAAAGTCAATCAATAGTGAAAAAAAACAGCTTTCCTAGATAAAATATGAAACGTACCTATAATCTCTTGTGATTGATTGAAATGGCTCAAGGACGTTCGCTAGGCTATTGTCTTGCGTAAAGCCGCAAATCGATGTTGATTCTTAGTTTCGCGGTTTATGACAATATTACGATAACATTGTAAATGATTAGGTACCTACTTTGAGATCTTTATTGTTTGAAAGAGTTTGCTGATTACGAAATCCACAACCAGCGATAGTTTATTGTGCTAGCCACAAGGAGTAGGTATGTACCTCGTCTTTTCGAGTCAGTGGAAAGTTCTATTGTCATCAGCAAAGAGTATGTAAGGCATAGCACGCACTGCGATTTTTATTCGCGCGAATTTTTTTCCGCGCGTTCTGTGGCCTATGGAGTTGTATGAAGCTGCACGCACTGCGGAAAAAAAATCGCGCTCAAATAGTACTAAAAAATTCGCGCGGAAAATAATTCGCGCGAATCAAAATCGCTGTGCGTGCTATGCCTTACACTATGTTTGTCATCAGTCCCTTGGTCACGTCATCACGCGTGAACGGCTGGACCGATTTCTTCATATTCTTTTTTTGTTGTGTTTGTTATTGTTAGGAGAAGGATATGAAGAAAAAAAATTGTTACCTTACCTACATAGGTAGGGTAGGGTAGATAGGGTAGGGTAGGTAGGGTAGTACTGCTCTACAAATAACAGGGTTCACTAATAACAAGCTTTTAAAAAAATACAATCTAATTGAACATCTTCTCCTTGTTTTAATCGCACGGTTGGCGCAGTTGTTGAGCGATTGACTGCTGCGCTGCGTGTCGCGAGTTTGATTCCCGCACGGAACAAATATTTGTATGACCTACAGATAGTTGTTCCGGCTCTGGATGTTGTTTATGAGAGTTTATTGAGAGTTGTAAACACACCCACGATACAGGTAAAAAATCCTAGTGTGGGGAAAAGTTTTTTTTTTGGTATTTTTTTTATCTAAGTTGGTACAACGATGATGTAAGAAGTAAGAGAGCAAATGAGACGTCTCGTGTTCGTTCCCACCGATATCACGTCGTTCACTGGGTCATCTGGCGCGGTTATCTGCTTATCTTTGAGCTCGTACAATACTCAGCTTCCATTGAAATTCTCTAAATAGACACTATTCTATCTGCTATCTCGAGCCTCTGCTATATCATCTCATATATATAAGAGAATTATAATATGGATGTTTACTGGGTTGACAAATTATAATTCTATTTAGTCCGTCAGTAAGATTATTAATACTAATAGACACGTATTTTTTTGCTTTACCAAATCTATAAAAATTGACAAAGTTAAAACGCATCAAAGTTCAGGAGTGGGGGCTTGTGACGTCACTAAGGCAGTATAAAGTGTACTAGCGGCGTGACGTCACACGATATTTCAACGCATTATATCGTCGTTACTTTATGTATACGTGTCAAAAGAAAAAACAAAGTTAATTTAAAAATCAAAAACCCGACTGCGAACTAAAAAGATGTAAACAAGTAGAAAATCATGCTGTGCAGTCGGAGGATCAGGTGGTCAGCCAGCTCGCGAATATGTATCCTCCGACTGCACAACATGATTTTCTACTTGTTTACATCTTTTTAGTTCGCAGTCGGGTTTTTGATTTATAAATTAACTTTTTTTATTTACAACTTTTTAGTTTTTTTTTTTCGATTCGCATTTAAACATATAAGTGGTATATATTTTTGTAATCACCTTTAAAAATCCTTCATTTTGATACCCCACACGATGGGTTTCGAAGAATAAAAAAATTTAGTCGCCCCCAATATGGCGCACAAAAGCCGCCATTTTTGTGTATTTTTAACGTAACTTATTTTAGAACACTTGGGCGGCCAAGCCCTATCTAACGATGTATTAATTATAAAAATCCATCTAGCTGTTTGCAAGATATGAGGTAATAAAGAATATTACATACATACAAACATGCAGCCGGGTAAAAATACGTGTCCAATATTTTTACTAATCTACCTGACGGACAAAAAATGATTTTCACTAAACCTAAACTACCCTATTGCTAGCGGTTTGAGGAAATATAGTTGTTTACAAGCTAACTACAGAAAACTGGAAAAGCCAACATGTAATTTATTTTTCCATTCCCTAATCAATACAATTTCACCTGCTAGGTACCCGGAACAAATTGGTTTAGTCTGTCTGAAATTCTGTCTATTTCTGTCTCTGCTGCAGAGAATACATACTATATATGTATTACCTAGGTACGTCTTTGGCTTACCAGCAAGTTCCCTGTAAAGCCGCTGTTATAGCATTAAATTAATCCAGTAAAACTAAGTAACATAGATCGCAATTACAGCTAGGTAGGTGCCTAGTACAAGCTAAATGACGCAATCAATTTATGCGAGACATTACAAATTGAAATTTAAAACATTAGATATCGTTCGAACAGCATTTTTAAATTGATCATGATAAGAAAGAATTCGTAACATTTGGCTAGCTCACATTCAGAATATCATGACTTGGTGAATGAGCCAACAAAAGATCTGTCCATTTTCTGTAGATCTACCTATACCTACCTATCTTTAGCAATTTACCCTGAGCATACATAGGTAGATACATTGATGCAGTTGATGCTATTAGCGTAGTAATTATAGCAAGTACGATAGGTTTTAAATAATATACCTACAGTACAGACCGGCACACACTGCAGCTAAGACCTCTTTTTATGAGTTAGTACCTACATAGAGAATAGTTTTCTTCTTAGTTAAATGTCTACCCAGGAGACCTGTGTCTACCTGCATTAGAGATGTCTATTGCTAGGAATACAGGCCTATTGATCAACATGATTTGCCTACGCATCTCCTGTGGTTAAGTAACCATTTTTCAAATAAGGATGACCAATATTTCTTGTCACAAAGTACAGAGCACAATAAGATAGACTGGCTATCGTGTTATTATAATATTATAGGTATATTCTAGTCTGGTATCTCTGCGATACTAATAAATAATGCAATGATTTAAACCCGTGTTGCATAGTGTACCTACATAAGTTATTATTATGCTGATTAATTCTGATAAGATAATAATGATGCAACAAAGACATGATAAATTCATTGTTCTCTTTACAGCGTTAAAATATTTTCATCAACTATTTATTCATAGAATAAATTTAAGTCCACACGAAACCTGAACCTAAATTGGTACCTACTTACCTGCTGACCAAGTGTCAACTAAGGCCTTGGCTATTTCTAAACATTTTTCTAAGTTTATAATTTTGGTTACAAAAAACTACATTACTCTATGCATACCTGTTTTAACCAAACTTTTGTCACATAATTAGAACTGGAACCGATTTCCCCAAAAACTCGTCCACCGGCGGACGCGGTGGGGCCGCATGGTAGAAATTTGCGTCTACCTACTTGCGCTTTTTCGGACATGGGGCCAAAACATATCTCAAGGTCAATTTTTTATTTATTTTTTCAATTTCGTTTTATTTTTTCATAAAATTATTTTTATCTAGTCAAATTGATAAAAAGTTAATTATGTGTATGAATATTATTAATAGTTCTTTGTGGTTTTGATATAATTATGACCACCTTACTTGATAAAATATGGTCACTTATCTATTAGGGTCAAATTAAAAACAGGTTGGTTATGGGAAGAATGCAAATTATTAGTTTCTTATCTTTTTGCACATAGCACTATTTCATTGGCCTATAAAAGGAAGGCGAACCCAGAAACATTCACAGTTGTTGGTCAGACGTTCAGTTGCCCTAAAAGCAGTTAATAGGTACACTTATTTTCAAATATTCGCAAAATTAATTGAATTGAAAAATGGGTGAATTTGTTTGTACCAAACGAGAGTTGTGCAATTTGTTGATAAATGGGCATAATATAGAAGACATAATGTATGTAACAAGAAAATTTAAATTTGTCACCAGAGGATAATATGGCTACTGTGGTCTCCTACATTCAAAGAAACTTGGTATCTAAATATAACGAACGCTGAAGAAATGCATCTCGAAGAAAAGAACGCATTGAAATTAAGAAAGTCAACTGGTTAGATGGTCAATTTCGTGTTCCACTAGTGTCGAGTCACGGTTAATGACCCTAATACGTCTGGAAGTAGTGGTGACAGACCTTCGAAACTATACGAAGCATCTTCAGTAAAAACAGAAACGAAAAAACATGGAATTGATACAAGAGTACGGATTGGACTGCGTGCTCAATGCATATGCTCACGAGTTACCTACGGTCTACGGGTGAGACGGAGGAGGCCACAATCGTTAATAGGTATTATACGAACTGCATCAAAAAATGTTAAGTTTTTTTTTTTCTTAAATACGTTAATGAGAACCTTGAAGACGTTACACCTTTTACAAAGGAAGAAAGGAAGAAGTAATACGGACATTTATTGACCGACCTTAACAAAGAGGCAGTTAGGACACGAGATGTGAACGAAAGTTCATTTCAATACGGCTGTCAATACTACATGCTTGGATTAGGAGTATGGAGATGATCTTACACATTTCCGATAACTGGTCTTTTGAAAAGTAGTCTTAGCTGCTACACCCGAAAATAAGAAAAAAATAAAGACGAAAAGAAAACCTGGTGCAAAAGCGGTTTAGGGAAGAAATGGGACTGCATGTCGATAAACGTCGACAAGGCATTGGAAATAGGAATGACGGAAACACAGGACATATTTTAAGAATTATTCTTTCTCTGCAGATATTACAGGTTAGACGTATAACTTAAAAAACCGGCTAAGTGCGAGTCAGACTCGCGCACGAAGGGTTCCGTACCACTATAGCAAAAAATGGCATAAAAATCACGTTTTTTGTATGGGAGCCCCCCTTAAATATTTATTTTATTCTGTTTTTAGTATTTGTTGTTATAGCGGCAACAGAAATACATCATCTGTGAAAATTTCAACTCTCTAGCTATCACGGTTCTTGAGATACAGCCTGGTGACAGACAGACAGACAGACTGACCGCGGAGTCTTAGTAATAGGGTCCCGTTTTTACCCTTTGGGTACGGAACCCTAAAAACGAATGTAGGTACCTACCTACATAATACTAATACTACAAACTATGTCATATGGAATGTCTTTTGATACAAAAAAGTTTGGTGAATACACATATGTCATATAGTACAGCCCAACTGTACGTAAATAATTATAATTAGTATTATATGCATTCCTCCGTGCATAAAATACTTATTCACGGAGAAAAAATCATTGAATAGGTACTATGCCAATGATATTTTACCTATCGGACAATTGTCCGAAGACGCGCAAGAATCCCGAAATAAGGATTACAACAAGTTTTGACTGCATCATTCTAGAAAGTGTTAAGAGCGGCTACCAATGAAGATGCGTTCCATACCTTATTGTACACTTCTGATCCATAAGAACTTTTAGATGAAGCCAAGGTCCTTCTTGCTGTCAATGAAAATCTGTAGGAGCTTGCTGAATTGTGTACATATTTTGTTTTCTTAAATAATGTATGTATTTTTGTATTAATTAATAAACAGAATTTCAAATCAAAATTATTGCCATTCAACTTTATAAATCCAAGTATATACAGGGTGTCCCAGAAATCGACGTCAAGCCGTAAATGGGTGATAGTCCAAGTTATAACAGTTCTCAGAAAAATACGAAAAAAAAACTATCTCATGTTTTTTAAAAATTATGTTCACTTTAAAAATTTACTAAAAAAATCAATCCCTGTAATGGTTCTTTAACTCGCAATTGCTACAAATCCCATAATTTATCATTTTTTTTTATTATTATGTAATCTTGAATAATGCTTGTGTAGATTTTTGCCTAAAATTTAAAGCCGTCTCTATCGAATTAAACACAAAAGCCTTAATAGGAAACAAACTACAATTAGACTAGTTGTATTGATAACCTAATGAAATAAATTATCTAGCGTAGGTACCTGAGGTTTAGGTTACCATCTCACCTGAGGATAAGCGATGATGTGGTGGACAAGTTTTCACAAAAGTCCCGAACGACGTACAAATATCCTGATTCCGTTTCTCCAGACATGACGGCGTGAACGTGTTGTACCAGGTGAATGAGGACAAGCCTACGGGGACATGTGCAGTGCTCCTGACAGCCGAGGGGCACTGTCGGTCGCTATGCGCCAACCTTGCGGCCGCGCAGCTCTTCACTGCCGACCATATTGAGAAGCCTGAATGTAAGGAGGTCATACAGAAGGCGAAGCTGTTTTATTCTTCGGTAAGTGGCCGTTGTTTTACCTTTTATAATAGAGACTGTCATGTTATTTTTAAATCCATTAGAGACATTATTAGTCACAAGTAAAATATCAAAATTTAAAAAACCGCCGCCACATTTATCTTGCGAAAACATCACGATCTAAACAGTAAAACGCGCATAACTTTTGAACCGCTGAACCGATTTTATTCAAACATCGCTAAGAACACTCTCGATACAATCACCTTTCAAACAAAAAAAACTAAATCAAAATCGGTTCATCCGTTGAGGCGCTATGATGCCACAGACAGACACACAGATACAGCAACACACCTCAAACTTATAACACCTCTCTTTTTCCGTCGGGGGTTAAAAATAATGTTTGACATTATTCTGCCCGGTACAGAGAATGTCATTATTCTAGTCTAAAGAAAGAGAGATGGACACTTTTGGACCCCATCGAGCGACTGGCATGATTTTACTCTTTACAACCTGCAAACGTAATTTTTCATTGTCAATCATGCTACAAGTGGCAGCTTAACTATACTTCTATAGGTACTAATATAACTAATATTATAAAGAGAAAAGATTGTTTGTTTGTTCCAAATAGGATTCAAGGCTTCAAAACTACTAGACCGATTAAGAAATTCTTTCACCTATGGAAAGCTACATAATCCGGAGTAACATAGGCTATAATTTGTTTTCCAAAAAATTTGAGATCCTTATGAAAATTTAAATAATTTAACCCAAAGTAGCAAAATTCTGCTATAAAATTCATTATTTGGCTTGTTAAGTCACAATAGCAGCTTTTGTGTTCTATCTAAAATTTAATTAGATCGCCGGTAGAAACAAAAGTTGGTTACATTTGCATTGTAGTATTAATTCTTATTCAAATAATTTAAAAAAAATGGTAGGTAGGTAGGGTATGTAGGATAGGGTAGGGTTGGTAGTTTAATAGGTAGGGCAGGTGAGTAGGTAGGTAGCCAGTTGACGGGAGCGCAGCCGCGGAGGACAGCTAGTAATAATGATAACAATAGCATTGTGATAAGGGAACGACGAGACTTTACTTAATACTTTACAATCACTCAAGGTCTATTACAGCTATATTATATTATCAAGAATCAATCTTCTTCTTCAGGGTTTCTTCCTCGCCGTATCTCCAGAAGCCATGATGAGTTTAGCAAAAACCTCCTTAGAGAAAAACCACATCTTTGCCCTAAACGTAAGCGCGCCCTTCGTCATGGAGTTCTTTAAGAAACAGCTGGAAGATGTGCTGCCCTACGTCGACATATTGTTTGGAAACGAATTGGTGAGTTACTTTAATTTCTCTAGGCTTAAATGGAGTGTCTATGTATTTATTTAGCAGGTACTTCCTAAATGGATATTGATTTCTTTCTGCCTATTTAGAGAATTTCTTGAAGCAGGTTTGAAACTATACAACATTTCTACTTTGATCATACAATATGACGAATACATAAGAATCCCCGAATTAACATTTAATGTCTTCGTTACAGGAAGCAACGGCCTTCGCAAAATTCTTCGGTCTAAAAGGCGAGACATTGGAGCAGATCGCAGTTGAGATAGCTGGATTACCATATTTGAACAAGACTAGGCAAAGAGTAGTAGTAATTACCCAAAGTGCCCAACCTGTCATCCTGGTAGATAAGGGCCAAGTGACCCTTATACCTGTGAAGCCATTGAAACAGGAAGAAATTGTAGATACCAATGGTGCCGGTGACGCATTCACAGGCGGATTCCTAAGTCAAGTAGTGAGAGGTAGACCTTTAAAAGAATGTGTCCAATGTGGCATTTACTCAGCAGCGTATGTAATAAAACATTCTGGCTGCTCGTTCACTACACCAAGTGAGTTTAAACCCGAACCCTAGGCAATTATTTAAATGCACTGTTTTCAGGACACATGTGATATATGGACACAAGTTTTTATATTCTCTTCCTTATTGACAAGCTTGAAGCATCATCTGTTAGACTATTATTTTAATTGTTCTCATCACTTGTTAAAATGGATGGCGCCGCACCGTATTACGTAGCATTTCACCAACTCCGAATCAGATGCATAGTTTTATAAAACTCCGAGGTTTTGATGAAAATGGCGTAAGTTGAAAATGAAAAGTTGTCGTTTACTTAAAAATCATTAAGTGTCACAATTTATAACTAATTCTCGTCTCTCAAGTGTGTGACGAGAATTAGTTATAAATTGTCTTGAAATTCCGCATAATATTATAAACTTATTGTAGAAGAGCCTGCCATGTGTCTAGCAAACCGTCGCTTAGTCTTCAAATTCTTTAATACGGCAATAATGTACATTGTGTAATAAATAAGTGACGCACAATATCGTATTTATAGGTATTGTTCTTATTTAGTTCGCTCAGATATAATAAAAGCTCGAATAAAGGTGTATCATGTGAATCGCAATCTTGAATTAACTCAGAATAACGCTCAAGGCTAATTTTATTTGCTGTAGTTTGGCAGCCACGTAGATCCCGGATCCCCCCCCCCACTACCTCGTTTAAGGTTGTAGTTTCAGATATACACCTATACATAATAATAAACAATACAAGGCCAAAAACCTGCTTAGATGTTAAACTAGCTAAATGTGATTTAGGTTCAAATCTAGTTTCAGTGAAGTATAGTGAAGACTTCTAAATGTACTTTGTGTATTTTATATAGAATGTATTTGTACATTAATGCTAATCCTACATTAGCAATATTCCCTAAAGAATAAAAAACGGGTCAAATTAAATTTTGTAAGCAACTTAGTTGCAATTTAGCTGTTAATTTTAATTGGTTATTGTAATGAATGTAAACTTCTCTACATTAAAAAAAAGAATACCTTCAGCGTAATCAATTAATTATACTTTCGAATATTAAACAGTCTTATCATATAGTTAAAACTGTATCAATGAAATAGTATTATGAATAGATCTGAGGTCAGCTAATTACTTGAAATTATATAATAAAAATAATGTGCCTTTGCTTTACAAATATGAATTTTGATTTGTTTTTAAAGCCAATATATTTAAGCAAGGGTCTGCAAATTATGGTGAGAGATAGGTAACACTTATTAAGATTATGTATAATTAAAAGGATTAAAAAAAAAAAAACAGTTGCAGTGTTAACCTGTTTGTGGTCTGGTCACCTTCAATTTTTAAAATGAAATATAAACAATTGTTCTTACATAGCTTTTTAATGCAATTCAATGCTATCAAGGTATTAGTCAAAATCGTACAGACTAATATTAATTTTAAAGTTAAACTATGAAATGTCAAAATACCTAATTAGGAACAAATTATTACAATCAGTCAACAAGAAACAATGTAATACTGGTACAAAATATATCATTTTAGAAAATGCTATCCGAACCATTATTTCCACCAGCAAGCAACTTGCATGCAAATATAATTAATATGCGGTGCATGAGTGAGCAATCGCTCACATTATACCTCTGCTGATTGAAATGTGGCCTATAGCTGCGCTTATATGAGCAAATTCTTCAGCAATTATTGCCAGGGTTAGCTTATAGCATTCAATTTAATTAACTGCAGCAATCTTGAAATTAAGGACCAAAATTGCTCCTTATTGATACATTTTAAGAATTATGGAGCACTGCTCCATATTATCACACTAATTAAAAATGTACCTATGGAACAATTTTCGATAATAATTGTATGTGTAAGCGCAGCTTAAGTGTAGTATTTACATATCTTTGCAGATAACGTAAGAAAGAATGGAGAAATTTTATCATTTTGATCTGCTACTTGCTTCAAAACCACATATATTTTTTTGCCACATATTTTCTTATTCTTTCTTACTTTAATTGGAAAACATAGCTATATTTATTAATCAATGTCCAACAAAATCAGCACATGTCATGTTTAGAAAATTTAGTCAACAGCTCAATTTGTCATCTAAGTAATAAGTATAGGAACATGTAAAAATAAAGTCTAAATAGTTCAAAACGTAATAACAAAGAAATTACCATTATGGTATAAAGAAAAATCTTTTAAACAGTTTAGTATAAACGAAAATATGAGTAAAAAATACAATGTCAAAAACAACTTTCCGTCCAGCCATGCTTATGAAGTTTCATAATTATTAACATAATAAAACATTACCCTCTTTAGTCAGTCAGGTAAAAATGCAATATTTCACGGATGCTTACAGTATTGAAGTGGTGTGCTTATTTGCTCCGTTATTCCAATAAATTAAAATTCACAGTTACATCGAATTTACGTAGCGGTAAATATTGCAGTATGAATTTAATATTTTTAACATAATAATAAAATATTAAGTAAAAATAATATACCAATAGATGGTTGGATGTTGTTTGTTAACTGCCTGATTGATATTGTAAAATAATAAATATATTGTTACTGTTATTAATATTTACCATCAGTATGTGTTCTATGGATGTATTAAATATGATTTGATTTGAAACTACAAAATGTGAAGCAAAAATAAAATAACAATGTGTTAAAACAATTAAAATTTCTTCAATAATAAAGTCAATTGTTATAAAAAATTGAATCAGTTTCTCATTAGTTCATCATCAAATGTAAAATTACAGGCTGGATGGAGAGTAATTATTAGTTGTTTGTTTGATAAATACAATAGAATATCGCACAATATGCACATCCCAATCCGGGACTTTTTCCTGCTCATCACCCAACAGGGGCATGCACCTATATGCCTCAATAATAATAAAATCTCTTATGCTGTCAATTAGCTTCGACATACTCCTGGTAATGCGGCCACCATATTCTTCAGAGTTTACCTTGCAGGCAATTGTGGGTATTTTCTCGTCGATACATTGACCATGGTTGCAGATGGGACATCTGGGTCTTACAAAGGTTTTAATTCTTGGTGCCCTGTAAGTTGTACATATAGCAGTTGTGATGTACTTATTTGTATTATTGTTGTCTAATAAACATGTTTTGTATCATTTCCTGTGCATTATTCTGCCTTAACAGCTTAAAAGTTACATTTAAGTACAGATCAGGAATTTCTCTGTATTGTCCTTTTCTGTCAATCAAAAGTGCTAGAAGTACATTTAAAGAACTTTCCTTTACCTAAAGAAGAGCAGATACTTGCATTAAACTTTCTCTCACTGGCAAATGATGCCTTGCGAGTGTTATGCAGTGAAAAGTATACTAAAAAATGCTGATCAGTGCATGCAAATTAGACATTTACCCAAACTCAGCGGAGCAGACAATAGTTAAACAATTGCTGTGCATTATGATGCACTATAAGGCCTCTATAGGACAAAGGACCCAAGCATAATGAGTTCATGAACTCTTTGAAGTGAGAACATGAACTCTTGATTAGACTGATCAAAGGGCCGATCGTACTAAGGAGGAATATCATGACCGTGAGTACACCACGTCTTAACGTGATCTCATAGTTTTCAGTTAAGGTTCCTATGGCGAGGATATAAGGGCTGATGCTGAATGTGAAAGACTGTACATTAATATTTAAGGGACTGTAACTCACCTTCTTGTCCTCTTTTTGAGCCTCAACATTTGCCGTAGCCTCATTTTGAGTAAATAAAAAAGCTTGGCTTAAACCTTCTAATCAGTGTTGGTGTCGAATTTCATGGCATCTAGACTTTCATAACAACAATAATTTTCCATCTTGTTGTTTCCAAGACCAGTACTTTCTTCAGTTTTGCAAAAAATTATAAGATTGATATAAAAACAAAAAATGTGACGAAGAAATACCAAGTTTTCAAAGTACCTACCTACTTTACAAAATCCCTGCTGATTGCGCGCGAAATATTTTCATTCAATCTCGATTTGAAACTTTTGAAAAACAAAGTATAAGTTGCCATTATAAAAATGCGTTCCAGCTCCAAGTAAAGTTATCGATTAGCTTATGCATGGTACACACACGGCAATATAAGTCGCTTGCTGCTCCCGGGCGATTCCTGAATGTCACGACCACATATAGATTTTGAAGTACTTATAATTGGCTGTCAACATCTGTATGGCCGCGAAACCTGGCATTACTAGCCAGCGACTCATGCTAATTCAGTTGTCGTCACCCCATTTTCAATCCTCATCTTTCACACACTTCGTCTATTATTTCTTTGGGAAGAGCATTTCACTATCTCTAAATTATTTGGTCATTCCCTACTCATTTTGTATCACTGATTGACGATAGTGATGATGGGCTTGACTTGGCTTCACCGCAGGACAGCCCAGTGTGCCAGATCATGTCGCCCGGGGGACAACGAAGAAGCCAGCCATACAGTAAACTGTGCCTCAGCACAGTGTGTGGTCTGCTACCGAGTCAGCTTCACAAACGAAAAACTCCTAGTATACTGGGACGGAATGCACTGAAGGACGCAATGTAGTGTATATAATAGTAATCTTTGATGCAATCTGTTCAACTCGACTGTTTGGAATTCAATAATGGTCACCCTTTTCACGTAATTACCAAATGTTCAAATCGAAGTAGAATGGTATTTTTGTGAACTTACCTGATTATAACCACATTTTGATTACCATAGACAATGAACGCGATGAATTAGTACAAAAATTATGATGTAATTCTAATTAAAATGGCAATACATTTGTGACCGACAGGATATCAAAAGTATTTTTTCAACAAGGCAATCTAATTGATAGCCATTTTGAAGAGCCTTTTGTTGGTGTTTTGTGAATGTTTTCAACTAAAATTTCTATTATTTCTATGTTATGAAAGTGTTTTCGAGGCACAAATCTCATTATTATAGTTAAGATTTGAATAAGTAAAGTTTATTACACAGTGTTGTTTGTTTGGTGAAGGAGCATTGTGTAAAAAAACCGGAAAGAAGTACTGCCGTATTTAAGATTTGTAAAAAAAATCTCGTGAAATAGAGACAGTTATTGTGACAGTGGAAAGATTTATTTCAACGGATATTGTTGATGAATTTGGTTAGATTGTTGAAACGGCCGTTATTATTTACGTCGCGTGTTTTGTTCGCTACGTAAAATTTAGATCGCCACAAGATGGCGGCCGTCGGATGCCCGCTCCGCCAAAACTCGCTCGCGGGGCCCGATGTGTCATCGGGTTGCGAGAGCTTCGGTGACATGCTGTAAACCGGCGTCTCGCACCGCGGCCGAATTTACCGGCCGCATACGGCGGGGTTCCATTTCATAAAATGGAATTTCGCTCGAGGCGCCAAAATGCGATGGGTGTTGACATAAATGCAATACCGTACCGTTACTCAGGCGGCAGCACGTAAAAATCATTTCCGAAAATGAGCGAGCCGGACGACGTCGGCAAAGATGTGTGGAAGCGATGGATACTGGAAGCGATACACAAGATACGCTCTCAGAAGCAGAGGCCCAGTGTGGAGCGCATCTGTCACGCGATTAGACAGCATCACAACTACCACGAAGATGTGGTAGCGGAGCGGCTGGAGCGCGCAGTGCGCGAGGGAGCAGTGCTGAAGGTGTACAACAAGGGCCAGAGCTCGTACAAGGACCCCGGCGGGCTACAAAGCAAGATTTTGAGGATCACGCAAGATGTGGATCTTTCTAGAGTCGTATCGAAAGCAGTGCGCGAGTTAGGAGAACGTGATGGTTCCACCATAAAGACTATTGAAAGACATTTGCACCAAGCATACCAAGTGACTGTGGAAGCTGAAGTAGACGTGCGTGCAGTGTTAAGGGCTGCCGTGAAGCGTGCCGTGGCGCGAGGCCTGCTGTCGCACCAAGCGGGCGCGTACAAGGCGACAGAGAGGCCCCTCACCACCTCATCAGACCGCAGCTCCAAACAGCGATCCAAGAGCTCTCAGGACTCCCCTGAGAAGGTAAGACTATTGAATAAAGCATAGTTAGGTTTGTTTACTTATCAGTGAAGCACATACAATGGTAGAACAGCTTTTACATAATTGATGTGATAACTGTGTTTGTAAACAACACATAAACAAAAACACTTCATTCATTTACACACATTTTGTTTACTGTTCTGTATTTATTTTACAGAAATGAAATATTATTTGAATGGCGCTTCATTTATGTAAACAATGTTTTCTCTTCAGTTCGGAATATATGTATTTATTGATTGTTCTTTCCATGTTTACATTAATAGATTTACAATTAGGAAAGATTAAGACAATCTTTAATATTATTTATTTCCCTGCCTATATTTGCAAAGGGGGAAAAATTGTTGGTAAACTTCCATGTACTGGAAGTTTACCAACAATTTTTAGTACTGCCATATTTAAGTAGTGGTATATCACAATTTTATTTTTTGTTGAAGAAAACAGGCATAGAGCAAACACTTTTGTAACATGCAAAATTTATTTAGACTTCATGCATAAAAGGTACAAAGGTGGACTTAATGCCTTAGGCATTCTCTTCCAGTCAACCGAAGAGATAACATGACAGGTGCATTGTATAAACAATAAAAAAAGTTGTTAATAACTTACTAAAATAGGTAAAATATGTGCAATGTGATTACTAGCATCATTCACTGCTTGCCCTTTTGTACTTGCACAATTAACTGTACATTCCCATAGGGTACTGACTTGCATCAATATTTCATTTTATGTTATTCATGCCTGTATAAAGTAGAAAATGTTGAGGAAGGTACACTAACTATGCTATTAAAATTAAGTCCCCCACTCACAGGATATGTTCCACTTGAGTGCACACATAGGCTTGAATAAAACTTTTTTTTATATTTGTTCTCCTTGTAGGTCATGATTAAAATAAGGATATGATTCAAGAATAAAAAATGTTATACAAGAATAAACTTATGAAGAATACTGACAAACGCTTCAATAATAAGGTTGACAACCTGCCTGTTAGCATTCAAGGCCATTATGGCTCATTTGGGGCAAAAAAATGTTTCAACTTTACAATACATATAATGTTGAACTTGTAAGATTTTTATTGATATGCCTATAAATACTTCCTATGTAGGTTGTAGTTTAAAACCTTGCTGTGTCATGAGTAATGTTAATTGAATTTTATAGTAACTGGTTCTTGGTCATTTATATTATTTCAGCACAATTTTTATAAACACTGTTTGAAATATGATGATAAATCTCACTTGTATTAGTAAATATATCTTCCTGATCAAAATTAAATAGGTATGAATAAAAAGGTATAAGACAGTATGATTCAGACATTCTTCTAGAGGTATTTGAGTCACAATAATTGGTTTAATTTAAATGTTACTTAACTTTGTGATGATTCATAGCTCTTTCTCCATTATGAAAGTTTATTAATTAATATTTAATCCATGATAAGTTGATAACTGTAACATCTAGGCTTAAGTTCTTTTAAAAGTTTGATAAACCACCTTTAAGTGATGCCATTCCAATGTGATACAGCGAGTCCGTAGAAAAGTCAAATGTCTTGATGATTCATGAAAGCCAGGTAATTTAAAAATATTGGTCACTTGCTATCATTCATGAGACATGAGGACACTAAGCTAATTCATCTTATTACACAGTCTTGTGATGAATACATGAATCCTTTGACCTTGACCTACTCTTTGGGTTTTCTAAGCATACATTACAGGCCTATAACTATATATAGTTATGTTAGTAGAGAGCTACCTCTGACCTTTATGGATCTATTATTAGAAAACATAAAAAGAGGGTGGCTTTTTATGCCATAACATAAAGCTCTATTGAATGATGAACAACTTAGATAATTTTAAGTTACATTAAATTGTTATTTATAATTAGGACAGTATTTCAAACCTTTTAATTTCATAGAAGAACACAATTTTTTTATGAAACTGTAGCTTTATCCTATGGGTTTACTCCTATGACCAATTGTATATTTTCTTAAATAAAAATAGGCTGTGAAATACGGCAATAGTGTAGTTTACCATCAGTAAAAGAATTTTCAAAAAGATTTCTAGACACTCATACAACATTAAACTCTTTGTAATATTAGTTTAAAGGCACTAAGTCTTTATTGTTAGTTGTGGTGTAGGCTATAATAACATTAGGAATACAATAAAACACAAATGATGTAGTTGACCAATTATATTTACTCACAACAATGGTCCATTAAGCAGGGTGTGGAATTATTCACAATTCATGAGCTGTAATGCTGAATTTGAATTTATATTGCTTAACTAGAAATGTATTCATATCCAAACTAAATTGCATTATAAATTTTGTAAAGAAATTGATTTGTGATAAGTAATTTCACTTCCTGTGTCAAGTAGATCGTCTACTTAGTGTATTATAAGTAAATTACTACTGTCTATAAACTTTGAGTAAAAGAGAGAAAAGGCACGACATTAATAATATGTTTCAAGACTGGTTGATTTGGTGACATTTGAGGTCAACATCTTTCAGCAGAAATGATAATGGAACTTCAAGATTTAAAATAATTCTTTTGTTATAGAAACCAAGCCCAGCTGCAGTACCAAGTGTGTGTACCGAGTGCCTTGGAACAGATGCTAACAATGGACTGGGGCCTCAGGAGGCTCTCATCAGCTGCCAACAGTGCAAGTCCCAAGCACACCCTACGTGCCTCAATCTACTAGATCAGATTACTCTACCTGTTATTAAGGTGATATTTGTTTGTCTGATAAAATGCCATAATTTATATTTATATCCAGATATAATTATCATGTATAACATTAATCGTTGTTTGTTGGTCAGTCGGTGCGCTGGTCGTGCGGCGCGTGCGCTTGGTGCGAAGAGTGCGGCGCGCGCGGCGCCGGCTGGGCGGCCCGCTGTGCGAACTGCGCCCGCGCCGCGCACGTCGCCTGTGCTCCGCCGCCCTGGCGCTGCGCACACTGCCTCAAGGCGCCCAGCAGCAAGCGGTGAGCGGGATACTCATGTGAGATGTGTGCTCTAGCTGTCCTATCGATCGAACCACACTAATCAGCTTATTTTCCCTCAGGACTTCGATGGCGGGCACCCCACGCGGCCGCAAGCCGCGGCCGGCGGCGCGCGCGGTGGAATCTGACGACGAGCCCTCCGACGGTAACGCCCTGCCGCGCCCTCAGCGCGCTCCCCACACCCTCACCGAACAGAGAATGTCGAGAGAGAAGCAGAAGTTTTTCAGATTCTCCGCGTTCAATCTAGTGAAGCGGCGCCGGCGCCGCTCGTCCTCCGGCTCGTGGGAGGGATGGGGCGGCGTGCGCGTGACGCGCGTGCAGCGCCTGGAGCTGCGCCTGGAGCGCCGGCCGGCCGAGCCGCACGCGCCGCCGCCCCGCTCGCCCGCGCCCAGCGAGCCGCCCTCCTCCGCCCGCTCCACCCCGTCGCCCGCGTCCCTAGCGTCCCCTCCGTCGCCGGACTCCGCCGCGTCCGGCGAGGACTCGGCCGGTTCCGCGTCCTCCAGTGATAGCGAAGAGCGAGTCGCGCCCGCGTACGTATCCACAGTGTTCGAACGTTTAGCCGCCGATTCCGCGCCCGGAGGCATCTGGGGTTTCGCTGCCGAAGCGCAAAAACAAAAACAGATGGAGGTGGAGCCGCAAAATCATAAGCGACTAGAGATAGAAGCTCAAAAACTTAGAAAACTTGAAATAGGACCACACGAACATAGAAGACTCGAGGTCGAACCGCGGAAACAGAAGAGGCACGAAATAGAACCGCATAAATTTAAAAGACTGGAAATCGAGCCCAAACTGAGCAGATTAGAATGCGAGTCCAAATTGAGCAGATTAGATTGCGAGCCCAAACTGAGCAGGTTAGATTGCGAGCCCAAACTGAGCAGATTAGAATGCGAGCCCAAACCGAGAAGACTGGAGGCCGATCCCGTACAGAAAAGGTTAGAGCCCGAACAGCCGCTCGCCGAGCCTGACAGACGTATTGCGCGGCGCCGCAGTCGTTGCGGAGAGAGACTGCTGACCACGCTGTTCGACGGGCTGTCGGAGTTCTACTCGGTGCGTACGGCGTCGCGCTCCGAGTCGCGCGCGCGGCCGGTGCGAGAGCGAGCCGAGCGAGCGGAGCGCACCGAGCACTGCGACCAGCTCGAGGAGGACCGCGCCGTGCTCAAGGAGACCCGCAGCACGTTCCGGAGGTACCAGGCGTCGCTGCGGAAGGCTCGCAGTCGCACCAGGGAGCCGTCGCCCTCGCAGTCCGAGGAGGAGGAACAGAAGCCGCTGATGACGATGACGCGGTCGCGGTCGCGCAGTAGGTCGCGCGCGCGGGTGGCTCGGGAGCCCGTGGCGGCGCCGCTGCGGCTGTCGGCGTCGGCGCTGGTACGGTCGCTGGCGGCGCAGCGGCCGTGCGGCGCGGCGGACGCGCACAAACTGATCCGCGGGCTCGCGCTGGCGGGCCCGCCGAGCCCGGCCATCAATCAGACGGGTAAGATCGGTTTGAGGTGCGGTGAAAGTGTCTGGTGGATCTGACCGTCTCGCTCGCTCTGATTGCTGGCCGGCGCTTCGCTCGCAAGTCGTTTCGTTTCTCTCTCGAATCTCTGTTCGGGAAGGGTGAGTGGGCCGCGCGCTCTTTGTTAGCTTTCATTCGGACACCGAGCGCCGGTGACAAAACATTTGTTACTCGGGTTTCGGCAGTATCCACACATGCACTTTCGCTCGCGCCTCTGCAGGCGTGAAGGACGGAGCCCCGAGCACTCTCACTCAGTGTGGGTACTCGGGAAATACTTGCTTTATTATGTTTTACTTGCCGGATTCCCTATTTTCATTTTGGTTTGGGGTTAAATTTTTTGCCTCGGGTCATTTTATTTGCTATGTATTATTTTGTAAATCTTTAGACAGGTATTTTCATATCAATTTCTTACTGCATTTAATAATTTAATGAAGATTCCAGGATCTTCGTCGAATTATTTGTAACAGTATTTATCTTTTTTCCCATATGTTCATAACACCTGGCTTGCAACAACTCGTCTGTGGGCAAGAGCAGGCATTAGCTATGTGGTTAACATTACAGAGGGCAAACGTCTCCCAGCGGGCGTGACGGAGAGCGATGCTGAGCTGTTCAACGCGGCGCTCACGGCAACCGGCGGCAGCACTGTGGGCGTGCTGGGAGCCGTGCCGCCGGTGGCCGCCCCAGAGGCGCCGGCGCCGCCCGCCTCGCCCGCGCCCCCCGCACCGCCCGCGCCGGGCACGCCGGCCGCGCCGCACCCGCCGCACCCGCCGCACACGCCGCACACGCCGCACACGCCGGCGGCACCACATGCGCCAGCTCGCTGCCCTTCCGCCATCGAGTTTGGACAGTGGGAAATTAATACCTGGTATTCCAGCCCCTTCCCACAGGAATATGCAAGGTAAACCTTGTTTTATTAAGGTACCTGTCGACTGTTGCAACTCAATTCCCAAAATTATATGATGGGCGAAATATTAACTCTCAAAATAGTGCATACAGAGCATTACGTATTAACAGCCAAGTTCTAACACATATAATTGTCATGTGAGACTCACATGACAATTATTACTTTTTTTTATCTGATCCTGAAATACTCTGTTCCAGGCTTCCCAAGCTGTTCCTGTGCGAGTTCTGCCTGAAGTACGCAAAGAGTCGGGCGGTGCTGTTCCGGCACCTGGACAAGTGCCTGTGGCGACATCCTCCCGCCACCGAGATCTACCGCTGCGGAGACATCTCGGTGTTCGAGGTTGACGGCAACGCCAACAAGATCTACTGCCAGAACCTCTGCCTCCTCGCCAAACTGTTCCTCGACCATAAAACCCTGTACTACGATGTGGAACCCTTCCTATTCTACGTGCTGACCAAAAATGACAGCAAAGGATGCCACTTAGTCGGCTACTTCTCCAAAGAAAAGCATTGTCAGCAGAAATATAATGTTTCGTGTATCATGACGATGCCGCAGTACCAGAGGCAGGGCTTCGGGAGGTTTCTCATCCATTTTAGTGAGTGGTGGAATCTTTATAGTATTTCTTATGAAATCATTTTGATTTACTTTATCTTTTGTATTAAAATTGTGTTTTAACGTGTTTTCTTTCTCCCCAGGTTATTTACTCTCGAAAGAAGAAGGACAACCGGGTACGCCGGAAAAACCTTTGTCAGATCTTGGCAGAGTTTCGTACCACGCGTATTGGAAGTCTGTCATTCTCGAATACTTGTATGACCACAAAGATACACCTTTCACATTCGAAGACATCGCTCACACGACGGGGATGCACATGAACGACATCGCGGTAACGTTTCAGTTGCTCGGCTTCGTCAGGCACATCCCCAACGATGAGACAACCAAACTTGGACTGTGCATAGACTGGATCAGAGTTGATAATCATATGAACAAAGTGAAGAGCAAACCTCGGCTGGAGATTGATCCTGAATGTCTGAGGTGGACCCCTCTGCTAGCGCCCACTGTGAATCCGTTCAGGTCGCCCGAGGAAGCTTCTGGCGACCAAGAGACTGAGAATGATGAAGCAGAATGTAAGACTGAAAGTGAGGACACTGCAACAGAATCAGAGGCTCCTGCGCCCAAAGAAGAACTTGTCGTGAAAGCTAATGCAGACGTCGAACCTGCAACTCCTGAACCTCCCGTGGAAGTTACTTCATCGGGCAGAAGACGGACGAGACCTCTCAAGTACAGTGAGACTACCTACCAAACCACTCCAACACCCGCCGAGGGTAACCGAAAAAGAAAACGGGATGTTAGTAGAAAGATCTCCGAAACTAATGTGGAGGAAGAGAAACCCAAAGAGGAAGAAACACCTCGGAGGCAGAGAAGTAAAAGCGTCGCGAGAAGATCGTCCCGAGTCATACAGAACGAGGTCGCAGACGAACCCGCCCCGACACCGAAAAATAGTAGAAGACAGAGCGTCAAGGAAGCACCATACGCCTCTGACAGCCAGGAGAGTCAAGAGAGTATGGATATGGACGCCGTCACCCCAGCCGCTATCCCTATCAAATCTAAGACGAAAAGAAAAATGCCGTGGAAAGGACGCCGGCAGAAGCGACAGAAGGTCAGTAAAACGCCCGCGACGACCGCGCCACCGGCTGCTAAAAAAGCCAAGCTTGATGAATCTAAAGAACAAGTCAACGACTATAAAACCGACGACTCAATGGAGCCCAGCGCTGCTGCGCCCGTTGACGATACCAATAGATCTCCTAAGGACAAACTTGAAGAGAAATCGCAAGAGAAGAGCAAGAACTCTGAAGCCAGTTCTGAAGACTCTTCAGGTGAAGCTGACGATGAGATGGATGTGGAGGAGGGTGAAGAAAAGAAGAATGTAACAAGTAAACCAGCATCACCTCGACATATTGAAGAGAACAGCACAGATCATCATACAAGTGATATGGAACTTGACAGTATACACATGGACTCTCCAAAATCTATTGCAGAGAAAGATGAAGTTATCAACGAGGCTAGTGATAAGCCCGATGAGACTGCTACTGATTGTAGAACTGAAGCATCGCCGGCTAAAGCTGAGGAGGAGACCAACACGAAGAGTGATCAGACTGAGGACAACAAATTAGCTGAACCTAGAAATGGTGAAATGAATTCTCCTCCAAAACCAGCAGTGGAAGACAAGGAAACTATTATTATATCTGAATCTGATGACAATAACAGTCAGAGTTGTCCTCTGCCGTCACCGAAACCTAATTCGGTGGTTCCTGTTCAACATAACAATGAGAATAAACCCAAAGAAGTTGAGGAGAAAGAAAGTCCGTCTAAAGTGATGCCAGTTGTGTCCACAGAGAATGCGCATATTGTGCTCGATCCTAGCGCCAGAGTGCAGGAGGAAGTGAACACAAGCAAGCCTTCTGTGGATCTCATTGTACCAAAAATACTTCAAATCGAGACAATAGTCGTTGAAGGCGAGTCCGACAACGCTAATTCCCCGCACACAGGCATATCACCAAAGAAAAGTGACACCTCCGTGATAAACGAGTCTCCTAAGCCTAGAAGATCACCAGAGACTATGAACACTGATGTGATTTGCGATCAAAAGCAATGCGAGATGAGAAAAGAAACTGTAATCCAACATCAAAATATGGACGAAACTAAAAATGCTGACAAAAAGTCGTCACCAAATAAAATAGAAATAATTCAAAATGTAGATAATACTCAAAGAGATATATCAAGTATGAAGAAGCTGGACCCCGTCAAAATAGATAGTTTTAATGAAATTGATAGAAATAAATTACAAAATCCTATTGTGAGTAGAGAAAGTGAGATGCCATTTCGTAACGACATGATGCATAATAGAAAAGATGAGATTATTATAACTAGAAATGTTATTGAGCAGTCGGCCATGCAAAACTTTCAAAACCCCGTGAGTAACTCTATGACGATACAACAGATCAACACGGCGCAGCACTCCTACCTCAACCACAGAGCGAATGTTAGCAAAGAGTCGCAAGCGGTACAAACCGACAAAATACTTTTGAAAAATAGTGAACAGAACCGCGTAATAAACAACACTCTCGATTCCACTCCAGTCATAAGTAAAAGTACAACAAAGTTAGAAGTGCCGCATCCGATATCGTCCCCAGTTATAAACCCAGTCATACCCAAAGTGCCCAATGTGACTGAAATCAATTTTTTACCTCGATGTCAAAGCGCTAACGCGGCCGTAAGCATGGGTATGGATAGGGTAGATTTAGAAGCTAGTTTCACTAACAACGCTATGCAAAATTTGACTGGATCTATGAGCATAGTCCAAACAAGTTCTCTAGACTGTAAAAACGATCCTAACTTGAAGCCGAGAGAGAAGAGCAAGCTCCGCGACGTGCGAGTGAACTCTGCTCATAGCAAGCTGGAGAAAACTGACAAGAAAACTAAGAATGACACACCGAGGAGTACTCCAGAACCTAAGATGTTTTTTCCGGAACAGAACCCAAACGTTAGGAAACCGGAGACGTCGGTCCCTATAAACGTGATAAACTCCGTGCCGGTCACGAGTAAGGTGGAAACTAAAACAAACGAGGCACCCAAAAAGCAAGATTTTTTTAAGAAGGAGAAATCAAATGCTTCCAAATGTGACACAAAAAACCAATCCGTCAAACATGACAAGAGCTGCACTGCCCAGCTCAACTTGAAAGCTGATCAGAATGATTTGAACAAAATGCTGCCCAAATTCAAGTATGATAATGAACTAGTGCCTAAAGCGGATTACGCTATGAACCAAATTCCTAACTACCACACGACACACGGCCAGTACCAGTGGCCGCCCTGGGACCCCACGCGGATACAGGGCACGTGGGAACATAATAGATATTTAGATATGAAAAATATAGTTAGTGATAAGAACTACTTAGACAAACATCAAGGTTTTAATCTTCCTCATTTAGATCAAGTTCAAAAGTCGCCTCAGAAGCTACTTCCTAAGTATGACCAGAAGGACTTCCATAACATTGCATACGGCGCGTTGAGCAGTAGTTTATACGCGACGACGGGGCTGCCGCATTTCAAGGAGACCAAGACGCCGACGTCCAAAGCGGAGTGTTCTCAGAAGAATGAATGCAAGCCTTCGAAGCAGTCTAAAACAACGACGGCATGCCAGACTCAGTGCGAGCCAAAGAAGTCGCAGTCTCAGACTACAGCCGAGCAGATGAAGCAGATGATGCAGCGCCAAGTGAACAAGCAGCAGGAGGTGGTGACGAGCTGCGCGGAGTACCGGCAGCAGAGCTCGCAGGTGCTGACGTCTCCTAGCTGTAAGACGCCGTTCAACCAGAACGGGCCGTGCGCCCAGGAGAAGGAGATAGAGAAGAAGGGTCGGCAGCACAAGAAGGAGGAGTCCCCGAAGGACACCAGCAAGGAGGAGCTGTGCGAGGCGGTGTCGCCGGCGCTGCAGTCCATGGGCGTGTACACGCCTGACTCCACCAGCAACTCGGTGCACTCGGTGCAGTACCCCGCGTGCGAGCTGGACGTGTCGCAGCTGGGGCTGGAGTCGCCCACCAGCATCGGCTCCGACCTGGCGTCGCCGTGCTCCATGATGCACATGCACCCGGCGCCCAGCCCGCAGTACTCCTCCATACACATCCCGTCCATCATGAGCCAGCCCAACCAGCCGCCCAAGCAGCAGAAGATTAATAATAGGAATAGGTAGATATTTTTTTTTACATTTCTTTGTTTGGTTATAATTATCATCGTCATTCCAATATTACACTTCATTTTTAACGTAGGGTGCATCTCAATTAATTGTTCTTTTATTAGCAATTCTCTTTTCATTCAATTTATTCATTATTTTTATAGTCTTTCTTAAAGACTATCTGTATGGCAATTTATTTATTATTTTTTTAATCTTTCTTAAAGACTATCTGTATGGCTCAGAGATAGCCATTTACTTACAGTTGAGTTGTTGGATGTGAGTTTACTAAAACTACAGACTTCATAATAATTTAGTATAGTAAGTAGTAGTAGTGTTTATTCGTAAAATTTACACAAAAGTTCTGTTGGAGTTTTATTGATTAACTAAATAATTATAATTCGAAAAGTAAATAAAACGAGTATAGAAAAGTAGGTCGCGGCGTCAGCAATGTACGTGAACCGTACACTATCCACATTCATCTTTAAAACTTTTCACGACAACTTGTTTTTCATTTTGACAAATCGCATACCGTTTTTCCACACAACTTTCTACTTGCGCCATTTTCAAATTTCTTCTTTTATACAAATTTCTTAGTTGTTTCGTATAAATGTTACTTAGGAATATAGTTTTTCTAGCACTTTATTACTTACTTAGCCTTATCCTAAATATGTAGGGGTCGGGTGCCAGTTTGTCCAGATACTTATAGAACACCATGTTTCCAGGAACAGCAGCGCCAACAACAACAACAGCGGCGGCGGCGGCGGCGGCGGCGAGGGCAGCAAGCAGGCGCTGCGCGGCGCCGCCACGCCGCCCGCGCCCGCGCCGCGCCACCGGGCCACCCCTCCTGCGCACCAGCCGCATGGTCAGTACCCTACCCCTACCCACAATATACGTTATACACAACTAACTACTTACTGAAATGTATACTGTTGCATAGGTTGACCGTTTCAGTACGGGCGTTCTATGATCGTAGAATATATGCCTGCAACTTGACTTACATATAAGAGAGAGAATTGAATACATACACAAGCATCATTTCTGATTGGTGAATGACACAATGGCATGCCAGATATTTACACAGTTTTATACAAGTTACTGGCATATGTATTTTCGTCGTAACGGCAAGGGCTCTATCTCATCATATGAACACACTCCATACCGCGCGGCTACCTCGTCCACTGTCAGACCAAACTTTATTATGACCATTTTGAGGTCTGATGTTTTGCATCTAAAATGTAGACAAACGAATTGTTCCCTGTCACAGTGGCCTCGGTCTACATTTTCTAGGTTTACAAGCATTATTATTATTTGTTTTTTATTATTTAATTTATTTTTATGTAATGTTTTTATTTTCTCATAATTAATCCCCACAAACTCTTGCTATGATAAATGTAGCGAGTTTTTTGGACGCAGCGGCGGGCGGCGCCGTGATGCAGGGCGGCGGCGCGGGCGGCAGCTACCAGGGCGGCTACCTGAGCTTCCAGCAGCAGCAGCAGTACCACGCGGGCGCCTGGCCGCCGTCCTGCAGCCTCGCCAAGCTGCAGCAGATGGCCGAGGCGCCGCAGCACCATCCGCCGCATCAGGTAACCCGATAGAATAAACTGCGAATGTATACTGTTTCATCACATTATTTTTCACATAATATGCATGAAGTTTGCGTGGATATCGTGATACTCAGTTACTGGGTTGTAGATGTCAGAAAGGCAGTCACTCCATGTAAAATACTGATACTCAGCTGCATCCAATTAAGACTGGAAGCCAACCCTGGCGGAGTTGGTTGGGAAATGTTAGGCAGATTGATGTATGATCCTTTTGTGGCTTGGTTTTTTACCTCTCAAAGATTTATGAATATTTTGAAGTTGATTTCACTGACTTCAAAGAGTTTTTGTCAAAAACAAGTGACACAAAGGTAAAATCTAAAGAGATGGCTATTTTATTTCCAAATTTCTGAAGCTTATCTTAAAATTGGTTATGTAGAGAATTATTAAGCAACTAAAACAACACAAAATGTATCTGATCAACTACTATGAACGAAATTGAAGTGTCATGAAAATTCAAAACCAAGGAGTTATACTAAACCGTGTACTAACAATCACAGCACCACTAACCCGGACACAAGTATGCTGTCTCCAACATTCTCATGACACATATTTGTGGTCTTTCAGCAGTATTTCGAATCTAGTTGTTTCCTACAGTACGGGCAGCAGGCCAGCACGCCGCCCGCCGCGCCGGCCGGCCACTACCACGCCGCCGCCGCCGCCAAGTACTACCCGCCGCACAACCAGCTCGACTCGCCCAGGAACACACGGAA
The DNA here is from genome assembly GCA_964057195.1 of Orthosia cruda. Lineage (NCBI taxonomy): Eukaryota > Metazoa > Arthropoda > Insecta > Lepidoptera > Noctuidae > Orthosia > Orthosia cruda. The sequence goes on along the minus strand of OZ059843.1, from coordinate 31,123,994 downwards.
CACGTCAAGTCAGTATAACTACTTACTAGTGCTCATAATCATTTATAGCCTGTAACCATCTGGAATGTACCTTACAAATGGTGAAAGATTTTTTTAAATAGGTGTAGTGGTTCTGCAACGAATACAGCTATTTGATCTCTGGCGATCTGAACAAACTCAATAAAATTTGGGCTCTCTCTTTCTAACATTAGTTAACATTGATGTGCATTTGGAAGGTACATAATTGTCATTCTAGCAAGGTTTTGACGATATCCACCGTAATCTAAATATTATTGTTTCTTGTCCTTTGATTTCTCACTGGATTTATTGCATCCTTCATCAAATAGCTGCAAGCAAGCTGAGAGCATGAGGGTCTGGGTCCGTTTCACAGGTTTGGCTAAGTCTTCATGTTTAAATCTGCAATAGCACCTTAAAACATGATACCGTAGTTTTCGCTTTATCCTTACTGAAACGTAAGATGGTGGCATGGTTCCACAGTCGATGCGCTCTGTAGCCATCGTCTTCTAAGAACATGCAACAGTAATATATGCGTCTCCACTCAATACCTTCTTTTGTACAAGTATTTTTTGTGAGAAGCATATGACATTTTCTCTACTTTCAAATGTTTATTTGAAGAAGAAGGTTAATAGTCCCAGACTTTAGTTTAATCTATATTTTAGATGCTGTGCTATAGTTTGAATTAGTCATGAACCATTGAGCCTCTTTTCCAATATAAAATTTACACACTTTAGTTTTGTTAGAGTTATACAAGGCAATGGTAAATGTAAGACTTATATGGCGTTTGACGTTGTGTTGCAGGCAACCTGAGCCCGATGCAGCACATGCAGATGGCGCCGGGCTCGCGCATGTCGCCCAACCTCAACACGCACATCATCAGCGGCTACGGCCTCAACGGCTACCGCGTGCCGCCGCAGCAGCAGTTCAACAACCTGCAGATGATGAACGTGCAGCCGGGCGTGCAGTACAACGCCGACCCGCGCGCGCAGCAGTCCAACGTGTACGCCTACGGGTACATCAACGCTCCGCCACCGCCGCTCACCATGCAGACGCTCAACTCCACCATGCGCCGGTAGCGCTGTGCCCAGTATAACTATAAGTATAGCATAGTACAAATAAACATTTGCTTTCTGACGTTAAGTGCTAGTTGTATATACACTAAGTTAATCGAGATGAACATGAACACCACTTCTGTTGCCTTACCTCCCGCTGACGGCTCGAGGTGTCTCGCATGTTACGGCGGTCCAGTGGCAGCTCTGTTATTGTTTTTGTATCATATGTATGTAAATCACGTTTTGTTTGTCGTTGATAAAGAGCAGTACCCGGTAAGCTGAATAAAAGTACAAAATTGCAGATAAAAATGTATTTAAATCTGTTTATAATAATAATGACTACGTCACTGAAATGTAGCATAATGATAGTGCAATAAATGTATGTACTTGGATAGTAATCTGCTTCGTTTTGTATCGTGACGACTAAAGTATCCGGCCCAGTGAGAGAGCTGTGATATCCGAGGATTCCAGTGTCCGTGGCGTGTGCTTCATTCATAAATTAATATATTCTCGATATCCAAAGAAACAATGTAATGTTAAGTCTTTGGTTATGTTGATAAGTGCAATGTTTTTACTGATCGCAGATTGTACTTCAGATGTAAAGAATCGTTCGGACTCGTATTTTATATGTATATGGTGTTTACGTTTGGATGTATTTGTGTTGTGTAGCTCGTGTACAGTCGCCGTTGTGTAATTATAATTTCCGTAGTGTCCTAGTTTTAGTATGAGATTCCACTGCAAAAATGTGCAGGTATATTGTTTTTGATAAAACTTGATTTTTGTGAATCATTCTTGTTAGTACAATCGATTACTGCAAGGTTGGCTAGTTGCATTTAGCCACAAACAGTTTTTTCTGTTTTTTTATAGTGTATTTCATTAGCTTGCTGTTAGCCGCTATTCATGGGTTTTGGCAGGTAAACTGGCAACCCACAGATTGTGGCTAACTGAGAGCTGGCAACCTTTTTATATTTTCTACAACACTTTCTTTCAAATGACTTTGGATGCCCTTGAAAAACTTACATATTTAGGGTTAACTATCATACGTAAATTTAAATTAAATTAATTAAGGTAATTTCGATCAATCTATTCTATTATAAAGTATCATTCAACCTGCAGATTTTTGCAGTGGGATCTTAGGCTATTTGTCAGAATCTGTTCAAGTGCCTCTCACGTCCCGTCTGTCTGCTTGACTTCCGTGTAACATATTGTAAATGTAACGCTTTGGATTGTAACAAGGCTGTAACATAGCTGATAAACTTAGTGTATTTGTAAGATACGGTTTCTAATTAGATCAATGTGATAGTGTGCTGACAGGATGGAGGAGTGCGTGGTACTTACGTAAACAGGCCTAATGGACGGAGGATTTTTTATATTTTATATTCTTTTACACTGGTAGTTTTAACGTTTTGTATTTGCGATGATAACTTTGTTTTACAGCTTCGCTTAAGGATTATGTTCGTGTTATCCCAGTAATTTATTGCCAAATGTTATTAACACTTACGGTTACTATAGTTACGAGTTTAAGTATTTTTAGTTGTCGTGTTTAGTTTCGTCCTCTTGCACGTCTAGGTAAGCGTGGCGCGCGGCGGTCGGTATCGCTGTATCGTTCGGCGCCGCTCGCAGTAAGTTATTTTGTAAGATCTGCTCCTCTAAGGTTATGAATGTTATTTGTTACTAATGTGTAGTATATAAAATATTGTAAATACAATAACAGTAAGAAACATGTAGCAGGTGTTATGACACAAAATATAATTTTGTGAAAAAACGCTGTAGTTTTATTTTTGAAGTTCCTATACACACTTATCAAACGACAAATACCATTATTCCATTGCGGGATTAACTGCTTCCCGAGTCAAGTAACGCCACAGACAGCTGCGACATTTTATAATCTGCCCCTAAACAGCAACAGTCGAGAGAACCCTTTCAAGAGTGATCATCATCATCATTTTACGTCCACTGCTGGTCATAAGCCTTCCCCAAGCGTCGCCACATTGACCGGTCTCGTGCTTCTCGCATCCAGCGGACTCCTGCCACCCTCACCAGCAGCCTTATTGCGTAAGTGAATTCGGCAAGGCAAAGAGTATGAACTACCGACCAAGCACATGCGAGACGAAAGATGCGATGTGGAATTCCGTCTATGTGGTTCCGTCGAATCCTTTGCTCCTTACCTTGCCGAATTCACTTACCAATATGGTTACTGGTTTGTCCACCTGGTGGGAGGTCTTCCAACAAAGCGTCTTCTGGGTCGCGGTCGTCTGTCCAGAACTTTTCGGCTCCATCGACCATGCGCTCGACGAGCAATGTGCCTTGCCCTCTGCCACTTAAGTTTTGCAATTCTTCGGGCTGTGTCGGTAACTTTGGTACTCCTGCGGATATTCTCATTTATGTTCGATCACGCAAGGAAACTGAGCATAGCCCTCTCCATTGCCCTTTGGGTGAGTTTAAGCTTTCTCATGAACTTACATCAGCAATAATCTTATCAAAGCTTCAAACTTCAACAACACAGTTTCTTTCTTATCGCTTGCATATAGTTTTACCGTTACGGAACTGATTGACAAAGTTTATAATGCTTAAGTTCATTTATTAGAAATTTGCTTCCATTCCGGTTCGCGGCTTCGAGGGTAAATGAAATTAAAAAAGATTTTTTAATCCAGTATATTTCTGTTCATTATATTATATTCCCATAAATCTCGGCAAATTAACCATGTACTGCTTTCATTGTTTACAAAACAAAACAAAAAAATATAACATTTTCTTTTGAAAATATATCTACCTATTATAATTTTTAAATAAAAAAAAAATGTAAACGTGTATGGCCACAGATTATAATAATATCAAATGGAGAATTTGGACGATCATTAGCTAAATTAGGTCAGTCGAATTTATACATATAAAATCAAGTAATCTTTAGACAATTTGAGAATCAACAAATATTAAAGTATCGAATATAACTCATTATAACATAGGTACATAAATTTGGTAACAAATAGTCTTCTGAAGACCAATTCCCGTTTAAAGTAATTTACACAAGAGTATGCGATCCTAAAAATCACAACTCAATCAATAAAAAATACACCGCAACTTGAAAATATGATGCGCTCCCTAAAATTAAATCATAGTTCACATGGGCACATGTAAATGTTCTAGGGGTACTAGGGTAGGTTCTATGGTATAGGCCCTATACCATAGGTACCTTCAAAATAACTAGGATTGGATATGGTACATACACATTTTTTTATTTGGATTGGGGCCACTATATATGCATAGAGGTTACGTGTGTGTCATGCTATTTAAATTAAAATTGATATCTATTTCGTAGCACACAATGTACACCAATAATACGAGTAACATAAATTCCTTGAAGTTTTATGCTCGTATTCAACATAACTTCTTAGAAAACACTTAAAATGCCGCTATTGCACTGTTGGAATTTCAACACTCGGTGCTGAGCCGAGCGTTGAAAATCAAACAGTACGGTATTATTTAGTTACTTATTTAGATGACACATAGTCTTAGTGAAAGCAGGCCTTAGTATCTTCACGACTTCCATAGACTTCAGGAGGTAAGCACCCCTGTACAAAATACTTTTACTCATCTCATTATTTCTACTCATAGTTCCTATTCATTTACAATAAATAGTATATAACTATATCTTTGCGACAATGAACACGATTATTACATGTTTCAGTAGGTAGGTATTAAATAAATACATAATAATATATAATAAACTACCTCACACAATACATATCAAGTATAATAATTCCATAATATACAGATATTATGCACCTAGGTACCTACTTGTCGCAATTATAAGTCAAAAAAAAATCCACCAACATTACAAATATACTTAAATCACACTACCAAAGATCACTCTATGTTTTGAGAACCTATTAAACTCAAAACTTCTATAATATTGCACACCAATTCATAAAATGTATAACTTACTCTAGAAAATAGTCAAAATAATCACAGAAACATTTATCAATCTTACAACCACGGCGATACTAGTAAATATAGCTAAATAGGTACATGATTGTACATACATAACATGAAAACTTAATTTCTAAAAACAGCTTATACTTCGTAAATTAAAATCCAGAGATGTTTTGATAAAGAGCCTGAGCTGACAGGGTTTTCGGGCGAGTATTTTCAGGGCGATAAGTTAATAGCTGGGTTGGTTGGTAGGTAGGCTGAGAGAACACCGAGAATATATTTGAAAAGTTTCAGATAGGTGCCTTTTGGTCAGGGATCCAATTACAGATTTCCTAAAATCTGAAAACCCTGCCAGCTCTGGTAAGTAGAATGTTCAATTTAGACAATTCATTAATTTCTAAATCCAACCACCGACATATTTTGATAACAAAGAGTTTGAACTCTTGCATATCTACACCACAGCAATGATAGGTTTTTCACACCTTATAATAAAAGAGCCATTCTTTGCACACTTGAAATTAGACCTTATCGCTATAGCAACAAAGTAACATTTATGTAACTACAACAAGACAACAATATCAGAACATTCAGACTTCAATCCGTTTTCTACGTTGTGGTTACAACAGCGATGCAATAATCTGAGGATGCAATAAACTATTTACAATATGTCGAGGAGAGTACCTACATTTGTTTTTTTTTGCACTTCAAACTTAGCCAGAGATCGCGCACGAAAGAGAGGTTTGTAAGGAGAAAGGTCCTTTTGCCTTAGTGGAACACAAATTAGGAACAAACATAGGTACATAGACTGATAAACAAATCACATACTTCGGCAGTCGGGTTAAAAAACAAGGTTTGGTTGTTACAGGAGGTGGGGCACAAGAAATGAGAGCCAAAAATATGGTATGCACAATGTCAACAACAACGATTGTTGGCGTGTTTTTTTTTAAATAAGTGCATTTGCAACAGGTATGCAAATGCACTTATTTAAAAAAAAACACGCCAACAAATCTAAAACTTCTGAAGAGCAATTATTGCGCAAAAATCGCTATCGTTTTGCTCTTGCAAAATATACGTAATAAGCCTGCGGGTCAGGTGCATCGCTGTCGTATCAATAAACATTAACTTACGTCCAGTTTTTCCTGGAAAATATGGCCCTGCCACAAATTAAACATGGCTTGCATTTAATTTGTGACAGGCATAAATTATTGGGTGTTGAAAGTTCATGCCACCAATTACAACAGTATACGCGCGTTTGAAAATTTGGCACATTGGTTTGCAATAATTTTCTTCCCAGAAACTGGCCTTTACTGAGGCATCCAATCAGTCTGTCAAGCTTTTAATTTAGCCCACTAATTTTATAAATAATGTTTTCGAATTGCTCCTACATACTATTAATACTATCAACAAAAATAAAACAAAATTATCACATGGACACCATTAATTGTGCTAATTATTATTAAAATTTACTCAGACATCCATATTCTCTCAAAAACACAATTTGAACACATTTTTAACTTTTCCATCAGGAATACATTGGTTTGGCATTTTTATCAAGTCTCACAATGTACTACACGGTCAACTTAACTGTGCACCTGGAATGCGATCCCACTCCCGGTGAACCTCCCGGCGTTCGCCTCATGCGCCAACGCCAATAGCGAGGCGACCGTCAGAGTAACGTCAAAGCGCCAGATGCACAGAGATGACCGTGTTGTCAGGATATACTGATCATACTTTAGGGAAGTTAACTACAATATACTATGTCTAGGTGTCTAGGTACGTATGACTGACCTTTGGGTTTCTAAACAGGAAAACAATTCTTTCATAGATACACATTGAAAATATGAAACATATTGATCATAATAATTCTATTTACCCTTATGATTTTATTTTATGTTTTTTTTTTATATTTTATAGGCTTGCGTTTGACCACTATCTCACCTGTTGGTAAGCGATGATGTGGTCGACGGTGAAGCCAGTGTTGCCAGTGGCAGATAGTCAAATGTTACATGAGACATCTCAAAAAGTTACATTTTCATGAGAAAAGTTACATTACCTTATTTTATGTGGAAAACGACACTAAAATAATAAAAGACTACAATTTGTTTTTTTTTTCTACTATTTAGGTAGCGGACCGCGCCCACTATCCGAATTTACTATTGAATGCTCTGTTCTGTTATTGAATGTTCTAAACTAAACGCCCGTGGCGTTTAGTTTAGAACATTCAAATTACAACTAGAAACAACTATGCAGCTAGGTACCTATTTGGTCGCATCAGCGAAAAGATCGATAAATAAAATTAAATCTAGGTTACCGGTAGATATTCATCCCACTCTAGTTCTTGTAAACAAAACCAAAGTTACTTAAAAATGAGTAATAAATATCCATATGAACTTCTTGAAGCTATGTGCTTGATAATGTTGATATTTAGTTGACGCTGATACAAAAATAAACTTATTTCAGTTGCAAGACGACTTTGTTGTTTATTTACTGACAACACGACGAACAAAAGCTTTCTTAGATGCGTTCCGTTCCACGATTCTTTTTTGTTTGCGGTCAAACATTTTAATATTTTTAGTAAGTTCTAAAAGTTACGTAAAAGTTACATTTTGAGTCGTGTTACATGGAGGTTACATGAGTCGGTCAAAAGTTACGTAAAATGTAACAAAAGTTACGTTCTGGCAACGCTGGGTGAAGCACGCTTGCCTAGAATAACCTATTCATTCTTGACTTAAAGATTCCTAGATTGTAGCTGTCGGGAAACACAGACGAAAGCCATGGTCAGCAATGAAAGTATAATTAAGAAAGTTTACAACAATAAATAAGATTTAGGTACATTCAATTCTGAAGAGCAAGTTGATATGTGGGCAAAGATAACAGTGTTAACCGACTTTTGTTGCTGACCATACCATGTATATTTTTTTTACGTTAAAAGTTAATTACTAACTTCACAATAAAATTATAATCCTGAAAGCACAGAAAAAAAAATGCATGTGTTGCGGATAGGTACAAAACCTTCAATTCACCTAGGAAAAATATTATTTATCATCACAGTTTTACTGTCCTTACAATAACAAAACTGTGACCTCTCAAACTTGTACATAGATAGGTACAGGTCCAGGGTCCACCGGCCTTCGGTCCAGGTGCACCCTGTTCCGCATCAGCTTCAGGCTGTGCTCCGTGACCTTCATACAGCCGCGGACTAGGAGACCTTCCAGCTTTGTACTGTGGGTTGCTAGGGCCCTGGAAATGAGTAGAATTCTTTAAAGTGGTTTTTGAAAATTACAAACAAAAGTATTGATTATTTTGAATAAGTATATTTAGTACGCGGAACGATTGAACTATTTTGTGCGCGGGGTTAAAATGCATGCTATCTCATTGGACATCACGTGCGAAAGAGATAAATGCTGTGATGAGCAATTTTTTGCGAAATAGATGATGATTTAGGACGAAAACGAGCGCGCGTAATTTTATTTAAACAGACCTCTGGTTTGACTCGCTATCATGAAAAAAATGCATTCTATCTAACTACTGTAAATACTAAATGTATATTTTCAAAATAAAATTATTTGAATAATTTTATTTTGAAAATATATATAAATAAGATGCGATAAAATTAGTGTTGTAATATGGAACTTTCGACGCTCACTTTATTTTATTTTTTTGTTTCCATACAGGGTTACTTAATGATGAGACAAATTGGCATTTTTATATTTTGAATGTACATTGTCAAACAGTGGAGTAATCGCCAGACTATGTTTGTATGGAAGAATAATCAACTAGTGAAACCTTAATGGACTGTCAATTATCATCTAATGATTTTCCTTTCTATGTAAGAAAACTCAGGGTAATTAATTGTTTACAAGTTTTGACAAAATTCCAAATCAATTGAAACTTCAGTAATATCGGGAGGCCTTTGCCTTGCCCAGCTGTATAGTAGTACAAAAATAGGCAAAAAAATAATAATTATAATCTATCAATAGTCAAATAGACCTAGTTGTTTTAAGACTTGTAAGTAGAGACTAGTAAAGTACTTTACGTCATTTCATTTATTCGTATTCTGCTGAATGATTGCAAGATACTGAATAGAAAAAAAAACTTTAGAACTGAATTCTAGCTTACGAGTCCGAGATATGTAAAAGAGCCTTGAACTATCAATTTTATTTGAAAACAGACATCAATAACTTGTGCTCATAAATTAAACATAAGCATGTGTATGAGGGGCTGTTGTTTATAAGATTACAACCTCTAGCTTCATAAACAAGGTCACATACTAAATATATAGGAATTATGTATTCCTATATATTTAGTATGTGACCTTGTTTTACCATGAATCATGGAGGTACGAGGAATTCTTTCAAGTGCTGCAGGAAAAGAACTCCTGGGAGGACTTGGGGGAATTCTTTGACCAGCAGTGGGACAGTATAGCCTAATAAAAAGAACATGAAGCACCTAAATTTGAAAAAAAGATGTCTTATTGAAAACTTCATTTTCTCTTGCATTGTTTACACAAGCTAGTTTGTTGTATTCTAAGTAATAAAATAATATGACAATATTTATTTCTTCATACTTACTTGACACCCTTATCTGAGATATCAGTACATCCACTCAGGTTTAGAAGCTTCAGGGATGTGCTGTACTTGGCTAAGGCATACAGGCACTTGTCTGATACCTGCTTGTTACCCTCTAGGTTTAGCGTCTTCAATTGACGGAACTTCTTTACAAATATCAGAATGCAGCTCTCCGAGATTGTGACACAGTATGATAAGTCTACATCTTCCAGCAGGCACTGGTGCAGTGCCAGCGCCTCAACAGCCCCTGTCGTCAACCACGCACATCGCGCCAATTTCAACGTTGTCAAATTATTACAATATAAAATAACTGGTTGTAAACATTTTGCAGACAAGTTTTTACACTGACTTAAGTTTAAAGTTATCAATCTCTGGTTCCGCATTAACATTGGTATTAAATCATTATCAGTAATAGATGTGCAGCGACACAAATTTAATACGGTCAGCCTGTTACAAGAATTTGCTAGAACCTGAAACAAATATTTTATTTTGTCAATTTTATAGCTAGGAGACCCAATAAAATATTTCGAACGGATCACTTACATTAAACGTGTGTGGCGAGAATCCCTTGTTCATTAATTTTAATGATTTTAACTTCGCAAAGTACATATTTATGATTTGTAAGCAGGTTTTCGAAACACATCGAAAATTAAAACAATCTTTGAGAGTGAGATTCGGTAAAACTTGTGTTACTAATATATCTTCCCAATATAAATCAAATAATTGTGTATTCCTCTTCATGTTTACTTCGACTTAATATAATTTTGTGAAAATTAAATTTTGGTTCAAGTCGCAAATCCTTCAGTCCACTTGACACTCTTGACAGACATTCAGACACTAACAATAACCTGTAACTAGTAACTATTACAACACATTCTAGCATTACATTGATTTTCTCCTTTTTACCCGACTGTTGTTCCTAACAGGATAGAAAGAGATGCGTTTATCAAGAAAAGGTGCATGCTTAAAATCATAAAATTTGACTATGGAACACTAACGGAAACGACTAGTAACGTTTAGTTTTTGCAAAGCACAGGAGAAAATTTTTAGACATTTGTTCTTTGCCGCGATACTACTACTTTTCGTGTGAGGATGTGGCCGCCTTGCTATGCCATCAATAATGATCTTAAAAATATCTATCAGTGGGCTAAAAGTTTTGGACTTTTAGTAAACCCAACAAAATCACAAGCTCTCATTATTGGTGGCAGATATTTCGTCAATTTGTTGAGTAACCAGTCTCTCCCTCCTATTTTGTACGATGCCGTCGCAATAGAATACTCCAAGAAAGTTAAAAAACTTAGGTGTTTTCCTAGATTGCAACCTATCTTGGCAGACTCACATTGCAGAAGTAAGCAGGAGGGTGTTTTGCTCGTTTCGGTCTCTGAAACGTCTCTAGAAGTTCCTGCCTTTCTCAACTAAAGTTACTCTTGCTCAGTCTCTCCTTCTTCCTCTTCTTGACTATGCTGATGTCTGCTTCCTAAATGCGACTGAGGAACTCCTTGATAAGCTCGAACGTTTGCAGAATTTGTGCATCCGCTTCATTTTTGGTCTCCGGAAGTACGACCATGTGTCGGACTTTCGAGAGCGTTTGAAGTGGCTGCCTATTCGGCAGCGCCGAGATACGCACACTCTTTCTTTACTCTTTTCTGTTCTTCATAATCCTGCCTCTCCTTCGTATCTTCGGGAGCGCTTTGAGTATCTTGTACCGAGAGGAAAACCTTGCTGTTCCTCATCATCTCTCCTCCTTCGTTTTCCTCCTCATTCATCAAGTCGTTATAGTGGATCATTTACTGTTCGTGCTGTCCGCCTTTGGAATACTCTTCCTCACTCTATACGGGATCAGGAGTAGAATAAGGTATCATTTCCTGTCAAAATGATGTAGAGAACTACAAATGTAAGATTTTGGTTTTATTATATAAATATGTATTACGTTTATACATTGTGTGTTGTACACGTATTTGTTTAAGTTTATTTAGTATGTAAGAATTTTAAACATTGAGTGTTTTTAGAGAATTTGTTGTGCACTTGGATGTACGGTCCTCATACACATTTTCTAAATGCAACTGAGGTTTGCTGTAAGAGAACCCAATTATGGGTTAAGCTCGTCTTTGTACATAAGCTGTCCTATTGTATCTGTGTATTTATGTTTTTGTGTACAATAAAGAATAAGAATAAAAATGTTGTTACCTTACCTACATAAGTAGGATAGGTATGAATGTAGGATAGAGTAGTTAAGTTAGGGTAGGTAGGGTAGGGTAGATAAGGTAGGTTGGGTAGGGTAGGGTACGTACCTAGTGTAGGGTAGGTAGGGTAGGGTAGATAGGATAGGGTAGGTAGGGTAGGGTAGGGTAGGTATGGTAGGTTATGTTAGGGTAGGGTAGGTATATGGTTGATGAATGTTTGGTGTTTTTATGGCAAAACAAAGTTTGCCGGGTCAGCTAGTACTTAATAATATTAAAAATTACGCTTGCTAATGATACTCGTTGTTATAGTGTATGGCTAACATAGTTATTAATTAGGATTATGAATTTGATTTTTCAATTTCTTACGTAGAAAGTTATCGCGGCATATAAAATGAGAAACGTCAACGGACTTCATAGATTGTGATGACTTTAATAGTAAAGTTAAAAAAACCTTTCTTACGCGCCAGAGTGCCAGTTGGCACTGCCAATATTTTTGAGAGAGATTGCATATTTCCTTTTTTATTACATTCTAATAATTTATTTAGTGGTTTTATTCAACAGCGCAGGCTTTTTAACTTCTCGAGTGACTGCTACGATGATGTTTATTTCAGATGGGTAATCATTTTTGCACGCATATTTTTTATAGCTTAGTTGTATTATGACACCTTAGGCAGCGCCACCAAATACAGGTGAAAGTAACACAGCTACCTCTAACTCGTGCTATATTTCTGATAGGGCCTCGAAACTCAGAAAAAAGAGTCAAACGCCCAGGCCAACCGATCCTCTGTTTTTTGCCAAAGTAGCGCAGGTGGTAGACCTGGCAGGCTGTCAAGTGCTTCTACGTACAGGCATGGGCATATCCAGCATTTTTTAGAGGAGAACTTAAAGGATTTAAAAGTAAGGCAATTCGATGGGTCTACCGTACCACAATAAGGTGCAAAGCACTTGTGCCTTTGTCAGTACGTGAGTAACTCCCTGTTCTTCACATTGCCCCATAAATCTAGTAACGACATATGTCAGTGGGCGCGAAATAACATGGTTTTACTGTACAATGTAATCAGGTATGGTCAACAATACACTGAAAGTGCATTAATACCCAGTCATTATCGGTAACATGTCATTAATGTGATGATACTCGTATGTCATTGGAGGTGTGTGTGAATAGAAGATGTTGCACGTTAGTATAGACTAACGTGCATCACTGCGTGCATCGAGAACAAATTCTTGTACTCATAGGTAACCTGGGTAGAGGGACAGTTTTATCGATGCCAAAAAATTAAGACTTCGGGCAGATTACCTATTAGGTTGAGTATATATAATACCGGCCAAGTGCGAGTCGGGCTCGGCCACGAAGGGTTCCGTACCATTATCGCAAAAAACGGCAAAATAGCACGTTTGTTGTATGGGAGCCCCTCTTCAATATTTATTTTATTGTTTTTTTAGTATTTGCTGTTATAGCGGCAACAGAAATATATAATCTGTGAAAATTTCAACTGTCTAGCTATCACGGTTCATGAGACACAGTCTGGTGACAGATGGACAGACAGACAGACAGACTGACAGACGGACCGCGGAGTCTTAGTAATATGGTCCCGTTTTTACCCTTTTGGTACGGAACCCTAAAAATTAAAATGAACGGCTTGTGTAGCTAAGCGCAAAACTCGAGAACGACTGGACCAATTCAGTTTTTTTCCATTATTCCTATTATTATTATATTTCCTTTATTCATTTATAATCTTATTTGATACATTTTCAAATATTTAAAAAAAGAAAACTTAAAAACATTTAAAAATATAAATAATAGAGGCCCACCTGTATCGGGAACAGGGTCCAAGCTGCCGGTAGTTATAATAGGGCTCCAGAGACAGGTTCCTGTCCTCACAATACGAGCCGTATCAAGGAGTACTCCCTTCTGTATCAGGCCCTTGATCCAACCGCGTAATGACAGCTTCGACAGATGGTCATCGAGGCTATTGGCCATCAGTAACGAATTGGCACATTAATGATCGCCGAGTCCACATTCCACGTGTCGACAACCTCGTGTGCTAAGTCGAGATACTTGATTTGTTTCTCTTTCTCAGCTTTCACGAGGTTCTTGTCATGCGGGATGGTGACATCGATTATCATTGTGCAGCGCGCTAATCGGTCTATCACCACTATATCCGGCTTATTGGCAACAATAGTCCTATCAGTAATGATAGACCGATCCCAGTACAACATGGTCATTTTCGAGAACTGGGTCGTGCACATACTTGTAATACAGTACCTCAGAATCCACTAGATTGTATTTCAAAGCAAGTTGCTGGTGAATAATCCTGGCTACTTGGTTATGTCTGTGTAAGTACGAGTACCTTGCCGTTAGCCAGACGAGAACAACCAGAGATAATATGTCGGATGGATTCACCGGGGCGGTGGCATGCCCGACACACGTCAACCGTCCCGTCCTTCATTATGTGTCTCCGGTAGCTATTCGTCAGAGACAAAACCTTCAGTTTCCCCGAAAAGGCCACCGAAACGTAGACTGGATACGGACGCTGAAAAATCTACATCGGGCCCATGAAGACCCCGATAGAAGCGCCCGTGAAGCTCCTTGCCTTGCCATACCTCTTTGCATTCATCAGTCGTTAGTATTACAGGGTTGCGCCAGTTCTCTTTAGCCACGGACAACGGGGTGAGTCCCTTGTCCACTGCGACCACATCCCGTTGCATATGGGTATGCTTCAGCTTTCAAAAAGTATTCTCTGAGGTTGCACACCTCGCGGTTGTGACCGCCTCGACGGATGTACAGTCTCATTACTGATGATCGTGGGTGACGCATCCGGTTTGCGGTCAGCAGTGTCCGGACCCACCTATCAAGGGCGTCGAGCTCATTATATTTATTTTTAGTCCGAAGAAGTTTCGCATATTTGAAAAACAGCACGTAAAAACATAACGACGGGTGCAAAGCCGCGAGGAAAACCTATTTTAAAACAAACTAGCTGTGTAGGGGTAGTTCTCATGCAGCCCGTTGTTGCTATGCAGGCCACTCTCTGCATTCGCTGTAGCTTGTTTAGGGCTGTAGTTAGTTTAGTGCGAGGCCACCAAACCACGGCCCCATAGGTGATCATGGGTCAATCAAATCACCGCGCTGTACAGACAGAGTATGATTTTTGGGGTTAGGCCCCACTTCTTACCTATCATTTTCCTGCATTGGCAGGAGGAGATGCAGGCCCTGTCTACCTTATTGTCTAAATGGCTGCTCCAGTTCAACTTACTGTCAAGGATGACTCCTAAATATTTGACCTCATTGGAAAGATGGAGCTCTGTATTGAACAGCTTTGGCAGGCGGAAGTGACCTTTTCTGGGTGAACATGACCAATTAAGCATTAAGTTTACCCTACCTCACGTTAGGCAGGTGAAAACTGATGTGTTGATAAAGGGCGAAGAATTGAATCCTAAAAATAGCACAGTATTATTAGGCTTAACTTTGGATGCTATGGCATCGAAATAGCTTCAGTGGGCCCCACATATAGATATTATTGTAAAAAAAGGTCAAGCTCCGCAGCATATGCTGTTAGAAAAAATCGTAATTTAACTGACACAGAGACAGCCCGTTTAGTGTACTTTAGCTATTTTCATAGTGTAATGTCGTACGGTATTCTGTTGTGGGGCAATGCCGTCGACATTCAGACTGTCTTTGTTTTGCAGAAAAGAGCTGTTCGATCAATTTATAAATTAAGCAAGCCCGAGAAATTCACTCAGAGATAAATTTAATGATATTAATGTAATGACTGTGCCTTCTCAGAATATTTATGAAAATCTTTTTTAGGCCCATACAAATATAAAATTGTTTAAAAAATACAGTGATATCCATAACAAAAGTACTTGGAACAAACACAAATTTGTAGTACCTACAACAAGGCTCAAGAAAATAGGTGCCTCGTTTAGATGTCAATGTTTAAGATTTTATAATAAGCTTCCAAGCCACGTACAAGATCTAACTATCTATCTACGCCTTAATAAATTCAAATAATTCATTAAACGTCCAGTTGTGCCATAAAGCATTTTTAACCGTCAAAGTTAAGTTAAGGACAAAAAGGCTTAGATCGTATTCCCTGCACCATCGCTCCACTATGCGTAGCGCTTGCTGAGTAAGGTTGCAAATTGTTCCAGTCACCTTCCAGGTACGAAGAGAGCAGTGGTGGCCCAGTGGTAACGGCCGCGTCTTACAGTTGTAGGTCGTCGGATCGAACCTAGGCAGGCGCTTTACTTTGTGTAAATTATTAAATCACCACTGCTCTCAAAGCGGTGACAGGAAACATCGTAAGGAAAAATTCCACTGACCTCTATTAAACAAGTACGCTGGACTAAACATACTATATGAAAAGACAGTTGATTTTTGTGCTGATTCGAAGCGCCCCACTTAAGGTTCTCAGAAACTAAAATTGACACATTTAGAGATAGGTTAATACCGATATTTCTCAAAATCAGGTAATACCAATATAATCGCCTGGAAATATTATAATATTGTAACTAATATATCAGTATTAGTGATATTTTTAAATTACACTAATATCAAAATAGTAATATTGGCAAGGCTTATCAGTCATCTACTGTATTGACTTCTCTTAGTATGTATTGGTGATGAATGTTAAATGAATGTCTAATAATCAGTAATAATATGTTCAAAAGCAATGTGTAATACTAATTACTAATTCTGGAATCATCATCATGATCATCCACAGCCCGACTTCGCCCACTGCTGAGCACAGGCCTCTCTCTTGTACCAATCACCACGTTCCTGAGCCTGGATTTAATTCTGGAATAACATCATGTTAATTATAATTTTATTAACTAGTGTTTTGAAGTCAAAAAAAATATTATCTGCATCTGAAACAGAGTTGAAAACTGATATAAGTCTTCACCTTGCTGGAATGCGATGTCACTCTTATTTGCACCTTAACACTACAGAGACAGGATCTCAGCGATGAGAGCGAGAAATACGTCCGTTGTAAATGATTATCCATCTCATTTATTATTATTATTGTATAAATGATGTTCACGAATCCGATGGGCGCCAATCGAGTGAATCCGAACGATTGTAAGTATTAACTAACTAGTGTACTTGAGCGAGGAGACACTTGCTCAAATATACTAGTTTTAAGGATAAGTTGTTAGCCTATCCTATTTAAATCTCACTGATTTGACAGTAATGCGCTATAACTTTACTAGCACGCTATCCATTAGTTTATAGCTTGCAATCTGACTGAAAATATTTTTCAGTTAACCTTTACAGCAATTATTCTATTTCTTAAAAATTAATCATAATAAAAATAACTGGGATTTTTTTTCTCCTAAGTAATAAATTATTCTCACGATCGATAAAGCCCATAAAAGTATTTTTTGCCGAAGGCTGTGTCTCATCTCTAATATTAGTTCCATGGACTCTCACGTTAAGTCACGTTGCTATCAGCGCCAACATGGCGAAAATCAAATGTCTTCATTTTGTCATCGATAATATGAAGTCCAGCGTACTTGTATGATAGAGGTCAGTGAAAAATTCGAAGACATGTGACATCCACCAACATGCACTGCGCCCGCGTGGTGGATAACGGCCCATTCCGAGTGGAGGCCTGCACGTACAAAGGACCAAATGCGAGTCTAACTGCCAGCTAGTTTCCCAGGTCTCAATTATCGATCTGTTAACGTAATCGACGATTAATCGCCTGTTCATTCTACTTTCAGTTTCTCAACACCCAAATGTGACAAGCGTTTAACAATTTGTCACATTTGAGAAAAATCTCGAATTAACCACATGTTACAGCAGTTTTGGGTTTCTGAGAACCATTTTCAATGTTAATCTCTTGTCAACGAGCCTCATTTATAATTGTTAGAAATTGGTCGATTATTCGCAGATTAAAATTAATATTATGATTTTAAAGGCTTATATTACGATAAAAAGATAATAGGGGTCGGCGAAAACTATGGTATGGGTTGAGTTATAAAAAATATGTTAATTTAGATCAATTATGTAATTAGCAAGATTTTAAAAAAATAGGATGTTACAAAGTTTTTAAATAAATTACATTATAAAAACGTGACACAGTTATCAAAAATAGTTATTTTGTATTTAGATAAATAAAAATAAAATAAAATAAATTACTGACCTGGGACTCGAACCTTCCTCACGCGCCTTAATGTTAACTGTACCTTGTACTTAGTACTTACCGAGGTCAGTTTCTGGATAGATTTGTGTTTAACTTGAAGCGGCTGCGGTAGTGACCCCGCCAGGGTAAGCAACACTTACTAAGGTCAGTCTTGGGATGGGTGACCATTTTTTTTGGATCGCTTTTTTGTGGGCAGATGACCCCGCCAGGGTAAGCAACACTAACCAAGGTCAGTCTTTGGATGGGTGACCATCACCACAAACATTTTGGTCACCCTACTAGGTTATACAACATCTACCAAGGTCACCGATCCGAAGACAAGCAATCCAAAAAAAAGTTGACACCCATTCCAAGACTGACCTTGGTATGTGTTGCTTACCCTGGCGGAGTCACCCATCTAAAAACAAGCGAACCCAAAAAAAGTGGTCACCCATCCAAACGCTGACCTTGGTAAGTGTTGCTTACCCTGGCAGCGTCACCCATCCAAAAACAAGCGAACCAAAAAAAGTGGTCACCCATCCGAAAACTGACATTGGTAAGTGTTGCTTAGCCTGGCGGGGTCAGCCATCCAAAACAAACGAACCAAAAAAAGCGGTCACCCTTCCAAAGACTAACTTTGGTAGGTGTTGCTTAACCTGTGTGGGGTCATCTATCCAAAAACAAGCAAATAAAAAAAACGTGGTTACCCATCCAAACATCGTCCTTGGTAAGGTTTGCTTATGATGGCCAAATTATCGGATATAATTCTATTTGCTGATGATACTTCGCTAATTTTTAAAATAGATAGGCAAGATACGGCTGTTTTAAATGTCAACGAAAGTCTAATTGTTCTCTCAAAATGGTTCGCAGCTAACAATCTTTTACTGAATGAGAAAAAAACAAAATGTCTAAAGTTCTCTTTACCAAATGTACCACAACATGACCTAAACTTAAACCTTGACGGCAAAAATCTTGAAGTTATAACGGAAACTGTATTCTTAGGGATTACTATCGATTCAAAATTGCAGTGGGGCGCGCACATTAGAACTCTTTCGGGTAGGTTAAGTTCGGCTGCATATGCAGTAAGGAAAATAAGGCAGCTAACCGATGTAGCTACAGCTAGGTTAGTATACTATGCTTATTTCCACAGTATTATGTCTTATGGCATTCTGCTGTGGGGATCAGCAGCAGACGTTGACTCAATTTTCATCCTACAAAAGACGGCAATCCGCGCATTCTATAAAATGGGTCCTCGCGAGTCCCTCAGAGAAAAATTTAAAGAGATCGATATACTGACTCTACCTTCACTTTATATTTTGGAATGTATTTTGTATGTCCGTAAAAATCGGGGGCTTTTCAAAACTAGAAGCGACTTCCATAATTTAAATACACGCAGTAAGCACGAAATTGTAATACCCAAATTCAGATTAACGAAAACTAGCAAGTCTTTTCTTATAAACAGTATACGCTTTTATAACAAGTTGCCAAAGTCAGTTATAGAACTGACCGATGGAAGGTTCAAAAACTACATCAAACGTATCCTTATTAAAAAAGCATATTATAAAATCAAGGACTACGTTGATGATAAAAACATTTGGCCTTAGCTCCTTCTGCGCATGCAGCTTCCCTGGTAACTTGTAAACGGCACAAATATTTGGATGTCTCTAACTATTCTCAATCTCATTTTTCTTTTCTTCTTTTAATTAGACTTTTTGCAATGGTTTTCAAACATCTTTATAGCCCTTTGCTAAGAATAGTTACAGCACTGATAACAAAATTTGTGCCACATGTTAAATTTAAGTCATGTAATACTTATTTTTATTTACCTTTGTATACATTCTTTTACCGATTGTTTTGTGAATGTGTGAACATTGTAGGCCTTCTAGATGCTAGTTAACATTTGTTAACTTTTTTATAAAATATATAATCCTTTTATTTTATTTTTTTAGTTTCTTACGACTTATTGTCATAAGTCGGGCCGACGTTGTCCCCCCATGTCTAAGTACTAATGTTGTAACATGGAAATATTGTAAAACCAAACCATTTTTAAAAGAGTAACCATGGAGTTTCTTGCCGGTTCTTCTCCATAGGAAAGGACCAACCCGAACCGTGCACCTTTTGTCGACGTTTTATAAGTGCCCATGTAGGCCTATGTGAAATAAAAAAATTGATTTTGATTTTTGATTTTGGCGGCTACACCAACCCAGCCGCTCAAGATAAAATACTATTTAAAGTTACTGATTACGTTATAGTAGTGAATGAATCGAATGAATACTAGCTAGGGTAGCCAACCGAAAAAAAATATTAAATGTAACAAGCGATTACGTAATTTCTCGATGATGAAGTGTTGAGAAACTCACTGACAACTGACGGCTGGTAAATTTGTGACAAATTGTCAGCTGATTTGAGATGTGACGTCGACTTCAGAAACTGGCCCTAAGTGCTGAAAAGGGGTCCATCTATCCTATCCCAGGTACGAGGATTGCGAGGTCTGCATAACCTATTGTATAGTAACGGTGTTCGCTGAGCCTAGTGATGAGGTCGATAACTACGACCTCGCAATCCTCGTACCTGGGAAGGTGACTGTAACATTTTTAATAGAATGGGGGAAAGCACCCCTCCCTGTGGGCAGCCCTTGGCTATTAAGGCCTGCTGCTACACTCTCTCTAGACGAACCGCTCGTTTGCTTAGCATGTTAGTGATCCAGTCAATCAGCACCTGCTCCACGCCATGTTTGGAAAGGGCAGCACCGTTGCTAGAGAAATTTGTCTTGTCGAAAGCCCCTTCGATGTCTATGAAAGTGCCCAGGCATGTACCTCTCTGAGGAATTGCTTCCTTTATTTGGCTTACCACCACGTGAAGAGCAGATTCAGTAGACTTACCCGAGCTGTAATCATGTTGGTTACCATGTAGAGGTAATGTTATTAGAGCATCGTCTCTGAGCTCCCTTTCGCACAGTCTTTCCATGGTTTTGAGCAAGAACGGGGTCAGACTGATGGGCCTGTAGGACTTGGCGTTTGTAAAATCACTCTTACCTGGATTTGGGATGAATATTGCTTTTACTTCCCTCCAGCCTTTAGGGACGTATCTAAAAGCCAGGCAGTTCTCAACAGTGGCACTAGTCTTTCTACTAAGGACATGCCTCCTCGTTGTAGTGGCGCGGGGAACACCCTGTCCGGACCGGGCGCCTTGAAAGGATGGAAGCTTTGGATGGCCCATTATAGTTTCCCCAGCGTGATCATCCTTCGTGCGTAAAGTCAAGCATCGATTGTTGGTAGTTGGATAGTATCCTGCCAGTCAGTTACCTGGACGAAGACGCTGCCTGGGATGTGTGTTTCTACTAGGACGCGTCTCGTTTCTTCAGGTGACGTGGTGAGTGCGTTGGCAGGTTTACGAAGTGTGGCGGGCCCAGATGTACTATGTTGTGCCAGTATTTTCCTTACCCTGTTTGCTTGTTGGCAAGATTCAATGTTCCTACAGTATTTACGCCAAACCGAGGTACGCCTGAATCTGAAGTATATAATCATTTTTTGTAGCTGGATTTGGCTGCATAGTAGGCGACCCAATCCTCATCCGCGCATGTGTTCATGGCTCTATTCAGAGCCTTCCTTACCTTACCGCGCTTGCGTTCCAGATCCGCACCCAACCAGGGTTGTTTGCCCGGTGTACTGCGCTAAGTGGTTTCTGGGCAGGCAGTATGGTATCTACAGAGTCGGTATTTTTTTTTATTTATCAATTGTGGACGACTTACAGCTAAAACAAACAGAAAAACAAATAGTACGTTAGACTGACAGCCAATTAAAAGTTATCACTTCTAAAAATAATTTAAAAAAAAAGATTGTGAACAACACAACACAGCTACCAAAAAAGAAAAAAAACAGTTTATCATTCAAGCTCAAACTTTATTGAAATAATTAAGTGCTTAATGAAGAAGGAAATAGACAAGACTAGTTCTTGGAACAATGCTATATAACTGTCGAGATCTTGATGCATGCGCATTAAAATCAATTTAGCTGCTATTAAGTATACCTAAGAGATAATGGAATACCGATAAGTGGATACATTAATTTTAATAACGCTCTATAAATTGCTGTCATTTTAATAAATGAATTAATTTTAATAACACTCTATAAATTACTGTCATTTTAATAAATGAATTAATTTTAATAACACTATAAATTACTGTCATTTTAATAAATGAATTAATTTTAATAACACTCTATAAATTGCTGTCATTTACTAAAATGACAGCAATTTATAGAGCGTTAATTAATTTTAATAACGCTCTTTAAATTGCTGTCCACTTATCGGTATTCCATTAACTCTTAGGTATACTTAATAGCAGCGAAACACACTGCTGTAAAAACCCGATTTTGTACGGAATCGCAATTTTCACTGTTTGCTTGCGAAATGTGAATAAGCCCAGAAAAATCGATCGATCATGCGACTTCTCTTCGACTTGCTATGCTGAGTAAGGCTTACAAGACCAGCAGGGATGGGGCATTTATGCCTGGACCTGCGTGGTGATCACTCATCAGTGCCTCACTCCCGCGCTTGCGATTTATTTATATTATCTATCATAGATTTTGTCAGCAATTAGGCAGTGTCTCCACGCCCACAATACTGGTACTCGGCTTTATCTGGTTAGATTGGAAGCCGACTCAAATACAATTCTTCTTAGCGAGTCGATGAAAGAAACAAAAAAATAAAAATTTGGTTGGGCCTAGAATTCCGCTACGGTAACACCATACGGTGACGCAGTCATAAGGTCATCGCACGTACTGGTGACAGGGCACGCTGCGCACTCCGAGAGGTGGACCATGGTCTGCGGAGAGATGCCGCACAAGCACTGATGGCTAGAGCCATCATGATCATTGCTGCAGCAGACCCGAGTGCGGAGTCTATTTAGAGTTTTCCAGGTCGAAGACGGCAGCGCGTGCCCAGGGGGAAGGCTTTCCGATGGCTCGATAAAATAATCAGGCGGTTTGAGATTCTCTCGCCAAAGGCAGCATCACGCCGAGCGCTATCATAAAGAAATATAGAAAAAAATAAAACACAGTTGGTAAAAGGGTAGGCAGACTGATGTAGATTTTGCCCGCGATTGTACTTACTATAAACATGTACACGTATCTTTATGCACATCTACGATTTAGCGTAATTTATATACAAGAAACGTTCGCGAGAACCAATCTTTTGTTCCGTGTCCTCTAAGTGAAACGCGTGTCTGAACGTAAGTATCGTAATACTATGTAATTTTTTCAATGTATCGTATAAAAATAACTTATTTATGCCTTGTCTCTATGATTTACTGTGTAGCATTGGTTTGTAAAAGAATAAATGCAACGATGGCGCCATAAAAATATGGACTTTATTCGATCGAATGTGCCGCAGAATATGCGCTCAATTTAAAATCAAAAGGGATGGACCCTCTGGGTCTGTTGGTTATATAATTATTTTAAGTGGACTGTAACAGTTTTTCATTCAGGAATTAGGAAAGATTCTACGAGTCTTCGCTTTTATTAGCATGATTGTTAGATCATCAGATGGATGTATGGATGGCTGGTCGGCTGGGCCAGATACGTTCGTTACCTATGATTTTGTATGGCGGCTTTCAAACAAGTTACAAATCTTAGCTCAGGATTTTGCCCGAGAGTTGGTTGCTGTAGTGTACCTATTTCCCCAACCACAGATGCCAGTATGGGTGTTCATAGCTTGCATGGTTGTAGCGTGTACATGCATCCTGCTGTACACACTGGAGCGGCGCGCGCGCAACATGTTCCGCGGCCTGCCAACCTACCCGCTGCTGCCGTTCCTCGGCAACTTTCATCAGGTGTTTGGGGATGGGCGGAGTGAGTACTTACGGTGTCTTACAGTGTTATTTAAAGTGTAAGACACAGATGACGATTAAGGTTTGCTGTGTTAACTTCAGTTAATAAAATAATGGGTTTCTTAGGCAACTTTTAAGCATCTACACATGAACGTAAACATTTCTTCCATAAGAATTGTCTAATGAATTATACAACTCTTGTTTATTTGCTCCTCAGATTTGTTCAAACATTTAGATAGGATCGGCGAAATATGTGAGAACTCCATGCTGCCTTTCGTGCTGTGGCTGGGACCCTGTCCTATTCTGAGTGAGTGTACTATCTGTATCTATATACTTCTACTACAAACAGCGTGAGGAAAACATGTCCTAGGCAAAGTCAAAGTCAAATATATTTATTTCAACTAGGCCAAGAAGCGGCACTTTTGAACGTCAACAATTAAAATTTACAAGTATAAAAAAAATATTCTTCCGTGCAATTGGAAAAGTACCCAAGCATTGAAAGACATGTGACGTCTACCAATCCGCACTCCTTCTCTATGAGAGGAAGCCTGAGTCCCAGCAGTCGAAAATTTTGACACCGCAGTCAGACAGATAGATTACTTTGCCAACTTTGCAGTCATCATCATCATATCAGCCGAAAGACGTCCACTGCTGGACATAGGCCTCCCCCAGGCGTGTCCACATTTACCGATCCCGCGTGTCTCGCATCTAGCGCCTTCCCGCAATTTTAACCAGATCATCAGTCTACCTAGTGGGAGGCCTTCCAACGTATCGGTTTCCAGTTCGCGGTCGCCATTCCAGAACTTTTGCAATGCGCCCTGCCCACTGCCACTTAACTTTGGCAATTCTTCGGGCTATGTCGGTAACTTATGCAGTAACGCTTCAGAATAGCTTACGATGTTTGCTTGTACAGAAAAGCTTCAGAATGTAGAGAATTCAGAATGCAAGAGTGAGCGAAGCCTGTTTGAAAGCCGCTTGTGAGCTCGTCTTTTTTTTTTAATTGTCTATAGACTTGCGCTTGACCACTATCTAACCTGATGGTAAGCGATGATGTGGTCGACGGTGAAGCACGTCTACCTAACTTAATGTAAGTACTCAATAGGCTAATGGCGATGACGACGACGGACAATCTACTTTATAGTTTCTTTTTGAATATTACATTTGGTCCTGGGATCGATTCTCAGTTTGGGAAAATTGTTAATGGGTTTTTCCGGCTTGAATTTCGCAGTAACAGACCAGAGATTAGATTTGTGTCCGGTTGATGGCAATAGACTCGGCCATTATTACATGGGACTTAAAACATAACTGGTGAAATGTGGGTGTACTATATGTGTGTGTACTGTATGTGTGTGTACTATATGTGTTTGTACTATATGTGTGCGTACGATATGTGTGCGTACTATAATATGTGTGCGTACTATATGTGTGTGTAATACATATGTGAGTACTATATGTGTGTGTACTATATGTGCACCTCTACCCAACCCTTCAGACAATACAGGCGTATAGAATTTTAATGGGCTATCCATGTCAAGCAATAAGAGTTTTGTTTTCTGGCTCAGTCACTCAAGACCCTGATGACGTGAAGACGATCACGAATGCGTTCATTGAGAAGCCCTACTACTACGGCTTTGGAAGAATCTGGCTTGGAGACGGACTGGTTACTGCACCTGGTAAGCATAACTATAGGATTGCGAGATTCATCAATGTAAAAATTCTAAAGTAGTGGAAATGCAGTCTATCAATATCGACGAGGAAAGAAAGAAAAATACAATATTAGCACCAGGTATGACCAGCCCCGGATCTAGGATATTTTTAGGTAAATTACGTTGCCAACATATGCAGTAAAGCTTAAGAATAGGTTAAGTTGTTTGCTTATGCGGAAAAACTTCAGAATCTAGATAATTCGAAATGCAAGAGTGAGTGCTTCGACCGTTTAGGTTTATTCAGTTCAGCTCGAGTATAATATATTTTATACTAAATACGCGTTACAAAATTGACATAAGATGCGTTCATAAATTAACTTAGGATGTGTTCAAAAACCTACTCAGCGTTTTAAAATAATTTGCATAATCGATAGAACAACGTGCGCTGTCAGGCGCTGTTTTTTCAAACTTTTTATATTATGGTTTGACGCCCTCTGAAGCTGGCGCCTGGGACAAGCAACCCAGCCATCCCTTCCCCTAGATCCGGCCCTGGGTATACCTTGGTATAAATATCAATAAAAAAAAAAAAACCCTGCAAAACGGCCATCTCTCCGTATAATGCAAGGACTCGTGGGCGAAATAGATCCATAGCAGGCACGGGCCATGCCTCTTGAAGTCTTGAGTGAATAAGACTACACTCTACAAATCCAAACGTAAAAAAAACAATAGCTTTTCGAGTTTGGCTAGTCCTGCCGACTGCCGTGGAATTAATAGGTACGGCAGCTCCAGCTCTATTATTTTTCCATTGATAAAATGTAACATGGTAGTGTAGTCAACATTACCTTTCATTGTGATTGTCGTTAGTCAACATTTACTTTCATTGCCTATACATATTGGAGTATGTATGTATTTATGTATCTATTATATAACATATGTATGTATTTGTGTATCTATGATGATCTGATTGTAAATTTAAAGTAAATATTCGTAATGTTATGTGTTACACCAATGTCAACCCCATTTCATGTCCAGGCTATCACTGTCCATTCCAGGTTGCCTGGAAGAGATCGCGGTATGCGATAAGGCCGCCCTTTGTTTGTATTTTAGTTTAAAGTTTCCTTTTCTTTGATTTAATTTGGTGTACATACAATAAAGCATATATAAATAAATAAACCTACAGGTAATGTATGGAAGCACAACATCAAGAAGTTAGCAGGGACGTTCACCAGCTCAGTCGTGGATGGGTACCTCGGTGTGTTCAATACGCATTCGCACAAGCTGGTGGAGAGCCTGAAGACTGAGGTGGGGAAGGAGCCTTTCGACATCATACACAAGTATCTAGCGTATACCACGCTAGAGGCTATATGCCGTAAGTTAAAAAAAAAAACTCTTTTCACGGTTTTACAAAGATACTTCTTAAACTCACGCCTACGCCTATTTCCCATGCACCACCAGCTGCTACTTTTTACGTACTGTTTTACTTTATTTTGCTTTTACTTAATATTGTAGCTTATTCATTCTACAAAATAACTGTCCCTGAACGAATTTTCTTAAGTTTTTTTCTATATGTTAGACTGTAAGGATGACGTTCGGAAGTATGGCATCTTTTTTATATATATTTTTTTATCACATTTGATATCTTTGCTGTAGAACATGGGGTATTTTTTTTTTTTTTGAAAACTGATAAATTCACCGTTGTTTTATCAGAAACAGCTCTAGGCGTATCAAAGATATCTGAGAGCATAGTGACGACGGAGTACTACGAGGCCTTTAACCGCAGCCTGGAACTGATCATGGGCAGGGCGCTGAACGTGCTGCTGCACCCGCACGCCATCTACCGGCTCACTGCACAGCACAGGGAGATGGCCAAGTGCGTGGCCGTGCTGCATCATGTTTCTGATACTGTGAGTGGATGGAAAATATCTTAGGCAATTGCATCTTAACCAGGAGTCAGGACTTCGGCCCATCTATTGAAAGACCTTCCAGTACAGGGTCGCCACTCCAGAACTTTTCGGCCCCATCGATCATCTGTTCGATCTGGGTGCTGGATGCGAGACGCACAGAACCGGGCGATGTGCTGGTCTTGGAAGAGATCTTGTTGATCTTGTTCAGTAGTGGACGTCTTCCTGCTGAAATGATGATGATGAGGCAGCTGAAAGCTCGATTTGTTTCCCATATTGTTATTTATCACTGTCATCATCCTCCCGCCTATAAATTTCTACCCAATTTTATGTTTAGTTTCTATAAGCGGCACAGGAGGACACCGTGGAGTTTTAGTGGGTTGGAGTCCCACATAACTGCGCTATCTCCTCGTGATGGCGCAGTATGTATGTTCATTTCACGAAGCTAAAAAAAAAACAACAAAAAAAAGGATATAAGAACATTTCATTTAGGAGTCCCATAATCTTTTTTTTACATAGTTAAACCAACAGTTCTACCCAGGAGTGTAAGGAATGGCACAAGAAAGGATTTCCCTTACGCTTAGAAGTTAGCGAAGTCGGGATGTGGATGACGATAATGAAGTCAACTTAGCTAGTTCAATTAGTCCATAATACCTGACAGAAAGTATTACTTCTAATAGCCACTTATTGACAGGTGATGAAAAAGAGAAAGCTTGAACGGAAGAACACAAAGAAAAGTCAAATGGAAGAAAATAATAATAGTGGTAAGACTTATTTATTATTAACACCTTAGCTGCCAGACAATGAGACACAATAGAAAATGTATTATTTGTTAGTCACCAGGTAGTTAAAGTGTTAAGTTAGCCAATTATATTTTATTCAATCAAGTAAATCTATCATAATCAAGTAATAAATCAATTACTAGTAAGCTAAATGAAAAATGATTTTTTTTAACGGGTAAAACCTTCGATTATATGGGGCGTAGGTGTGGTCCTATTTCAAAAAACTGCTTCTGCCCATATAAATTAAGAACTTTCTTCGAAGAAGTCATAGGCTTGGATTTCCCATACATAGTTGTCATCTGGTGACCAAAATTTGTATGGGAGATACAATTTCATTTTTAAGACTTGTCCATGACATCCTTGAAGAAATTTGATTTACATGGACAGAAGCAGTTTTTAAAATATGACCACACTTTTCCGTTACACCTTGAATATTTGTGGTTCCTTTTAACACTGACTTGCGATATTAAATGCTCTCCTAAACCATTTTAAGATGGGCGAGACGGACCAAAGTTCAAAGCCTTCCTGGATATCCTGATGGAACTGAACGAGACTGACCCGAGCCTGACAGAGAAGCAGATCAAGTCGGAGGTGGACACCATCATCGTGGGGGGGCAGGAGACTGTCGCCTCCGCCATGTTCTATACGCTGCTAATGATCGGGTGCAAGCCTGAGATACAGGAGAAGTTGTATAAAGAGTAAGTAGACTATCTGTATAATTGACTAGATATTAATAAATACAGGTTTTTCCTCTGTAATGACAGAGGAAAAACTCAAATCCAAAGACAATCTCAGACCCAGATCTAAAGACAATCCGTTGATTGTCTTTAGATCTGTGATCGAGATAGAATGTTGATCTGAAGACAATTAACAGATTGTCTTTAGATCTGTCTTATCTGAATTTCTACTGAAATGCGAACTGGCCCGCATAATAAATAATGCGCTTCGAAATACTGATAGATTGAGTACGCAAAATACGCGTTTGGTCGTGGAGTTGCAGACACCAGCCAGTCGAAACTAACTACTGATGGAGGTGGTCTAAATTTGAAGGCATAGTTTCATCAATTTCGTGCCCTTACCCCAATATTTATTTAGGATTGTCGCAGCATATCTTGCTTATATTTCTCCCTTTTAAAAATTTAACACAATCCATCCACATTATTTTTGTCTGGTCTTCCTCTAAGCATGACATAATTATATAGTTTCGAATCCTATTAATTCTCCAGGATGAAGAGTATATTCGGTGACAGCAAGCGTTCGGTGTGCAAAGAAGACTTGGCACAGATGGAGTACTGTGAGGCCATCATCAACGAGACGCTGCGTCTGTACCCGCCTGTCCCTGGCATCCTGAGATATGCTGACAAAGACTTGTCTCTTAGTGAGTACAAATAAGAACAGTACCCTAATTAATAATACATGAAACTTTTCACACCACGCAATCTCAACATAAAGTAAAGCATGACTCTCTCTTATGTAACTCTTAACGGATGTAAAGTTGTATGAACCTCCCAAGGGAGTAAAATTATTTGAATTTGGAACGTCAGATTCATGTGGAAACTCGTAGAAAACTAAGTAAACATACCCATTAATGGCATTGTAAGGAGGTTTGTTCGAATATCGAACTGGCCATCATAAGCAGAACTCAAAAAAATAAAAGGCTCGATTACAAAGAATGTGAAATAAAAGACGGTGATGTGATTATTAGTGAATTTTATTGCACACTACTTTATCCTCTTGGCGCATAGACGGTCTCACAAGTATGAGTGTAAGAGATGACGACCTGAAAAGCCGCATTTATTCAAAAATGTCAACTGCTCAAAACAAGACTCTTCTTGTTCTTAGCGTTTTGATGAAAAATTTAGACTCTTCATAGTTAAAGCCCTTGCCTGGTCATGTATTCGGCCACGACAACATCATCCACTGACGTAGTCATAAGGTCCTCAATACTCATATGAACAGGCCACAGGGGATGCGGCGGAAGAGGAAAGGAGGGCCATGGTCTGCTGAGAGACACCATATAAATACCATCCGAGAAACCCCACCTCTATAATTCTTTGAGTTATTTCACTAAACAGTATTTCTTCTGTGTTCCAGAATCGTTCACAATCCCTAAAGGTACAGCCTGTGGTATAAACTCGTGGGGTGCTGGTCGATCAGTTCGGATTTGGGGACCTGACGCAAAGCTCTACAGACCAGAGCGCTGGTTGGAGGACCATCCTCCGGGGACTCCGGCAGCCTTCCTCGCCTTCAGCTATGGCAGACGAGCGTGTATTGGTAAGTTTAATTTTGTAACTCGTCCGCTGTTCTATTCGTTGAAGCGTTACTCAGGGACGTGTGACGAGCTTCATTGCGCGTGCATTGGGGTCACTGTTAATTCTGGCTTTCAGTATACATAAAAGAAAAGAAAGAAAGAAAAATGCTTGTTTGTCCGAAATAAGCGTCACAAAAATTATTGAGTGATGCGTGTGGGAACATCCTTCCCAAAAGTGCGAAGGTTCCAACTGCTTTCAAACATTTTGGCTATCAGGGCCTCTATTAATAATTACTTATCTTAAAGACTTCTCGGTTTATCAATGCACATTGACATGAAGTAATGTTATAATAAATACGAAAATGTCTAAAACGGCGACGACTGATATCCATTTAAAATCCATAATGCAGCCAAGAGTTATCTATTAAGACAATAATGGTTTAATTACTGGTAAAGTTGTAGGAGTAGAGGGGTGTGTCATATTATATGGCATAATAACAAATTATAATATCACTTGAAATAACGTCCATATGATATAATTCATATGCTATAAAAACATATAACCTAATTTCATTGTTATATTTCATATAACCTTCATTTATATACATAATAAAATAACCATATACAAGCATATACTGATGGCAATTTGGACGTATGATATCTAACTTTGGGGCTGTACTAAACAAAGCAACATCAAAATAATCCTACAATTCCAAAATAAAGTGCTCAGGGATGCTGTAAATGCACCCTGGTACATAAGAAATGACGATCTTCACCGTGACCTTAAAACGGAATTCGTCACCACAATCATCCAAAAATTTGCTGAAGCCCACGAACACAGACTTCATCGACACGTGAATATTGAGGCTATCCAGCTGCTAGACAACACAGACTTAGTGCGTAGACTAAAAAGAACTAAACCTTTGAATTAGTGTAGTGTAAATTGAATGAATAATAGTGACAACGCTGTGCTATACATATAACACATGAACCTTATGAACATAAGTTTTTTTTTTCAATTATATCAGACTCTAAGAAAGTGCTACGGACTTGTGTAAAAGTGCAAATGGACACTATTCTTAGTTTTAACATAATCTATTAAGTAACATTAAGTTAGAGTAGATAGATAGTACCACAATAGATCCCAATGGGTCGAAGTGTCCGAGTTGTTTCTCGGCCCCTCCACAAGATAAGATAAGATAGATAACATTAAGTTAAAGTTAATTGCTTATTAGTCTTTGAGGCTAGATCGTAATTAAGTATTAAGAATTTTGTTCTTACTAATAAAGTATTAAAAAAAAATCTAAATACCCTTCATTTGCTCTTATAACATTTAGTATAACGTTCATTTCATTTATTTAATTTTCAATTTGAATAATGTTTTGTTTATATTTCGTTCAATCAGTATGGTAGGTAAATACGATTAATATTTAAGCAACAAAGTCGACGGTGCCTCTCTGCGCGGGGCTCCTGTATCTGTCTGCAGGGTCTAAATTAACCTAACATGAAGGAGATGACGGCAGCTGAGTTCGCTCACTACAGCTCCCGTCATCCCCTTCGAACTTAACCTACCCGTGTCGGGTCATCGGGTGTCCTCCTGTGCTCGCTTCGCTCGCTCTTGGATTAACAAATCTATTTATTTATGTTCACACAAAATACTTAACAGAGAAAAGAAATAATACAGATTGTAGAGCACAAAGGTACCTACGTTTAGGTAAGTTTTTGCAAAAATTTACAAAACAAACTAGATTTCTCTAAATTAAATGAATCCTTACATATAGATTTTGAAATTTTAATATAAATTGTATACTATTGAATTTTATTTCAAATGTACATTTTAGAACATTTTCATTAAACCATATGAAATAAGGTAAAATGAAATTGTATCTAATAGATAACATTTCATCGTTATATTACAAAAAATAGTATATAGAATTAAATTAGGTCATATGATCATTAGAACTTTTGTTATTATTTCAAACGTTACACCCGGAGTGGTGAAACAAGATGACAATAAAGTTGTTGACAGCAATTTGCTTCATTATGATAATGATACAGCTACAGAACATATTAACGATAATGATTCAGTAGTCAATGAGGATACTTAAACCTATAATTACTCACAATTTAATGTTCGCATTACGCACGCTGTGAATAATAAAACGAAATTAACCAGTGTAGGTACGTTTCCAACTATCCCCATAGGGCTTGTGTTTGTGTATCTGATCAAAGCTAAAATCATTATTGTACTAATATTTGTTACTATGTTTGCAAAAGGCAATCTCTAAAATACTGAACCGATTACGAAAATGATTTCAGCAGCGCCGTCCTAGCCCTTGATCAGGACAGAGCGAGATTGTCTTTCGGTGCCCTTTGGTATCTTGGTCGCTTTCACTTCATGTAAATTCTACCTCGGTCTTATGTTTTTCGCAATTGGCCTTTTGGCGCCACTTGCCATGTGGTGCCTAGAAAGACCGCTCCTCTCACTCTACCCAAGGGTCGGCGGTAGATTTCAGAGAGAAAGTTTGTAACTTTCACTGAGTGTTACAGGCTGCTAATATCAAAAGAACTAGGGATCCAGTTCAAATTCGCGGGAAATAGGTAGTAAATGATTATTCTTTAATATCTTCATATTATTTACCAGGTAAGAAGTACGCTATGGCGATTCTGAAGACGATGCTGGCCCATTGTGTGAGGGATCTGGAGTTCGTGTCTGAGGCTGAAAACCTAAAGCTGAAGGTGGACATAGCCCTTCGACCAGTGTCTGGACATCTCATACAAGTGAGACCACGGCAGAAGACGTAGTTACTGATACTGATACCAAGACCGTTGGTAATGGATATGAAAAGGAAATGTTGATAAATGTAGTATTGTTTAAGGGCTTTTAGTGACGGAGTTGTGATATTAGTTGTAGAAAATAATGTTTTGAATTGCATTAAAATTGTTTTTCATTTAATCTTCCAAATAAAAGCAGTAAAAAAAATATGCGTCCAGTCCAATTTTACTTTGCCTAATATAACAATTTTTATTCACTTAATCAAGTCACATTGTCATTAGTGTTAAAGACTTTACTGAAGGCGTGAAGCAATTTAAATTGCGTCGACAGACGATATCGCGCACGTATTTTCTAAGAATATTTCAAGTGTACGGTCAAGTTGCAACGCATTGCGTCCATGTGAACTTACTTGCAATGTTTCTTAGAACTCGTTTATCGTTGTGATATATTATATATCAAATCGCGATCAACGACTGATGTTGAACGACAACTTGCCAGATTTTAATTTAATACAATCTTTCTTTGTAACTTTGCTTTCCTACCAAGTGTTTCTAAAAAAAGTTCCTTATCTTTATTTGT
The DNA here is from genome assembly GCA_964057195.1 of Orthosia cruda. Taxonomy (NCBI): domain Eukaryota; kingdom Metazoa; phylum Arthropoda; class Insecta; order Lepidoptera; family Noctuidae; genus Orthosia; species Orthosia cruda. The sequence continues at coordinate 31,090,374 of OZ059843.1, read as the reverse complement.
ATTTCCCCTTACAACTATACACAGAGCATCGAAACACCTTTACGGTCACTGCTTGAGATTGTTAAATTTTTTCATGAAACCTAAACGTGTTAGTATCCCCGTTAACTCATCGAAATTGACCTTAGGCAAATTTCTGACTATGACTATGAGTCTGTGGCCACTTTTCCACCTGCAACCAGCACGCATGCCAGTTGCACGGGCGACCGAGGTATAATATGATGAATAGCTCGATCGAGCCTCGCAATGTTAGCGAGCTAGTTGCAGGTGGAAACGCCTATGACAGCCGAATTTTTTGCTCAGTGTGTCAGTGCATAATTACTGCAGCCAAGGATATTACCGTTGATACCGTGCTCTTTTCAACATAAACAACTACAATTCTGCAATTACTTATCTATTTTTAACTTCTAAATGGAAAAGGAAACGTATCATCATTAAGCCAGACACATAGCCTGCGTGGGATCCTCTAATCGTTCCTAATCCTGCTAATTGACAGCGGCCATTATTGCCATCGTTAGACCCCGGACACACGAAGTTCTGTACCCTAATGACATAGCTTCGATTGCAGACGGTTTTTTTACAGTCTCCATTAAGCTTAAAGTCACTTAATGGGCTGTGGAGAGCTGGGTATGTTTTAACAAAATGACGGCAAGAAACTGAGGTATTATAAACTTTTATTGAAAACGTAAGCTAAGTTACTGATATTGGCCACGTATTTATTATTATTCGATTTTTTAATTTTTGGGACATATTGCAGTTGCTGTTGGAATTCATCCATCTTTATTTTTAAAGACTCACATACTTATGCCGAGTTTTTGATCCGTAGTTAACTCAACCAATGTTTTAATATGTTAACCAATGGTTTAAATTTTAGGTAAAATGCCTTTTCCTATCAATTGTTAGCCTCATAAATGATCAAATAAGTGCGCCTTAGGTTCAAGTCTTATAACAATAAATATATATATTAGCATCCCGCCTGTAAGCCTGTAAGTTCCATGTTACGGGGATCTTAGCCGGGTTATTGACTAAAACAAAATTTATGAATAAGATATTTTATTTTTATTACTTTTGAACTTTAACAAAATATTATATTTACTTAAATTTCAAAAGTAATAAAAATATTTAAAATAATTCTTCGCCTTAAAATAGACGAATAATCACAAAGAAACTGGGCCCCAAAATATTGTATTGAGTAACCCCTTAGAAAACCGGGCGATCTGTGCTCCAGGACTACCTAATCTAACTCACTCATTCCGCTAAAATAGTACGAATATCCTCGATTTATTTTCGGGCAAAACCAAAAGCCCTCTTAATATACTCACTGAACGACGAACACTGTCCTGAACACTAAGATTATTGTCTAATTTCCAACCCTGTTCTTTTCCATACTCTTCAACAAACTTGGTCATTGTCGTTATTGCATGTTCATCTAATCCCATGCCATCTAATTTACACAATTTACGTCTACTTCGGCCATCAGTCACTGAACAAGCCGTCAATGCACACATGGTGAAAATTTCTTGAAGTAACATTGGAACCAATGTCGTTAAATCTTTCGACAATCTCTTGCAATCAGCTAGTTTTATAGCGTTAACATACACACCAGAATGTTTAATAAGTTCAACAAGTCCCACAGCAGGCTCACGATGCTTTAATGTCCATCTTAGGTCATTTTTGTCGTAAGCAGTTAGGTTTTCTTTTAATTGTTCTTCATCGAGTTGTCTCTGTCCAGCACGTTTCATGTCTTGCATTTTGAGGTTGATACCTTTTTGGATACTAAGGGTTGTATTATAACAGGCGTGTCCTGTTACAATTGTTACAAACTCCAGTAGGGTGTAAGTTGCATGTCTCACAAGTATCTCGTGGCTATCTGCAGCTTTGGCTCCTGTGTTAGTCACAGAACATCGGCTTAATGCAATTGTAGTAAAAATTTCTATAGTTAACATTCGAGCCATAGAAATAGTATCACTGGACATTCTTTTGCAAACAGTGAGTTTGTCAGCATTAAGATACACACCGGAGTGGTCTTTTAGTTCAACTAGTCCCGGAGCAGGTTCACGATACTTTAATGTTATCGTGATAGATGTCTTACATTTTGGATAGTTTGCAACTGATTTTAAATGTAGAATATACTTGCACTCATTTTCTGTCGGTTTTTCAACTTCTATGTGTTTTGATGAAGACGCGGTTGTGTCCATCGTATCATTGTCGACGCGGTGTATCGATGCCATAGTTGTGTCCACGGTGGTTTGTACGTATATAATTCCTCTATTGTTTATGCAAAAACCTGAAATATAAAACAATTTATGTAAATTGATATGAATATTGTGATGACATTATGATAAAATAAACAAATCTTACCTTACAACACATATAATTTCCAAATGAATAAATTCGTTGTTATGTATTAATTTGTACATAACAGGCAGAGCACTGCCGCCGCTAATGAATTGTTCAATGAGACGTATACGGTACAATTTAGTTAAACGTATTTACAGATTAAACATTTGAGTATAATGACTATCACGCGCCGCGATTATCCTTATTTGGTAACGTAGTCACTAGCCATAAACACAACAAACTTTTCCACTTTGACATTTCAACAGTATTAATTACGTTTAATTAATACTTTTTTATATAATACGTTTTTCGGATGGATTAATAACACTTTACTGAAAGAAAGAAAGAAAACTAGTTAACTTAGCACACACAGATACACACAATGTTGATACAAATAAAAGGGAACTTAATTTTAAAACAATTACATACATAGTGTGCCCGGGGCTGCGCCAAAAAAGTCCATTTCAGCAAAATGCCAGACAGCTAGGAGTTGTCTGACGCTGGTTTTCCACTGAACCTTACTGGAATACTGGATGGCTGTAGGTCATGTATCGATTGAAATACTTTTGAACATGAAACAGGATGAATAGACACAGACACAATGAAACAGCAACAAACACAAAGTAAAGAAAAGAATATTGGTAAAAATATAGTGAGCATCGGTCAATGTGGCTACGCCTGGGGGATGTTCAGCAGTGGACGTCTTTCGGCTGAAATGATGATGCTTGCGGTGCTTGTGTAGATCTGAAAACAACTATAATCTCCACCCGTTGTACTACTAAATAGTTAATGTTTTCGAACACTAACATAACGATAATGCGCTTGTCACCGCACGCGTGTTTAGCCAACAGCACGTGTAATGTAATCCCGGCTGGACTGGCTAACTAGCCCGATCCAGCCGTTAGTCTAATTTATTAGGGCCCTATTTGTTGCAGTTGCCGGTGTGGAGCTAATCATGCCGCGGTTTGGGTGGCTCATTGTGACACTGGATACCTGTTTATGTTTGTTCCACGCTAGTACAGACTCGGACTGGCTAATTACAGTTCTTAGAATGTTAGGTATCTTTAACGATATTTATGTAACTGCTTTTAACAGAGGCTTCAATCGCGTGAAAGTCGAAACTTATCCAACGGGTAAGTAATCTAGATAGAGGTCTACTAGTGTGCCAAGTTTTATTCAAAGTCATACCCATCAGTCGCTGATTTTAAAATGAGAACCATGTCTAAACGGAAAATCGCAATTTTTTGAAAAAATCATGTGGTTTATCACACCAATTTCTTAATAAAGAAAAGAAAAGATTTAAGAAAATTACGAGATTTATTCGTAAAACATAGCGTCATTAATTTGTAATGTTATGTGTAACACGGACAAAAATACGGCAAACGCACCAATACCGCCTGGCGGATTTAATGAAATTGTCACCATCTCAAAGACAATTTAATTACCTCCATTTGGACCGAAGGATTTTTTTTATAGTCATAATAAGGAAAGTAAAAAAAATACTGCATTTTAGGTCGCGCGGGTCTGAAACGAATGCGTGTTTTGATCCCTCAAGTTCGTTGGCGACACATAACAATATACACTTAACGGTAGGACTACTTGTGTAGACGTATAAAACTAATATTGATCTTAAGAATGGTAAGTATCAAAAATTTAGCTAAAGTAGTATACTGAGGTAGTTATAAAAAAAAAGCAATTGAAAATGTGTTTTGCGTTGCCGCACAAAATCAAAACTCATTTATGTATTCAAATTAGGCTGATAGCCAGTACTCTATAAACGTCAAAGTTCTACCTATAAAAGACAGTCCCCCAAAACGCCCGCCCACAACCAACTCCTAGTGTTTTAGCTGGGCAGAAAAAGTGCTTCATATTCTATTGGAAACAGTCATTATCTTCCTGCCTTTACAAAACGTCTCAACACGTTTTCTTCATCCATACTGTCCTGTCCACCGTCATGTCGTCATCGTCACTGACGCCCTTTTCTTTCATATCATTCCTAACAGTCCTAACACAGTCCATCCATCTTTTCTTTAGCCTTCCCCTCCCTCTCCATCCATCCGCATTTATATTCTACTAGCTATTGCCTACGACTTCGTCTGCGTAGCATGAGTACTTCGAATAACCTATTTATTATATCGCGCAATAATATAGTAGATGTGTGGGCCGCCTTTCTTTAGAAATATATACTTGTATAAAACGCACACTATGCAGGCAGGCATATTATAGGTTGGGGGATTACATCGCTGATAAAAATGCTTGGCCCAACGCTATTCCAGCTCCACAGCCACTAGGCCACAAAAACAAGTGATAAGCAGAAAAGTTATGAAGTATTGTTGGACCTGCTGAAGACTGTACGAATAATTATAATATATATTTGTGTTGTATAAACTCAATTAATTTTTTGGGTTATAATAACTGCACAGCACATATGTGAGTACTATGTACCAACTGTAAATCTACCATTTACTGTAACTATGTGTCGTTCGTTGACTTCAGTGTGCCCTGGCAGCTGAGTGTGTCATGCTCTATCTAATGTCTCTCTGATGGTGGCACATGTGTTGGATCATTCGGTTCCCTTCATGATGGTTGAGCTGTGCCGATCCACGTGTCATGTTCGTGAACGGGCGCCATCAGTTGGGATTGGTCATATCTTAGCTGCCTCCGCCTGTTTTTAATTACCTATTTATTGTATTTTTAATTGTTTGTTTTACTCTAGACGCTTTTAAGTGCGTTTTTTTTACATCGTTCTCACATATATGTATTTTTCCTACAAGATTATTGTAACCAAATATTTGTAAAACACATTTTTTTTTTAAAAGAGTAAGTTTGGAGTTTCTTGTCCGTTCTTCTCCATAACAAGCTACATTTCCGAATGGACGGTAGAATCAATTATTATTACATTTAATTTTTATTTTTGACGTTCGAAAGTGCCGCTTAGTGGCCTAATTGAATAAAGAAATTTTGATTTTGATTTTGAAATTATTGGTTTATCATGCTAACTTACTCCCCCTTATCTACCCACGCGGTACTGGCCGTGCGCCCGCTCGGAGCTAGAATATCAATATTGAACCTCGTTTTGGTCAGTTTTGTTTGCAAAATATTCTCTGATTTACATATGCTATTTTAGTTATAAAGAAATTCTAGCCATCAATTTTACTGAGTAAAATATTTTTAAACTTCCAAGTCGTTTTGTTGTTAATTATTTTTTTAAAGCAAAACTATTAGTTACACGAAAATATCATGTTTCACAAATAATGTACATGTATCAATAATATTTTTTTTTCAAAGTTTTTAATCTAGCAGTTATTAAGGTGTATGTTTAAGAAAGTAACCGTTTTATGGCTCTAAGGCGATGGAAGGCATTGGATGATTTCCGGGATAAAAACTCCACCCTCTGTCCTTCCTAGGGTCTCAAACTATCTCCATACCAAATTGCATCTAAATCAGTTTAAGCGTGAAAATGTTACAGACAGACGGAGTTTCTTTAGTATTAATAATCTTTCTATGGATGTATTGGAAACTGTCTTCTTCTGAAAATAAATAAATGCCTATTAATTTACCTACGTAAAAAACGTAATACCTTCTCATCCATAACATACATACCCTCAAGTTAGTGCTCGATCAATCAAGTTAAGTTAAACTCGGTTTAAAAGCCACTGCCAAAGAGCCTCGGCTAATGACCCGTTAAATTGGCCGCAGTTAGGTAAAGCCTGAATCTATGTAGCATGGTTCTGTGGATAATGTCGCCATAGATGTAGACTGGCGATGTCTAGACTGGGCTTGCATGACTAGTTGTGGACTGCGACTGCGTTCATATGGGTGCATCGGAAAGCAGTTGGTCCCGGCTGGTATTTTTAGATCTTGCACAGTCCAGTCAAGGATGCGCGTGAATTTAATTGCATCTCAGGCCCTCGAATCATGGTACTGTGGTGTCTGTCGGTTGGAATTCGACATAATCCTCCGTTCTTCCCAGACAGTATCCATAAGGATTGCCCAACAAAAAAAAGCTTCTTCTTCCTGTCTACCCGGATGAAGCAGAATACCAGTTTTTTTACATGGAGCGATTACTTGCTGAATTCGTGTGGCAAGAGTCGTGGCGTCGATCCGCAAGCTGGGGATGGAGATAGCACCTGATTAAACCGATGTACTATGGTTCCATAAATTGCCGAGAAGCAGAGAGCCACCTTGCTTGTCACTGACAGTTGGAGATGCGGAAGTCCAGGTGGGTCGATACATTAAGTATCTTGGCCTTACCCTGGACGGTCGGTAGGGCTTCGAAGAGCACTTCCAGCGCCTGGTCCCCCGCGTTGAAAAGGCAGTGGGTGTTCTACTTAGACTGCTGCCCAAGCTCGGGGGACCTCGGGAAGAAGTTCGCTACATCTACGTGGGTGTCTATAGCCCGGTAACTACACAACACGAGACCCCTTGGCAAGATTTTTTTTTTGCTTTGAGAAATGCTCATGCATACTGCAATACCACGGGGAGATAGTGCAGTTATGTGGGACTCTAACCCACTAAAACTCTACGGTGTCCTCCTGTGCCGCTTATGGCGGGAACACGGGCACGCGTTAGCACTCACCGCGAACCCGCCGCGGCTGTCGCCACCGGACCCTCCTCGGGAGAGTACCCCCCATCACCGGCGCACCAGAACAAACAGTACGTCGTGACCACCCCAGGGACCAAATCAGCACATGAGCGATAGACGACCCCGTGTATGGCACCCTTGGTCCTCCTGTGTGGGTCAAGGTCAATGGCACCGCCACCTACCATTTTTCGGCCGCAGGGGATAGGGAGAGCGGCTAACGCAATACCGACACTCCTCCTCCCCTGCGGCCCCACCGCGTCCGCCATCAGACGGTGGCGACCCCGTCCGGGCCGTGGAAGGTAGGGAAAGCGGCGCACCGCAATACCGGCACTCCTCTCCCGCCGCGGCCTCCAACCCTCAGCCGCGACATCGTATGGGACTTGGGAATCTCCATAAGACATCGCGGCCCGCCTCAGTTGCGATGTCGCCTGTTACCAAGCGGCACCGCAACCTACCAGTTGGCCGCTACGTCGTCGGCTTAATCGGCAAAAGCCCTGACGAGCGGCCCCTCCTCGGGTTCCTCTTCGCTTCACCGTGGGTGACCAAGCCACGGTTACTGAGCCCCCTCGCCTCGACAATGCGGGAACCCACCGGGAGGGCCCTTGGCAAGACTGATGTTTGATTTTCGGGTTTCTGACTTTCTTTACGACTGTCAGGAACGGGACAGCCGCGAGCAAATGTTCTATGTGCATATTATTTTGATATTTAGCCTGCACTGTCCCACGGATGTGCAAAGGCGTCCCCAAATAGGTATCCATCTTCACTCTTCAGGCATCCACTTCATAGAAACTATTGCCCAGTATTCACTGTGCGTGACGAGAGCGCGACCCGCCCGATCCCATTTTAGCCTGGCAGTTCTTTTTCCTACGTGTATGATTTACAATTACAGGTAAATTTATTAACGTCATTTCGTGGGCGCTAATTATAATAACGTTCGGGAGAATACTAGGAAACTCAGATATACCGCAAATTCAGCATTTGCAAAATCGATGTCATATAAAATTCAGGCGGCTATGTAATTACTTAAATGGCCGGCTATTAAGTGGCGGCAATCATTTGTTCACCGAAATATATTTGAAAACTTAAACCAAATACTATTCTTTTATTTTGTTAAAATGGTTAGCTCTTTTTTTCATCTCAACTTTCGCAGGTATGCTGGAAGAGATTTCTTTAGAAATAAGCATCAGTTTTGTAATTATTTTTGTGTTCCTCGCTTTTGGATGTTCATTATGTGTGTGTAAATGAAGTAACTTAACCAAAGCCGTAATGGGCAACTGTGCAAGTCAGCTGCAAAGAAATATATGGATTCAAAAAATAAGTTCAAAAACTAAAACCCGACTACTGAAAAATCACCATCTAAAAAGTGTGTAACAAGAAAATATTCTCTTTTGAAATTGTTATGTACAAACTATTTGATATGTCCCTCCTCGTGTCGTGTTCCTAATTACTGAGGATCGGGATTCCACCGACAGGACAGCAACTTTTCTCTGTCTCTCCTTAGGCGTCGTGGAGTGCATCGTGCAACTTGGTGTTCAGCGTTACACGGATTTGGTCACACCATCTAATCGGGCTGCGGCCCCTCGGCCTCCTGGCTTCGACCTTGCGAGTGACCATCCTACCTTTCGGGCAATATGACCAAAGAACTCTAGGATTGTTCGCCGGCAGGTGGTGGAGTGCCTGGCCTTAATGTGTATCGATTCGATATGTATCGGGTATTAAATAAACAAATTACATCTAATAAATATTTAATTATATTTCATACATTCATAGTGATGTTCAGAGGATAACCGTGGTCCTATGCCACCTACGGTAACAGATAAACAATCATACATACCGGTCAAAAGCGTAACTCTCCCTTTTGCTTCGCCGTAGTCAAGTAATAATTGAAAGAACCGTTCTAATAGGGGTAAAACCTAGTGCAATCCTATTTTGTTTGCAAGCTATTTCTATTTCAGCCTGGTCACAAAATGGGTTGCCTGGAAGAGACCTCGGAATGCGATAAGACCGCCAATTGTATGTTTCCTCTAAGTGTAGTATTATATTGGTGTACAATAAAATTTAAATTTAAATAAATAAATGAAGCATATTTATATAAGTTTGAAAGTAGTGGAACCGTTTTTAAAAAGCCATTATATCTCACGTGGATCCAAGTTTGGGGCGCTCAAGGGCAAGTCGAATTACTTACTTGCTCCTATTGCACAACCTTCATAAACGATAGCGGTATGAGACTGTTTAAATATGAATGATTCGCTAGCCTTGCGTTCGAGTAACTAGGCTTAGGTGATTATATAGCTAAGTTAGGCATTAAATAAGGTTGAAAGACTCATAATTATTAGCTAAAGGTTAGATTTTGTTTCAGTAAACCTAAGCAGCTGCTGTAACTTTGTATTGACCGAGTGAAGTTTTTAAAGACGTATAAAATATTATTTATTATCCCACCTATATAAAGATGAGAATCTGATAATTCTAAGAAAAGTCAGTGTGCTTAATGTACACTTTTAAGTCAAAATAGGAGACCTTACAATCGTAACTCTATTGCCCTTATCCCTTATAAGAACATTTTGTAGAACTTTCATTATTTTACGTTAAAATAAAAAATACAAATTTTCTCATTTAATATTCCGCCTCGTGCTCCAAAGATTTGTAGCTTGTAAAACAAATAATAAGGTTGTAGAAATAAAATTAAAAGTAACAACAATAATAACACATTTCAACTTTAGCAAAGTTCACCATTAAAAGAAAAATATTCTTTATAAAACTTGTAACGTTACTTTCAACTAACTTTGCCCTCTTACTGTATAATTTTCGTTATCTCTGCCACTTAGAAAAAGGGTCCGAAATTATGAGTTAAATACGCCCAACGACCCTTTATACTCTATGGAAGTTTGTAATAGCTCGCTCTGTAAAAATATTGTTTATGGTTATCAGCCGAGTTTCGTCGAACTTTTTTAAAGCACCCCGATTTTAAGTGCTTTCGAAGATGGTTATTTTGAATGAAATGTTTCTGCGAGTTTTTAGAGCTTACTACTTTAAATACATCAGATACTTATCGTTTTTGTAAAGGTATTCAGTCATTATACAGCTTCATTTTCTTGATTTATTTTAAGATGACAAATTAGATAATCCTTTCGAATACCTATCCTTATTCGTTACATTCAGGGAGGACTTTCTCTTGTTTATTTTATTTTAAGTGTTAATTGTAATCTTATCTTTACCACACTTCTCGTAAAAACAAAACAAATGCACAAAAGTTTTATATAAGTATACAACGACTGAAGAGTTACGTCACCGAACAAAAAATAATGTCAACCCCTTACCGAACCTTGATTTCAACAAAATACAAGTAGTATATGCAGAATATTAAAGCAGATATTAGTTATCATGCATCAGTATTTGACAAAGGATGGCCATGAGCGGTCTGATTGTAGACCAACACTTTTTTTGAACAAATACGGAGGTTATTACGATGGAGACTATTCGCAAGTTCGGCCTGGAGAACTGTGATGTGGAGACCATGCTCTGGAATGTGTCCGTGTTTCTGAGAGCCCTGATCCTGAATATTGATGAAAGGAATAAGAAACGTAAGCTATGCATTGTTAATTGATATACGAGGGGAGAGCGCAAAATAATCGCAGCATATATCCCTTAAAAGAAGATATATTTAAAGGAGAATATGCCGCGAATTTTTGGATCTACCGTCGTATGAAGTTAAGGTAAGGTAGTATTAGCCGAACTGATTTGATATTAGAATTATTATTTTCTTCTTCTTCTCCTTGACTATGCTGATGTCTGCTTCCTTGATGCAACTGTAGAACTTCTTGATAAGCTCGAGCGTTTGCAGAATTTGTGCATCCGCTTCATTTTAGGCCTCTGAAAGTACGACCATGTGTCGGAAATTCGGAAGCGGTTGAAGTGGCTGCCTATTCGACAGCGCCGAGATACCCACACTCTTTCTCTACTCTTTTCTGTTCTTCAAAATCCTACCTCTCCTTCGTATCTTCAGGAGCGCTTTGAGTATCTTGTTCCGAGAGGAAAGTCTTGCCATTTCTCTTCATCTCTTCTCCTTCGTTTTCCTCCTCACTCATCAAGTCGTTACGGTGGATCTTTTACTGTTCGTGCTGTCCGCCTCTGGAATAATCTTCCTCACACCATACGGGATAGCCCTTCGTTAGATATCTTCAGGAGAAGAACTAGGGAACATTTCCTGTCAACATGACTCATAAATATGTATGTATTTTAGTTATATATTATAAAGTATGTATTATGTTATTAAGAATTTAAATTTGTTTTTAAGTTTCATTTTTTTGTTGTGCGCTTTTGTTCACTGTCCTAATTGTGTAAATCTCGCTATAACACTGAGGCTTTAGAGCTTTTGCTGTAAGAAAACCCAATTGTGGGTTAAGTTAGCCTTTGTACATAAGTTGTCCTTCTGTATTTGTATATGTTTGTTTTGTGTACAATAAAGATACTTACTGTATATGAATAGGTAATTAAAATTATTACTGCGAAAGCTTACCCCTAATTCCTTAAAGCCAAATAGTAAAGATGTTGAAAGTAAAAACACAATTTTGTTTCGGTTTATGTTAAGATATGGCTAGAAAGAGAGTATACACATTTTTTTTTGGAGAAATGCTCATGCATACTGCGCTACCACGGCTCCTCCTGCTATCTCCATAGTGCAGTTACTTGGGACTACAACCCACTAAAACACCACGGTGTCCTCCTGTGCCGCTAATGGCGGGAACACGGGCACACGTAAGCACTCATCCGCGAACCCGCCGCGGCTGCCCGTCACCGGATCCTCCTCTGGGGAGTACCCCCCATCACCGGAGCACCAGAACACATTGCACGCCGTGACCACCCCAAGGGCCAAACCTGCAAATGGGCGCAAGAAGACCCCGTGTATGGCACCGTTGGTCTCCCTATGACGGGTCAGGTCAGTGGCCCCACCGCCTGCCACTTTTCAACCGCGGGGGATAGGGAAAGCGGCCAAAGCTATACCGACAGTCCTCGTTTCCTGCGGCCCCACCGCGCCCGCTATCAGGCGATGGCGACCCCGTTCAGGCCGCGGAAGATAGTGAGAGCGGCGCACCGCAATAACTGCTGCTGCGCTGCTATCCCGCTGTGGGTTCCAACCCTCAGCCGCGACGCTTCCCATACGAGATCGTGGCCCACCTCAGTTGCGATGTCGCCCAAGCGGCACCGCAACCTACAGCTCGGCTTATTGGCAGGCGCCCTGACGAGCGGGGCTCCTCGGGTTCCTCTTCACTTCACCGTGGGTGACCAAGCCACGCCTACTGAGGCTCCCCACCTCGACAATGGATGAATGGGAACGCAACGGGGGCGGGAGAGAGTATCCACTGTGATGACGACTTATATCAAAGTATGAGAGAAGAAGACATGTTGGGCCTGTCTCAAATTACTTGGGATAAGGGCGAAAGACGGAAGAATGCATGTTATAGAATTTTAGCATTTGCAGTTAAGGGTTTCATGATATCTAGCTACGTAGATCCGTAGAAGTGCTCATGGTATAGTTTGTTTAGTAAACATGATGGGTGCAACCTGAACGCAGACGCCTGTTTTTATTTATATTTCTATGGGAGACACAATTAATGATTTGCTTAGGTATCAATAGTGTGAGCTGTTACTGAAACGGGTGTGTAAAAAAGATTTGACATAATATTTATTCTTTTTTCAAACACATAAATACAAAATAAACTCGTTTTTCGTGTCTCTCCAGTATGGATCTTGTGACCGCGATGTTATTCTAAAACAAACACTGTGACGCACACCGCACTGTGTTCTATTTGAAGTAGGTAAGTTACTTGTGTCACTTTTATTATGTATTTTTTCCTTTTTTTGTATGTTGGCACCTTTTTTTTAAATACCCACATGTAAATTAAAATAATTTGATTGTGATTTTGTGTGCTGTGCTGTCTTTTGTATGCGCTGAATAAATAATTTATCTATCTATCAATTGTCACTTAAATTTAGAGATCTTATTCCTGAAGATTCATGTGTATAATGCTCGTACATTAGTATACAAGTTACAAAAATAAAAGATATCTTGATATTTAGTTAAGTCGTTAAAACCATGCGAAGAAGGGTTGGGTCGGTAGTTTTGACTAGTGTGTAGTACCATTGAAATCTATTTAATCTAATAATTTACTAAATAAAGCTAATAATTTACCAAATTCCAGCCATCCCAATAATCTTCTACATCACGGCTGCTGTAGTTTGCCTGGGCTACTTCTACGTGTATCTGGTGTCTATGAGCTGGTTTGTTTTCGTTCGCTGTCCAGCTACCGGCGACCTGCTGGCGGCCATAGTTGTCTTCTCCCTGGGTGTCTCCAGCGAAATCGGGACTATCAAACTAATCTTTATGTTTGTGCATATGTAAGTATTGCCTTATAATGGGCCTGATCAGAAAACTTAAAGTCAACCAAAGGACTTTGCTCAGAGTTTCCTTGCGCGATCGTATCAGATATGAGATTATCCGCAGGAGGTCCAAAGTTACCGACATAACCCGAAAAATTGCCAAACTTAAGTGGCAGTGGGCAGGGCACTTTGCTTGCAGAACGGATGACCGATGGGCCGAAAAGTTCTGGAGTAGTTCTGGAGTTCCGGAACGTTGCGTTGGAAGGCATCCCACTAGGTGAACCGATGACCCGATTGAGGCTGTCGGAATCCGATGGATGCGAGACGCACAGTACCGACCAGTGTGGCGACGCTTGGGGGAGGCCTATGTCCAGCAGTGGACGTATTTCGGTTGAAATGATGATGATGCTGATGATATGTAAGTATTACCTAGATGTATTATTGTGTGTATAGCGGCCATCGGCACGAGAACTAGGCTAGGAAGTGACGTTGTTTGCAGCCCGGCTCGTATTAAGTGAATATGAGCCATTGTATATCAGTAGATTTTCGTAAGCGAAGTCTTAGAGATGATGAAGAGGAGGTGGTGTGTCTATCTTCACGAGTAGCTTGCAGCAGCTAGAGTGGTAAGTCTTGATTACTATGGCGCCTTCGTTTCGTTTTCGTTTCTGTACCGAATCTGTACAAATTCTTTACCGAATGCATGTTATTAAATGACCGCTTCCTGAGTGAGTCGTTTCGCTACCAAATTGTTGACCAACCGCATACTCGCGTCTCTGTAAATAAACGAAAACGAAACGAAAACGCACCGACCCGATCAGGAAGGCGCATACGAGTGTAAGTGGTAGGTCATGTACATACTTAGTTTTAAATATCTTCAGGAGCAATGAACTGTCGCTTTATGTTCTTGTTTTCCAAAGTCTCAAAAGTTTTCACTTTTAGCTTATTTTCAAGGTTGTTCTTATTCCAAGCTTTTATTTACCTTCACCTGTCCCGGTGTCTGTAATCAAATCTTGCAAGTTAAATTTGACTCACTTTCAGGTGTTCGATTGAGCTAATTTTTTTTAATATGTATAAAAGGTTTCTTAAAAATATATCTTGTTTGTTGGTAGAGACAAAGTCCGGGCGATAGTGTCCGAATGTCTTGCATGCGACTCCTTGGTGGTGGCAGGCAGTAGATTCTCCAACAATCTGCTAAGTGCCCTGCGGCAGGTCAAGAAGAGGGCTATGATCTTCTGGATGGTGATCATCTTAAACGGAGTAGTGTACATCATCAAACCCTTTACATTGCCCGGGAGACATTTTACTGAAGACAAATTCATACTTTTTGGTAAGATTATCTATGTATTATGAACCTATGCCACAGATAATATAATCCTAGCATAAGTATAGATGCCTCATCCCATACAAAGAAACCGAGCAGCCGTAACTAGCGTTTTTCGTCTGATTATACTGACTATTTTACTAAAAGTACATCGAACGTGGCCGGTTCTGTGTCAAGCGATAGATGGTGTTAGCAGTGACTTGCAAGTAAAAGGGTTTACTCGTTTCGAAAACATTTTTTACTTTAAATAGAGTGACGATTTGTTTTATTGTATTTTTTTGCACGTTTTCACAGTTTCATTGTACCAAAACATGCTACAATACAAATTTATAAAAGAAAATGTGGAATACCTCAGAAGTTAAAAACCGCGCCATCTGTTGGAATGGGTTTTAAATGATCCGTTCAAATAATATTTGAAATGTGAAATAAGAGCCCAAAATTCCATAATTTTATACTAAAAAGAAATTAAAAAACAAAAAAAACATTAAAAAGGAAATGCAATTTTTATGATCTATTCTAGAAAATATTAATTTTAGACTACATTCATTATCAAATCGATGCATATTGCGCCATTTAGTGACATTTATTTAAACCAAATTTTCTTAGCGTCGGGACCCCATGCCTTTACTAATATCATAAATGCGAAAGTAACTCTGCGTGACTGTTTGTTACGTTTGTTCAATTTTCATGTATTTCGGTACAGAAACAGATTGGTCCTTAGAAAGTACATTATTTATACTTTTTATTCCCCAATTACGTTCCCTTGAGTTATTTACCGACAGATAGATACTTACGGATGGCCTATTGTAGTACTTACGAAGTTTTAGTACAAAGGAGGCCAGCGAATACTTACTTAGCTACTGGTTTTGTTAATACCTGATTAAAATTAAATAGCAATAGGTAGTGATTTTTCACAAATGATTGAAAACCGTCAGGCGTTTAGTGCTGTATTTAAATTCATTGTTATGTATGGAACCAGTAAGGCCATGCAGCCAAATTGTAGTAAGAATTAAAGAGAAAAATGCAAATACCTACTCGTATTATCTAATCTGCATTTGAAACTCAACAATACCAGCCAGGCAAAAACCATATTTTGTCGAGGAATAATTGAAGGAATCTGGTATTCGAGCGGGCAGCGGAAACGGATTAACCGTAGCGTTTCCGCAAAGCCTCCACCTTAATATCAACGACCATCGACAATGAGCGTGGATGGGGCAGAAGTGGTCGACATTTTGAACTAAAATCTATAGAAACCAATTTGTATAAAGTTTCCACCAACATACAACCTATTTTGACGGGACCAAAGTACGACGGGTCAAAAAAAAAAACGTGATGAAAAGTGATTATTGGCTATTTGACAGATTTCAGAAAAGTATTGTAATAACATGTTTTTTTTTTATACCTCTTACAAATATCTTTTTCTAAAAAAAAAAGCTTTATAAAAAGAAACAAAAACTATTTTCCATAATAATTTGAAAGGCGCGCGAAAACAGTCGATCACGTGACATTTCGGGCTATGACGCCCGAAATGTCTAGTGCAGCCGAGAACTACGACGAACAACTCTTTGTTTGTTGTTTAAAATGTGACGTCACGCGAGGTATCAATCATGGCCGCCCGCCATGACTGATACCTCGTGTGACGTCACGTTTTGGATCATTTATTCCATATATAAAAAATGCCAAATTTGTTCTCCAATCTCAATATAGACAAAAAAAAAAGTACTTTTATTATTTACCTACAAGCTAAAATTTCTAACACATTCCATATTTTATTGCAATATCTTTCAAATAGCCAATTGCATTTATCTACATAAGTTCTATAAAAGATATTTTAACAAAAAATAAATGTAGTTCGATAGGTACTTTTTAATATTTTTAATCTAAGTACCTAGGTATTATTTGCAGTTACTATATAACTAATCATTAAAAATCTAATTAGATAATGACCGACGTATAACAACTATTTATTCAGAAACACTTTTCGTCTCGTCATTCAACTAACTGGAAAAGTCAAAAGACAGCGAGTAGCATATTTATCTATGGTGACGGCATTAGAATAAACAGCGTCACCGCTATAATGTACTCTGTGGTCAGCGCTCCCAAATTCCCAACTACACAGACACAATAATATTGTTAGGTTGGTACCCACTGATAACGTCTCACGAATTCACGGCCGTTCCGTATCTCGCTCGCTGCGGTTGGACTTGGACGGAAACAAGGTTGCCGCTCCGTTCGCGCGGAGCGGTACGGCAACGCCGCAGAGACGTGTTGAACGAATGGCAGGGAGCCGCGCCGCGCCCGCCCGCCCGGCCAGCCGCTCAGACGCGACGCGCAACGCAGTAAACGCACGTGATAATGACGCGTCCGCTTACCGAAACAAAAATGATCAACTCGGAACATATAATACGCGAAGTTAAAAAACGAGAGATCCTTTGGAATCCTTCTACTAAGGGCTTTTTGAATAGAGACCTCAAAAGAAATACGTGGGAAGAGGTAGCTCGAGTATTCAATCGCGACTTTGAAGATTTTACGCCTGCGGAGAAAGAAGAGACAGGTAAGCTAGTTTTATCTCTTTCTAACATTAAGTTGGCGCGCGTTCGGTGCGGTTTTTATCGAAATTTGTAATGAATTGTTGTTATTTACTATGAAGATACATTTTAAATTTGTAATATGTTTTGCAATTTATCCAATGCAAATGACGTTTCCTTGACATTTCTATTTATTTAAAGGTGGAATAGAACTTGGTCCATAACTTGCAATGTATGTATGTTCGGGATCGGGACAAATCTTGCAACTGAATTTCAGATTCAGATGAAATTTTGCATACACGTTTGGTTTAGATGACAATCAAACGCACGCACAGTAAAAGCACACGCAAGCTATAAATATTGCATTTTATTTTTCTTTTGCATTGATGTATTGTATTGTGACATACATAGTAAAAAAAGTATTAGTATTTAAATAGGAAACTGTCATTATAGGAAACGGGTCACTTTGAACTGTGATTGACTTGGAATAACTTACAAGTTCAAATAAATTATATACTTATTGATTAGCTTTTCCAGTCCATAGTTACGTATGTAATAGGTTCCGTACTTTTCACCAGGCATCGGCATCGTTGCTACCTGCCGAGTGGGGTTGCGCACGGAGCACAAAACCCAGTGCTCCGTGGGGTTGCGAGATAATAAAGTAAACAAAAGGGTCTATGTTACTGTTGCTTTTTTCAGGCACGTGTTAATTTACGAATCTTTCGGCCTAATAAGTACTTACCTTAAAAATGCATTTTTTTATTTATACCAGTTACATAATAGTCTGAAGGAGGTGAGTCAGGTGGAGTTTCTTGTCCGTTCTTCTCCATAACAATATATCTGCCATTGCGAATGGACAGTACAATACATTTAATTTAAAAAAAAAAGATTTTGAAATAAATTAATGACCGCCAAATTCGTTTTAAAATGGAGATTACAGAATAAAGGTAGGTACTACTCGGTAAAAATAATTGTGCCTCTGGCGCTGTCACTTCACCGTTCGACTCTCGTTATTGGCACACGAGTCGACAGCGGGGCGGGAGTGGGGCAAAGAGCATAGTTATTTTAACCGTGTAGTATTAAAAAGTATGGCTTCTTAAGCCCAGTTGTTTGATCCGTAGTTAACTCAACCTTTGGTCAAATATGCTAACCAATGGTATCAAATTTCAGTAAAATGCCCTTTTTTAGGATTCCGTAGTCAACAAAAAACCCTTATAGTGTCGCCATGTCCGTCTGTCCGTCCGCAGCTTAGCTCAGAGAATCTTAGTACTAGAAATCTATAATTTGGCACAGATATACATAGTATACACGCCGTCAAAGATGTAAAATAAAATCACGAAACTCTACGGGTAAATTGAGGTTGTTTTTTTCTAGTTTACCCCATGGTGGGGTATCGTTGGATAGGCCATTAAAAAAATATTACGGGTCTGTAAAAACCGTTTATCGATTCAGGGATCCGTTTGATTAAAATTAAGCATTAAATTGCTGATTTATGCTACAGTCAAGTGTCCCCTTCCCCCCTGGCGGCTTATTGGTTGTTTTTGGATGTGTGAAAAAAATTACGGCTGTAGTATTTATAACAAAGTTAAAAGGAAAACTATCACAGCTAACGGCTTTACAAGTTATGAGTAATATTCAACCAACTTAAAAAAATGTACTTGGAAAAGTAAAAAAAAAATACAAATTCAATTGAAAAGTTACTTATGTAACGTTGTTAGTTGTATAAATCAGGTGGTTAATATATTAATGCGCGTGGCTTGAAACGCACTTTGCCGGTTTTTATCAATTATTTGCCTCAAATAGGTTAATTATTTAACCTTTTGATAACTAACAATTATTGATGAATAATCGAAGTTTTTAATCTGACATGGTCACAATCATTAGAATTAATATTTGTTTCGGTACAGTGTCGAGTAACTAGTGAGACGAGTTCTGAGGCCTTAGTGCGAGTTATTACTCACGCTCACTCGGGATACGTAAACGATCTCTTATGTCAAAATGTATACAAAAAAAGTGGTTTCTCCTTACCGTCACCAGACGGCGCTTATCCAGTTTCTATACAAAATGATGTTTACGTATCACGAGTGAGCGTGAGTAAAAACTCGCACTAAGGCCTCTGAGGCCTTAGTGTGAGTTTTTACTCACGCTCAATCGCGTTAACGTAAACATCATTTTGTATTGAAACTAGTTAAGGGCCGCATAACTGGATAAGCGCCGTCTGGTGACGGTAAGGAGAAACCACTTTTTTTGTATACATTTTGACATAAGAGATCGCTTACGTATCACGAGTGAGCGTGAGTAAAAACACGCACTAAGGCCTCTGGTGGTAGCGGCATCATGCGTGAAAAACGAGTGAGGAAGAGGGTAGACAGATATGTCAGCTCGTAAACAACACCCACCCCCAAAGACTTTAGTTCTCGTGATCATGGCGCTTGTAACGGTGCCGAAATATCGAGCTCTCAACCAAAACCAAAATATCCCGAATAAAATATTAATTCTGATGAATAGTCGAGTTTTTCCGAAATTTGAAACCATTGGTTAGCATATTTAACTATTGGTCGAGTTAACTGCGGATAAAAAACTGGCTGTAGTTCATGTCTAATCTTTACACAGTATAAAACAAAGTCGCTTCCCTCTGCCTGTCCCTATGTAAGCTTAGATCTTTAAAACTACATATGAAATACACGCGGGCGAAGCCGCTTGCAGAAGCTAGTAAAATATAGTTTGACTTGGGTCAGGGGGGTGACCACAAGCTCTTAGAGTAAGGTTATTTTGATATCGAGAAAGTGACAGATGTATACACGTCATATACATCTGTCCCTTACTCGATCTCAAAATAACCTTACTCTAAGAGCTTGTGGTCACCCCCCAGTTCACACCGAAACGAACATAAATTAGAAATAAGATTCTAAGAGATTTATTCTAATTCACTCAATGAAATATATACCTTTTTGTGTAGTTTATAAAGTTCCATTTTAATGTATCTTAATAAAAAGAACGTGCAGCGGTGCGTCCCGCCTCGGTGTGTTCGATGATTTACAATATTTCTTCTTTTTGTTTCAGTGGAGGCTTTGATGAGGAAATGGCGCAACGTAAGAGATTATTATATTAAAGAACAGAAGAGAAATGCACGGGCCAAGTCAACAGGTACAATGAAGAAGAAGAAGAAATACAACAACTATGACTTGTTGTCTTTCTTAGATCCCGTTCTCAAGAGGAAAAGGCTAGCCGAACGGATAGCCTGCAGAGAGGATAATAGTAGTGAAGAAGGTGAAATGGTTGAAGAGTATTTAGAAGTAGCATATTCTGATGATATGTCATACGATCAGTACAATGGTGCAAACTCCAACGAATCATTCTCTTTTAATAATTCTACTACTACTAATAACTCTCCAACGAATCATGAAATTAAAGAAGAACCAATGATGTCGTTTGAAACGCAAACGTTAGTACCCGCGGACGTAACACTGGAAGAAGATAAAGTGAAAGCAAATAAGAACTTCTTGCTGTCGTTACTCCCTGATATGTCTTCTCTGAATGAGAGACAGAACATGACGTTCCGTCTCGGCGTCCTGAACCTGTTAAATGACATAAAATTTGAAACTAAGTATGCCAGTAATTTTCAGCTTCCAAAATCCAGTTAATCATGCTCAACAAATTGGAAATGGTAACTGGTGAGGCTGCGCACTTAATTTGATTAATCCTAATGAGACTCGTTCCTGTGTGCCTGAATGTTGGTCCTGGGTGATTTTCGGTACGGTTCGGTGCATCCTATTTGGTGGTTATCGACCAACATTTTATTTAGGTATAGTTTTAAGGAAGTGACTTGTGAGTAAAATATTTTTGTGAACAATTTCGAATTAATACGTGTTAAACTCTTTGTATTAAAATATTAGTGTTTATATTTTTGTTTTATTTGCGTTAAATTTGGTTAATTCTTAGCTACGACACTCCGGTTTAGTAATTGAAAATTTGAAATTAAGAACTTATCAAACTCACAAGTAACGCACGCGTTGCACATATTAAGCGCAACTTATGAAAAACAAAATTAAAATCGAGTTTTTTACTTTGATCTGCAACTGAAGCATATAAATTCAAATCGATAATTCGATTTGAATCCTTCAGTCTTTTTACGCGGCAACAATATTCTGACATCGTTCTATCAGTTCATGTCAATATCAAATGAGTTTTGGCGGGCATATTTCAAGTAAAGTTTAGCGGCTGTTTTAAGATTGTATTCGTAAATTGATTCTTAGCCATTATTGTGATGTAAAATTGGTGTGGCTTTGTGGTGTGAGTCTATCTGGCAGGCCCCAACGAGATTTATCAACAGGTGATAGCTTTTCATAAAGACATTATTTTGTACCTAAAGAAAATAAATAAGATATATTTTGTACCTCGACAGTTTTTGATTGAATGACGTTTTTATGAAGTGTCTAGCTAGCGGGCCCCTTATGATTATTTGTGGTGTTATTATACTTTCAGAACGCCCAATAGTGCTCGGAGTTAGAAACTATTATGTACTTTACAGATCCAAAATTTCGACTTTCTGTGACATACACTTCAGAAGATATTCGTTATTTAAACAAACGTCCAGCCAGCGGGCCCTTTTTAGAATACTACTCTTTTATAACATACAATAGTGTTAGTAGCTTGATACTATTTTGTACCTTACAAATCCAAAATTTCGACTTTCTGTAAGCTACACTTTAGAAGATATTCGTTATTTAAACAAACGTCCAGGTGGGCCTTTTTTAGAATACTACTCTTTTATAACATACAATAGTGTTAGTATCATGATACTATTTTGTACCTTACAAATCCAAAATTAAATCATCCGAGTGATTTTCGACATCATCAACAGTTCGTTTTAAAAGTTCATTACCACGACAAGCTCCATGTACTCTAAAAAATAAAGCCACCTGTAACAAAACTGAATGTGAATAAGACAAGTATCTATCGAAATACAGGTTAGAATAAAGCGCATTTTAAAACACTATGGTTATACTTTACTAATCCACCATATACATAGTTATTTACTTTTACGGCAAGAAAGACTTTTTCGGGTGCCTCATTAAGAAAAGCCTCCACGTTTTTGACTGAGAACACTTTGGATTTTATAGGTTTAAATACATCAGAAATCCTCTTCAGATACGCTATTAATTCCGAATATGTGTCCAGTTTTACGTCGTTATTAGAACTGACTTTTGATTTTCTTTTCCCTCTAGAGGTCGCACACGCGAACATTAGCTCTGTATATTTTAGTGTTAATAAATCATCGTGGCAATATTACACAGTGAAAAAACGCCAAACATTCTCATATGTTAACAAGGAAACAGTGCAAGTGTGGGCAAATGCTAATTCTTGAAGTGAAACATATAAACTTAACTTTTTAAACATTGCCTGGACAAGTGACAAGTTAGACCAAAACACTACATTTAAACTTTAATGCAGTAACAATCATCCACAGATAACGGACTTTTATATAAATAATACGTTCATCTAAAAGCAACCGTAATCTGAACCGTAATTATTACCAAAACTTATAAAAAAGTGCTTTTCAAAAGTGATAAAACACGTGGAGTGATAGTTATTTAAACAAAGAACTGATCTTTGGACCATAATTACGCTCAGTGACGTATTTCACTTTGCAAGTGTGCCATCTTTTAGTTAAGTACCTGCTGGTCCAGTGGCAAATACCTTGACCGCGATGTATTATTGCGGTGGTTCGAGTTTCAACTCCTGCGGCAATTTTTGTCTGCTTTTTGTGAATCTTTAAATTGTTGATTCTGGTTTTTCTAAATACATAAATATGGAACAGCAAACGTACACCTCCAAAATTTGTTGATTTAAGTATCGGATTCGGCATTAAATCTTTCTAATAATGTTGAAGGACAGGTAAATGTCACGAGAAGATACAAACGAAGACTTGATGACGAACATTCGGAATGTCTCGAGAACTTCACGTCACAAATGAAGTTAATGTTCACTTCATTTCAAGATCAACAAAACCAGAAATTTGACGTCCTTAACCAGTCAATAAACGGAATCAAGGAATTGCATACTGAATTAAAAAAGTCGGTTGAATTTGTGACTGCGAAATATGATGAAACTTTGTCGAAAATTGAACAACTCCAACAAGAAAACAAGTCCTTTAAAAACAAATCTCTTTTCTAGAGCAAAAATTGAAATACGGTGAAAAAGCCTCGAAATTCTTGACCCTCGAAATACGCAATATTCCTAAGACTGAACCGGAGACAAAACAACAACTTATATGCATGGTTAAGGAATTGGGCTCAGCCATTCAACTTAAGTCAAATGTAAACACAACAGAAATACGTGACATTTACAGAACAAAATCTAAAAATGAGGCCGTTGTAGTCGAGTTTACAACTGTCGCTAGGAAATCTAAAATTATTGGTTTGGTCTTCAAATACAATAAGTCACAGAAAGTGAAAAAAGAAACTGCCATTAAATACCAACGACATTAAGATTAAAGGAGACCCTCAGTATATTTATGTATCTGATCATCTAACAGTAAAGACACAACACCTATTTTACTTGTCCAGGCATCTCACTAAGAGGCGAGGTTTCCATGGATGCTGGATCTCATTCGGAAAAATATATATTCGTATGAATGAGGGTGATTCACCCATTCACATTAAGGGTACTGAGGATTTGGATAGAATTATATGACTTGTCATGCTTTCGTTCGAGCTTTTTAAAATATGTCTAAGAACTTATGTTAACACACTGCACATCATACACATCTTTCTATTCCTATTTTAACTAAATAAAATTAAACATACAAACGAAAACAAACAACATTCACACATACATCCATGCATACATAAAATCATGTTTTGGTTTCGTGGAGATATACAGAAATTTCAAGTGTTAGTTTGCTATTATCAATGTACTCTGCTTTGGATGAATCTATGCTCATGTTTGCCAAATAGGTGCGCTAGTTCGGAGTTACATACAATTAATATTTTATTCGTAATAATATTTAAAACCTTAAATAGTCAAAATCTTGCTTTCTCCTACTCAAATTGTCCTACGAGTTTTTTACGTTAAAACATTCGCGATGGTAAATGACTTATTAAATAATATAGATCAATTTAATGTATCTGTTTCACTTAGCTGTCATCCAGAGAACTGTTCCAAATACATAACAACTGCTACCAACCACCTAAAAATTTTACATCAAAATATACGTACTCGTAGTATCAGTTGCAATTTCAATGAACTTTCAGTGCTACTGTCTAGATTAAGCTTCAAATGCGACGTTATAGTATTATCAGAGTGCTGGCTCAGTCAGGTATAAGATCTTCCTACTGTAAATGGATACAACTCTTATATGATGAAGCGTACCTTTAATCAAAACGATGGAGTGGTAGTCATGGTTAGTAACGAACATTTTTACACAATAGAAGAACCACTTATTTATGAGTGCAACTGACTGCTAATTAAATTTGGGACTAACACAGTTATAGTGGCAATCTACAGGTCACCGTCGTTCAAAAATTAAGATACTTTTCTGCAGTCACTCCACAAAATTCTTGAACAGTTGCGATCATTTGAAAATATAATAATAGTAGGTAACATAAATGTAAATATATTGAATATTGATTCTAATGTTTCGTCATATCTAGATCTAATTTCATTTCATGGTCTACTCCGGCTCATAACCTAGCTACTAGAGGAAATAGCTGCCTAGATCATGTTATTGTTAAGAGTAAGTTACAGGCTTATACATTTAATCTTCAAACCTCAATAACTGATCATGACGCTATTCTATTTTGTCTAAAGCACGGGGGCTCAAAGAAACCCTTAAATAGTAGAGAAGTCAGGAAGGTGAACTGGGTCGGCCCAGTATCGTATCTCATTTCATCATGTTCATCAAATTCAAATTATAATAAAAATCATGAATCTTCTGATAGATTCTATATACAGATAAAAGCCCTCAATCGTCTATTAATAATGTCAATACCTTCTTTTCTACAATTAGAAGAGTACTAGCTCAACGCATTCCTTCGAATATTTCACCTTTCATTAACAGGGGTGTAAACAAAGACACCTCCCCTTGCAACTCATTTGTACTACTTAAAAGTGATACTATGGAAGTTAAAGCTGCTATCTTGAATTTGAGGAGTGAATGCTCACCTGGATGGGACACCATCTCATCCAAGTTATTGCAGAGTGTTGTAGATTTTGTAGCTCCAGTTATTGCTGATCTCATAAATTGTTGCTTTGATACAGGTGACTTTCCTAAAGCACTAAAAAAATCAATTGTAAGCCCCATATATAAGGCAGGGGATACAGGCTGTGTCAACAACTATAGGCCCATCTCTATCCTTTCTTCACTGTCTAAAGTATTCGAATACAATTCTTAGAGTCAAATAAATTACTTGCCGACACACAATATGGTTTTCAATCACGCAAATCCACTGATGAGGCTGTTCACACTTTTACTGATTTTGTGGTAAAAAACATAGAAAATAACAAAAAGTGTCTGACCACCTTTTTCGATCTCGCTAAGGCTTTTGACACAGTCTCTGTCCCCACCCTAATTTGTAAATTAAATAATATGGGCATACGGGGAAACGAATTGTTATTAATATCTGACTATTTATCGGATCGTACGCAGCAAGTAAAGATCGGTGACCACTAATTGAGTAATGAACTTCCTATCGAGTATGAAGTTCTTCAGGGAAGTATTCTTGGCCCCACTTTGTTTCTATGCTATATAAATGAGCTATGTCAGCTTAATCTTGAAAACCGCAATATAATATCGTATGCAGATGACACGACTCTTACTTTCACGGGCAATTCTTGGGAAGAAGTATATTTTTTAGCTCAAAAAGGTCTGAACACGGTCTGCCACTGGCTCGCTGCAAACTCGCTCACACTTAACGCAGATAAAACAAAATACATACCTTTTGCAATAAGGAGCGCTGAAACCTTCTTACAAGACAAGCCTCCCATTTATGTTCATACGTGTTCATTTCCTCCTTTGAATCAATATAGCTGCTCAACTATACAGCCAACACAAAGTATTGGTTACTTGGGTGTTATCATTGATAAAAGATTGTCCTTTGACGAACACATTCACAACTTATCTAAAAGAGTACGAAAACGTATTTATATCAAACAGCTTACATGTAGCAAGTGGTAAAACACAAAAAAATTGTATACATTGCCCTTGTTCAATCTATCTTGATATATTGTGTAAAAACATGGGGAGGTGCCGTCAAAACTAAAACTTTGGAAATAGAGAGGGCCCAAAGGCTGATTCTGAAAGTTGGCCTTTCTACACCACGACTCTACCCCACTGCCACACTATATCAGGAAGCTGAGGTTTTGACTGTCAGACAGCTTTACATCCTTTTTACTATTCTCCTGCAACATTCAGATCCACCCTCTTTTATTCTTTCTAAATTAACTACTAGGAGGCATTACGACGTATGTAGCACCATTAAATGTAAAACTGGCTTTGCCCAAAAATTTTATACTTTCCGAGGACCGGAGCTTTATAATAAATTAAATAAAGAATTAGGTTTTTTACATTACAATAAATCTCAATGTAAACTAATGTTAACTAACTGGTTAATAAAGTTGGACTACACAAAAACAGAAGAGCTGCTCGTCATAAAACCGTAAATATATCCTACCAACACCATACCTTTTGAACCCACTCATATAACTTATCACGCTCTCAGCACCACACACACAAACACATTAACTCTCATATACATACACTGACACTTTTACTTCACATAATAAAAGAAAGAAAATTATCTAATCTGCAAATTGGTGATCCTAAAAATAAATAAATAAGAAATAAAACCTTACAATTAAATGTTTGCACTTGTAACATAAAAAAATTACTTTTGCTAAGAGTTTTCTAGCTATAGTAGTAGTTTTTGATGATATGTATAATTATTTATTTTTTAAATTATTTGCCTGTAGGGGGTGTCTCTGGTGTCCTGAAATACAGGTTACGACTTAGATCAGGCATCAGTCTCCCGCAAATAACTATGTGGCATATTGTTATTGTTGTTTTTCCGTTTTTGAGTTTTTAGTTGATAAGTGTTATTTGTGGAAGAAAAATAAAGATGATTTTGATTTTAGCATTGAGTAGGTACTCCAAATAGTGTAAGGTTGTTTAGTTTTAGCTAAGTACTGGAAGTAGGCCAAAAACAGATTCTGAAAAATTCTTGGCGCCTCTTGCATTTCTCCATTGAATAAAATTACCATAAGCTTTCATATATTAGGTTCGTACCTATGAAATTGGTGTTTTGTCGTACTGGCCACTTTGATCTCAAATATCTCCTCTTTGGTTTGGAATTCCAATTTTAAATTTATACAGCAATCTACTCATGCTTTTGTGTTTGGAAAACCGTAATTCATTTGTTTTTTCCTCTTTTGGTTTTTTCTTTGCGCCAGTCAGTTTATAAAATAGAAATCTTGAAATATCGCGTTATTTACGAGTACGAGTTCCATCGTGGCACCAGTGCTGCAGAAACGGCTCGAAGGATTAATGATGTGTATAGCGACGGTATCGCAAAAGAAAACACAGTGCGTTTTTGGTTCCAACTTTTTCGTTCTGGAAATTATGACCTGCAGAACAGACGGCCAGAGACCAAAGTTGATAAAGAAGAATTGAAGGCTATTGTGGAAGCGCATCCATCGCAAACCACGTCCTAGTTAGCTGCGGTGTTAGTGATAAAACTATTTTAATCCACTTCAAGTAAATTGGGAAGGTGAAAAAGCTTGAAAGGTGGGAACCTCATGAATTGAGTGCAGCAAACCGACAAACGTGCGTTGACTGCTGCGTTACACACAAAATTGACACAAAAAAAATACTTGTGAGCGTTTGGTGGACTAATGCCGGTGTCGTTCACTATAGCTTTCTTAAATCTGGCCAGACGATTACGACGGATGTCTATTGTCAGCAACTGCAAACCATGAGAAAAGCTAGCTGCTAAACAGCCGAGGCTGGTCAATCGCTCTAGGCCACTGTTGTTTCAGGACAACGCTAGACCACACACTGCACAACAGATGGCTACCAAATTAGAGGAGCTTCAATTGGAATGTCTATGACATCCACCGTACTCCCCAGACCTTGCTCCAACAGATTACCATTTTTTTCAAATTATGGATAACTTCTTGCAAGGAAAAAACTTCAACTCCGATGGGGCAGTCCAAAGCGCCTTCAAAGATTTTATTGATGCCCATCCGAATGTTTTTTTTAGTAAAGGGATAAATGAACTACCTATGAGATGGCAAAAGTGCATAGATAGCAATGGTACATACTTTAATTAAATAAATATATTATATTAAAAAAAAACTACTTTATTTTCCTCCCTTACAAAACGCCAATTTCATATGTACCTAATAACCTAATATTTCGCCCGGGATTTTGCAGGTAATAGATTATCCATCACATTTCTTGCGTCAGTTCTAATACTTTCAGGAGTTAATTCTATACTTTCACTGTCACTTGAAGAACTCATTTTTCACAACAAAGTCATGAATTGAATTTCTAACAGTCCGTGAAAATTGACGAAAACATTCGCACCTTTATATTTGTTTTTTTTTTTATTCAGCTGGCGGCGCGACTATGGGCCGTCGTACCAGCCAGTCTTTATTCAAACAACATTTGCGTTCGAATTCTTTGGCGCTGAACACTAAAATGTTCCAAATTCAAAAAGTCTGCGGCAAAGATAATTGCGGCGCACTTATAAAGAGGATTAAAAACTCATTACTGCCCGCTAAAAGTTTCTTATAGAAAACACCACCATTGGGTGCACTTAAAGGCGAACCAAGTCGTCCTTTTCGAATAGATGGGACGAAAAATCCCATTAGATAATCCTCCGCCTGACCTGGGAATTGAACCGAGGATCTAATGTTCAATGCTTGCGTCACAAGACTAACTAGACAGACAACTCCATATCATCAATATTATCATTTCAGCCGAAAGACATCCACTGCTGGCCATAGGTCTCCCTCAAGCGTCGCCACTTTAATCGGTCCTGCAGCCGTATTGCGTAATTGAATACGGCAACGCAAAGAGCTTGACCGCTATCCTATAGTATTCAATTACGCAATACGGCTGCTGTACGTCTCGCATCCATCAGATTCTCGCGGCCTTATCAAGGTCAACGGTCAATCTAGACCAGAGGTTCCCAAACTTATTTTGTTTACTGCCCACTTTGAGAATAAATTATTTTTTAACGCCCCCGTTTTTTCACCTATTTAAAAACCACTATAACTTCAAATTAAATTAATCAATTATTGTGAGCTTGTGATGATTAAACATTAATTCTTAACGAGACTTTTACTATAACTCGCAAGAGTTAATTTGATACCTGAGCGCAGTGAGCATACACAACGGCGCTCAGGTCTCAAGTTAACTCTTACGGGCTACACCTGCCAAAGAGAATGATTATTGAAACGCAACTTTATAGTATTCAAACAGAGTATCTTGTATTCAAAATAAAACAAATATATTTATTTATTTATTTATTTATTAGATGGAAAACCAACAGCTATACATAAATGAAGACACAAGTTGAGTATGATACATTAAGCCAATTACAGGTTCTCACGGCTAGAGATATATTAATTTTAAAGAGATCTTAGGGATCACTAGCAGCAGGCACAACAATCAGAAAAATTTAATCCCTAACGCTAAAGGACAATATTGCACACTATCCACCTTTGAAAAAGTCAAGGTTAAGCTGCTTACGCACTGACAAGCTTTTAGTGGTAAACACATCAAACGAGAACTCCTTACACAATAAGTTAAGATCCTTACTCGCTCGCACTAAGTATGAATTACGCCTGTAGTTAGATGAAGAGGAGGGAATGGAGATAGGTGGATTAAATCTTACTGATCTTTGTGGAACATTGAAATACAGTTTATGGAGGAGATCAGGGCAGTCGATTTCATTTGACAATATTTTTAAAAGATATGTGCAATCCGCTATCCTACGACGATTCCTAAGTGGTTGCAGATGGAATTTCTTGCAAAGGTCTAAGTAATTTTCAGAACGATATTGAATACGGAGGCGAAAACACATAAAGCGAAGGAATCTTTTTTGGATACTTTCAATACGGTCTATGTATTTATTGTAACAAGGGTTCCAAATTTGAGACGCATACTCGAGATGACTCCGCACAAATGAGCAATACAAAATCTTTAGGGTTTTCGCTTTCTTAAAGCATCCTGCAAGTCTCATGATAAAGCCGAGGGACTTCGAGGCTTTAGCCACTATATGTTCCACGTGTGTGTTAAATAAAAGCTTAGAATCGTGATAGACTCCTAAGTCACGCACTCCATCGCATCGCTGTAGTAGCTGCCCTTTAAGTATGTAAGTAGTAGGGAGTGGCACACGTCTTCTGGTAAATGATATTACGGATCATTTAGAAGGGTTCAAGTCCAATTTATTGATGCGGCAGTAATCATCTAAACGTGCTAAGTCTGATTGGAGAGCATCCATATCATCCAATGATGAAATTTAAGAAAATATCTTCATATCATCAGCAAAGCAGAGCAAGTTAGAATGGTGAAAACACGAGCCAATGTCGCTCACGTAGATGATAAAAAGTAAAGGACCCATTAGAGAACCCTGAGGAACACCACTGGGAGCCGACACCCAGCTTGAGATGTAGTTACTAACAACGACTGCTTGAGACCTGTTATCCAAATATAAAAAGCTTCGTTTTGAGGATGTCATGATCGATTCTATCAAAAGCTTTGCTATAGTCCGTGTAAACGACATCCACCTGTGCCCCATCATCCATCCTTTCCGTTAGGAAGTCATTAAGCAGAGTCAAGTTAGAAACAGTTGAACGGCTTTTGAGGAACCCATGCTGTGAGGGACTAAAAGACTTACTGAGCGCAGCATACACTTGGTCATAGACCACCCTCTCAAAAATCTTTGCTAATATGCACAGTTTAGAAATTGGCCTATAGTTAACTACTTCACTTTTATGCCCTTTTTTATGCACAGGAGTTATAAAGGCAGACTTCCAGATATGGGGAACAGTACATATTAATAATATTGATATTATCAGAATATTGCGGGATCTTTCATTTCGAAACGGAGCGACCGATTGACATGATTTTTATTTTATATATTCAATAAAACAGGACAGATATATGAACTACGCGGAGAGAAATATTGAACAGAGTTTGAGCAATCTCTTAACTAATATTAGTTGATGTTCACAAGTAGTAGTTGAGAGTCGAGAGCTCATGCAGTCTTCTTCTCTTGTCTAAGAGGCCTCCTAGCTAAATGAAATTACAAATCACCCCCAAGCCTCTACACAAAGCCCCCATTTTTATTCTGGGTCTCTTACCGCCTCCCTTTAGGCCTGCAGCGCCCACAAGGGGGCGTTATCGCCCACTTTGGGAAAGGCTGATCTAGACCTAGAGTGAGACCTTTCAACATTGCGTTTTCCGATTTGCGCTCACCATTCCAGAATTTTTCGGCCTCAACGGCCATGCGACTCAACTTCATATATTTGGCAGTAAAATAATGATAATTCTCTAAATTCACGAACAGCCTTGGTTTTTTTTATTCAACGACTAAAAGATACATTTTTATTCACAGGTTTAGAGCCAATGCATGAGAACCCGAACTATCTAATAGCAACCATGCTGTTTGCTGCAGGAGTCATCTTCACCGTTTATGTTCCAGCCAATATCACGGCCTTTCTCATAGTAGTCACTGGTTTTATCGAGGCCCAAATGTTGTCACTAACTGAAGAACTACTAAATCTTTGGGAAGATGCTGAAGAACATTACTACAAAACAAAACAGTCTACTAGTATATTAGACAGCAACAAAAAAGAAGATGGTCTCAAAAATAAAAGTATTAATGATTACGTAGACAAACATCTCAAGGATATAATAAGAACCCACGCAAGAAATATTAACTTACTGCATAAAGTTGAGCAGGTGTTCAGGGGAGCTATAGCGTTAGAGTTCTTTTTACTAGTAGTTGGTCTTATAGCAGAACTACTAGGAGGACTGGAAAACACATACATGGAGATACCATTCGCTCTGATGCAGGTTGGTATGGATTGCTTTACAGGACAACGCATCATGGATGCAAGCGTCAAATTCGAGAGAGCTGTTTACGACTGTAAATGGGAGAACTATAATTTGTCCAACATGAAGATCATACCGACGATGCTGCAGAGTTCTCAGAAGACGATGAAGCTGTCTGCTGGCGGTATCATCATGTTGAGTTCCAGCTGTTTGATGCAGGTCATCAGGTCTATATACTCGGCTTATACGACGCTGAGGTCGACGATGAAGTAGATGTATAGAAAGATAACTGACTAGATTAGAAAAAAAAACGAAGACTACTAGTTACTTAGTTAGTACTAGTTTTATTAGAATAGATGCTTTTTACAGACTGATACTCATGAAGGTATAGTCTTATATACATAATATAGATGAGCTTTAGAAGAATATTTAAAATAAGAAATGTTTAGCACTGATACGGAAAAGGTGAAAATAAAAGTCGGTGATGAGAATGTAGGTATATGAACAGGACAGGACATACCTTTAACAAATATCAAGCAACATCAAGGTAAAAACAAATTACTTCGCAACAATTGTGTGACTGACACATCGATCAATACAGTCACCTTATTACTCTGAAAAACAAACAACAGCTGCAAACTGAAAAATAAATTAAGTTTGCGAATCACAATAATTGATACATTTTAAATACTTGGCAAGGAATGAATTCATTTGTTTTACATTTATTATTTACATTGAGAAATTATTTTAGGATTGTCTACCGATTCAACCATATACTGATTTCGAATTAAGAATCGCCTAATTTATAATCCGTTAAAAGTAATGGTATGTTTCTGGATATACCAACGATTCTAAAGATCGAGACCGATGAGATTTGGAGAACCTGAATTTAGTCTAGGTATGCTAAACATGAGGGAGTCAATCCGCAAGTTCGGCTTGGAGTACCTTGAGCTACCGGACATGGTGTCGAACATCTCTGCCATGCTTAGGGTGCTGACGCTTAACATTGATAGCAGGAATAAGAAACGTATGTATGCTTTGTATTTGAACGATTTTTTGCCAAGTAGTATAAATAGGTTATAAATATAGTAGAAAAGTTATTTGAGATATATCGTGTCACTGAGCCAGATGACAGAATTAATGTTCATTAGAATTAATATTTGTGATATTTACCATGTATATTTGGTTTTAAGTGTTTTTGAGTTTGGATGATTGTGACCATGGTATAATAATATACTCCGTATACTTCGCCTGGTATTCTCTTTACAGGATGGCCTAAGACTACGTCACGATAAGTGTTACCATTGATTGTCCTTTTCAGAAAATGTAGGTTATTTCCATCTAGTTAACTTATCTATTTGTAACTCATGTGATTTTTATATTTGGTTTTAATTTAATTTATATATTGAATTATTGGTTCATAATTGCTTTATTAAGTTAAAAAATGCATTTTGCTCGGGTAATTCAATCATACACAGTGGCAACACATCGAATTGACAAGTGTCATACTGACAACTCTCCATTTCATCGCTATTGTCGTGTCGCTCACACCTACAGCGTTGTTTCGCTCGGTGAGCAAAATACTGTGGCTCCCAAACATTTTTGTGGTGCACCCGTAAACTGTGAAAATACACAAGAAAACATTGTTAATTGTTCCGTACTAAACTGTAAAAACAGAAGTATAAAAGGCGGTGTAATAAGGTTTTTTTTTTCACAACGAAGAGACGCTACCATATGCGTGACTTCAATATTGTAATTAACTTCAGCTAAAAGAACTGGTATGTGCCTTTCTAGATATTATTTCATTTATCTACGCGTTGTAAATTCCATATATTAAGGCATAGCTGTGTCAATACGGCTGTACGCCCGAACTTAACCTAACCTAATTAGTTTTGACTTATTTTAGTCAAGTCAAGTTTTGTGGGTTTTCGTCCCGAACTAATTTAAGTTGGTCCATTTTATCACTTTCGTACAGACAGACAGGCGCAGCGTGTGGCTTTTACAACAATTTGTTTTGTCAGAGACATTGTTTAACTAGATCTCAGATCAAATAAAAAGTCAAGATGGAACTTTGCAATCAACAAGGTGACGCCGGTTAAAACTACACCTACAATAGTTATACATACTCAATTACACGTACAACGAAACTATGCCTTAGCTTGTCAGTGGAGCTCTCAGATTATTTAAAAAACTCGACAGACAAGCTAAGGCGTAGTTTCATTCCGTGTCTCAGTAGCCATGGCTTGGTCACCTACGGTGAAGCGAAGAGGTACCCGAGGAGGGGCCGCTCGTCAGGGCTTTTTCCGATTAAGCCGACGACGTAGCGGCCAACAAGTAGGTTGCGGTTCCGCTTGGTAACAAGCGACATCGCATCTGAGGCTCGCTCGATATCGTATGGAGCGTCCCATACGATATCGCAGCTGTGGGTTGGAGACCGCGGTGGGAGAGGAGTGCCGGTATTTCGTTGCGCCGCTCTACCTACCTTCCGTGGCCTGGACGGGGTCGCCACCGTCCGATTGCGGATGAGGTGGGGCCGCAGGAGAGGTCCCTATCGCCTGCCGAAAAGTGATAGGTGGCGGGGCCACTGACCTGTCCCGTCACAGGAGGGCCAAGGGTGCCATACACTGGGCCGTCTGGCGCCCATGTGCTGGTTTGTTCCCTGGGGTGGTCACGGCGTGCAATATGTTCTGGTGCGCTGGAGATGGGTGGTACACCCCTAAGGAGGTTCCGGTGACGGATGGCCGCGGCGGGTTCGCGGTGAGTGCTAACGCGTGCCCGTGTTCCCGCCATAAGCGGCACAGGAGGACACCGTGGAGTTTTAGTGGGTTGGAGTCCCACATAACTGCGCTATCTACCCGTGGTAGCATAGCATGCATGAGCATTTTCCCAGGCTAAAAAAAATAAAATTAGTAGCGATGCCTTTGATTGGTTTTTTTTGTTTCGCGGGGAATATTGATTTACCCTTGCAAAGAATTGATCAGGGTTGCTGATATAATGGAGAAATAATTTAATCAATACCACGGTCAAACGTTGCACAATGAAAAATTCATTTTATATTTGACCCGGATTGTTCATGGACTTTTAATTCATTATGAGGTATTACTCTGTTTAGTTCAAACAAGAACTATCTACGAGTCATCATCATCTTCCTGCCCATGCCCCATGTCATTTGGGGTCGGCGCAACACATTTTCTTCTTTCATACCGTCCTGTCCTCTGTCACGCCATCACTGACTCCCTTTTCTTTCATATCACTCCTCACACAGTCTATTCATCTTTTCTTTAGCCGTCCCATCCCTCTCCATCCATCCACATTCATAACTCTTTTAGTAACATGCGTTTCTTCCCTCCTCATCACATGACCATACCAGGATAAACGGTTTCCTTTCAACTTTTCTGTCACTGGCGCCACTTTCAAACTACCTCTAATATACTCATTTCTCACTTCATCCATTCTCGTCACTTCGCACATCCATCTCAACATTCTCATTTCATTATATCTACGCGTAAGGAAAAGAAATAAAACCATAATTTGCAATCAATTAAAAAAGAAGCAAAGTAAAAAAATAAAAAGGTATCAAATATGTCGACTTATTAAAAATTATAAAAATTTAGTACCTATAATATTGTATTATTTTATCTTTATCGCCACAAAAAAAGTTTAAGAACCGCAACGCTATTGATGACGTAGTCTTAGGCCAATCACGTGACCCAGCTGTCACGGGAAGAGACTACCATGTCTTATTGTACCATGATCACAGAGTACTTTTATTATATAGACCACGATTGTGACCATGTCAGCTTAAAAACTTATATATTATTAACGTTCTGTCTTCTGGCTCAGTGTTAATTGCAGGTGCAAACAAGAAGTTTATATTAAATATTAAAAGGTCTGTTATTTAAAACACCGATCTTTTTACGGCAAGCACCTGCAATGAATTACAGACACAGGTGCTGTCTTGTCTCGAGGTGGAAACGACGAACGGAAATGTTTCCACCTTGGACATAAAATATAATCCATCGATCAATTGAAGTCAATTGGTGCGGTAGCTTCGATTTCTTGTACCAAGAACTGTCCATCGACGTCTAGTAAGCCATTCTAAATTCATTCATTGACGTCAATTGATTTGGCATTTTTGTATCCTTAAAGTATTTCGAAGCTCGAAAATGTTTAATAAAATCCTTGGTTTCGTTTTCCTTCACTTTTTTGATGATGATAATCACCTGCACATCTGCAGGTATTCCAATAATCTGTTACATCATAGCGGCGATTCCGTTTATCAACTACATCTACGTGTACGTATTCTGTGGTGTCTGGTTTACCATCTGGCACTGCTACCAGACCGGTGACTTGACGGCCGCCATGGTCGCCTTCTCCCTCAACTGCACCAGCGAAGTCGCGGTCATCAAGCTGTTCTATATGATCTTTCATGAGTAAGTTAATATTTATGTAAATGTTTTTTTGTGTGGTTTCTGTCAATGATAACATGGGGCCATATTTTGATTTTGACTTGTTGGAGACATTACGCACGACACAGTTGAGATAGCACCATGCCTTTTACGCAACTGAATGTTATATACCTATTCTATTTTTGAGATGACGATGCTCTTATATCAGCATAGCCCTACGAATACATTAAAAAGGTGTTTTCTTTTAACCCTTCAATTCATCTCAGTATATCACCAGGTTATACTTACAAGAATATACGAGTCTTATTGCATTCTTAATTACATCTTATTTTTCAGACGAAAATTTCAGAAACTGATAGACAGATTTCTAGTCTGTGATTCTCGAACAGCCAAAGGGAGCAGATTTTCAAAGAACATGAGGAAGGCTCTAAGAATCGTCAAAATGCGTGCTATCATCTATTGGATGGTGCTTAACGTGAACGGTTTGCTATATGTGATCCAACCAATTGTTACCCCTGGACGCCATCTGACCGTGGATGCGTACATCATTCTCGGTAAGTGGTAAAATAAAATTAGGTACTTGAATATTTGTCTAGGATAGGTGAATTCATACGTTGTTCAAAACCATATGTTTTCACGATATCAGTTTCATAATCCACCAAGGCTTGTATCCAATAATAATAGAATTATTAAACACGTTTTAACCAGTATGATAATAATTTTGCCTTTTAGGTCTCCAGCCGATGCATAAATCTCCAAACTTCGAAATAGCCTCAACAATGACAGGAATGGCCGTGATATTCATCTGCTTCACAGTGGCGAACGTTTCTGGCTTCCTGATCCTCATAATTGGGTATATAGAAGCCCAAATGTTGTCCCTTAGTGAAGAAATGACACAACTTTGGGCAGACGCTAATAAACATTACCAAAAAACGATGAATGAATTGAGTAATTTTGAATCAATATATTTGGAATATAAAGTCTTCAATCTTGTAAAAGAAACAGAAATCGTAAATGAGTATGTGAAGGAACACTTAAAATATATAATAGACAGACATGCGGTTAATGTAAGCCTTGTACAAGAAATTGAAGATGTGATGAGAGGTCCAAACGCTGTGGGATTCTTGTGTTTAATCGTAGGACTTATAGCAGAATTGCTTGGTGGGTTGAAAAATACGATGTTGCAGGTTCCTTTCACACTGACCCAACTAGGAATGGATTGTTATTTGGGACAGAAGATAATTGATGCGAATATAAAATTCGAAAGGGCCGTGTATGATTGTAAATGGGAGAATTTTGACCAGAATAACAAGAAGATAGTATTGGTGATGCTTCAGAACTCGCAAAAGACTATGACATTGTCAGCAGGTGGAATGGCGACGCTGAGCTTTAGTTACTTCATGAACATTATTAGATCGACGTATTCTGCTTATAATACGTTGGGGTCGATGGTTTAGAGCAGCCATTGCTTATCTTTAGCGTAGGCATAACTGTTGAAGTCAATATACTGTTAAGGTCAGAACAACTATTTCATTTTAGAATAGAATAGCCAGTCGTAGACATATAAAATTCTGTGTGTCGACACAGAATTTTTCTGATAATATCAGAGCTTCGTACGATTGGCCCAGTAAGGCCTCGGTCTCGAATTCCGCGGGCAGCGGGGCGGCGGCGGCAGCGGAGCGGGAGCGGCAGGATCTTATGCGTATCGTCAAATGGACCGGGTCTCGAAAACAGCGGCGCGGGAGCGGCGCGGCGGGAGCTCTCCCGCGCCGCCGCCGCTGCCGCTCCGCCGCCCGCAAAATTCGAGACCGAGGCCTGATTCGGGCTGAGTTTTATTTTTGGCGGAATAAAAATCCGTAGAGGATTATGGGACCGGATCTCATGGATGTCTACTTATATAAGCCCCTGCTTTGTGCAAATGTTTTGTTCAGAAGTTTAAATTCAAATGTTATATGAAATATTCCTTTTTAAAAATGCAGACTATAACAATTCCTCTAAAGCACTTTGAATAGAAATAGTTTGTAAGGAAGGCTTGCAAAACAAACAAGATATTCTTGTAACTTCTTCTTAGTCGTTATGCTCTTGACAAAGAGGTCGTGGTCGTCATGAAGTATTGGTAGTATATGTGGCATGTAATGCGTCTCATAATGTCTCGCAACCTTTCCCGATTAGAAGTCATCCTGTAGTGTAGTGCGCGTATATACGTGCACGGGACCGCCCACAACTGACTTGATCTGGTCGGTCAAACGCATGGGTTACCTACCACGCGGTCTAGTGCCTTCCACCTTTCCTTGGACGACTAACCGCTCCATGGACTGACTGTATCGCCTTGAAACATGTCCGAAGAAAGTGAGTATTCGGGACTGTACTATTGCGGACAGGCGCTCCACATTAAGGAGTTCTTGGAGTATCGAGACATTTGTGCGGAACTTTCCACATCGCCAGAGCGTCTATCTTTTTTCATTCCACCTCCCGCAACGACCACGTTTCTGCAGCATAGAGTTACATTCTTGTAACAGGGTACGTAATTTAGGCTGAACCCTAAAGGCATCGGGCCCACATCCTGGCAGATACGTACCGCCGCCATGCGGTCGTATCTGCTACGACGTTGACGGACACTCGTACAAACACACTAAGTAGGTCTAAACAAGCGATGGCATGACCCATGGTGACTGCACCGTCGATGGCTAGTGTGTTTATAATAGTGTCATTCTCTGTTGCTATTGAAATGCCTCGTGGTCTATCTCATACACAGTGGTGGATTACCATACCAGAAAGCTGAGTAGGATGGAGCCTAGGGCAGCAGATTTTAGTTGGTGGCAAATCTGGGCATTTTTTTTGTCTTATGGGAATAAAAAATACATTATCAAATACCTAAATGTTATTAAGTCCACACGGCAAGCATGCGATGAGCGCCTCGCAATATCTGTATCCGCCTTAATAATATGTTTCACCATATAAATATATTTTGTACTACGTATTTGCATAGTCATATTTCGGTTGCGGTGCGGGAACGAATGACAGCGCAGCGCGGGAGCCGAAGCGCCAAGCGAGGTCCTATAAGTACTTATGTTGTAGGCATATGTTTTGATTTCAAAAGACATGCTTTTGAATTTGGAAAAACTGAAAACAGCGGTAATGATTGTTGTGTGGAATGCTTTTTTGGAAGGAATAAACTAAATTAAAGTTCAGACTTCTTCCGTAGATTTGATCACTGTTGTCGATCATTACGAATCACTCTGAAGTTTTCGTAGCTGAACGAAAGAATTTAAAGCATGTCGAAGAAAAGGCCTTGTAATTAAACGTATAGAAGCAATATACAAAAGAGATGGGGAAAAGACAACTGAAACAAAAAAAAGGATTGGAGAAATACTCGATGTAGAAATTAGAATTACTGCAAGTGACACGTTCAGGATCAACACATTTCTTGTAGATAAACTCGTATCCGAGTTAGAAAAACGGCAGGAATCCTACAATAGATTTAACGAGCAGTTTTCATTTCTAAAGTGGTATTGGACAGGCTATATCTGCTGCATGTCGCAACAGAATTGGGCAAAAGTAACCACTGACTGGATGCCGAATAACAGGAACCGGCGACGCGGTAGGCCCAGAAAGAGATGGCGTGACGAATTAGACATCTACCTGAAGGATTGGCCAGACGTAGCAAGAGACAGAAAAAAATGGAAAGACGGAAGGGAGGCCTTTGCCCTGCAGTGGGACATACCAGGCTCATAATAATAATAATTTTCATTTCTGACAAAAATGAGTGAGTTGTCACCATCGACCCTGACGAAAAATGCCTTAAAGAATTTGGAAAACATTTATCCCAATGTTGGATATAGCAGTTCGGTTTACATGTCTTTATTCTCATTAAATCAATAGTCAATTAGGTACATGAGGTACAATAAAAAAAAATAGCATATAGTAGTAGTAGTGTTATTAGTTTTCCATTGATGTTTACAGAATAGACAGGCAGATAATTTAATAGGGTATTGTTCGTAATGTTTTTAAACTGTAAGTGCAATAAAAATATTTAATAACGTTTATTCGGTAAATAGTACATTTTTTTGTGTAAGCTGTGTTCATATTGTGTAAGTAGTTTTAAGGCATACCTTACCCTATACCTATAGGGCGGTAGTACACGATTGAGTTTTCTTAGATAAGAAATATACCCAGAAACCATTTCTTTTTGTGTAATCTTCAATAAATCGTGTAATCTAGAAATGACACATCAATCCCCTATTTCACAACATAATCATACTAATTACGGAAAAAAGGTGATGTAATGAGGAGGGTAGTGCACAAATCATAAAGTTGCAATTTCATAGACAGTTTTTATTTAAATGCGCTACCCCGAGCAAAACGCCGCGCTAGTCGTTTTTCGTGCAGTTTTTTGGAGCTATCTTCTCGTTATTTAAAAAGAAATATCAACTAATAAAATACATTAAATTTCTACATATTATTGATTCTAAAATGGTAGTTTTTTTATGATGTATATGTTTCACTAATCGCATTTCAACACAACCATAAACATGAGAAATAATGATTGATAGCATGCATCTCCTCGTAAAGAGTTCATTAATTAATGTTTTTACTAACACTAATGGATAGACAAATAAATAACGAACATATTGTAAGTTTTTTTCTTCAATATACCAAAATTCGATTTTATAAAGATTTTATTCCAAAATCTGGGCGTAACTCATGCGCCACCAGTGTGCCGCTATGGCACTAGGAATGTTCACGGCGGTGTTGGTCATCATAAAAGATTGTGAGAATCTATATCGAATTGTAGATAATTGGAGATCAGTCGGGGCGGCAAAATTTGAATAGCCTACTGGCGGCAAATGTGTGAATCCGCAACAGCTCATACATTTTGAAGTCGCTATCGCCGATAAAATATTATTTTGTCTAGAGTCCGAGGTCTTATTGTAGGGTCACTGGACTTAAGCTTTCTCTCTTTTTCAAATCGTATCCGACGTGTATCCAAGTCAGTGTGAAGGTCTCCTCTTTTGAATTTTTCTGGTCTGGGGCTACCTGTACCTAATGAATCTAATCCATGTTAATAGCTTTTCAAAATTGAAAGAAACATATTAATATTTGTCAAAAATGTCGGGTTGCCGCAAGTTTGGCCTACAATACTGTGACTTTTCCTCGTCAATGGAAAACGTCGCGTTATTCATGAAGGCTGTTGCCTTAAAGATTGATGTGCGGGACGGGAAACGTATGTATTTATTTTTCTACTTTGATTCGTCTATTTTTATTGCTTCTGTATTTTTTTTTGCACATATCGGCTGTGGTTAAATACTGGAAGTCTCGTATCTTCGTCGTCATTGAACCTGACGAAGTCTTCGTGTGGGTAATGGGGGTGAGCTTTTTGCCATTAACTGGGTATACATCCAGACTCCGGACTGCTACTCAGAATTTTATATATTAAGACAAAACTGCACCTGTTATTGAA
Organism: Orthosia cruda; assembly: GCA_964057195.1. Taxonomy (NCBI): domain Eukaryota; kingdom Metazoa; phylum Arthropoda; class Insecta; order Lepidoptera; family Noctuidae; genus Orthosia; species Orthosia cruda. The sequence continues at coordinate 31,048,291 of OZ059843.1, read as the reverse complement.
ACCAGGACACTTACGACACATTCCACATCCTTAATGCATTCAGTATTGATGGAACATTTATTCCAAACAGTATAAAAAAACTGGTGTAAGCCTTTGTAACAATTCTTCCAGCCATCCCAATCTTCTTCTACTTCTCGTCTCATCTGCTAATTCTACGTCTACTTGGTGTCCATGATCTGGTTGGTCTTCTGCCGATGTCACGGCACCGGTGACGTGTTGGCTGCCCTCATCGTCTTCTCTCTGGAAATCACCAGTCAGATCAGCACTGTTAAGTCCTTGTACATTTTGATACATACGTAAGTTCACTAGTTTACTTTCTTCAATTATGGCCGCATGGCGCAGCCGTTGGACACACAATGTAGTAATATTAGGTACCGATTTTATTTACTGGAATAAAGTTTTTCTAATATTCGCATAGGCTACACTACGTGTACCTACCCACGTGCCTAATATGCAAGTTTTCTTTCTTTCTTTATGTTGTGTTGACACGTTGATCAGTTTGATTGAAGTTTTTTTTATCCGAATCAATCAAAGTAAGCATTCTCTACCAATAACATATTTTCACCACTTACTAAACGTACCTACTATGTATTAATGTATTTACGAATAGGAATCCATTCAATTTTAAGCGTTTAGAATAATTAAATAGATAAAAGGTAAATTGAGAAGAATTTTCAGTAGATGAGGACGTATATGTGGCGACGCTTGGGGGAGGTCTATGTCCAGCAGTGGATGTCTTTCGGCTGATATGATGATGATGATGATGAAGGACGTACGAAAAATGGTGTCAGTATGAGGGAATGCAATCTCGCGAGATAGTTTATTAATAACAATACCGCGAGATCTCACCAATTTCGAGATCTCGCGTGATTGGCAGTTTTGTGTGTTTATTCTTGCAAATAATCACAATATTTGAATAAATTTTGAAAACAATAACAAGAATTATAGGTATTATGAAATAAACATTTTTTTTACGATTACTTTAAATAAACTTTTAAGTAGTTAACTTTGACGTATCTAATCAAATAAGAATTGAAATAAACAACCAGTATTCTCTTCTAATATCAAACAAAAGTCTTTAAATAATAAAACAGTTCTTTTATAACAAAACAACACGAAATGAAAAACTAAAATGAAACTCATTAACTAAGTTGAGTTGACTATTAAACTGAGATATTATTATCAATTAAAGAAAACTATACCTACTCAGAGATCTATTAGAAATTAGAGATTAATTAACAAAATATACCAATAAAATTAAAGGCTTGATCAGTTCACATCATACACCATTATTACGAATTATTTTGAAAGTAGCTCCTTAAGAAGCACAACATGTCCAAAGAATCGTCGGCTAAACGGCTGCTTATTTTGCTGGCCAGATAAACAGCCGCTGCAAAGGCCCTTTCGGATTCACTTGCGCTTCGAATGAGACGTTTTTATGCTCGAGTACAATCTCGTTAAAATCTCGAGATCTCGCCCATTTTTCGGCCGAGATCAATCTCGCCAAAAAAGGCCGAGATCTCACTAAAACGAGATTGCATTTCCTAGTCAGAATGCCTGTCATGCGACTCTCATGTGGTACCAAGAACCAGATTCTCAGTTAAATTGCTGCGAACCCTGAGAGAAGCCAAGAAACGAGCCATGGTGTTCTGGGTGGTCATTATAAGGATCGGCACCATGTACTTCATCAAACCCATTCTGCTGCCTGGCAGACATTTCATGGATGATGTGCTTGTTCTTTATGGTGAGTAAATAATATTAATTTATTTAAGGAATGTATTTTTTGGATAGTTTAGACAGTGTCTGGTCAAAAGTACAGTTAAAATATCAACCTCTTGGCTGTAAAACAAACAGCAAATTACTAGAAACTATGGTACCCTGTCAAGAATGAACGGAGTCTTAATAAATTGGCAGTCAAGTAAATGTACCTAAGTCAAAGTCAAAATCAAATATATTTATTCAACTAAGCCTATATATATAAGCAGCACTTTTGAACGCCAAACAATTCAAAATTAAAATTTACAGGTATTAAAAATTTATTCTACCGTGCATTCCGTAAAGTTCTACTGTAACTTTACCGATTACGAGCTACATGAGGAAACCACTTCCAGCACGCAAAGTAGAGCAAGTAGATAAGCAGTTGGTTAAGATGTTGGCTAAGGGCCACCATGCACTGCGTATGGTGGATGAGCCTGAATTAAAAAGAATAATAGACATGGTCTCACACTGCCCCGGTTACCAACTTCCGTCACGTAAAACTTTGACAACTACTCTTTTACCTAAAACCTATGTCAAAGTTTTTCAAAGAATACGGCTACAAATTTCAGAAGCGCCTGCGGTATGCTTAGCCACATACGGTTGGACATCCAGTAGCAATGAGAGCTACATAGCTGTTACAGCTCATTTAATTAACTCCGAAACTACATTGTGTTCCGTTTTGCTTGGATGCATAAATTATAATGAACGTCACATGAGCGCGAACTTAGTCGCTTTTTTAAGGCAAATGGCACAAGACTGGGGTATCACTGAAAAAAATTTAAGCATTGTAAGTGATAATGCTGCAAATATATTGGCAGCTATTAGAATGGATAACTGGAGGTCCATCCCTTGCTTTCGCCCATTCTTTAAACTTAATTGTCCACCGCGCCATGAATGATATAAGTGTAAAAGTAAGTGTAATAGTGACAAAGTAAAAGCCATAGTGGAATATTAAAAAAAAAGCACCGCGGATTTAGTGAAACTTCACGAAATAGAGAAGCAAATGGGTCTTCCAGTGCTGAAATTAAAACAGGAATGTCCAATACGGTGGAATTCATGTTATGACATGTTGGACAGACTTTTGAAACTAAAAGATGCTGTAATAAACACATTGGCACTTTTAAAAAGCGATCTCTCTCTACAGTCTCGGGAATGGGAAATTATTGAAAAGGTTGTACACATACTGAAACCTTTCTATGAAGTTACCACAGAAATTAGTGCAGAGAAAAATGTTACATTGTCTAAAGTTTTAGTGTTTGTTCAACTGTTATCCAAACACGTGACCCGTATGTTGGCAGTATCATATGATCATATAGAAGTAAAAAAAATAGTTACAACACTACAAGCTCAGCTAAATGATCGGATTCGAGACATCGAAAAAAACTCTGTTTACGCTGAGAGCACTTTACTGGATCCAAGATTTAAAGGGAGAGGTTTCCGGACGCCACAGGCTTTTAAAATAGCTAGTGAGAATTTAAAACGCCGCTTATGTCAAAAAATCATACCTCGTCCTACAGAACCAGCAACTGCTACTACTTCCGGACCTACGCCAAGCACCTCAAATGCTTTGGCTGATACGAAAAGAAAAAGAAAAGAAAGCATTTGGGATGAATTTGACCGTGATTTAAAAACCATTTCGAGGCCGGAAAATCCTGTTGCAGCAGGTATACGAGAGCTTGACAAATACCTCAATGAAGAGTATGTCAGAAGGCATGATGATCCTCTGAAATGGTGGGCTATTCGTAAAGATGTGTTTCCACATCTTTATAAATACATATTAAAAAGATTATGTATACAGGCAACATCTGTTCCTTGTGAACGAATATTCTCGAATGCCGGGCAGGTTTTGAGCCAAAGGAGGACACTTCTGAAACCAAACAAGGTGTCGGAGTTGCTATTTTTACACAGTAACCTTTAACTCTTGATGTAAATATTATGTAAATATATCTTCATTATTTCAAAACAGAATTATATCTAATCAAAGATCAGTGTAAATATTTGAAGTACCTGCGTCGTAAAAACAGGGAGCCGGACGCTCGGTGTCACCACTGCGTCGACTGCCGGGAGGACACGGCGCGGCATACGCTGGAAGAGTGGGCTGCGGAGAGGGAGAGGGAGATTTCATCCGCTAACCCAATCCACAGCAGACGCGCCGGGCGTCGGCGGAGGGCGGACAACGCCCTCTTCCAGCCCCCCTAAATGGGTCCAGGGGCGACGGACGTCCGTCGCCCCCCACACTTCCGGACCCGAGGTGGTGGCGCGAAGTGTTCCACGCGCACCCCTCTTAGACGTCGCGGGGGGAGTCCAACACCTCACTCCCCCCCAACCCGAGATCGTGGCCCACAGAGGTGGGCCGGCACTAGCCGGGGCTTGCGGAAGTATCGTTGTTCCCGCGACCCCCGGTGTAGGTGTGAGACGGAACACCGGGGTGGTTTTTAGTCAGTACGAATCTGACAGACGGGCTGAGGTCCGTAAATTGTTCGAGGGGATCATTGCCACCCGGCTAAATAGCCATTTGCGGGCGGTAGGGCCGGACCTATCTGACACCCAATTCGGTTTCCGACGTGGGCGTTTGACGGTCGATGCGTTGGCCCTACTGAGGGGCCAGGTGCAGGAGGTAGTTGAGGCGGGGGACGGAGTGTTGGCGGTGTCGTTTGACATCGCCAACGCCTTCAACTCCGTGCCCCACTCGACCATATTGGAGGCACTCCGGTACCACGGAGTGCCCCAATATCTGTGGGTGATTCTGGCCAGCTATCTGGAGGACCGTTAGGTCCTCCTCGTGGACAAGACGGCCAGGATCAGGCGTTACGGCGTGGAGTCCGGTGTTCCACAGGGGTCGGTGCTAGGGCCCTTGTGGAACATCGGATTCGACTGGCTCCTGCGGGACACCCTCCTCACGGGCACGAGTGTCATCTGCTATGCGGATGACACTCTCCTCACTGCCCGGGGGAGGGACTTTGGAGAGGCGGCCTGTTTGGCCTCGGATGGCGGATCCTTAGTGGCAGGTAGGATCCGCCAGCTTGGATTGAGGGTAGCGCTGAACAAGACCGAGGCCGTGTTCTTTCACGGACCTCGGCAGCGCTGCCCTCCTGACGCCCACATCGTCGTGGAGGGCGTCCGGATCCCTATCCGGACGCCCTCCAGATGTCGGGGCCCAGATGAAGTATCTGGGCCTCGTGCTAGACAGCAGGTGGCGCTTCGGCTCGCACTTCAGCGGGCTGTCGACGCGCCTGCTGAAAGTCGCGGACGCCCTCTCATGGCTCCTCCCGAACCTGGGGGGGCCCAAGACGCGATACCGGCGCCTCTATCCTCTATCGCATCTTGAAAAGCATGGCCCTCTACGGGGCAACCATCTGGGCGGTCTACCTCCACAGGAGGGAGAATGCAACCGCCATCCGCAGGCCACAAAGGGCCATTGCACAGCGGGTGGCGAGGGCCTACCGCTCAGTGAGTTTCTCGGCGGCGTGCGCTTTGGCCGGCACCCCTCCCTGGGAGCCCAGCCGAAAGACGTCCACTGCTGGACATAGGCCTCCCCCAAGCATCGTCACATTGACCGGTCCCGTGCGTCCCGCATCCAGCGGATCCCCGCAACCTTCACCAGGTCATCGGTCCACATGGTGGGAGGCCTTCCAACGCAACGTCTTTCGGTTCGCAGTCGCCACTCCAGAACCTTTCTGCCCCAACGGCCATCCGTTCTGCGAGCAATGTGCCCTGCCCACTGCCACTTAAGTTTGGGCAATTCTTCGGGCTATGTCGGTAACCCTGGTTCTCTTGCGGATCTCTACATTTCTGATTCGATCACGCAAGGAAACTCCGAGCATAAAATCAAAATCAAAATCAAAATCATTTATTTGCGAAATATGGGTAGTTTTCAGGGTGACATTTTTATAAAAGTTCTTTAGACCATATCCTACCATGGCAGGTGTGCAAAATATTACAATAAATTGAATAAAATATTACATTATTAATTAACAATTGCATCATCTATACATTACATAATATTATTGAAAAATTACATAAGTTTATAATTACATTATTTTCTCATTTAAATAATCATTAACAGAATAATAAGCTTTTTGAATTAAATACTTTTTTAATTGGTTTTTAAATAAATTGAAATTATTAGATTCTTTTATGTACTTAGGTAGCTTATTATATATTCTAGGGCCCATACAAAATGCATTCTTATCAAACATAGCCGTTCTGTGGTTTATTGCACTGAGTGTACTGGCAAGTCTTGCACTTTTTAAAGTTTTATATTTATTTAGGTTAGTTCTTATTTCCAATGCTAGTTCATAGATGTACAATGATGGGAAAGTCAATATTTTTAAATTAATAAAGTGCGGTTTACAAGTTTCAGTTGATTTTAATCCACAAATCGCTCGGATACACTTCTTTTGAGCTTTAAAGATGGTTTCTCTCTCAGTGGCATTCCCCCAGAACATTATACCATATCTAAGTGTAGAACCAACATATGCATGATAAGCGGACAGAAGAGCAGTTTGATTTACAACCTTTCGAAGCATATAAATGGCATATGAATAACGACTTAGTTTTGTACATACTTGTTCAATATGTGTCTTCCATGTCATGTCTGAGTCTATGTGTAATCCTAGAAATTTTGTTGTATTGATTTTGTGTATTTTTATTTGTTCGTAATTTATATTTAAAGTATTTTGTTTTGAATTTCTGTTTTTAAATGTCATTATATATGTCTTAGTTAAATTTATTTTGAGATCATTAAGATTTAACCAGTTAACAATAGATGATAGCGTACAGTTTATGTCATGTTCATGTGTCTTAGGGTCATCGGATATAAATATTGCAGTACTATCATCAGCATACAGAACCATGGGGGTTTTGATTGATTTAGGGAGATCGTTAATATAAATAATAAATAACAAAGGGCCCAGAATACTCCCTTGTGGTACGCCTTTACAGACTCTTATTGGTGTTGATAAATGTTTCTTTTCTACTTTTGTGATATGCGAAATGCTAGATATTTCAGTTTGTTGTTCTCTGTCACTTAGGTATGATTTTATGAGATCTCTAGCATTTCCTCTTATTCCGTACGTTTCCAATTTATTCAACAATACATCATGATTGACGCAGTCGAAGGCTTTTGTCATATCCATATAGAGTGCTGTGACTTCTTTTTTATTATCTATGCCTTTTAGTACCATATTCAAAAAAGTGTACAATGCATTGTTAATTGATTTATTTTTCCTGAAACCCATTTGTTCTTCCGACAGGATGTTGTGTTTTTCGAAGTAATTATATAGATTGCTATAAATAACTTTCTCAAAAACTTTCGATAAGACAGGTATTAGCGATATAGGTCTATAACAATTCATATTTTCTCTATCCTCCTTTTTAAATATTGGTTTGACTATACTCAATTTTAATTTTGATGGGAAGACACCTTCCTCGATACATTTATTAATTATATGAGAGAGTGCTGGTGCTATTAATTCTGCCACTACCTTAAGAACTTTAGTAGTAATGCCATCATAGCCTGTGCTATTGGTGTTTTTAAGTGATTTTATTATTTGGGCGATATTTTTAGGAGTACACGGGCTCATAAAGAGTGAATTTGAATTATTGTATTTAATTGTATAATGCTTTTTATTATTTATGGAATGGTTATTTGGTATTTGAGCCGTGAAGAAATGGTTAAACTCGTTAGCTATAACAGTTGGATCTGTGATGGGTACATCTTCTACATTTATTTTGTATATTTTTTGAATCTCGTGAACATTTGTTTTATAATTATTAATAATCTTCCATGTAGCTTTAGCTTTATTAACTGACGTTTTAATATAGTAATCGTTTTGAGATTTTTGAGTTAATTTAATTATTGTTTTTAATCTTCTATTGTATGCTTTGTATGAAACTTTATGTTGTAGATTAGGTGATTTTCTGTATTTCCATAGTAATTGTCGTTTACGATTAGAACAGACTCTTATACCTTTTGATATCCATTTTGGTCGCCTAGTACCTTTTGATATCCATTTTGGTCGCATAGCCCTCTCCATTGCCCTTTGGGTGACTATAAGCTTTCTGATGAGGCCCATTGTGAGCGACCACGTCTCAGAGCCATAGGTCATAACTGGCAACACACACTGGTCATAGGCTTTCGTCTTGAGATACTGTGGTAAGTTGGACGTGAAGATACCGTGAAATTTCCCGAACGCTGCCCAGCCGAGGCGGATTCGACGGTTGACCTCATTCTCGAAGTTGGCCCTACCCGACTGGATCGTTTGTCCCAGGTAGACATAGTCATCCACAACTTCGAGTGTAGAGTCTCCGACCCTGATAGGAGTGGGTGTAAAATGGGCATTCAACATCACCTTGGTTTTGTCCATGTTCATCCTAAGACCTACTCTTTCGGAAGCTCTACTGAGGTCATCGAGCATTGTATTGAGGTCCTCCATAGTCTCAGCCATGACTACTATATCGTCGGCAAACCGAAGATGAGTGATGTACACGCCATTGAGAACCCTGAAGATATCCTCCAGTGCAGCGGTGAACAGTTTCGGAGATATGCCTCACACCTCGCTGCAGAAATACAGGTTCCGAGGTCTGATCCTGAAGTCGAACTGACATGGTGGCGTTTTTGTACAAACACCTCGATGTACCGGTAGTCAATTTGGCACCGTTGGAGAGACTGCAGCACAGCCCAAGTTTCGATCGAATCAAAGGCTTTCTCGTAATCCACAAACGCTAAACAGAGAGGCAGGTTGTACTTTTCGGTCTTCTGTATAACCTGCCGCAGCGTATGTATATGGTCTACGGTGTTAAAGTCTTTACGGAAACCGGCTTGTTCAGGAGGCTGGAAATCGTCAAAACTGCGCGCGAGACGATTCGTGATGACTCTTGAAAACAGCTTGTAGACATGGCTAAGAAGTGAGATGGGCTGACCCTTCTTGAAGAAGAGTACCACCACACCCCTGCACCATGCCTGTGGCGTTTTGCCCTCGAGTATGAGGGAATCAAGCAGCTTCTGAAGGGCCATAAGGACCGGTTTTCCACCCGCCTTCAGGAGTTCGGTTGTAATTCCGTCTTCACCCGGCGCCTTGTTGTTTTTAAGCTGTTTAAGAGCCATCCTAATCTCATACAGGCTGACGTCCGGAATGTCTTCGGTATAGTGTCGGGTCAATCTAGCTCTAGGGTCTTTTGCTAGATTCGCGACGGGTTTACTGGTTGACGTGTACAACTGCCCATAGAATCTCTCGATCTCTCTCAAAAGCTCCGGTTTGGCGGATACGATCCCGCCATCGTCGATCTTCAGTTTCGTGAGCTGGCTCTGCCCAATAGTCAGATCTCTTGCAAAGACCTTGGAACCCTTATTCCGCTCAATCGCGTCTTTAATACGCTTGGTATTAAAGCGGCGGAGATCGCTTTTCAAGGACTTTGAGATCCGTCTATTGAGCTGCCGGTATTTCAACGCATCGTCTGAAGAGTGCAGGATCATCACACGCCTCTCCTTCATGAGTTTGAGAGTAGGATCAGAGAGCTTTTTGTTTATATCTGTACGGCAGGTCTTGGAAAACTTAGACCCAACCGTATGGACAGCTTCCACGAACCGCTGAACCGAATCGCTGTTTTCGTCCACGGAGCTTCCTAGGCATTCCAAACGATTCTGTAGTTCGAGCTGAAAGCTCTCGGGGTTTTGGATCTGGATCTGTGCTGGAAGGAGCGTAGACTTCATCAGTCGAGACCTTTCAAGCTTGATATTAATGTTCAATGTGCCTCTCACCATGCGGTGATCGCTCGCGGTTTTCACCGAATTAATCACAGAGACATCATTGAACATTTGCTTCTTGGTTGACATGATGAAGTCGATCTCGTTTTTAGTTACACCATCAGGGCTTTGCCAGGTCTACTTCCTGTGCTCACGCTTTCTGAAGAAGGAGTTCATCATATAGAGGCCCTCCTTCTCCATAAAACTGGCCAGTAGGTGACCCCGGTGGTTCCGATGTCCAACTCCAAATTGGCCCACTTGCAGCTCATCCTCGTCTCGTTTGCCCAGTTTCGCGTTGAAGTACCCCATGACAACGGTGAAGTGAGTTTTGAAACCATGCATGGCACTAGAAATATCCTCATACATGGTCTCTACCTCGAGATTTTAAATATAAAAGTTAAATAGTAATCTAAACTTAAAAACATAGTAAAAAATATATATTTTATGCATAAATTAATTAAAGTCTCCACAAATTTCGGGTTGTATCATATTTAGTGGTATCTAATGAAGTTTTTGAATAACCAAAGTCGAAGTTTCGTGCCAATTGTGTTTGTTTACTTTTTATTTTATACGAATATCACCTACCTACCCATATGTAAAAACGATTACATTATGTCAATTATGTTTATAAAGATATAAAGCAAAAACAAAATAAAAAAAACAAACAGGTAAACAACAATAACAAACACCGGTCCTCTGACACGTAATATTCATTATTGCTTTATTTATGCTCAAAACTTCCAAATCGTCCATCAGGTAGGTATATTATCGAAATCAGCCGTTTTTACTCATGACTAAATAAAATTTGCTGTTATAAATAATATTTTTGCACAAATTTTCGGATATCATTACAATTGGGTTGTTGAATTAAAAAAAAATACGATTTTAAAATTTATTTTGAAACTTTACCTATCATAAATTATATTGTCTTTGCAAAAATCTCTTAAATATTTTTTTCAATTTATTATAAGCAATTGCAAATCAATCAAATTTTCAAAAGAAGCACCTCTCTACGAACGGGCCATGATTGGTCGAAATGTTGGTGACGTCATAACCTTCAAGTAATTTTGTACTACAGTGTCAACTACACGTGAATTGACTAAAATATCCGAAAATTTGTGCAAAAATATTATTTATAACAGCAAATTTTATTTAGTCATGTGTGTTAAAGAATTCTTAAAGGCTGATTTCGGTAATATACCCACCTGATGGCCGATTTGGCAGTTTTGAGCATAAATAAAGTAGTGGTAATGAATATTACGTGTTAGTGGACCGGTGTTTGTTATTGTTGTTTACCAGGTACATTTAGAAACAGAATTGTCAGAACGTAATCGTTTTCACATATGGGTAGGTGATATTAGTGTAAAATAAATAGTAAACAAACGTGATTGGCGCGAAACTTCGACTTTGGATATCAAAAAACAGCCTTTATTTATATTTATTTTTTGCACAAAATCCTTAAAATGTTCGGTAATTCCCATTATTTACATATCTCTTAATAATATTAAACACTAATATCTATATTATATATTTACAAACAATAAAACTTTGTAGAACAAAAACGTGAAAATATTAACTTGGTAGATTTTTTTACACTAATTCTTCAGTAAATATCTCTTAAATGCGTTGACCGATTTTCACAATACAAAAAGAAATATTAGCTTTACGCCTATATCTATCATTGGAGAATAATATAATGAATATATCTCCATAAACGAAAATCATGTTTTCAAGTTACGTAATTATACAACAATGTCAACTTTGCAAGAAAGTTTCCATAAAAAAATACTTATCTCAGTCTGTAATGATCAAAGTAAGATATTAATATGAATCTTATACTAAATTAGAACAACATAACATAATAATTAACACATTATAGTTGGAATCTAGTAAGACATAGAACATTTCTCAAAACTTTAGTAGGTATAGATTGCTAAGTACTTGGCTGTTGCGCGATTCACTTATAATGGGGATTTTTTTATAATATTTGTACATAATGGTATGAAGCAAGCACGATAACATTTAAGGATCAATATTTTTGATCAATATATTTGATTTTCATCAATATATTGACGATAATAACAAGATTGAATCGGTTAAAAGTCAAAACAATGTATCAGCTATGTGCTACAATGAGTAAAAATTAACGTTGTGACGTCACACGGGCTCGGGTTTGTTCGGGAACTGTCGAGGTGTTTTCGGTACTGGATTCAAGTTTTTTTTTATATTCTATAGGCTCGCGCTTGACCACTAGATAGTGATGGTAAGCGATGATGTGGTCGACGGTGATTTGGATATTACTATGTAATTAAAGCGAAAAAAAAAACTAAACAGATTGTTTTGTATATAAACTTATGTATGATCTTTCCATTTTTAACAAAAAAAAAATTGGTTCATCAAACCAATTCACGTGCAGTTGACACTGTACTATCGTGAAATTCCTTATGCATTATGACGTCACCAACATGGCGACCAATCGTGCCCCGTTCGTAGTATAGAAGAACTGCAGGAACTACTCCAATAAAACTCGCTGGTTCTCACTTATCTGGTTTATTTGCCGAGACTCCCTCGTAACACGGTTGGTAACCGACAGACCATTCAAAATAGCGCGCTACACAAGAAAACAAAAAACAGGAAGTAAGTGTAGCGCGCCAACTTGGCGGAAACAGTCAACAATTTATTTAAGACATGTCATGTTAACAACCTAAACAGTTCTTACAAACTCTAAATTCTCCAAACAGTTTGATATAATATTACACCATAACACAGGAATTAATTACTACACAACTCTTAGTATTATATAGCAAAACAAATAGATCAGCAAATCCAACTAGCGCCATCTGCAATATGCGACGACGGTCATCCCTAACGTCAAAATGACCGTCGTCACATCCGCAATGCAATCACAAACAGATTAATAACTAACTATCCAGAAATCACCAATCTTATTATAATCCTTAAGCTCTAACACAAAAAATGAAAGGAACAATTAATGCGTTGCTGGAGATGTAAATAAATATTTAACAAAACAAATGGGTTAAGCGAATCTTACTAACGCCATCTAGTGATATTGAACGACAGTCATTCCTAACGTCAAATAACTGTCGTCTTACCCTCGCAAATAGATTAACAAGAACGCAAACGTCAAACATATATCTTAATAAAATAACTAAACTAACATTCGGCCATCCGCATAACTCACGCGTCCTCGCGTAGTGATAATTTAGTGCCTTTTACTTAATAAAACAAAAAAAGAAACAATTGTATAAAACAATTGTACAATAACTACTACAAGTAATTGAAAACCAGCTAAGAACATAGCACTGTATCTCATATACATATCTTATACTTTACTTTTATGTATTCAGGGGTCGAGTCCATCTGTCTCTTACCCGAATAATATGAACAGCTAAGTATATCCAACTGTATACACAAAACAACGTGTTCAAGGGTAGAGTCCATCTGTCTCTACCCCAAACAGCTAAGTACATACAACTGTATATACCTACCAAATACTTTACTAGTAGTGGTACAAGTCTCTTACCTTGAAACCGCTAGGGCGGTACAAGTCACTTACCTTGAAACCACTAGGGCGGTACAAGTCTACTGACTTGAAACCACCGAGACAAAACAACGTGTTCAAGGGTCGAATCCATCTGTCTCTTCCCCAACCAGCTAAGTACATACAACTGTATATACCTACCAAATACTTTACTAGTGGTGGTACAAGTCTCTTACCTTGAAACCGCTAGGTCGGTACAAGTCTCTTACCTTGAAACCACTAGGGCGGTACAAGTCTCTACTCTCTTGAAAACATCAAGACAACACAACATGTTCAAGGGTCGAGTCCATCTGTGTCTTCCCCAACCAGCTAAGTACATACAACTGTATATACTTACCAAATACTTTACTAGTGGTGGTACAAGTCTCTTACCTTGAAACCACTAGGGCTGTACAAGTCTCTACTCTCTTGAAAACATCAAGACAAAACAACGTGTTCAAGGGTCGAGTCCATCTGTGTCTTCCCCAACCAGCTAAGTACATACAACTGTATATACCTACCAAATACTTTACTAGTGGTGGTACAAGTCTCTTACCTTGAAACCACTAGGGCGGTACAAGTCTACTAATTTGAAACCACCAAGACAAAACAACGTGTTCAAGGGTCGAGTCCATCTGTCTCTTCCCCAACCAGCTAAGTACATACAGCTGTATTTCCAAAACAACGTGTTTAAGGATAGAGTCCATCTGTCTCTACTCCAAACAGCTAAGTACATACAACTGTATATACCTACCAAATACTTTACTGGTGGTGGTACAAGTCTCTTACCTTGAAACCGCTAGGGCGGTACAAGTCTCTTACCTTGAAACCACTAGGGCGGTACAAGTCTCTACTACCTTGAAACCGCCAAAATGTACGATACCAACATCTGCCTCTGCCCCGAACAATCTATTTAAAATAACAACAACTAAAATTTCATAATAGTCTCATCTCACAACCACGATTTATTCATTAACCTCTTCTCGTATTTGTGTAATCTTAACCTCTGAATATGGATCACCATCATCAATAGAAGCTTTAACCCTACCTTCCGTTATACCAGTTAAACTAAATCCGAAAATAACTTGAGCGGTATTTTACCTATGCCTTTATTAATTGTGTTATTTAGGCCTAGCTGAACATTGGGCACTTGTACATCCCATTTTCTTTCGTCCGTCGTTTCGTTAGTGCAGTCGTGATGAAATAATTTACACAAAGTAAAGCGCCTGCCTGGGTTCAAATCCAAAACCTACGACACGTAAGTCGGGACCGTTACCACTGGGCCACCACTGCTCTTAATCTCTCTTGAAACCTTAATAAGACACGCTAATAAGGAATAAAGTGAAGCAATAAATGCTGTTTCTCTTGATTACAAATTCTATTTTTGCGATATGGTTATTTCAGCTATCATTCTTCCGTGTCTCATTTATGGTTGTCAAACCGGGCCATTCACTCAAAAACCTGAGCATAAACTAAGAGTATTTCAAAGAAGCATGCTGGGCTGGGACTATGGTTAAGAGACAAATGGAAAGCTAAAACAATTAGAAACATAACCAAGGTGGCAGATGTGAGAGTAAAAACAAGAACACTGAAATGGATATGGACGGGACACGTGTGGAGAACAAAAACAGAGAAATTGACTAGAACAGTACCCAAGAAATGGAAAGAGACATAGAGGAAGACAGATAAAGATATGGTAGAACGACTTGCCAAAGGAATGGAGAAGAATAGCACTAAACCGAAACACGTGGAGGGAATTAGAGGCAGCCTATGTCAATAGACAACTTGATCTGATAGCTGATAGATAAATCTTATCATGCTAAAAATTAATTTGGCCCCACGTTGGGCGCCAATTGTAAGGTAGAATTTTACCCTACTCACCAGCGAACTCAGAGGTAGGTGATCAGCATGAGACAGTTGCAAGGATGGTTTCGCATGAAGTTAGTTGTCGCATTTTAGGTTTACGCTCATGATTAATAAAAAAATAATGAGATTAATTATTTCCGGCAATGCCACAACTAAGGGGGTAAGAAGGGGGTTGAAAGTTTGTATGTATATTTCTACAGTTTGTATGTAATGTTGGACACTTGCAATTTTAGATTTACGCTCTTGGTTGATAAAAAGAAATCAGTTATTTATTGGTTTTTGGAAATTGTACACCCACGGTAAAAGTGGGTCGAAAGTTTGCATGTAATTTCTACAGTTTGTAAGTCGGACACGTGAATTTTAGATTTAAGCACATGGTTCATAAAAAGAATTCGTGTGTTTATTAGTTTTTGGAAACTCTACCCCTAAAGGGATAAAATAGGGGTTGATACTTTATATGACATTTCTTCGGTTTCCAAGGTTTATATCTGAAATCGTTAGTTTACGCTCTTTAATAATAAAAAAACTATGAGTTTAATTATTTTCGGGCATGCCATCCCTAAGGGGGTTGAAAATTTGTATGAAATTTCTACATTTTGTAAGTTGGACACGCGAGATATTAGATTTACGTGTATAATCATAGATAAGTCTATGGTAAAGCCTGTTTAAATATGAATGATTCGCTAGCCTTTCGGGTAATTAGGCTTAGGTGATTATCAAATCAATCCAACGAAGACTCAAGTGATGGTTGTTGGTAGTACCCGGACTGTCTCTAGGATCGATTGGTCGACCCTTCCCCAGGTTTCTTTAAATAATACCATTATCCCTTTAAATCACATTGTAAAGAACTTGGGGATTTATATCGACAGCACTCTATCCTGGACCAAACAACTGCAGGAAGTCAGTGGAAAACTGTTTGCGTCTGCGGGCTCCCTAAGACGGCTTCGTAATTTTCTTCCCATAACCACTAAAATTGCGATTGCACAATCTCTTCTTCTCCCTATCTTAGACTATGCTGATGCCAGCTATCTTGATCTCACCCAAGACCAATTGGATAAGCTTGAGCGACTTCAAAATCTCTGTATCAGGTTCATATTTGGCTTGCGTAAATATGATCACGTTTCTGAATTTCGTACTAAGCTCAAATGGCTTCCTATTCGACTTCGCCGGAATGCCCACATACTTTCTATACTTTATAATGTGCTATTTAATCCTTTTACTCCTTTTTATCTCAAAGAACGCTTTCAGTTCCTCTGTGACACCCATTCTAGGTCCTTGAGATCATCGGAAAATCTAAAATTAAGTATCCGTATGCATTCCACTTCCTTCTTTGACAAATCTTTCACGATTCAAGCAGCTCGGTTGTGGAATGCATTACCTATTGAAATAAGACGTGCTCAAACACTGCCAATATTTAAGAAAATGGTGAAGGAGCATTACCTTTCACTATAATTTTTATTCTTCTCCTGTCTCTGTTATATTTGATATATATTAGTATATTTTGTATATTGTATTTTTGTATTTTATGTTATTATGTCTAAGTAGTGTATTATTTATGTTAATTTGTACACTGACAGCCCTAAATTCTTCTCCTATTGCTCAGTCCATCCAAAGGTTGTCTGTAAGAGATTGCCTAGTGCGATAAGACCGCCCATTGTACACTTGTTATTGTGAATGTTTGTCCTGTATGTTTTTTTTGTGGTGTACAATAAAGTATATAATAAATAAATAAATAAATAAATATAGCTAAGTTAGGCATTAATTATGGTTGCATGACTTCAAATTATTAGCTAAATGTTAGGTTTTGTTTCAGTTCTAAGCAGCTGTTGGAACTTTGTAGTGACCAAGTGAAGTTTATAAAGACGCTTAAAATATTACTTACCCTATCTGTAGATAAAAAATTGATACTTCTAAGAAAAGTTAGTGTGTTGAAGTTGCACTTTTAATTCACTTTTACTCTATCATAAGTATATCTAAGATCATACATTGGATACTATCAAAATGAGACAAATTATTCATATGTTTAAATTACATTATCATAAATAAATATGACTCATAGATCTGTGATCATTGGGCCGAGTTTCTCATCTCTAAATTATCGCAGAATTAATGTGACAAATTGTCAAGCACGCGTTATCTGCTATGATTGGCTGTTATTAAATTCTTTCAACCAATCACAGCAGATAACGCTTGCTTGGCAATTTGTAAGGTTACATTTTTCTTACTCAACAACTAACCCAGTGGTAGGTATTTATAAATAAAATAAGTAAAACTGTAAAGTCTGAGGTAAGAAATTAGCAGGAAAGTGTGCCTCACGGCTACGCCAAAAAGGCCCAGTTCAACAAAAATGCCAGACAACTAGTGCCTGACGCTGGTTTTCAACTGAACCTGATGTGTGAGGCAACGGATGTAAATCAGTTTTATACTGCATGGTGATGTCTGTATGTATACTTAAATAAAATACATTTGTATCCTGTAAACATAGTGAGGAATATGGGAATATGTACATAAAAATAGTGTGAAAATGAGTAGCATTGCCAGAATAAAAACTACTAATTATGTGGGTAGATAAATATATCAAATAATTGAGACATTTAGTGCGACCATATCTAGCTTCCTTTGTGCTTCTACGAGATACTGCCGTAAGCGTCGTCTAAAAACGTGTATTGTGTTAATTACTCTAATCGGTGGTGGCAAGTTATTCCATATTTTGGAAGCCGCATAACGACTAGATAGGGATGTTTTCGCATGATGTATTGATGGAAGTAAAAGTCTTTCAGTTGGTCTTCTCAACTAATTTAATCTTTACACAAATACAGTCTGTCACTGAAGTTTCTTGATGAATATTATTAAATAAGCACAACTTACATTTTATGGGATACATATAACACTGGTGATATGCTGTCTCAAACACCATCGTTCAGCCCTTGTAGTTGTATCTATGCATCAACCACACCATGAGGACATCTGTATTCGGACCTTGCTGCTGGAGTCGTGGGATATTGATAATTTAGGTTGAGATGACCATGTTTATATGTTTATATTAAGTTTATTTAATATCCTAAAGAACCTGAAAACAAGAAAATTCATTATGAGCTTCACAAAGCACATGTTTGACACACGCGTGGATATTCAGACAAATAAAACTGATACTTACAGCGCCTATTAATTCTTTAATCCAATGGAATATTTCATAAGATGAGAGAGAGATGAGATGGACCACCTTTGTCCCTCGTGTCATCATTGACTAATATATAATAGATTGAGACGTGTCATCAGGATTGGTCTAGTTTTTCTTTTCTTATATTTAATTAGATGCCACCGATTTAAGGTGCACATCTAAATTAATACGTAGTATCTCTAAGTAGTCTGTGATTGACATTCAACCACGAGCGTTCAGTTTTTTTATTATGAGATTGAAAACCGCTCGTCTATGGTCTACTTTTTGCTTCTAATTCAATATTAGATTTGATCAATTGTTTATAAATAGAATAGTATATTTATTGTATAAATTATTACACACATTCAAATATATGTTTAAATCATATTGTTTTGTTCTATTATGCATTAGCGCCATCTATCCGATGTACGGTAAAATAATGTCACTCATAAACGATTCTTATGTTTACCACTAGATGTCGCTACTGACCTCATACAAATAGTAAGATGTCATTTTTAAGCGTTACAAATTTGTCCCATTAATTCTGCAATAATTTAGAGGTGAGAAACTCGGCCTTGATAATTGATAGTGTAATACCTCCTAAAAGTCTTGAGACCTTGGAATTATACCTGAATTGTCCCTTATTCCATAATAAACAATATTTGCAGAACTGTCAATACAATACAATAAATTTATAAGATACAGATGTTCTTTTTTAAAACTTCGCATCGTGCTCTTAATACTTGTAGCTTGTAATACAAAGAATACAGTTGTAGAAATAAAAATAAAAGTAACAACAATAATAACACATTTCAACTTTAGCGAAGTTCAACTTTAAAATAAGAAGATTCTTTAATACTAGTAACGTTACTTTCAACTAATTTTGCCTTTTACTTCGATTTCAACAAAATACCACCAGGTTTTATGTAGAAGATTAAATCAGATAATAGTTGGCATGTTATAAACGTCAGACCGTCGATATTTGACAAAGGGTGGCCATGAGCGGTCTGATTGCTGGCTAGCAATGTTTGTGAACAAATACAGAGTTTATTACGATGGAGACTATTCGCAAGTTCGGCCTGGAGAACTGTGATGTAGAGACCATGCTCTGGAATGTGTCTGTGTTTCTGAGAGCCTTGATCCTGAATATTGATGGGAGGAACAAGAAACGTTAGTTATGCATTGTGAATTGATTTAGTATACATTACCGACCTACCCCGCCCTTTGCTTTTATAATAAGTAGTGATGTAGTTGTAGGGAGTTCTAGTAGTAGAGTTCATAAAGTTCGCAGAAAGATGTATTTTAAGGAAAATATGCCGCGAATTTTGGGGCCCCCTCGTATAAAGTTACTGATAAGGTATTTTTTGTATTAGTCGAACTGATTTGATATTAAAATAAGTAGATTTAATGCGAAAGCTTTTTTAATAAATGCCGAATAGTAAAGTTGTTAGTTGCTTGTGATTGGTTGACCATAATGAAAACTCAATCATAATGGTATTTCCAGTAAATATTCGTCATCATAACTTCGTCCATAATCGCTAAAACAATAACTTCGGTTTCCCCGAAAAGGTCACCAAAGCGCAGCCAGACACGGATGCTAAAAGGTCTAAATCGGGCCCATGTAGGACCCGGTAAAAGCGCCCGAAAAGCTCCTTGCTCTGCCATACCTCTCTGCAGTCAATAGTATCCAATGCTATTGGTTTGCGCCAGTTCTCGTTAGCCAAGGAGAGCGGGGTAAGGCCCTTGTCCACCGCTACCAGATCACGATGCATACCCACGTCGGTGGCCTGGAAGTATTCCCTAAGACTGCATACCTTGCGGTTGTGCAGGGTCTTAGCATTTAAAAAACCACGACCACCGCACTTCCGCGGGATACTTCTTCTACTTACACTAATACTTACTTACGAACTTATTCTTGAAGATTCATGTGTTTAAAATATTCATTAGTATCATAGGTACAAAAGATAAAAGAAATCTTGATGTTTTTTAAGTCGTCAAAATCTTTCTAAGTAGAGGTGGCAGTAGTTTTGACACTAGTCAAAGCTACTGCCAGCAATGCTTATTTACCATTACTTACCATTGCGTAATTTAAACACATGGGTATTTGTATTACTATTGAAATGTGTTTAAAGCCATGATCTAATTAACATAATACTTGTACCAAAGCTTTTCCAAATTCCAGCCATCCCAATAATCTTCTACATCACGGCTGCTGCGGTATGCCTGGGGTACTTCTTCGTGTATCTGGTGTCTATGAGCTGGTTCGTCTTCGTTCGTTGTCCAGCTACCGGTGACCTGCTGGCGGCTATCATTGTCTTCTCTCTGGGGGTCGCCAGCGAGATCGGCACTGTCAAACTGATCTTTATGTTTGTGCATATGTAAGTATTGCCTTACCTTGGGCCTCATCAAATAAATTAAAGTCACCCAAAGTCACCCTTGCACGATCGTTTCAGAAATAAGGTTATCCGCAGGAGGACCAAAGTTACCACAGCCCAAAGAATTGCCGAACTCATGAGGCATGGGCAGGGCACTTTGCTCGCAGAACGAATGGCCGATAGGGCCGAAAAGTTCTAGAGTGACAACCGCGAACTGGAAGACGTTACGTTGGAAGGTTCCCACTAGTTGGACAGAGGCCCTGTTTAAGGCTGTGGGAATCAGATGTATGCGAGGTGAGACGCACAGTACCGATCAGTTCGGCAAAGCTTGGGGGAGGCCTATGTCCAGCAGTGGACGTATTTCGGTTGAAATGATGATGATGCTGATGATATGTAAGTATTACCTAGATGTGTTCTTGTGTGGATAGCGGTCATCGGCACGAGAACTAGGCTAGGAAGCGACGATGTTTGCAGGTCGGCTTGTATTATCTGAATATAAGCCATTGTATAGCAGTAGATTTCTTTAGGCGAAGTCTAGGAGATGATGAAGAGGAGGTGATGTGTATATCTTCACGAGTGTTAGGCTTGTTACACCTAGAGTGGAACGTCTTGATTACTATGCCACCTTTCTGATCGGGACGGCGCGTTTTCGTTTCTGTACCAAATGTGTACAGATTTTATACCGAGAGCATGTAACTAAATGAGGGCTTCCTGACTGAGTCGTTCCAGTATAGATTCTTTAACAAGCGAATACACGTGTCTCTGCAAATACACGAAACGAAAACGCGCCGACCCGGTCAGGGAGGTGCCTGTGACTTTAGGTGGTCGGTCATACCTATAGGCACTTAATAACATAATTTTAAATATCTTCAGTTGCAATAAAAGCCCATGATCTAACGTTTTATGAACTATCGTTTTATGTTCTTATTCCAAAGTCTTAACTTTGCGCTTTTTTTCAAGGCTGTTCTTTTTTATTGGCAGAGACACAGTCCGTGAGATAGTGTCCGAATGCCTTGCATGCAACTCCTTGGTAGTGGCAGGAAGTAGATTCTCCACCAATCTGCTAAGTGCCCTGAGGCAGGTCAAGAAGAGAGCCATTATCTTCTGGACGGTGATCATCTTCAACGGCGTGGTGTACATCATCAAACCCTTTACATTGCCCGGGAGACATTTTACTGAAGACAAATTCATACTTTTTGGTAAGAAGAATTTTATCTAAAACTAGCTGTGTAATTGACGTCAATTGGCTATCCTACTTACCTACCCAACTTACCTACCTGCACAAAATATTATTTACTCTAGGGAGAAGAATATCGACTTCATACAAAAATAAGTAAAGACAATTTTGCTGCGCGCCATCTTGTAGCACTCCAGAACACCACACCAAAACGAAAACATAAAAACATGTTAACAAAAAAATCAAACCGACTTCGAAAACAAAACACTCATCATCATCATTTTAGCCGAAAGACGTCCACTGCTGGACATAGGCCTCCCCCAGGCGTCGCCACATTGACCGATCCCGTGCGTCTCGCATCCAGCGCCTTCCCGCAACCTTAACCAGGTCATCAGTCCACCTAGTGGGAGGCCTTCCAACGTATCGTCTTCCGGTTCGCGGTCGCCATTTCAGAACTTTTCGGTCCCATCGGCCATCCGCTCTGCGAGCAATGTGCCCTGCCCACTGCCACTTAAGTTTGGCAATTCTTCGGGCTATGTCGGTAACTTTGGTTCTCCTGCGGATATCATCATTTCTGACGTGATCAAGCAAGGAAATTGCGAGCATAGCTCTCTCCATTATTACCCTTTGGGTGTATTTGAGCTTTCTGATATGGCCCATTGTGAGCGACCACGTCTCGAACAAAACAAAACACTATAAAGCGAAATAACTTTCCGAAGTCGGTGTCTTTGGTAACTATTACTTTCCGTAATTCGACACCGACTTTTTAGTATTGGTAGGTTAGGTACCTCAAATTACCATGAAAATCATTTGTAGCCAAAGTACACCTCATGACGATTCCAATAAGCCCAAACACGACCAGGATACATTGTTTTATTACGGAGTTTCAGTGCCTACCTTCTGGCTTCATCATCAGATCAGTTCCGTGGTACCATTTTCATCAGTACCATTTATTTCTATGTATTTTCTTCATCATAGTCGGTTAACTATTCAAGATATTACTTATACCCGTGACATATTTAGCATTCCAGTCGTGGCTATCTGTGGTCTTCTTCATTAGTTTCACTTCACCAAATGTTACTTTTGGGTGCAAATGATTGCATTATTGATGATAATACCAAAAACGCTATATGTATGCCTATAATATTTGAGGAGTTCCCTCGATTTCTGCTAGATCCCATCATCAGATCCTGACCTGATGACGATAGAACTACCTGGGAAGTATACACTTTCAAACAAAAGAAGAATATTACAAATCGGTTTAGGCGTCTTTGAGTAATCGGGTAACATACATTAAAAAAAAGGTTACGAAGAATTGAGAACCTCCTCCTGCTTTTAAAGTCGGTAAAAAAATACCTATCCATAGCTGTGAGCCTGTGACTCAAACCCGGAACCTTCAGACGTGCAGTAGCGGTGGCAAATAACGAACCATCGACGACGAGCACACACGTCAAGGTCATCATCGTCATTAGTAGTACGATTTTGATTAGAGACCTAAAACCTAACAAAACGAGACTTTTTTTGTTTAGTGCATTAGGTCCCGAATTATTATTTTTACTCTAGCTAACCTAAAATAGCCCCTGAAGATTATTAATTTATGATTTTTGAAATTTCATAATAATTAAATTTCAAAGCACGGATAGAGTGGAAAACTATTAGACCGACAGCGCTAGGCTATTTTGATGTCATAAGTTTAAAAAATTCTAAAGTTGCTTATTTCTTGCCTGTGGATACAGTCGTACCTATGAAGGTTATTATTGCGTTTTGTGTCACATCTGATACTTACATTTTCAGTAATTCGCTGATTTGTGGTTGATAATTTTTATAAAAAAAAATATTTAAAGTTTAAAATAATTATGGTATCATATCTAGGATAGTTTGCGGAGTGTGCAAACCCAATTTGTGTCATAATCGTCCAATGCAAACTGACAATATGTAAATTAAGTGCAAAAAAAAAATACAGTTTATGAAATAACTATTTCCTTTATCAGATCACTTACATATGCCTATTAAAAAAAATTGTGCCAAATTAGGGCACGCAATTTTAAGATTTTTAATTATTTTGTTTTTCTAAGCTACAAACGCTTCAAAAAAATATTACAATCATTAGAGTTCACTTATTTAATATCATAAATGCATGAAAAATCGACATTGTAAATTTGTGTCATTTTCATTCACCATAAGTATTAAAATGAATAAAACACAAAAACAATGGTTGCGGTCGAAGCGGGAGGACGCGGCGGCGGCAAAGGCACGCAAACTCGTTCATTCGGTACAATTTCTTCTTAGATGCGAAGCGTTCATAAATAAATAACATACCTATCATATTGAGTATTGATTGACTCTTATCTTCGCTACGTAATGAACAAATGTATAACCTATAGAGATAAAAATAATGAAGTGCTAATTTTGTACACAGCGCGTCTGCAATCTCATTACTCACGAATGTCAATGATCAATGCTTAGAAGACGGTCAATGTGGTCAATATTATTTTAGATTGACGCTTCGATTCGCTTCGAATTTAAACCTGAAAGCGGTAGGTTGGTAGGTATGCCGACACCTACCTACCTACCGCTTTTTCGTTATACTGCATCTCGATTTCCCGCGCCCCGCTTTGGTTAGGTAGTGTACTAAGTACCGCCCTTTTTGCGTCGACCATAGCCAAATGACTTGTTTGATTTTTTGCCGTCTTTTTTTAATTACAAAAACAAGGGGCTGACAGGTACTAGAGAAACAGTTACCCGATGCTGCGATAATATTGGTTGATGAGTATGTCGGCGTTAATTTAGCAGGCGAGCCCTACAAGCTAAAATAGTCCTTACGGTGATCAGATATAGCTTTGGCCGATTGTACCTACAGTCAGTAAGACAAATAATACACGAAGTAAAAAAATACTAGATATTTTTGTTGTGTGGTGATAGTGATTATTAGTGTAGTTTTATTTTAGCACGGTCCTTAAAACACTCTGCTTTTCCGTCATTCCTTACAATGCTTAATTCTATGAACTTTAATAATCCCCTTTCAGAAAGGACAATCACTGTATGTAATATCCGCATATATCCGTCCAGTATCCACATATCAACACCCAATTTGAATGACATTATAACTTTAGTTACACATTGGTACAACTTTATGTCATATGAAATCAGCAAGGACAGACCTTTATTTCTGCCTCTTAACCGTATTTAAGAGGCAGAAATAAAGGATAAGAACTACTTTTGTACAATGGAATAATTTCATTGTAATTAAAAATGAACAATGTTTCTACTGAAGTATACTTGTCGATCAAGTTCCAATACCTACACAAAAGTTTTGGTAACAAGGGTTTCTTTGATTTAAAGTAATTTAAATTGACATACAATGTAATACATTTTAAATTTTGCTCTATTTATATTTTACTATATTGTAATTTTAAGTTACAATGCTTTTCTTCTTAAATCTAAACAGTTAATTTAAATGTTATCATTGTAAAGAAAGATGCAGTGTTGACATCGAGAATAGGTTTTTAGTTCATCATTTGAATATAGTAGTATCAGCATAAATGGTCTTGGAGAAAAACTAAGAGTAGGAATGTAATAAACATGTTTTTAGACTCATTCAATATTACAGATATGTGGGTAAGGAGAATAATACAAAAAAATGTGTAGAAGTAATTGCAAACGATAGGCGTCGTAAGCATTAGGATAGGACAGGATAGATGGACCCCCTTTTCTGAACTTACACTCCCATTTGGTCTATTGTGTGTTTAGGCCTCCTCTCTGTAAGAGGTAATGGGCCGAAATCCACCACGTGGGACAATGTGGTTTGATAGATGTTACATATCTTAGATTTGCATTGCAATGCAATGCATTTTTACTTCAGTGTTTTGAGAGCAATAGTGATGAAATAATGTACACAAATTAAAGCACTTGCCTGGGTTTGAATCCACGACCATACTTGTAAATTGTGTCCGTTACCACTGGGCCATCACTGCTCTAGGATCTACTGCGTGGTAAGCTTTGCAATAGGGAGAATGCATTTCATTTATATTTGGTAGGCTTGCGCTAGACCACTTCCTCACCTGATGGTAAGCGATGTCGTGGTCGACGATTAAACACGCTTGCCTAAAAGTTACCTATTCACTCTTGACTTAAACAGTCCTAAGTTGTAGCTATCACATCAATAGACTATCTACAGTAGTTTCTTTCCTTTCTTTTTTAAAATCCATCCAAAGGTTGTCTTGAAAAAATCGGTTTTAGCGATAAGGCCGCCCATTGTGTCACCCAGTGTAATTTTTTCTTCATCTATACTTTCTGTAACTTATATGGTGTACATAATAAAGAGTATTCTATTCTATCGAGCAACACAAACTCCGGCAGGGAATGCCACTCTTTAGCTGTACGTACAATCTACGTATTCCCAACATGTTTAGTGTGTATGGGTGGGATGTCCACCATGTATCAATGGCACATCGCCGTACGTCTTATAGTCCGATTATGGAACGGGCTAGGTGGAATTAGATCGTACATTTGCATCGCACACTTCCCGAAATTTAACCGATTAAAACCGACAAGCTCGCAACTCGGCGACGTTGTTTAAGGCTCTGGAGCTATGATTCAACCAGTGTCTCATTGCCGATCTTCTTGGTCCGTTTTTTGATCAACTTAAGTGAATGAAGCTGGTTTTTGGCAGATCCGGCCCAGAAATGATAACAGTACTCCATACATCATCTAACTAGCGCTTGACGAGCTTGACACAACTTGAGCAATTGTTCTGGCGTGAAGAACCGTCTCACTTTTGTGGGGATCCCCAATTTTATGGCAGCCAGTTGAGCCTTTGCCTCAATGTGTGGATCAAAATTGAGGATCGTGTTAAAAGTAACGCCAAGAAGCACAAGATGGTCCATTATCGGCACGTTTACACCTCGGAAGGAAAGAGCCGAGTAGAATTGGCGCATTTTAACAGAGAAAAACACGCCTGAGTTTTAGCAGCAAAGAACCAGACTAAATTGGCATCGCCCCATTTGGAGACTGGCTTCAGGGATAAGCTCAAACGCTCCACCACAGCCTCACGAAGGACAAGGATGGAACATTAGAACTTAGCAACAGTGCTGTCGTCTGCATACCCAAGTTTCAAGCAGATATTTTATGTGCAGCGGACCCCGGTATAAATATTCAATTGGTCAGACGAGAACCCATCGATAACGACTGGAATGGACCGATCCCACAAGAAATCTGCAATCCAATCACACATACCATCACCAGGCAGACCGAAGACGGCATAAGCTAGATTCCCTGTAGAACCGTATTGGCAATCACTTCAGGATGTCATTAGCTTCTAGGTATACCAGGAGCTTAATATTAAGCACACGAAGAGATGGGTCTATAATTGGCAGGGTTAGCTCAACTTTCCTTCTTGGACACGGGCTGTACGTTAGCTTACTTCCAAGCATTCGACTCTTTCACAGTTTCACACGAAAGGCGAAATAGACGTGTCAAAATCGGAGACAGTTCGGGCGCACAAGTTTTGAGGACAAGTGTAAGTATCCCGTCCCATCCCGTCGGGATCACTAGCTTTGAAGTTCAAGTCGAGGTTGCTACGAACATCCTTTTTATGGATGTGAATGTCCGACATATATGTCTCACATCCACCAGGAGAAAGAATACATCCGCGCATCACCAGAATGCTGACGCGAAGATTATGCTTAAAGAGGCAAAAATGTTTGCCTTCTCCTTAACGAAGCGGGCCAGCGACCTGTCGGGTTTCAGCAGTGGTGGTAGTGAGGGATGGCAGAAGTTCGACTGAACCGACTTACCCAGGGACCGAAACGCTTTACTATCTTCTGGGTAAGAAGCAAGTTATGTCCCTATTCCGCCAATGTGGTCGAACCGAGCCCTTTGCAACACCTTCTTGCAGGACTTGGCAGCACTGTTGAAGGCCTTTTTTTCTGACATACGTCACTCACATTCCCAAGGTGATGTTATCGACACCGAGTATCGGCCTGGATCTATTGTCAGCAGAAGGTCCAAGCAATTGGCCGTGTGCGAATCAACATCCCCCGTTGCTGTTGCCCCCTGAACCAGCTGGCGGATTACCGCTAACGAAAGCTTATGCATTTCCCATCCAGCATGATTACTGCACTGGTATGGGAAGAACCACGTTACTGCTGATGGTGAGCATTAAAGTCCCCCCGGATCACTAATTGGGCGGAAGGGTACCACTACTGTGCCGCATCAGCCGCTTAACTGAGGTAATCTGTGAGCCTGCTTGTCTCCTGATCGCCGCTGTGCGAACGGTAGACACGGGCAAAGATAATTTTATCCAGACCTGTGTCCACCAGAGCCCAAAGCGTTGTGAATATTAATTGAATTATAATAATTATTAAAAAATGAGTTTTATTAGCTCTTCCATAGTACTTTACATGTCTTTTTATCTAAATCTAACATTGACACACTTTGTAATTGTTGCTTACAATAATATTTAACAAAGTTTTTTTTTGTCGGTATAATTCGTAATCGTACAATAATATTCACAGAAAAAATCTTTCAAATGTTTTCAAGACTCTATTGTAACCGTAGTTACAATGTTTTTCATATTAAAAATGCTAAATATCTGTAAATTGTAAAATTGCGAAAATCATACTTGCAGTTGTTTTATCAAAACTGAAAGAGCAATTAAAATTAGTAACATGAAACCTAAAATAAAGCAAATAAACAATAAACTTTACAAAAAAATAAAATAGCTGTGTTGAAAACTATGCAATGTTGAGTTACTATGTTATTCATATTGGGTGTCGACATAACACATTTATTAAATTCAATCTCCATTTTAGTCTTTCACAGCTTCATACATAACTAACTTTTAAGGCCCACTTGCACAAAAAACTTAACTCAGTTGCTAAGACTAGGTTAAATTGACAGTTTGTTATACAATATTGTCAATTTAACCTTTGTCTTTGACCTTTTTCAATTTCATCTCGTGTTAGCAACTAATTCAGAGTTAAGTTTTTCGTGCAAGTGGGCCTTAATCAATTAAATACATCATAAATAACGCACGCAATTTTTTGTTGCAACTTGCAAAGACCGAATGTAAACAAATAAACGCGCCGCGCGTATGGCTTGCCGGCACCCGCGCCGCTTGTGCCTGCGCTTATCCCCGCGCTCGCCCTTCTTGCGAAGCAGTCTAGTTTTTTTTTTTTTAAATAATACGATTTCGTGGATAAAAACGACACAAATTATGAATAGTGTTTTGTCACACCATAATAATGAAAAACACATAAACTCTAATAACTTGTATTTTCTTTTCTTTTGTGTTGTTTTCAGGGTGTTGTAGTAAAAAAATAAAATATCTTTAAAAGTTGTGGATGAATTCGACACAAAATATTTTAAACAACAGAAAAATCAGTACTCTAAAACGCGTAATACCTATTTAACCTACTGTAATATTCTTTTAGAGCTAGTTGTCAGTCTACCTGTTAGGTACTGGTTAAGTATTAGGATTCTCGTGGACAGAGATGACACAAAATGCATCTGTACGTCAGTTACTACTTCGTTATTATCATGAAAGTAAAATTTTCATCTCTAATTTTCTTTTCGTCCGATACTGTTCGAAAAGACAAACAGCTAAATTTCTACCTATGCAAATACCTAGGATGACACAAACTAAGGTATTAGGTTGGGCAAATGGTCCGGCAACTATATGCGAAAAACAAACAACTTTAATATTTTTGAAACCTCAAATCTAGTCTAAATATGGATATCACGCTTACTACTCCGGATGAAATTTCAAAAATCATAATTAGTATGCAAAATAAGAAGTCTTGTGGCTATGATGAAATTCCAATGTGCATAACGCCAGCTTCCTCATAAGTGATGGAATAATTCTATCTATACCATTATTTGAGGCATAATAGCAGCAATCAAAGTTCCGAGTCTTAATTTAGCTGCCACAAAAACTTCGTTAATATGAGTCGTTTAGTATGTGTTAGCTGGAGTGACGTCACCCCAGCTTCCTCATTCAATACATGCAAACCAGTGAGGTTAGGGTTTAGAACTATAGTCAAAAAAATAAGGCATAATAGCTGCACATGGAAGGAAAGAACTGAAAGATAATAATTAAAATGTGTTGAAACTATGATAAAAAAACGTGTGTGTAAGCTGAAGTGACGTCACCCCAGCTGACATGTCATATCTTCCGAACAAAATAAGTTATGATTATATATTTTAGCCCAAAAATTAAGGCATAATAGCTGCCATTGGCAGGAAAAAAATCAAATCTCTGGTCTAAATACTCTATAAGTTATTAAACCGATAAATATGTGTAAGCTGGAGTGACGGCAGCCCAGCTGCTCATGTCATATCTGCCGAACGAAAGAAGATATGATTATGGATTTATAGCTTAAAACATAATAAATAACTAGTCAAATCTTTAGTCCTTGTAGTTTCGACGTAGTAAACAAAAAAATTGTTTCCGCGCCAAAAAGATCAATCTATTACTTCGGGGGAGGTACGGAGCGGCGTTGCCGTTCCGTGCGCTATATTATCAGTTTGAAGTAGTTTAAACTAGGTTATAGACTGGGCTTTTTAATCGTCCTTTTTTGTAGGTATTCAGGTTTTTTATAGTCATATTGTTTGTTTAAACATAGGATCAAAGAAAATTCAAAGTGTAACGATTTCGTATATTTTGTCAAAAATCACATATTTGGTACAATTTACAGTCTTTGGAAGCAGATAAAATATGATTAGTTAAAATCACAATTATTCTTTAGAATAAGATGATTTATTTTTTAAGTAGGTAAAGTGCGTTTCAAGAAAGAATTCGCTTCGACATAATGTTGGCACCAATGCATTTCATTGAATAAATGTTTTTGCAAGCAATTCTTCAATGAAAAGCAATGTTACCAACATTTATATTATTTTATGTGTATTCTTTCGTGAAACGCACTTTACCTGTGTAGAATCTCTAAAGGTCGTTTAGCTAGCAATTGTCGAAACAGGTCTGCAGATTTTGAAGAAATAATAAATTGAAAGTATAGTTTTGAATTTGCTGAATTCGTACTTTATTGAATTCAGCATATTAAGTGTAAGATATTTTTACGATTATGTATTGACCAACTGCAGAATTTGATTCTACGATTGTTAGTACCTCCGTAAACATATTAATATCAAATTATACCGGGTAAATTTCTGGAGGAGACTAGATGTTTATTGTTTTCATGTTTCTGTTTTATGTTACTTTGGTAAAACTGTTCAGATTAATGGATACATTCACCCGGTAAAATATTGTGCAAATATTTTTCTACACCTTAAATTATAACAGCGCCGGAACTTCCGGGCATGAGATCGGGCGCATTGAATTTCGCCGTTTCGCGAAACGTCGGCGTCATCGGGTCAGGTAGGTACGGTAATTATCACAGATCAGTTTACTTTACAGTCACAACATTATTTTACCTATCTATTCGTCAGACATTGGCATTCACAGACTTGAATAAATAACGCAATGAGGTACTACAAAAACTGTACTGTTTTGTTTTTCAATATTTTCTTGCAAGTCGTCATATGTTAACCATTCTGAATATTCTGAAAAACAATGTACTCTATAGTGCCGCGTCTTTTCCATAAAATCAATGACACACGGATGAGAAAACGTCCTTCCGAAAAAAGTTAATTGGGAGGGAAATTGTTCGAGTTTGCATTTGAGGTTGTTTTCTTTGTTTAAAAAGCCTGAATTTAGCTCTATTACAATAAACTGGGAAAATTCGTAAACGTAATAAATTTGACCTGAGCATGTTTTTTCCTTACAGCGATATATTTCTCTCATGCATTGAAGAGCAGACTGTTGCAAAGCCTGTGGTCCTAACTCAAGTATTAAGTTTATATTTATTGGTACAAATCCTGTAGTTCTTGAAATCTTAGCGTTATTTACAATGCACATGGTCTCTGTACATGTTTTAGTCCACACAGTCTTGCAGTAGCTCGAGCTTAGATATTTCTCGACAATAAATGTTATATTACATTCACAATTTATTGTGGTAACGTTTAATGCTGGCTTGTAATGCAAATTGAGAAGATATTCTCTGAGATATTCAACGTCTGGTTTATTTTGAGCCATAGATATGATTAATTTAGCAAATATGTCATTGGAAGCTGTAAAAACCTTTCGTATGTTTTCTTTTAAAGCGAAAATCACTGTAAAAAGATGTGCCACACAATCAAAGGCGCAAGTGTTATACATATTATATTTTCCTATGCTTGAGCCATTTCGGAGTAAATGTATGTATTGGGGTTTTAAAGAAATTGATTCGACTTCATCCTGCCCATTGATTTGCTGAGCGTTTTCTTCAGGCTCCTCAGTAAATGTTTCTGACAATGTTTCATAATCTTCACTTACTGGCTGCTGATTTTGTGTAAAAGTTTCTGAAAATATTTCATAATCTTCACATTGTGTCGTTTGCTTTTCAGTAAAAGATTCCGTCGTTTGTTTTTGGGTTTTAAATTTATTGTTTATGTGCCCTCTCCAGTTCTCCGTGTACGAAGGGTTTTCTGAAAAGATTGAGTCATTTGAAAATGACTCACGATTTGATTTTTTCCTTTTTTTCTCTTGAGGTCGGTTTGATGCTGTTCTGCTTTTTGGTTTATTTTTCGAAATTTTAAGTTTTTTCGGAACATTTTTATCTGTCATAATATTAGTCAAGGCAAACTTAATTTCCCCCGAAAGATATTGAAAATGTTGGATAAGAAAAACGTCAATTCGCTCACGTTTGTGATTAAATACCAATGATTTAATATTCTTAAAGTAACTCTCAGAATTACTAGATGAAGGTCTAAGGTTATCGGAATTAAAATATTCGGTCAAAACATTGGACCACATAGGCAGCTTTTTCAATAAACGTGTAAGCAATTTCAGGATCAGTGGAAAAAAATATGGATTGACAGATCTCTTATTGTCATCGTCTTCGGTCAGATCTATATACAGCTGCTCTTTCTTTGTTTCTTCTGCAAACCAATAATCTAGTAATGACTTTGAAGGAATGTCGTCATCTGTGCTATATTTGCTCTCGTCCGATATATTCGAATCTATTTCTTCTTGTTTGCTTTCGTTCGATATATTCGAATCTATTTCTCCTTTATGTAATTGATTTAAGTAATGAAAACACTTTAGGCACCGATCATCTTCAATTTTATTCAATGCAACAATAATGATATTTGTCAAGATATTTTTTACTTCGTTATAGTCAGAGCTGTTTTTAATTGAAACAATGCATTTAATATAAAAGTACTTAGCACTGTTTTCAACAGTATTAAAAATAGTCTGGTCATGTAATGCCTTGATGAAATGGGAAGTATCAAGTCGTAAGAAAGAACTGGGGCGTGCTGCGTCTAAGCCTTCCAAAATTTTAAAACAATTTTGTAAGTAACTTTCAGTACTTTCAAATTGCGTAAATGTTTCGACGCCAGCTTTTATGAGAGCACTAGAATCATCTGTAATAATTTCATTAGGATATCTACATAAACTTTTTTCCAAGTTTTCAACCATGTTGCTATCGCATCTGCCGTGTGTGAAGTAGAAATCATTTGACAGAGAGGGACACTACTATCAAAATTATTATAAGCCATGACGATGTATAAAAAATATGTTTGTGTTTCATGGTTTTTATAAAATCGTTGACTTTAGGTGGGCATAAACTTTTAAATATTGACCCGGTTGCATCTATAGAAATAATAATCCTATCATTAGATTCTAAATATTTCTGAAAAAAAGTGATCTGCAGATTATTCCAATAGTACAAAATGAATGGGCTCAATGAAATAGTCCTAATGAATGCTCTAAAAGGGGGTGTCTGACTCATGATCCACAATGACAATAATACATTATTGTGAAATAATTTTGAGGATCGATATCTATATTTTTTTTGTCGTAGTGCAGGTGCCGTTGGTAAAAAATAGGGTGCAACGTTATCAGAGTCGTTTATATAATCATTTGCAAGTGAATGTTTGATCTCAATCGCAGAACTTTCTGAGAGTTGTTTTGTAAGCAATTGCGTTTTATAACCCGTCATTCTATACTTTGGTTTAGAGCTATGGTTAAAATGTTGATTCCTGTCTTTTACCCGACATTCCATTTCTGTAAAATTTTCCGTTATATTTTTCATTATAATTTCTAGTTTGGCTTCACACTTACTGTGAGAACAATGTCCTTTGCAAACAACAATTGGTTTAGCAAAGTTATATTTTACAGCATTCGATTTAAATACCCAAGAGCATTTCAATTTTGTATTTCTCCAAATTATTTCCCTCACGAAATCTGTCCACTTATTTTTTTGCAGTGATCTTCGCGTTTGAAACAAGCTGCCAGAGGAATCAGATCGTTTAGATAAATATATGATAGGTTCAATTTCTTTCCAGAAGTGTGTATCAACTTGAAATTTAAAAGTTTCGTCCGCATTGTGGAGTTGTATTTCATCCTCATAATTACTACTGTTGCTGATGGTACTCGATTTAGATTCAGAGTCAGAGTGTTGGTTCTGAGGATTATCAAAAAAAAAACCGAAATTTGTTTTTAGAGACGTATAAATGGCTTTGCATGATAACCGATTCATAAAGGCTTCTTGAAGTTCAGTATATAAAACCCTGTTTTGTACATTATTCGGCGGCACAAAGTTTCCTATTTGGCTTTTATATCTTTGAAAAACTGCTTTTTGTTGCTCTAGGTCAACACTAAGTTTTCGTCCTCGTTTTTTTGCTACAAACTTATTATTCCGTGCAAAAAGTATCAATAATATGATGAGAAATAATGTAAACAAATGTAATAAAAGTTGTAGTAACATTGTTTACGCTCTTGACTGTAAACATCTAAAGTCGTCCTACTTATTCTACCAACTTATAGTTTAAAATGAGACAGACTTGGTGAATGGCTTGATGGGCAAGGTGATGTGGGCAAGGCGCCATGTAATTGATTCCTCTTCAATAGCAAGACAGCGACCAGCAGATGGTAGACTTGAAAAAAAATACATATAGATTTTATATAACAGTTTTACTTATATAAGCGAATGTCTAAAATTTGGGAATAAGAAGGTAGGTACCTCAAATTTTAGTTCGCAACGGCCAGACAATCGTGCTTGACTTGTAAGGTGCCGTGTAAAAGGCGCCTCTTCAATAGCAAAGCAGCATAACTAAATATAAATCTGAAAAAAATATGTAGGTATGTATACTATGTAACGGTTTTACTTATAGGTACTAGAAAAATACGGATGTCTACTTACACTTTTAATCAGTTCGCGGAGAAACAAAACAGAACACAATAGAAGTTTTATTGTAATGACGTATAATAAACATATATTTGTCAACCGCCTGCGAAAGGGATAATAATAAGGTGTCTCGTTCTCACTCACAAAGACCACAACACAGTTGCACCACCGAAATCTGATTTTAGCAGTTCGATTTTTTTTTTTTTTTTTTTTTGTTTGTTCCTAACGGAACAGGCTAAGGTCTGAGACCATGCTGCCTAGTCATCAGTATTTGTATTCTTTAGTATGCATTAGAACGCGGATGCAACACATTCTAATGTTTCTTGGAGCATTTGGCAGCAAATTGCATCGAGTCAGCCTTCCCAGTAAGCTTTGCAGAGGTAGTCAATACTACAATAAAATACTCCGCTCCACTATCCCGAGATCGCTTCTGTTAACGTTTTTACATATTGTCCAATTGCGTAGACAGTTGAGACACAAAACTACACCCATTTTATATCACAATATCCACTATAAATCAATTTGCAAATAATATTAACAGCCGCTGAACTGCACTCGAGAAAATCCCGCCAAAAACTCCTTTAGCAGTTCGAATTTGAATCTTCTCACTACTGACAGGAGTGACAGCTGATTTGCGCAGCAAATTTTTTTTTTTTTTTTTGTATGTTTGTTCCTAACGGAACAGGCTAAGGTCTGAGACCATGCTGCCTAGTCATCAGTATTTGTATTCTTTAGTATGCATTAGAACGCGGATGCAACACATTCTAATGTTTCTTGGAGCATTTGGCAGCAAATTGCATCGAGTCAGCCTTCCCAGTAAGCTTTGCAGAGGTAGTCAATACTACAATTAAATACTCCGCTCCACTATCCCGAGATCGCTTCTGTTAACGTTTTTACATATTGTCCAATTGCGTAGACAGTTGAGACACAAAACTACACCAATTTTATATCACAATATCCACTATAAATCAATTTGCAAATAATATTAACAGCCGCTGAACTGCACTCGAGAAAATCACGCCAAAAACCTCAGACCACCTTGCGCAGCAAAATTTATGTCCATAGATAAATGGAATCGTTTTTTTTAGGCATTGGGGCTTTGGTCTTTGAGCCATCTCTTTTTTTTTATGAAGTTTTTATTTTGATTCGACGTTGCTTTATATTTGCTATATGTATATAATTGTGCCCATATGTCACGATTTCATGAAAAACTCATTCATATTCTAACTTAGAGATATGTATAATTATTCAAATTCTATTTATACATATTTTTATGGTCGCGAATCATATGAGATCAAGACAATGACTAGACAACCTTTAAATTGCAATAAACGTAAAAAATAATAATTTCGCGAGCTTACTTTGCGCATCCACCATAACCGAACTATATAGAACAAGTCACAAAAAAAACAATAATAGTAGTTCTCTCGTCATCTAAAGTTGATAAGAATCTACTTTTTAATAAAACATTCATAGTTCCATTAAAGTTCAGTCGACTCTCAGTCTATATCTTCAATAAAAATATTTTGAGCGCAAGTTAAAATGACTTCTAATAGAATGCCTGCTAGGTGCAAACTTGGTTGCAATTATGTAGCGCACGGAACGGCAACGCCGCTCCGTACCTCCTCCGAAGTAATAATTTGATCTTTTTGGCGCGGACTCTATTTTTTTGTTTAGTACGTGGAAACTACAAGGACCAGAGATTTGAAAATTTTGCTGCCTGTGGCAGCTATTATTTCTTATGTTTTAAGCTATAATTCATAATCATATCTTCTTTCGTTCGGAAGATATGACATGAAAAGCTGGGGTGCCGTCACTCCAGCTTACACATATTTATCTGTTTAATACCTTATAGAGTATTTAGACCAGAGATTTGAAATTTTTGCTGCCAATGGCAGCTATTATGCTTTGATTTTTGTGCAATAATATATAATCATAACTTCTTTTGTTCGGAAGATATGACATGGCAGCTGAGGTGACGTCACTTCAGCTTACACGTTTTTTTATCATAGTTTCAACACTTTTTAATTATTATTGTTTTGTTCTTTCCTTCCATGTGCAGCTATTATGCCTTATTTTTTTGACTATAGTCCAAAACCCTAACCTCACTGGTTTGCATGTATTGAATGAGGAAGCTGGGGTGACGTCACTCCACCTTACACATACTGAACGGCTCATAGTAACGAAGTTTTTGTGGCAGCTAAATTAAGACTCGGAACTTTGATTGCTGCTATTATGCCTCAAATATTGGTATAGATAGAATTATTCCATCACTTATGAGGAAGCTGGCGTTATGCACATGAAATTCCAATTACAGTAATTAAAGATAAATTACCAATTTTATCGGAGCCGCTCTCGACTTTTTAACCGACTTCAAAAAAAGGAGGAGGTTCTAAATTCGTCGGTATCTATTTTTTTTTATATGTTTGTTCCCCGATTACTCAAACACGCCTGGACCGATTTGGAAAATTCTTCTTTTGTTTGAAAGAGTATACTTCTTAGTTGGTCCCATAGTCATCAGGTCAGGATCTTATGATGGGATCTTGGAGAAATCGAGGGAACTCCACAAGTATTATAAGCATACATATAGCTATTTTGGTATTTTCATCAACAATGCAATAATTTGCACTCAGAAAGTATCATTTGGCGAAGTGGAACTGGTGAAGAAGACCACAGATGGCCAATGGAACTTCTTAATGCTAAGCATGTCACAGGTATTACATATCTCGAATAGTTAAACGACTATAATCGTTGTATAACAACATTCTTCATACACATACCTATAATACTCACAGCGGATCTTTGTGTCTTTCAATTGGCTGCAAGACCCTACGCGATAGCCATTTTTGTGTCAATGTTGAAGATGAAGATAGCATTGTATACCTGTCACTTTCACTCAACACGCATCGTCCTATCTCGCTTATTCTATGCAGTATACTCAATGACAAACTGTTTCTTGCTCAATGGTTGGCAGAGCCAACTTCAGAGACATAAAGCTGTGTCTACTATTATATAGATACTTCATATTCATTAATACTAAAGACATAAATAAAAATTAAACACTATCAAGATCGTTTAATCCAATTACCCAGTATTGCACACAACAAATTTTTATTTCCCCATTTGCCATGAGATTCCGGTAGACCTATATGAATAAATCAATATATTCTTGTCATTATCTAATGTTAAGAAAATATTGTAAAAATGCCTTGTCCATCCAATTACATTGTTTGAGCCCCTGCAGCCTTTGATACAGGATTACCTAGTATAGGCACCTAACATTGTTGTACCCACTTTATATATAAGACCTATTAGTATATTTTACCAATTTCAAGTTTGATTAAAGATACACATATATATTATTTCTGGAAGGTACATATTTATTTACAGGTTTAGAGCCAATGGATAAGAACCCAAACTACCAAATAGCAACCATGCTGTTTGCTTCAGGCGTCATCTTCACCGTTTATGTTCCAGCCAATATCACGGCCTTTCTCATAGTAGTCTCTGGCTATATCGAAGCCCAAATGTTGGCATTAACTGAAGAACTCCTACATCTTTGGGCAGATGCCGAAGAACATTACTATAAAACAAGACAGACTTCCAGTATATTAGATAGCAAGAAAAAAGAAGTTGTTCTAAAAAATAAAAGTATGAATGATTACGTAGAGAAACATCTCAAGAAAATAATAAGAATCCACGCAAGAAATATTAACTTACTGCATAAAGTTGAGAAGGTGTTCAGTGGAGCTATAGCGGTAGAATTTTTTCTACTAGTAGTCGGTCTTATAGCAGAACTACTAGGAGGGCTAGAGAACACATACCTGGAGATACCATACGCTCTGATGCAGGTTGGTATGGATTGTTTCACGGGACAGCGCGTCATGGATGCAAGCGTCAAGTTCGAGAGAGCTGTTTACGACAGTAAATGGGAGAACTATAATTTATCCAACACGAAGGTCATACTGACGATGCTGCAGAGTTCTCAGAAGACGATGAAGCTTTCTGCTGGAGGCATGATCATGTTGAGTTCCAGCTGTTTGATGCAGGTCATCCGGTCTATTTACTCGGCATATACAACGCTGAGGTCGACGATGAAGTAAACGCATATAAAGATAACTTATTAGATTAGAAACAATATTTTCCACGACATTCATAGTAGATTAATGAATATAAATACATGCTTTTTACAGACTGATACTCATGATAGCATGACGATGATGATACTTAAAGTAGGCACATAAGGAATAGGAGTATATTTAAAAAGGGAAACGCTTAAAAATTGCAGATACAGTACATGACAATTAAATTGTAATTGAAACTGGACTAACTATAACAGCTAGTCATTACTGTAAAAAAAACACACAAAACAAATTTTAACGCCTGCCACTTTTTTCATAGCAATATGAGTATAGTTGAATTTACTCTTATTGAAAATTTGGAGCTAGGATGCACACATTTTAGCGTTCTGTAGTAATGAATATATTATATAATAATATGAAAGGAATGTACCAGCAATGTACTTGAATGTGCCTATAATTAAATTCAATGCACCTTCATAAAACAAGAATAATTATAATAATAAAGTGAGCCGCAGGTCTGATAGTCAGAATGATGGTTGAATACTGATAATTAACCCTTTAACCGCCATCGCCGTAATATTATGTGTTGTAAGAATAATATCTCAGTCGCCACGTCGGAATATTGCGTAAAAGACCTGTCATTCAATCATCGACCACATAGCCACTAGACGCCTAATAACAGGCGAGCGATGTCTGTCAACACATATGACTAAAAAGATCATATACAGGTAATACTGATCGCCACTAGACAATTTAGAATTAGTAGTGACCACTTCTGTGAGCCATAAACACTTCCGTGTCAGTCAATAAAAAAATGATGAAATAAATATTATAATGGCCTCTTGTACAATACGTTGCTATGGTAACAACGGCCAGACATCGAGTTTCCGAAAAATAACATAACATTTCATTGATAAGTTAATAGTTACATAAACATAATTAGATTTATTTTCTAATATTATTTATCGGAGTTCATATTATACTGGTCAAGTTTGTAGGTGAACACGCCCACCGCATGTTTGCGTCTCTTTCTTTTTAAAGTATTTTTTTCGCTATCTCTTCTCCTCTATAATTTCGTAAACAAAACTAGTGAAGCACCATATCCTACGACCAAATCTGTTATCGATAGAACTAGAAACCTTACAAATACAGACATTAAATTGAATAGTTTATTAATTGTGAAACGATTTTTTGATTAGGTTTTTTACTAATATTTAATATTACTATATTTAAGAACCAACAACCGAAAAATAGTATGTTTACCTTTTGAATGTTGTATTTTTTTTTTTAGTTATATAGCATTTTATGATAATACTAAAATGTTAAAACGCCGTATAATTAATAATAAAAAAGGTAATATTTATTTTTAAAAAATACAAATACAATTTATAAAAATCGATACCTTCATGGTTTTATTTAAACCTGTCCCACCCTTAATGATGCGTATGACCTTGGTAAGGGACCAATCAGAGCGCAGTACCCCGTCCCTCACACCTCAGCTAGTTGACAGAATTGTTTTGATGTATTAGATCAAGCATTAGGCGTCTAGTGGCTATGTGGTCGATGCATTCAATAGATGTTAAATTTGCTTACCAAATCTTAGTATATTTCGTGTTATTACTTCATTTTTAACAGTAC
Organism: Orthosia cruda; assembly: GCA_964057195.1. Taxonomy (NCBI): domain Eukaryota; kingdom Metazoa; phylum Arthropoda; class Insecta; order Lepidoptera; family Noctuidae; genus Orthosia; species Orthosia cruda. Next base: position 31,007,721 of record OZ059843.1, on the reverse strand, counting down.
TAGATACATGTTTTAGCTAATTAAATGAAATAATTAATAGTTCTCAATTCGTGATACGTCTTAATATCAACCTACTTCGCCGAACCCGTGATTTCACGCAGACTAGTGTTGTACCACATATGAAAATCCTGATGCTAAATTAATAAAAAACATCCTGTTTTTTATCAAACTATCAACTAAACATTCATTCAAATTTCATAGTTTATTAACGATTTAATTATTTATTCAAAACCCAATAAGCTTAAGTGATATAATATGTAGAAATAAATAAAGAAATATAAATTACCAACTTATTCTAGTACGTCAAGAGTGCAGACGATTCGCGAACGCCGCACGGTGGGCTGAAATCAAGCTTTAATGGACTTAGGGATTCACGAAAATTGATGAGCAATTTAAAAAAAAATAAAGACGGCTTGGTGATCTACCACTAAATATAAGAAATTTTTCTTCTGCGATTTTTGTATATACCTAATATTTTAAAAGTTATAACGATTTGAATTTATTTTTGTATGGAGAAATTTGATTTTATATGAATAACTTTTAATTCTCAAGAGTTCTCAAATAACCGCTTTCGGTATTCGATTGTGCTATTTTTTAGGCAAATTATCCGATATATCACTTGCTTCGATTTTCTTCGATTTTGGAGAAAATTGTTTTTCATTCCCTTTTCCACACCACCCTTGAGGTAGAGAACTAAGCGCGTTTTTTTATCAGTGGTGTCCCCAGGAGGCCTAATCCACTCATACGCATACTCACAAACTCACTCACAAACACACGCACTCACAAAATTATCACTTAGACAATTTCATCAGATTCAGATTCGTTCTCTAAATGTTCCACATTAACAAATATTTTTTTTTTTTACAAAATTACGTATAACAAAAAATATTTGTATTAGTACATAAAATTCAAAAATACTCATTTGAATCCTTAAGTCCCCACTTGACGATTCCAGCCCACCGTGCGCCGTCGCCGTAATTTTACGTGCGGCTCAAGGTCAATTAAAGTCATATTTTGAATAAACGTCAGTTGCGCTAGCACCACCGCCATGATAACACGTGATCTCTTTATTATTATTTCTAAGCTAGTGTTGAGAAATTGTCGATAATGTTATACGATGACGAAGAACTATTAAATATATTGCAGCAATCAATTAATGATATTAGTAAAAGTTCGGTCACAAGTGTATACGAACATCATAAATTTAAAACGTAATGCTCGTGCAGAAGACTTAACATAAAATCAAGGGACTTTCAGCCAGCCCGTGTCCATCTCAAGAATAATATTTTTGTATGAAGAATTAACAATCAAGACTAATTATCTAACGTATGTTTGAAAAACGAAAAGAAATAAAACTTTGATTACAAATGAGTAAGTTTTATTTATTTCATTAGTTGTTGTTGTTTATCGATAACTATATTTTACAACATTATGCAAAATTGTACCTAAAGATTGCTGGCGCTAGATGCATTCCACGCGAATTATGACATGGCGGTTAAAGGGTTAATGTTATATTTACCAGAAGAGTGTACCTTCAACGTACCTCATAAAAATGTAATCTGAAAATACAATGCAACGAGTAATTAACGAGGAAATCAAGAAAACAAATTTTGACGCCTGCCATTTTTTTCAAAGCAATATGAGATGTCCGTGACTGCCGCCGAACCCCGAAGCCAATCGTTCTATATTTGTTAAATGATTACTACTCAATTGGTACTCGAACAACAAAATTGGTACCTTAGTAGTTTTCGAGAAAATCGACTTTGACGGTGGTCTTGCGGTAGTCACGCTCCATTCAGCAGGACCACCATGAGCGCCGAAAAAGGGGGCATGCTACAGCTATTCTAAGTATACAAATAATTACTACCCATAAATGTGATTTATTTCGTAAAAAAAAACAGAACTGAAACATTTGTATTTACCGAGAAATCAACGATTATAACATTCGCTCGCTCGTTCAGCAGGACCACGATTTTCAATGTTGATTCCAAGTTTGAGATGCCTGTCGCTTTCCTCAAACCTACATAGACAATTGCAGGGTGCAAGATAAAATTAGTATCCAAAATTCACAACTAGTACTCCAGTAGTTTACAAGATATACCATGCCATTAGTTGGGTGGCGGTAGTCACGCTATTCAATGTACATTTCAAGATTTCCTTATTAAAAACTCTGCGATTTCTTCCCAAATTTATACAAAAATTACTACTCCTAGAGAAGTTATAGCGACCAAAAATTGAGATACCAAGGTGTTGTATTTTAAGAGAAATTAGCTTTCATTGCTTTCAGCTTTCAGGCAGCATCACTAAGTTTAAAAGAGTTGTGCTGAATAATATGTAATTAACACAACATTACTGAGCGATGTTTCCATTAACTTATTTTTTTCTGTGTGTATGTAATTTTTTTATGACTTTTTAAATTTTTTATTTAACTTAATCTTAACTAATATAATTTAAAATTCAATTTGATTATAATTATAAAAGATTATTGATATTTATGATATTATTGTTATCCACCATTATTTTAATTGTTATTGTGTATAGTTCTCGCCAAACTTCTTGTCCGCCCTGAAGTTGGCTACAATGGCTGCGCAGTAGTAAATCTCACACAAAAACAGCACCGATCCGTGCCTTGCGCATCGGAAAGCCAACATCAGGGCGGCCAAGTAATTTGGTGAGAATTATAGTAAGATCTAAATAATATGCTGTCTTACCTATAATTTAGATGCATGCAGTCCTATTATATTTGTTTATGATAAGTATTATGAATGTCCTTGTGTGAGCACATTTGTTCAGGAGTGAAGTACCGTCTCACCTTTGCATGAATCCCCAACTATTTTGCAGCTAACTGAGCTTTCGCCTCAATGAATGGACCGAAGTTGAGGGTCAATGTCAACGTAACACCAATAAGTTCTAGTTGTTCCGTTAACGGCACGGTTACACCACGGCAAGATGGAGCCAGGTAGAATGGGCTCTTTTTAGCGGGGAAAAGACACACCTGGGTCTTAGCAGCATTAAAACTGACCAGATTGGCATCTCCACATTCGAATACCCCCTTCCAGGACAGTTTCAAGCGTTCAACCATGGTCTCCCGGAGAGACCGAACCTGAGTCGCAGCAGCCCGAATTATTTTGATAAGTATCAGGAAAAACATTTATTTTTGTATTTGGCAGTACTTAAGTAAAAAACCACATCAGTTTCTGTAACCCAGATGATTTCGGCAAGTCAAACTATATAAACTATGTATATGTGGTTAAAAAAAAACTTGGATTAATTATACGTTTAAGCCAAAAGAAATAATCACTGATGACTCAAATACTTTAATCGGAGCATGCGTGAAGGCTTTTTCCACTTTTAAATCAACTAAGGAATATGCTTGTCACAGTTTTAAGGTCCTTGAAGGGAAGACCGAAATTATTCCTACATGTTTCTTACGCTTAGATTTGTCTCATTTCATAATATGCTTGTATGAGCTATAGTGTTTCAAGTTGGTAGACGTACGTGTCAAAAGATTTTATTTAAGAATTTTATTACTATTGAAAATTTGCACAAATTACGTGGAATTCAAAGAAATTATAAGACATGTAGTGACAGTGGCTGTTAATACATTTCATCGGTGTTCAGAAAACGGAGAACGAACCAGATGTGACATTTCATTTCTTGGGCTCATTCCAGACGCATGCATAAAATGGCATATCCTAATACGCAGAAAATACCATCTCTGGGTTAATGATATTTATTTATAACGAAATTAAAAGGAAAATTATCAGCTAAGTAGGCTTTACAAGTTTACGAGTTATAGTCGACAAACTTAAATTATCGAATCTTTTCTTGTTATACGTATTTCACAGTTAGAACAAACTTTGGAAAGAGTACTGAAAATATTACTGATAAAAAAAAAATCTAGCACAAAAGTAACGTTACAAATGCAATCTATCAGTTTCACATATCCTTGTTCCTTAGGTGAATAATGTTTTTGTAAGATTTCTGTTCTTATTTTTAAAGCTATCTATATAAAGCTATCTAAGCTTTATGTACCAAAGCAGAAACCATTCTCGAAAAAGCCGAATTCATAGAAGTAATAAATATGGAAATATTTATGTGATCAGTACAAATAACTAACAAAGCGTTAAGTATGGCATCAAATGCACATGTATTCATTATAACTACATTTTTTTTATACTTGATGTGCAAATATTTCCATTAGGTAGAATTTATATTTCTTTTGTTCTGGGTTTTACTTTTTCTATTAACCGTGTGGTCTATTGATTATCTGTTTTATTGCACGAATTTTCTTCCAACTTAGGGTTGCTTTTAAACACTGATTTTCGACTAAAGTCACCATTTTTTATACATTTTTTTATTCACACTATGTTTTAAATCTTCGTCAAAATGTTTACTTTATTTTTTTAGAAAATTTGCACAATTAGCTGCTTTCAATTCTCCTGTTAAAAACTGTGTATGTTAAAAAAACAACTAAAAAAAAGCAACCAAAAAGTGAAAAAAAAAAACGGTTTTTCAAAAAAAAAAAAACTATCGACTTCCAAATAAGAAAACTACAAAGTGAAAAATAACTTTATTTTTGGGAGTCGGTGTCCATAGCGCAAAAAAATGGTACCTACCATAGACAGTAACTTCCAAAGAATTTAATTCTGAATCTAATTCCAAAGAACTTAAGATTAGGCAAATTAATATTATGTGCATTGCCCTATTCTGGCAAGTTACTTGTTCATGAAAATGAATACATTTCTAGTTTGAATAACCTGATGCATATATTATCTTGTCGTCATAGTGACCGTTTATTGTTTTTTGACACCAACAATTTTGTTAGTGATTTTGTTTTGATTGGGAACCATATGTTTCTTCCCAAAAATAGTCGACATTTATTAGCTACATTGTTAGCTTTTAATATACACGCAGTTATTGATAATTTAACTGAGACTAGGTTTAGTGATTTAACAGTATTATCCAGTTTTTCTGATAATACTTTAAACGATGATTCTTTAAACGATTAGAGCCGACAAAAGAGAAGTCGAATAGTAATATTTTACTATATCATCAAAATATAAATTTAAGACAAAATTTTAGACGTGGAATTGTTAGTAGATAAATACCACATGGATATCTTATGTTTTTGTGAAACTTGGTTAAAACCAGATAGGATGTTGTTCAATGTAAATAATTTCTCAGTTGCCAGCGCGTACAACAGATCCACAGTGGGTGGTGGTACCCTGATACTTTGTAATAGTCATTTAAAATATAAGGATAGGAAGGATATCACTGCTTACTCTGTTGATCGCTTGTGTGAGGTAGCATGTGCAGAGGTCGAGGGGCATACTGTCTTGTGCGTTTACAGACCACCAGCATCAAACTTGTCATTGTTTTTGATTACAATGGAAGAATTATTAAGTAAACTTTTCAGAGATAATAAATTAGTTTTTGTTTGTGGTGACTTAAATATAGATCTGTTAGTCAACTCGCCTGAAAAATGTAAGCTCATTTCATTATTTAAATCATTTAACCTAAAATATTTATTTAATAAACCAACAAGAATAACAGCGACTTCAGCTTCTTGCATAGATAATGTATTCACTAATTGTAAAGTAAAAGATTCGTTTTTAATTAGTGGCGTTAGGTCAGACCATACTGGTCAACTAGTATCTTTTGAGTCAAATAAAAAAATAACCTAGCTAAATCAATTCGATTAAGACCACTTACTAAAAATAAATGAATCTCTTTTAATAATAATGTTTTTAGCAACCTTTGTAACGCCAGTTTTGATTCAAACGACCCCAATATAAATTACGGCAAGTTGTTTTCAACAGTTTGCCAAGAATTCAATAAAACGTGTCCTGTAAAAACAGTTAAACTCAACAATTCCAAATCGAAATTTAGTGAATGGGCCACTGTGGGCATAAGAAAAAGCCGACATATCTTATATAATTTATATTACGAAAAATCTTTGACTTCCGATCAAGTTTTTCACACTTATGTTAGAAACTATTCTAAAATATTCAAAAGAGTCTGCGCTCAAGCAAAATCTCAAATAATAATTAACAAAATTGGTGCTTCTAATAACAAAATAAAAACTGTGTAGCAATTAATTAATAGAGAAACTGGAAAGATACAACAACGCGATCAGAATGAGTTGTCTTTGAAAATAACTAATCAAACCATTTCTGATAGGCAAGAAGTCGCTGAGACATTAGAAAATTTCTTTACCAACATTCCGTTAGAGGTTACGAAGTCTCTTCCTTCCTCATCTAAATTAGCTGAAGCTCTTCTTAAAGAAAACTTTAATAAGGATATACCAATCTTTAAATTTAAACCAATATGTATTGATACAATTAAAAACGCGTTCAAAAGTCTCAATATAAAGAATACTGAAGACTTGTGGGGGATATCCGTTAGGGTTCTTGGAGATATTATTGACTCAATTGCTCCTGTCCTAACAGGCATATTCAATCAACGTTTGGACAGCGGCACTTTTCCTGACTTAATGAAACACAGTAAAGTAGTACCAATTTTCAAATCAGGCTGTAAGAGTGATCCTTCTAATTATAGACCTATATCCGTGCTTCCAGCATTGAGTAAAATCTATGAAAAAATCATGCTGGAACAGATGTTGTCTCATTTCAATTCAAATGGGATCCTGCATAGTCAACAGTTTGGTTTCACGAAAGGTAGGTCGACAACGGACGCGGGAGTAAAACTCATCAGCCACATCTTGGAGGCTTGGGAGAGGTCCCAGGATGCCATTGGCATTTTCTGTGATCTCTCAAAGCTTTCGACTGCGTCGACCACAACACACTGATCTGTAAATTACAAAGATTTAGAAGTAGAATTATTTATGAACTTTAACAGTATTGATATTCTTTGTATAACAGAACATTGGCTTAAAAGCCACCATTGTTCAATTTTAATAATCACCAGGTTGGTAGTTCATTCAGCAGAGTTAATGCTATACATGGTGGCTCATTGATTTTAGTAAGTAACCAGCTTAAATTTAAAGACCGTAAGGATATTGTGAGCCTATCTGTTGAGCGGACAGTTGAAATAGCTTGTATAGAATTGGAGCAGTTTATTGTATTAAGCGTATACAGACCGCCTTCAGGATTGTATGACTGCTTTGAAAAGGTAATGGATGAAGTGTTACACAAGATTTGTAACTCGAATAAATCCATTATCACTTGTGGTGATTTTAATGTTAATTTATTAGAAAACTCAGGTTCTTGTAGTAAAATAATAAGTCTGTTTCAGTCCTACAATCTTGTAAACCTATTTTTGGAGCCCACAAGAATAACCCCAACTAGTGCTACATGCTTAGATAATATTTATACTAATGTTATACCAGTCCACAAAGAAATTATAAATTTACTAGATTCTGATCATTGCGGGCAGAGGATTACTATACCAAACCAAAACAACAAAGTGGCTAAAAAGGATATCACTGTTAACCCCAAAACTGCAAGTCGCTTGGCAGCTTTTAAAGTTAAACTCATTAATAAGTTACCAATTTTGTCAATTGATGCTGATCCTAATCATCTATATGATGATTTTTTTAGTATATACTGTAAACAATTTAATTCGACCTTTGTTCCAAAGACTATCTCCGTTAATAGTAACGCATCATTCAGTGATTGGGCTACCATTGGTATTCATAAAAGTAGAACACGGCTTTATGAGCTGTACAGTGAAAGGACTTATGTAAACACTGCTGAATTTAATTTATATGTTAGAAATTATTCAAAATTATTTAAAAAAGTTTGTTGTTTGGCCAAGTCGCGTTATTTGAGCTCGAAGATTAAAAACAGTAGTAATGTTATTAAAACGACTTGGAATATTATTAATAGTGAAACGGGAGGATCTGGCAACCGAAATATTGACTACGGCCTGTCTATTAATGGCAACATCATAAAATCAGACTCACAAGTCGCAGTGGCCTTTGAAAATTTCTTTTCAGATATTCCCATTTCAACTACTAAATACTTAAACTCATCACCTTCTGTTGCTGAGTCTTTGCTAAAAGAAAATGTTAATGTTTGCAATTCGGAATTTCGTTTTGAACATATTACTTGTAAAGACATAATTAAAACCTTTCACACTTTAAATGTTAAAAAGACTGCAGATCTGTGGGGTCATTCTGTAGAAGTTGCTAAGACTATTATTGACATTGTCGCACCTAGTTTAGCTATTATCTTTAATAATTGTATCGACTGTGGGGAGTTTCCTGACCTTATGAAAAATAGTAAAATAATACCTTTGTTTAAATCAGGTAGTACATCAGACCCTACAAATTATAGACCTATTTCAGTACTACCTACGTTTAGCAAAATATTTGAGAAATTAATTTTAGAGCAATTGCAAAGATTTTTTAATAAACATAAATTATTACATAGCAAACAGTTCGGTTTTACAAGGGGTCGTTCAACTACTGATGCCGGTGTTGAGCTTTTAGGACACATTTATAATGCATGGGAAGATAAGTGCGATGCCTTGGGAATCTTTTGTGATTTGTCCAAGGCATTTGATTGTGTTTTTCATGAAACGCTAATCAGGAAACTCCGCCACTACGGGATCCGGAACAACGCTCTGGATCTTCTTACTTCATATTTGAGTAATAGGATTCAGACCGTTGACGTTAATGGAAAAAGATCTCCTGGATCTATGGTAACAATGGGAGTCCCGCAGGGCTCGATTCTTGGTCCTTTCTTGTTTCTTATTTATATTAATGACTTGCCTTACCTCATAAAGGATAACCATGATATAGTGTTGTTTGCAGATGATACTTCACTTTTGTTTAAACTTAAACGTCAGCAGCTGGTTACTGACGATGTAAATAGCGCGATCTCAAAAGTAGTTCACTGGTTCAATGTTAATAATTTACTTCTTAATGAAAAAAAAACCAAATGCATTAAGTTTACCCTACCTCACGTTAGGCAGGTGAAAACCGATGTGTTGATAAAGGGCGAAGAATTGAATCCTGAAAATAGCACAGTATTCTTAGGCTTAACTTTGGATGCTAAGCTTCAGTGGGGCCCACATATAGATAAATTGTCAAAGAAGCTAAGCTCCGCAGCATATGCTGTTAGAAAAATTCGTAATTTAACTGACATAGAGACAGCCCGTTTAGTTTACTTTAGCTATTTTCATAGTGTAATGTCGTACGGTATTCTGTTGTGGGGAAATGCCGCCGACATCCAGACTATCTTTGTTTTGCAGAAAAGAGCTGTTCGGTCAATTTATAAATTAAGCCCAAGACACTCTCTCAGAGAGAAATTTAAGGAGATTAATGTAATGACTGTGCCTTCTCAGTATATTTATGAAAATCTTTTATATGCCCATAAAAATATAAAATTGTTTAAAAAATACAGTGATATCCATAACATAAATACTAGGAACAAACACAAATTTGTAGTACCTACAACAAGGCTCAAGAAAATAGGTGGCTCGTTTAGATGTCAATGTGTACGCTTTTATAATAAGCTTCCAAGCCACGTACAAGATCTAAGTCTTAATAAATTCAAGTCTTTCATTAAACGTAAGTTGTGCCAGAAAGCGTTTTATACAACAAAAGATTACATTGAGGACAAAAAGGCTTGGGATTGAGCTGCTCCAATCAATTTTGTTTTTTTATTATATTTTGCACTATGCATTTTGTTATTATAATTTTTTTTTTTTTTTTTTTTGATTTTCTTGCAATGACAAGAATATTTACTTTTTAAAGTATTATATTTTTTTTTTTAATTATTGTGAATGTGAAGACTATGTGGATATTTTTTTTTTTTTTTTGTTTTTATTTAAATTTATCTTAGTTTTTAATCATGGTCTGGCAGTTTGAGTAGTTTATGCGGCCTACCCAAATATCCTTTCTTTGGTATTGTTCGTCGAATCGTTGAGCTCCTTAAATTCTGAGTTGAGCTGCTCGGTTATTGACAAATGCGTGCACTGACTGGACAGGTCCACTCAATCTGGCTGGTTCTTTCCTCAAAAGACCATTTCAGACATCAGTCTACATGGTCTTCACATGATCTAATCAAGATTTTGTCAGGACTTTAAAAGAGACTGTGACCTCTGAGTTTGTTTCGGCCTTTCTTCTCAGAGTAGTCAGCTAGGAAACGCCGACCTCATCTAGTTTTAAAAATATGTTCGACATGTAAAAGTGTTTGTACAAACCAACTTACAGAAATAAAATCATTTATCATTTATCATTATCATTTATCACCACTACGGAATTCGTGGAAAATCTGCTAATCTCGTGCTTTCCTATTTATCAAACAGACAGCAAAAAGTAAATGTTAATGGGGCGACGTCCTCCGGGTCTCTAGTCAAGATGGGCGTGCCCCAAGGTTCAATTCTCGGCCCTTTCCTTTTTCTTGTTTACATTAATGATCTCCCTTTTATGATGGCCAAATTATCGGATATAATTCTATTTGCTGATGATACTTCGCTAATTTTTAAAATAGATAGGCAAGATACGGATGTTTTAAATGTCAACGAAAGTCTTATTATTCTCTCAAAATGGTTCGCAGCTAACAATCTTTTACTGAATGCGAAAAAAACAAAATGTCTAAAGTTCTCTTTACCAAATGTACCACAACATGACCTAAACTTAAATCTTGACGGCAAAAATCTTGAAGTTATAACGGAAACTGTATTCTTAGGGATTACTATCGATTCAAAATTGCAGTGGGGCGCGCACATTAGAACTCTTTCGGGTAGGTTAAGTTCGGCTGCATATGCAGTAAGGAAAATAAGGCAGCTAACCGATGTAGCTACAGCTAGGTTAGTATACTATGCTTATTTCCACAGTATTATGTCTTATGGCATTCTGCTGTGGGGATCAGCAGCAGACGTTGACTCAATTTTCATCCTACAAAAGAGGGCAATCCGCGCAATCTATAAAATGGGTCCTCGCGAGTCCCTCAGAGAAAAATTTAAAGAGATCGATATACTGACTCTACCTTCACTTTATATTTTGGAATGTATTTTGTATGTCCGTAAAAATCGGGGGCTTTTCAAAACTAGAAGCGACTTCCATAATTTAAATACACGCAGTAAGCACGAAATTGTAATACCCAAATTCAGATTAACGAAAACTAGCAAGTCTTTTCTTATAAACAGTATACGCTTTTATAACAAGTTGCCAAAGTCAGTTATAGAACTGACCGATGGAAGGTTCAAAAACTACATCAAACGTATCCTTATTAGAAAAGCATATTATAAAATCAAGGACTACGTTGAAGATAAAAACATTTGGCCTTAGCTCCTTCTGCGCATGCAGCTTTCCTGGTAACTTGTAAACGGCACAAACGATGGATGTCTCTAACTAGTCTCAATCTCATTTTTCTTTCCTTCTTTTAATTAGACTTTTTACAATGGTTTTCAAACATCTTTATAGTCCTTTGCTAAGAATAGTTACAGCACTGATAACAAAATTTGTGCCACATGTTAAATTTAGTCATGTAATACTTATTTTTATTTACCTTTGTATAGATTCTTTTACCGATTGTTTTGTGAATGTGTGAACATTGTAGGCCTTCTAGATGCTAGTTAACATTTGTTAACTTTTTTTATAAAATATATAATCCTTTTATTTATTTTTTTTAGTTTCTTACGACTTATATATAAGTCGGGCCTACGTTGTCCCCCCATGTCTAAGTACTAATGCTGTAACATGGAAATATTGTAAAACCAAACCATTTTTAAAAGAGTAACCATGGAGTTTCTTGCCGGTTCTTCTCCATAGGAAACGACCAACCCGAACCGTGCACCTTTTGTCGACGTTTTATAAGTGCCCATGTAGGCCTATGTGAAATAAAAAAAAATAAAAGATAAAGTTATTGTTCACTTTGTAGTTTTTTTATTTGGAAGTTCGTAGTATTATTTTGTAAAAAAAAAATATTTATTTTTTGTATGTAAAACTAGCTATTGATGTAGAATTTAAGGCAAAGTAATGGACTGTTTTCTTTTATGAAATAAAGATTGTCTATCTTATTTTATTATGTTTTTAATTTAATAGAAAGGCAGTTTGTCTAGGAAATATTTTGCTGACAAAAAATAACCCATGTATTGTCAACGACACCGCTGGGGTACCGTTTACAATTATTTTTGGTAACTACACCACACCCGACTACGGTTAATGTATATGATTAGTTTAGAACTTCATTAAGGTGAAAAGACACCCCAGGTGGTGTCGTCTAGTAGTCTCGTTGACAATATCGTCAACCACCATCTGTTGAACCCACACCGGACCATTCATTGACAATATGTGATGCCACCATACCGCAGTCTAGTGCAAGTTTGCCATTAGAATTTACTAACTGTTAGCCTAAAAAGAATGTAAATACAGAAATAGTATTTTTTTGTGATGCAATTGGAAAGGATGTAGGCCACTTGTTGGCAAATAGATATCCAGGACACTCAATAATGAACTACTGTATGCCTGGTTGTTCTTTATTTGACATAATGAAAAAAGTTATAAAATGCAATTTTAACCAGGATACTACATTATTAATATTTATTGGTAATAGGGGTAATGTGAACAAAGGAGAATCACTCCAACATTATAGATCATTGTGCAACCGTAGTTTAAAAAAAAAATTGATGTTCACATTCCCATACAGCCAAAGTTTGCCACAGGAAAAAAACATACTTAGATATGAATTGAATAGGACATTACATAATTTAACATATAGTAGTAATTTATTCCATTTAATTGACACTAACAATTATGTTGGTAATCACTTTTATTTGACAAAAGATAAATTTTTCATGGATAGGTACTTTCTTTCAAAGTATTATAAAAGACAGATAGCTGTGTCGCTATCATATTATTTTTCTATTACAGCCAAGAATTTGGCTAAACAACTTGCTTCTATTGAGCAATGCCAAGGAATGTTATTTAATTCTACCAATAATTTGGTATCAGAAATTGATATTGATAATAATTTAAATTAGAAATTAGGACAATAGGGACAACCTCTTGCAAAAGTATACAGGATAAAAATTGCAAAATAAAATTAAAATTCGGTAAATAGTATTAACCTGGTGCATCAAAATATTCAAGGATTTATGAACAAAGATTTAGAAGTAGAATTATTTATGAACTTTAACAGTATTGATATTCTTTGTATAACTGAACATTGGCTTAAAAGCCACCAGTTATTGTTCAATTTTAATAATTACCAGGTTGGTAGTTCATTCAGCAGAGTTAATGCTATACATGGTGGCTCATTGATTTTAGTAAGTAACCAGCTTAAATTTAAAGACCGTAAGGATATTGTGAGCTTATCTGTTGAGCGGACAGTTGAAATAGCTTGTATATAATTGGAACAGTTTATTGTATTAAGCGTATGCAGACCCCTTTCAGGATTGTATGACTGCTTTGAAAAGGTAATGGATGAAGTGTTACAGAAGATTTGTAACTCGAATAAATCCATTATCACTTGTATAATTGACCGGTTTCTAAAATGGTGGCTCTGCGGCAGAGCTTGACACAATTTTTGGTCGCTATAACTTCTCTAGGAGTAGTAATTTTTGTATAAATTTGGGAAGAAATCACAGAGTTTTTAATAAGGAAATCTTGAAATGAACATTTAACACCGTGTGAACCGTACTGGTCAAACACTCAGGAGCGAGGAATTTGAATACAAAATACTCTTTATAAATTCGAAGATCAGCTTTATTCTTTATATTTACACAGCAGTACAGTTTGAGTTAGCAAAACCAACAGCAATACAATACAAGTGACTAGTACTGATGTCCGAAAACGAATGGTCGGGCATACCAATAAAATGCCCGCCGATTCGTTTCTATCCCCACCAATCCCCACCATTAAACTTGCTTGTGATTGGTCGTCGATAACTGTCAAGTCTCGACCAATCGCAAGAAGTCAATACAACTACTTTTAAGCATACAACTTCATAGAAATGATTGTAATTATTATATAAACATAAATAATTGTAGGCATAATTTAAATAATTATAACAACCGTGACTAACGCCACCCCACCAATGGCATGGTATATCTCGTAAACGACTGGAGTCCTAGTATGAATATTGGATACTAATTTTATCTTGCAGGGTAGCAATTTTCTATGTAGGTTTGACGAAAGCGACAGGCTCCTCAAACTTCGAATCAACATTCAAAATCGTGGTCCTAATGAACGAGCGAGCGAAAGTTATAATCGTTGATTTATCAGTAAATACAAATGTTTTAGTTCTGTTTTCTTACGAAATATATCACATTTATGGGTAGTAATTATTTTCATACTTAGAATAGCTGTAGCATGTCCCCTTTTTCGGTGCTCACGGTGGTCCTGCTGAATGGAGCGTGACTACCGCAGGACCACCTTCAAAGTCGATTTTCTCGAAAACTACTAAGGTACCAATTTTGTTGTTCGAGTACCAATTGAGTAGTAATCATTTACCAAATATAGAACGATTGGCGCCGGGGTCCGGTGGTAGGCACGGACATCTCATATTGCTATGATAAAAATGGCAGGCGTCAATATTTGTTTTCTTGATTTCCTCGTTGCATTGTATTTTCAGATTATATTTTTATGAGGTACGTTGAAGGTATATTCCTCTGGTAAATATAACATTAATTATCAGTATTCAACCATCATTCTGACTGTCAGAACTGCGGCCACATTATTATTATAATTGTTCTTGTTTCATGGAGGTACATTGAATTTAATTAAAGGCACATTCAAGTACATTGCTTGTATATTCTTTTCATATTAGTATATAATATATTAATTACTGCAGAACGCTAAAATTAATTTTTAATTTATTTATTTACCCAAAAACAGATTGTACATAAAATGACAACTTAAAAACTAGCAATCTATTATAAGTACAATACAATGTAGGAGCATCTGCAACCGAACTAGGTAAAAACCTGTATCTCGGTATACAGCGCCAAACCGCTCAGAAAGCTATGTATTACAAAAATTGAGTTAACGAGTACAGCATTATTAAATTAAAGAATAAAAATAAAATAAAGTAAAATAAGCTAAAAAAAACTCAACTAAGTGAGTTGGTGTGTACGAGTATGTATGAAGAATGGTGAGTAATAGTGTAATGGACGGTGAGTGTTGGGGTGTTTGCATGCGTTTGATGTTGTATGAAGAGATGTATGTGGAGTAGCGTATGAGATTTTGATGTTTATATACGAGTATATAGAGTAATTAAAATATAAAAAATGCAAAAGGACCCTGTTCACTCTGGCACGGTAAATAATCTCTCTGTGTCATCATAAGTTAAGGCCAATAAGTACTTTTTCACCCTGTCCCTGCAACGAACCCTATTAAGCGAGTAAACTGCCAGAATATAATTGATTTTATTATAGATATAGGGACCCAAAAGTACAAAAAATCTTCTAACAAAAGTAGTTACAGGTTTATGTTCACGAGTACACACCAATTGTTTCCTACGCCTTTGTATAATGTTGGTGTCGTATGGTAAGTCTTGATGTTGCTTCAAAATTATTGTGAGTATGTAGAGGTGTCTAACTGTAAGCACTTCACAGTATTTATATAGCTCTGTAGTCGAAATAATCGAGGTTTAAACGCGCAGACCTTCAGAATTGCGCGTTGAGCGATCTCAATAGGTTTAATTACCGTTTTCGGTTCCAGTTGAAGAACTATAGGCCCATCTCACTTCTTAGCCATGTCTACAAGTTATTTTCAAGAGTCATCACGAATCGTCTCGCGCGCAGGTTTGACGATTTCCAGCTCCCCGAACAAGCCGGGTTCCGAAAAGGCTTTAGCACTGTAGACCACATACATACGCTGCGGCAGGTTATACAGAAGACCGAAGAGTATAACCTGCCTCTCCAACGGTGCCAGATCGACCACCGGTACATTGAGGTGTTGAAGTGTTTGTACAAAAACGCCACCATGTCAGTCCGTCTTCAGGATCAGACCCCGAAACCAATCCTTCTCCAGCGCGGCGTGAGATAGGGAGACGTCATTTCTCCGAAACTGTTCACTGCTGCGCTGGAGGATGTCTTCAAGGTTCTGGACTGGAGGGGGCTGGGCATCAACGTTAATGGCGAGTACATTACTCACCTTCGGTTTGCTGACGACTTAGTGGTCATGGCTGAGACCATGGAGAGCCTCAATAAAATGCTCGATGACCTCAGTAGAGCTGCCGAAAGAGTGGGTCTTAAAATGAACATGGACAAAACCAAGATCATGGTGAATGCCCATGTAAAACCCACTCCTATCAAGGTCGGAGACTCTACTCTCGAAGTTGTAGACGATTATGTCTACCTGGGACAAACGGTCCAGTTGGGTAGATCCAATTTCGAGAAAGAGGTCAACCGTGGAATCCGACTCGGCTGGGCGGCGTTCGGGCAGTTGCGTGGTATCTTCTCTTCCAATTTACCGCAGTGTCTCAAGACAAAAGTCTATGACCAGTTTGTGTTGCCAGTGATCACCTATGGGACCGAGACGTGGTCGCTCACAATGGGCCATATCAGAAAGCTCTAGATATGTTCTGTCGAAGCAATGGGTTGTCGAACTATTGCTTTTCGAAATTGAGACTCTGTCGAAATAATTAACTGTCGAAGTTCAGAATGACACTCCTCAAAGTCACCCAAAGGGCAATGGAGAGGGCTATGCTCGGAATTTCCTTGCGTGATCACGTCAGAAATTATGATATCTCCAGGAGAACCAAAGTTACCGACATAGCCCGAATAATTGCTAAACTTAAGTGGCAGTGGGCAGGGCACATTGCTCGCAGAACGGATGGCCGATGGGGCCGAAAAGTTCTGGAATGGCGACCGCGAACCGGAAGACGATACGTTGGAAGGCCTCCCACTAGGTGGACTGATGATCTGGTTAAGGTTGCGGGAAGGCGCTGGATGCGAGACGCACGGGATCGGTCAATGTGGCGACGCCTGGGGGAGGCCTATGTCCAGCAGTGGACGTCTTTCGGTTGAATAGATGACCGTTTTCGGAATTGCTCCCCAAGATGAAATACAATATGTGATTACTGACTGGCACAAAGCAAAGTAGATTTGTTTCAATAACCAAGCATCAACCACACATCGCAACTTCCTAAAAACATATATAAGCTTTCTGACTCGAGCGGTGAGTAATTTTATATGGTCTTTGAAGCCGAGATTGGCGTCGAAGAGTATCCCTAAGTATTTTATCGAATTATAGAAATGTGTGCGTCCTAGCTCCAAATTTTCAATAAGAGCAAATTCAACTATACTCATATTGCTATGAAATAAGTGGCAGGCGTCAAAATTTGTTCTCTTGATTTTCTCGTTAATTATTCGTCTCATTGTATTTTCAGATTATATTTTATAAGGTACATTAAAGGTACATTCCTCTGGTAAATATTAGGTAACCATAAGATATCTATTACATTCATATCAGTATTCACCCGCCCAAAAATCTTGATGTTTTAACGGAAACTGTATTCTTAGGGATTACTATCGATTCAAAATTGCAGTGGGGCGCGCACATTAGAACTGTTTCGGGTAGGTTAAGTTCAGCTGGATATGCAGTAAGGAAAATAAGGCAGTTAACTTATGTAGCCACAGCTAGGTTAGTATACTATGCTTATTGCCACAGTATTATGTCTTTCGGCGTTCTGCTGTGGGGATCAGCAGCAGATGTTGACTCAATTTTCATCTTACAAAAGAGGGCAATCCACGCGATCGATAAAATGGGTCCTTGCAAGTCCCTCAGAGATAAATTTAAAGAGATCGATATACTGACTCTACCTTCACTTTTTATTTTGGAATGTATTTTGTATGTCCGCAAAAATCGAAGGCTTTTCAAAACTAAAAGCAACTTCCATAATTTAAATACACGCAGTAAGCACGGAATTGTAGTACCCAAATTCAGATGAACTAAAACTAGCAAGTCTTTTCTTATAAACACGCTTATAAATACGCTTTTATAACAAGTTGCCAAAGTCAGTTATATAACTGTTTTGTTTTGTTTGTGTAATGTAGGTACATTAATATTGATTAGTTTGTAAGTATGTAGGTAGATTTAAGTTGTACATGTTTCAGTGTGAATATAGGTCTGCAATGGAACACTTGACTTTTATTATAGCCCTCATACATTACAGTGGCGACGAGGATTGCAAATTAGAACTATTTCGCGTGTGATTCGTGTGTTTCGATTCTCGCGAGTGTACGAACAGGAAATACGATGTCGATAGGAAAAATAAAGGAATTCGACATGAAGTCCGGCAGGTGGTCAGTGTATTGCGACCGGCTAGATATGTACTTTAAAATTAATAAAATCGATGACGAGACAAAATTGCCTACGCTAATAGCCGTCATGGGAGACGAGGCATATGAATTATTGTACAATCTAGGAAGTCCCAAAAAGCCAGCGGAGTTAAAGTACGACAGAGCGGTCGAGCTATCACGTCAGCACCTAGAACTTTCGCCGTCGGTACTCGCGGAACGTTACCGGTTTAGGCAACGGAGACAGACCAGCGAGGAAAGCGTAGCTGCGTACGTAGCCGAGCTTAAGAAACTCTCACGATATTGCAAATTCAAAGAAGGGTTGAACGAAAATTTGCGGGATCAGTTCATCTGCGGCCTAAGGAGTGACATAATTCGCCAACGACTTTTCGCGGAAGCCGAGACAATATCTTACGTAAAGCGGAAACGGAAACGGACGCGGTAAAGTTGGCGAATTCGTTAGAAGCGGCGGAACGGGACGCGTTCGCGGTAGAGTCGAAGGCGCAGGGCAGCGGGGGTGGCATAACTGAAGGTGGGACACTGCCGCCGGGGCGGCAAGCTAGTCGCGGGGCGGTGCACGCGCTCGGCAGCAGCCGAGATGGCAACGACGCGGGACAGCGGGCGCCGCGGGGCGCACGCGGCTTTCGCGGTGCGGCGGGAGCGCGGCACAGCCCCGCGACTAGCTTGCGGCCGCAAACTGAAATTTTTATGATGGCTCAAAAATTAAACCCATAGGAATGTTTAAACCGAATGTAGTTTACGGGGACGGTGGTAAAGAACTGGATTTTTTTTTAATTGGGGGAGGTACCACTTCATTACTGGGCCGACAGTGGTTAATAGAATTAAAAATAAAAATTCCAGTTTTTAGCAACTGTAACAATATAAATTTTAAAGAAGTCAACATGTCTAATGAGATTAATGTGCTGTTAAACAGGTTTAAGGAATTATTCAGCGGCGGGTTGGGGCTGTACGCCGGGGGCAAGGCGACGCTGCGCTTGCGGGAGGGAAATATTCCTTGACGATGTGATAATAGGAGGCAAAAACAAAAAAGAACATTTAGAAGCACTAGAACAGGTTTTTAATAAATTACATAGTTCCGGTTTAAAGTTGAAAAGTAGCAAATGTGTGTTCTTAGTAAAAGAAGTACAATATTTGGGTTACGTTATTAATAATGAGGGTATTAAAACAAATCCGGCCAAGGTGGAGGCCATAATTAATATTTCTCGCCCAGCAAACATAACGGTGTTAAGGTCCTTTTTAGGAATAATAAACTTCTATGGAAAATTTGTAAGGAATATGAGTAGTAGGTTAGTACCTCTTTATGAACTAATAAAGAAAGTTAAACAATGGCATTGGTCGATTGAATGCGAGAAATCATTTGTGGAAATTAAAAAAAATCTAGCGGGCGCGGATGTATTGGCACATTACGATCCTAAGAAACCACTATTATTGACAAGTGATGCGAGCGCGCGCGGTGTAGGGGGGGTCCTCTCGCAGCCAGGCGAACGGGGGCGAGCGACCGATAGCCTACGCGTCGCGCACACTTAAAGAAGCGGAAAAAAATTACTCTCAAATACATCGTGAGGCGCTAGCAATATTTTTTTGCGTTAATAAATTTTACCAGTATCAGATCGGACCAGATCCGTACGTAGAGTGAAATTACGCCCGTATAAGGGCGTAATTTCACTCTACGTACGGATCATAAGCCATTGTCAATATTTGGTCCAAATACAGGAATACCGACTATGGTGGCGAGCCGAATGCAAAGATGGGCTATTATTTTATCAGCTTACTCATTTAATATTGAGTACGTGCGGACCGATCAAAACGGAGCCGACGGGTTTTCAAGGTTACCGCTAAGTCCGAGTAAACAAACGACTACGGCCGCACAGCCGGAACAAACTCATTTGCATTTTGTGCAACAGTCATTGTTCTATGTTCTATGTTAGGGGGGTTTGGTTGCCGCACTTAGTCCCTTAATGGACCTTTGTACGTGGCCCATGGCGGCCGTTGGGTGGTCATTCCAACCAGCCCACCTCCCTGCAGAAGTCAATTAGAGCTCTTGGTTTCCTCAAAACATCCGTGTAAGATCTGGGTGACCCGAGGGTTCGTGTTCTTATCTGTGTGACACCTGTGCACTCTAAAAGAACGTGCGCGACGGTTTCCTCAGCCTCCATGCATGCTCTGCATAGAGGACTGTCCGTTATGCCTATTGTGTGGAAGTGTTTGTTGAGTGAGCAGTGTCCCGTGATGGTCCCCGTCACCAGGCGCAGGCCATTCCTGTCCAGGCGTAAAAGACGCCTGGTGAGCCTACTGTCCAAGGATGGCAGAGCTTCTTTCGATTGCCTACAGCCCGGTGCCGAGGCCCACCAGTTCTCCGCCTGTGTCTGGGTGAATGCCTGTAGCCACCTGCGTATTTGGTTGAATGGGATGGGTACAATAGGCTCGGGTCCACTTCCCTCCGCGCGCTCGCATTGGTTAGCGGTGATCTGTTTGCTCCCTGTTTTTAATTGCAATTGTCGTGTTCCGAGATTTATTTCCGGCTTGTGATTTGCTGTCAATTGTGTATCATTGTGATAAGTGCTGGTATCGTAAGTTTTTAAACGTTTTTACGTCCGTTATTTAGTTGCAATTAGTTAATTTCGTCAGCTATCGGTGAGTACATTTACTTTTCTTGACGTGTGGGTATATCGAAATAATTGTATCGTCCGTTAATCTTTCACTTTTTACGTTCTAATACGCTTATTAGTTTAATTTCCAAAAGTAATTATGTTATCTAACAATGATGACCCACCTGATCGTGGTGGGGAAATATTATTCCGCCGAATAAATAAACCAAGGTCGCCGACGACCTCCGCTAATGCTAAGCGTTTATTTAGTGAAATGTCTCCTTACATTTCACCCGAAGATAGATCTAAGCGAATGCAAACATCAGAGTCAATTGTAAGGTCTTCGCCGATATTAAATGTCACTAATGTAAGCAATGACGACTATTGTGATTTGGTTACTCAGGCGTCTGCGTACCTGTCTAAAATTAACGATCTTGTGAATGACCAAGGGTCCCGCATTAATGTTGCAAATAAATCCGCAATTATGGACATGACTCAGCGCATAACGGCTATTGTCTCATTGCTAGCCATAAAATCATCCGCCAACGAGACTAAGTTGGCCAATACGGAACGCGAATTAGAAAAAATAAAACATAATACCGGTGTCGATATTGCCAAGTCTGATGTCAATAATGCCTCATATGCTGACAAATTAAAACTTCGTTTACCTAAAGTAGTTCCACAAGTAAATGCCCGTGCCAAACTTCCGTGTCTTGTGGCCTACCCCACTGATGAGCGTTCAACTGATTTCGCAACTTCTTCCGCGACTAAACAAGCGCTCATGAAAGCAATAGATCCTAGTGACGGCTTTCAAATGGTAGGTGTCAAGAAGGCTGCGAAGTCTGGCGTCGTGTTACGTGTCGCTAACGATTTACAAATCAAAAAGCTACAATCGGTCGATGCCATTAGGTCCGCTGGCTTGCGACTTGAAAAACCAAAAGGCCGTAAGCCTCGTATTTTAGTTAAAGACGTCCCATCCTCAATGGAGGACAGTGCCTTTTTGCATGCGTTGTACTGCCAAAACATTAAAGACGAGTTGTCATTAAAAGAAGACGAATTTATTAAATCAACAAAAATCATACGTAGGCGTTCGTTAGACAACGGTCGGAAATGGATAGGCATTGAACTCGAGTCCGCGGTCCGGAAACATTTAGTCTCGACCAAGGATAAATTGTTTATTGATTGGGCGACTTGCCGTTTCATTGATGATGTCGATGTAGTACGTTGCGCACATTGTCAACAGTTCGGTCATGTTAAGAAACACTGCACTATTAAATCACCTACCTGCGCTAATTGCTCTGAGACACATGAAACCAAAGACTGTCCGCATAAAGACAATTTAAATTATATACCGTCTTGCGTGACGTGTAAACGCTCTAAGAAACCGTCTGACCATCGATGTGGATCAGATGGGTGTGCCACTTATAAACTTAAACTCGAACAACTTATCCTCAACACCAACTACTAAAATAATGGATAGATTAACCATAGGACAATTAAATCTCCACAACGATAGGGTAGCGACTTCTGAACTGGACAAACTAATTATCGATTATAACTTAGATATCGTGCTTGTTCAAGAACAATATCAAAACGCGCGTTTACGTCACAAAGTAGTACAGTTGGATGGCAAGGCACGAGCTGGAATTTACGTGGCGCATTCTTCTAACTTCACAGTAACGTCTTTGCGTAATCTAATGACACCCCATTGTGCCGTTGCGGAGGTCTCATCGTCTTCTTTTAAAGTTTACGTTGTGAGTTGCTACTTTCAATATTCAGACCCTGTTGCTCCTCATATACATAACCTCCGTCACGTCTTGCAGTCGCTCGCGGGCTGCAAAGTTATCGTTGGCGCTGATGTTAATGCGTCATCATCACTCTGGTATGGCAAAGTTCGGTCTACGGATTATGAACGACGCTGCGCTGATTTCATTGCTGAAATGAATCTGACTATTCATAATACCCCTGACGCACCACCAACTTTTTGCAGCCAAATGGGCGAATCTTGTATTGACGTCACACTTTCTAGTGCAGACGTATGCTTGGATAGGTGGCGTGTCCTACCGGACGCGTCTTGTAGTGATCATCGCTTGATCGTGTACGAATTTGTTTCAGTTTTTACTCAGGGTACGTCACATGTCATTGGTAACTTTAGGTATAAATGTAAGGGTGCGAATTGGGAATTCTTTAGCTCGCTTGTTGCGTCTCACGCCAAAGACTTCACTCGTGATGGGCTTTCAGCTGAAGAAAGTGCTGAAATTATGTCGTATACGTACGTTGAATTTATTAACGTCGTCAAGAGGTTACCACTCAACAAGTCATCAGGTGAAGATAAAATATCTAATCGGATGATTATAGAAGCGTGTAAAACAGCCGGTGATGCGATTTTAACCGTATACAACCATTGTATTGCGGAGGGCGTATTTCCTCGTATTTGGCGACGCGGATTTATACGAATAATCCCGAAAAGTGGCGACAAACCCCCGGACGACCCGAAGTCGTACCGGCCCATAACATTACTTCCATCTTTGGGAAAACTCCTGGAGCGCCTTATCGTTCCACGGTTGCTACCGGACGGACCAAAATTTCATAATAATCAATTCGGTTTCACTATTGGAAAATCTACCGTAGACGCGGCCCTTACTGTTAGGAAAATAGTTAATACATCTGAACATAAATATGTAATTGGGATTTTTCTAGATATTTCTGGGGCTTTTGATAACGCATGGTCGCCAATGCTATTACTTAAAATGAAAAATCGAGGCTGCTATAGAAATATATACAATTTAGTTTACTCTTACTTTTTAAATGGTTCCGCGAAACTCAAACTCGGCCATCATTCCATGTCGAAGTCTCTCACCATGGGATGTCCTCAGGGTTCGGTTATTGGTCCACCTTTATGGAATTTAGGCTTTGATGATTTCCTCGCGATTCCGCTTCCAAGCGGCTGTTCATTAACCGGTTACGCGGACGACGGTCTTCTGTTCATTCAATCAAGTACTCGAGCTGGACTCGAGAACTTGGCTGACACTTGCCTATGATTAATATCTCAGTGGGGCGATCGTAACCGCCTGACCTTTGCTCCGCATAAAACTTATCAGCTCATTTTAAAAGGTAATCTTAAATCGTGTCCTACTATTAAATTTAATAACGTTCCGGTAAAAAGGAAGCAGTCCGTGTGCTATCTTGGTCTTGTGTTAGAAAGGAGTTTTGCATTTATAGATCATATTAAAATCGTCGGTGATAAAGCAAAAAAGAACTTCTATGCCTTAACGAGAATATCTAAATCTACGTGGGGACTCTCTTTTTTGACTTTAAAGACTATTTATGGGGCTACTTACTTGGGTTGTATCTGCTATGGGGCGCCTGTTTGGGCTGATAGGGCCACAATAGGGGCGGTACGACGTAAATTACTTCAGAGTCAGCGTTTGGCTTTGATATTCTTATGCTAAGCATACAGGACGGTTAGTACTGAGGCCTTACCGGTACTTGCTGGCGTACTTCCGGTCGACCTTGAAGTGCAGCGACGTGCTGCAATGTACTATTCCGCAAAAGAGACCATGGACCCGGACTTTTTAACGCGGAGTGACCGTGCCAAAATCTCTAGATTATTTAAACCACATATTGACGTCTGGGAGGAACTTTTATCCGAATGGCAATGTAGGTGGGATAATTTCATCAAGGGCCGACACCTCCACCAATTGTTTCCATCCGTTCGCGTGCGGCTGGCCAGGACGTGGCTGGAGGTGGATCACTGTGTTGCCCAATTTCTCACAGGGCATGGTAACTTTAAAAGTAAATTATTTTCCTTCAAGCTTGTTGCCTCGCCATTATGTCAGTGTTCTACATCTGACTGTGAATATGTACAATCTGCACATCATATCTTATGGGAGTGTATTCTTTGGCAGAATGAACGCAATACTATGTTGAATAATGTACAGGCTGTGTCAGGAGCCGTTTACTATACGGACCTTGTGGAAACTAGAACAAATTTCCGTGCGTTCAAGCGCTTTTGCCATACCTATTATTGGAATCAAATATAAAAGCTCACAATGTTAGGACCCATTAATATTAATGCTAATTTTTATCCGTGGTGCTAGGCAACTGGGCTTATCCCAGTTGTAAACGACCCTTTGTGCCTATTGGTCTTGTTTGTTCTGTCTCCTGCTTGATATGGAGGGAAGTGGAAATTTGTATTTTTCTTACTCCTCCATTTTCTTTTCTGATTAATTTCGTTGCGGGATCCAAGACAGTTAAATTCATTCTCCGGGACTTCGTCGAGCTTCATTGCCTCGGCGCTTTTCTGGTGGTCGCCACTGTTGATTCTGGCTTTCAGGAGTTGCAGTGGTTTGGGAATAGTGCGGTGGGATTGACCCAAAAAAAAATAAAAAAAAGGCTCGGGTCCATAGACCGCAGAGCTGGATCCGCGTCTCGCAAGCTCGTCAGCCGCGTCGTTACCCAGCGATCCGCTGTGTCCCTTTATCCATTGTAGTGTCACCGTGTTACGGCTAGATACAGTTATCTGTTCTAGTGCGTTGTGACATTCTAGTACTAGTTTTGATGTTATGTATTTTTTTTGTAAGGATTGGAGGACTGATGCGCTGTCGGAGAGTATCCGTATGTGGGTGTCCGTAACCTTCCTGGCTTCTAAGGCATGGACCGCTTGTATGATGCCCACACACTCCGCCTGATAGACGGTATTGAACTCTCCTAGCGGTCTGCATATCTTTATATTGAAATCGTGTGAGAAGACTCCGACTCCGGTACCGGAGTCAGTTTTCGATCCGTCGGTGTATATTCTCATCTCTTTTAGGCCAGAGTAGTCACATCTTTCCTCTGTGAGTATTATGTTGTAGTGCCTATGAAAGTGGTGTGTTTTTGGGGCTTTGTCGCATGGTGATGCTAGCATCGGTTTACGCTTGATCGCATCTTCTTTTATGCGTGTGTGCTTAATTCTGGAGTCTTTATTTAGGGAACCTAATAGGTGGAGTCTGAAGGTGCCCAGGGCTGCCTCCTCCCGCACAATTAGGTGTAGAGGTGGCAGTCCTAGCATTGCCTGTAGGGCGGCAGTGGGTGTGGTTCTCATACTACTGGTGATTGCAACGCAGGCGAACCGCTGTAGTTTTTCGAGATCTCTCTGGGCTGTGCTTAGTGATGGTAAATTCCCGAGAATATTCTCCTTGCGAGAACTTTGCTGTTAAGTTGTCGAGAATATTCTTTTGGAAGGGAATTTACGAGAATTTAAAAATTGGATGACTCTATTGTATCGATTTATTTTTAGAATAATAGTTTTCAGTGCATTTAAGCGTTTTACGAAGTTAAAGCCAAACTACTCTACTTGACAACTTAAATTTCATATGGTGTGTTAAATTAAGATTTTTTTTTGAACTCTTTGTTTAATGGTTTTGCTTTGTTCATAATTTTCCAATTGTGAGCAATCACACAAATTTTGCCTGCTCTTTTGCCTTTTTTTTTAAACGGTTTTATTTAGCTTGCCATTCTTTGGTATACCTACACCTTTAGTTCTGAAGACAATACAATTTATTATTCATTATCATTGCAAATCAAAGATGGCCGCTGACACAAAATGGGGGCATACATATTATTTTTTCACAAACCCTTCAATATAGTTACCTATCATATGGTAATCCAATATGGTCTCCAAAAAAAATATTTTTTATATTTAATTGCTCTTCGCGTTCGTTGATCTTCTCGCCGGTCCGGAGTGTACGCGTGTTGAATGTTGCCAGGTCCTACCGTAGTCAAGGGTAGACAGGCTGCCGGGAAATAGGAGCCATGTTTTTAACATGTGCTTGGGGGTTTTGCCATAATCGATCGGTGGCTGTATGGTTGAGACATTCCATGCTGCTGCGCAATTTCTGGTGAGTCCCTTAGTCGCCTCTTACAACCCCCATGGGAAGATATGGGCTGATGCTATTTTTTACGTTCGACACCATATGGTACAATGCAATTCAAATCAATTTATCTCGGAAATAATGGTCCAGTTAAGAAGGTATACCTTCGAAAGAGAGGTCAACCGTCGAATCCGACTCGGCTAAGCAGCGTTTGGGAAGTTGCGTAGTATCTTTTCATCTAATATACCACAGTGTCTCACAACCAGTATGTGTTGCCAGTGATAACCTAAGCGACTGAAACGTGGTCGTTCACAATGGACCTCATCAGAAGGCTTAAAGTCACGCAAAGGTCGATGGAGAGGGCTATGTTCGGAGTTCACGTGCGGGATTGCATCAGAAATGAGGATGAATGAGTAATGATGGTTGATGGGGCCGAAAAGATTTGGAGTGGCGACCGCGAGTTGCAGCTGCGTTGGAAGGCCTTCCACTAGGTGGACCAATGACCTGGTTAAGATTGCGGCAATCCGCTGGATGCGAGACACACGGGATCGGTCAATGTGGCGACGCTTGGGGACGCGGCCTATGTTCAACAGTGGACGTCTTTCAGTTGAAATGATAATGATGATGATTACTTAATATATGAAATCCGCCATTTTGTACCGTCGGCCATCTTAAATTTGGATTTTTTTTTATTCTACTAGTCAAACCCTTACATTTGATAACCATATTGAAGGGGTTGTTAGTATGCATGTTGGGAAATGTGGAAAAAGAGCGTTCCACAGAAACAGAATTTGCTGAAGCAGTCAAAATTTTCAGAGCAATTGCTTCTAATTCAGTTTTTGAATATATAGTTTGCCACCACGCAACTAGCTTGACTTTTTTAGCTATTTCCCTAATAAACTCTTTGCTCCATAAACCAATGCCGCATTTATATTCAGACACTTCTTCGAACAGTTTGTTGAACTGAAATACTGTGTCTTTTAGTCAAGTTAAGAACAAACTTAAATCCATAATTTTTTTCAGTTGATGTCATTGTTGTACTCGCGACTAATATTTCTTAACTAAAATATACTAGCAATTTCCACTCTGAAACCTCGTAGAGTAACGTTTTTCAAGTAAAGTATAAAGTAACAACAAAAGAAGTTCACTTTAGGTCTTTCAATTTTAAATTCTCGTAAATTCCCGTAAATTCTCCGTCGAAAGGAACATTGCAGAATATTGCAGAACATTCTCGATCGGAGAATATTCTCCGTGAGAGAATATTCTCTCGACCCATCACTAGCTGTGCTGAGGTCTGTCCTGGGCCACCAGACCAGCGAGCCATATGTTATGATTGGTCGGATGACTGTGGTATATAGCCAGTAGGTGACCATGGGGCTAATCCCCCAATTCATGCCTAGCAGTCGTTTGCACTGCCACAGCGATATGCTGGCTTTTGTGGTGATATGATTCATGTGTTTTGCCCAATTCAATTTTTTGTCCAAATAAATACCCAGGTACTTGGTTTCGGTTGAAAGGCTTAGGGTTGTTCCGAAGAAACGCGGTAGTTGCAGTGTCATCGGTTTTCTCTTTTTTGTGAAGAGAATTAGTTCAGTTTTTGTGGGGTTCACTGAGAGTTGGTGCTCGTTGCACCATTCCTCTACTATTTTGAGGGCTTGACGCATGAGATTGCATAGGGTGTTTTCATGTGTCCCGTTTATTATTATTGTTATGTCATCCGCGTAGCCAACTGTGAAATAACCTTTGTCGTTGAGTGTTTTGATGAGGCTGTCAGCTACCAGGTTCCACAGAAGTGGCGAAAGGACGCCCCCCTGCGGACAGCCCTTCGCGACGATGGCCCTTGTGGTGTCGTTTACCGTGACTTGAACCGCTCTTAGTTTGAGCATATTGGTGATCCAGCCTCCAAGGGTCGGGTCTATGCCGTGTCTGTCGAGGGCCGTGTTTATACTGTTGAACATAGTCTTATCGAAGGCGCCCTCGATGTCAATGAAGGCAGCCAGTGCTGAGCATTTGTGGTCCACTGCGCATTCAATTTTAGAAACCACGTTGTGCAACGCGGATTCTGTTGATTTGCCTGTGGAGTACGCGTGTTGTTGTTTGTGCAGCGGTTTATCCCGCAGAGGCCCATCACGGATGTGCCTGTCACAGAGTCATTCGAGTGTTTTCAGTAAAAAGGATGTGAGGCTTATAGGTCTATATGCCTTGGGGTGTGTGTAATCAGGTTTCCCAGGTTTAGGTATAAAGATGACTTTCACCTCGCGCCATCCGAGAGGTATGTATCTAAGTGCAATGCAGGCCCGATAGATCTCCAGCAGCCATGGCGTTAGATAATCTACTCCCCACTGTAGCAGGGCTGGGAAGATGCCGTCCAGCCCCGCCGACTTGTATGGCTGAAAGGTGTTGATAGCCCATTTTATTCGGTCTACTGTTACAAGTCATTAGTTGAGGTTCTGTGAGTTTTTATTTTTAAGTTATTTATTTATTTAACCATTTATGTACACACACATAGTAAAAAGACAAGAAGAAGGAACAGAAAATAGGTACAAAGGGAATGCTTATTTCTAACGAAATCTCTTCCAGCATACCTGCGAGAGGAGAGTTGCAAAAAAGATATGTAGACACCGTGTGTAAAGAGGAAATAAAAAGAAAAAAATATTTTGAACAATTTACAATAAATAAGAATACAGTATAGATAATTAATATATACACTTATATACATGTATATTAATAAAATAAAATATAAATATTACAATAATAAATACTAACTAATGTCATAAATACTTAAATAATAATACATAATTATATGCAACTAAGTTATTATACAGGGTGTCCCAGAAATCGACGTCAAGCCGTAAATGGGTGATAGACCAAGTTATAACAGTTCTCAGAAAAATACGAAAAAAAATCTATCTCATGTTTTTAAAAAAATAATATGTTCACTTTAAAAATTTACTAAAAAAATCAATCCCTGTAATGGTTCTTTAACTGCAATTGCTACAAATCCCATAATTTATCTAATTTTTTTATTATTATGTAATCTTAAATAATGCTTGTGTAGATTTTTGCCTAAAATTCAAAGCCAACTCCTCCTACTTAGAAGAAAATTAAACTTTTTCAAAACAAAATTATTCAAATTTACTATTTCGCCCAACTTTAACTGACTGTACTGAAAAAAAAATGTACTACGCTAGTTTGGCAAGTAACATGAAAAATTGGCGCATTTAATAAGGATTCAAAAATGGTGTAACACTTGCTAGATTACGTTTTCAATAATTGGTCAAATTTGTTTTTGTAAATAGTATCGGTTTTTACCCAAAATGTCCATACTTCCTTAAAATGACTTTAGCTTACCTAAAGCTTTGCTAAACTCCGTTTTTAATTCGATAGAGACGGAGAGAGTCATTTTACGAAGTGTGAGCGAGATAAGAAATCGAAATTTTACGTAATTTAAGAGCAAAGTTATGATAGTGATTCAACCTTTTCAAGACGTAAATGGGTGATAGACCAAGTTATAACAGTTCTCAGAAAAATACGAAAAAAAATCTATCTCATGTTTTTAAAAATTTATGGTCACTTTAAAAATTTACTAAAAAAACTCAATCCCTGTAATGGTTCTTTAACTCCAATTGCTACAAATCCCATAATGAGACTCTCTCCGTCTCTATCGAATTAGAGACGGAGTTTAGCAAAGCTTTAGGTAAGCTAAAGTCATTTTAAGGAAGTATGGACATTTTGGGTAAAAACCGATACTATTTACAAAAAAAAAATTTGACCAATTATTGAAAACGTAATCTAGCAAGTGTTACACCATTTTTGAATCCTTATTAAATGCGCCAATTTTTCATGTTACTTGCCAAACTAGCGTAGTACATTTTTTTTTTCAGTACAGTCAGTTAAAGTTGGGCGAAACAGTAAATTTGAATAATTTGGTTTTGAAAAAGTTTAATTTTCTTCTAAGTAGGAGGAGTTGGCTTTAAATTTTAGGCAAAAATCTACACAAGTATTATTCAAGATTACATAATAATAAAAAAAATTGATAAATTATGGGATTTGTAGCAATTGGAGTTAAAGAACCATTACAGGGATTGATTTTTTTAGTAATTTTTTAAAGTGAACATAATTTTTTAAAAACATGAGATAGATTTTTTTTCGTATTTTTCTGAGAACTGTTATAACTTGGTCCATCACCCATTTACGGCTTGACGTCGATTTCTGGGACACCCTGTATAGTTTTATGTTTCAGATTTAATTTTATAGTTTATTTTAAAAGTACTTTGCCCTCTGTAAGTAAATTTTGCTTCAGTTCAGTTTACCATTATATTTTTATTTTAATATTATTTAACCTATAAAGTGTTTGTAAAAAGTATATATAAATTTTTCTACTTTTGAAGATTTTTTTGCCGTCTGGTTTGCCATAATGTTGGTAAAGCCCAGCTTAATTATATATAAGGAGAGCTTTTTTATTTTCATAAGTATGTCATGTTTTGATTTCTTTTTCTTTTTATATGTTTTAAAATTTACAATAAGAGTTTATATTTTAGTTTATATTTAGTCGATAATCCAAAATGCATGCTGTGGCCTCCCATAATTGAGGGAGTGCACTTGTCATTACATCATATTGATGATATTTTGTGTACATCTTTCGTTGGAGGTCCTGAATAAATAAATAAATAAATAAATATATTATGGGCTCTTGACCAGTCTTGTTCCGTTGGGGTCCATTCGGGTTCAGCTTCCCACGTCCTGTCCTCCAGGACTTGACAGTCCGGGAAGTGAGTTTCGAGGAGGACCTTGCTGGTTAAATAGTCGGTTTGTGTGTATGAGTTGTCGGGTTTTTTGAGCGCGCCGAGGGATCGGTCCTGATCAGTTGATAGGATCTTCCGTACCCTTGCGGCCTCATTATTTGTTTCAATGGATTCACAGAATTGCCGCCATGCCTTCCTCCTGGCGGTTCTGGTCTGTTTTTTGTATGCATATTGGGTCTCTTTGTATATCTCCCAATCTTCCGGGAGTCTCGTGTTTTTTGCTCTGTTAAATTGCTTACGCAGCGCATCTCTGAGTTTACCAAGTTCAGCGTTCCACCAGGGGTTCCTCTCGTTCCTGCTTTGTGGCGCTCTTGATTTGCAGCATGCGTGGTAAGCTTCTGTTAGGTATTTGGATAATTCTGTTACAGTGTGTTCTAATTGTGCTTGGTCCCTTACGGTTGCCAGTGCTAGATGTCCAGCTAATAGTGAAGCCAGAAGGCTTTTGATCCCGGGAATGTTAGTACGCCTTGGGTTTCGCCTTGGTGCGGGTGTTTTAGTGTTTGTAGTTAGTGTAAAGCGGATCCTTCTATGGTCTGAGCAAGAAGGTTCGTCGGATACGTGCCAGTTTGTGATAAGGTTTGTCGCGTTTTCTGTAGCGAGTGTTAAATCTATGATCGTTTGTCCACGAGCCGTGACCCAAGTGGGTTCTGTGCCGCGGTTTACAATGTTACGATTAGTAGAGAATAAAAAGGTGGATAGTACCTCTCCTCTGGAGTTCGGTGTGACACTGCCCCAGAGCGGGTGGTGGGCGTTCGAATCGGTGCAGATGATCAGGTCCAGGCTGGCGTGCTCACGGTGCTGTACCAGGTCAGCCAGCTCCTTTGGCGGGCAGTCTGTGTCCTCGCCTGGCATGTATGCCGAGGCCAGTACAACGTCTGGATCGCTACCTTCGGTATGGAGCCTGACAGATGTCAGGTCTCTGGAACAGAATTGAGTCAGTGTCGTAAAGGGAATTTCTTTGGGTATGTAGATGCAGGTTCTTGGCTTATCTGAGCCGTGTGTGTTGAGAATAATCTTACCTCCGATGTTACCGAGGCCACATATTCTGTTATTCCTGATCCACGGCTCTTGGATCAGTGCGATGGTTCGGTGTTTAACCTCCAGTGCCCTGCGTAAGCTAGCCGTGGCAGTCTGGCTGTGCTGGAGGTGTTGGCAGGGCGGGTCATGGGCCAGAAGCGCACGTATATCGACCCTAACAGGTACGATATCAGTCGCTCCCGCCCCAGGACCTTTTCAGCTTCCTCCGGTGGCAGCCCCAGGGTCAGGTAAGTCCCGTAACGGTCGCCACCGATGGCAGTTGCCCTGTACAACGACCACCTTGTAATATCGTACCAAGTGTTCTGGCGTATCAGAATGCCGTGGAGCTTGTTCACGTCACCTCTGTAGCGAGGGACGAAGAGCGATGCTCGAACACGGGTGGGTACGTCGGTCTGTCTGAGCACCGTCAGTGTCTGGTTATTGTCGGGCAATCTGATGTGGGGCACATTTTGGGTCAGCCAGGTCAGGGCGTTGTCGTCTTCGCACCATATCTGCACCGTGCCCTCCGCTACCCGTGGGTATCCGCGGAAGGCCGGGAGTGGCGTCGACTGGTCCGAGTCCATTAGTCTGTCCTCCAGGGCGGTCTTAATGTGTTCGGCCTCATCCCTAGTTAGCTCCCTACTGGGGTGGGGTAGGCAGATTGCTACGGCAAGTCGCGCAGGCATGTCCTTGGTGGCCCGCGCGTAGGTCCTCTGCCCCTCCTGTGCGGAGTGAACCCTCGCACGCTTGACGTCCCCCTGGAGCGTACTAGGTGGGGCCGTGTCCTCGGGGCGCGTGCTCTTCCCCGGCCGCGTTCCACTCGGTACAGGCTTCGGGTTTGAGGTGCCTGGCTGGGCGCTGGATGCTAGCAACGCCCGGCGTGAGGCATGGGAGCGCTTGCCCCTTTTGTGTCTGGGTCGAGTGTAGGTTGTGTCGGTGTCTTGGGGTCGGGCGTCGGGTCCGGCAGGTACTACCGCTTGCGGAGGCTCTTCGCGTTGGGTTGCCCTTTCGCGTACCTGCCCCCGCTCACTTGGGTCCGCGTCCGGCCGCTTTTCGAGTTGGGTTTCCCCTGCGCGTACTTGCGGCTGGTCATGTGGCCCCGCGTCCGGCCGCTTGTCGCGCTGGGTTTCCCCTTCGCGTGCTTGCGGCTGGTCGCGTAGCCCCGTGTCCGGCCCCTTTCCGTGCTCTGAGCGTACTCGTGGCTGGACTCGTACCCACCCTTCAGCGTCCGATCGCGCTTCGCGCTGGCTGTTGCCTTCGCGAGAACTACGCTTTCGGTCGCCTACTTCCTGTTCTCGGGCTGGGATTTTTCCGCGGTTTTCCAGGCGTACTTCATCGACTACAGCCGTGAGAGTGGTAGAGCTGCCAGGTCTGTCATCCTTCCCCGTGTCAGTCTTATTGTGTCGGTCTGGGTCATTGTTCGTGCGGGTGGTGCTGCTCCGCATGACGCTCTGTTGCCAGAGGTTTTCGGGAGGCATGCCCCGTGTCGAATTTTGTGGATGTGGGTGTGGGTTTCTTGGGGGTCACCCTAGGCTTGGGAATTGACCTAGGGATTTAAGGATTGACGGGATCTGTACGGATAGGGAGGGATGGCTTTGTTGGGAGATGAGCACATAGGATGAGGTATATGGGTTACCCTAAGCCTTGGATTTTGACTTTCGGGAACTTCTCTTGTCCGGGATCTCTTTGGGAGATGCCCCGACCGCGGGACTACCCACTGGCATTGATGTAGCAGCCAGTGGTCGATCCCGCAGCCGGAGTCGGGCTATCCGCAACCTGCCCACCCGCTCGGTTGCATGAGAAGAAGTGCCTGGCAGTCCGGGTCACCCCACCACGGATGTACGTATACATTCGCACAGTCATTGTTATTAGATTATAACGAGATTAAACAACAAACTTTACGAGATGCGGGACTGTCAAAAATATTGAGTTACCTGAGAGAAGGTTGGCCTAAGGAGTGTGACTTGAGCAACTTATAACCGTACTTTAATAGGAGAAATCAACTTTATGAAGAATTAGGATGTATTATGTGGGGAAACAGGTTAGTGGTTCCGGAAGCGTATAGAAGTAAAGTGCTATTAATGTTGCATGAACCACACATGGGCATCGTGAAATCAAAAGCTTTGGCACTTAGCTAAGTATGGTGGCCCGGGGTAGATGAAGCAGTGGAAACCATGTGTCGGGCGTGCGGAGTTTGTGCAGCCCAGGCGGACGCGCCGCCTCGGCAGGCGCCGCGCATGTGGCCCTGGCCAAACCGACCGTGGAGTCGCATACATATCGACTATATGGGACCGATAGGTGGTAGAACATATCTAGTTGTAGTGGATGCCACATCAAAATGGTTGGAGGTTTTCAATGTTTCAAGCATTTCAGCTTTTAGTCTAATAGATAGATTAACGGAGTTGTTTAGTAGATGGGGGTTGCCTAGGCAAATAGTTAGTGACAATGGTACACAGTTCGCATCGAAAGAATTTCACGAATTTACAAAATATAACGGTATAGAACACATTTTTACAGCCCATACCGCCCCGCTTCTAATGGGTTAGCAGAAAATGCAGTTAGACTACTAAAACGAGTCATTAAAAAGGCAATTACAGAGAAACAAAATAAATAGATAGTGCATTGTGGACATATTCATTGCATTATAGGAATGTAGAACATTCGACAACCGGTGAAAGCCCCGCAATGATTTTATTAGGCAGGCGAACACGAACTCGACTGGATACTATAAAACCCGATAGGGAAAACTAAGTACATCGAGCACAACAACGACAGGCTGAATCTGTCCAGGGAGCGAATAGGAGCATTGGGGGTGAAGGGGAAGAGGTATGCTACCGTCAATACTTAAAAGGGGAAAGATGGATTCCCGGTCGAGTAATAGATAGTCGGGGTCCTAGCGACTACCGAGTCCAGGGTCAAAGTGGGGAAATAGTCCATAGGCATATTGATCAATTACGTAGGAGAACTGGGAACAGGCTATACTGTCGATTGTGAAAGTTCTTCGGGCTTCCACTGTCGGGATTATCCAGGGTAGGTTTCGCTGCTGCCGCCTGATTGGCCGGCACTATTTTTTGGTTTCCTGTTGTGCCGACAGATGGCGCTTGGTGTACGCTACGTCCACATTCGTGTTATTTACGAATGTTTTTGGTTTATACATTGCCTGTGCGATGTTAGTGGCAGGGGTGGCATCCTGAGTCGCTTCCTGTGTCGCAGGGGGGTGTTGTGGTTTTCTAACCTTTCCCCCCTCTTCTTTTTCCTCCGCCCTAAGTAGAAGGCAGCCTCTCCGCGTTGTATGGGCCCATTTGCTGCCGCCATCAGCGACGCTCCTTGGGCCTCTTAATACAGCCTCTCTTCTGCTTGTACCTCTTTTTGAGGACGGCGTGATGTAGTGGAGGTGATGGCGTCAGTGCCCAGTCGCCTGTGTTTAATCTCCTTCTGGAAGATGGGGCACTTTATGTTGCTCGCAGGGTGCGCGCCCCCGCAGTTTGCGCTGGTGGCCAGCTGGTCGCTTGGCCTGGGGCAGTCCTTCGCTATGTGCCCCTCTCCACATTGTTCGCAGACGAGTGGGCGGTGTCACTAGTGCTAGCTGTGCCGAAACTGCTGGCATTGGTGGCACTGTGCGGGCCCACGTTTGCCACGCCATGCCTCTATCTTGACACCTCGCATTAGTAAAAACACGGAGGTGTCATAAATAGCTCTAATGTTTTCAGTTCTCTTGAGGACGGCGTGGAACACGCAGCCAGGTAGTCCCTGGCGCGCATTAATATGCCTCACATACTCGGACTCATAGCCTAGGCTACGGAGCTCCTCCTCGATCACCTGCGGGTCCGTGTCCGCTGGCAGCCCCCTAATGGCCACCTTGGACTTCTTGTCCGCTTGGAGTGAATAAGCGAACCAGCTTATGCTTTCCTCTTTTTATAGGGTGGTCAAGTACCGTTGGACCACCCTATATTCGTCTTCGCTTTCTGGGGAGAAACGAAACCCCTGTCTGTAGGGTCGACCTTTAGGTGGTCGGTCCAGTTTGGCGGCCAGGGCCCTGAAATGCGTTGCCCAGTTGGGCAACATCTCAACTACAAGAGGCAGGTAACGAGGCCGCTTATGTTTGGTGGGTTTCTCTGTGTTATTAACATTTGAGGCCGGGATAGAGGCTGCATCAGAGGTTCTTCATCAACTTCACTTACCCCTGTTGTCCTTCTGTGTGCTGCTGAGCCGGTAGCCGCCCTTGGTAATGGCGTACGTCGCGCAGCCTCATGACCTATGTGGATAGTTGGAGAAACCACAGAAAAACTCGATTCCGGGGTACGCACGGTCGATTTTTAGTCGGTGGGTACTGGAGTTTTTGTATAGACAGGGCGGCACTTTGAGGGGGCATTGTACCTGTTTGTAGGTGATGTAGGTGACGCTGGTGATTCGGCGGTGATCTGCCTGCCTTGCCTCCTCGGAGTGTTACCCTGTTGGCTGCGCTGTTGCGATTGTGCGCGAGCACACAATCGTTAGGCAGCAGCGAAACCCACCCTGGATACTCCCGACAGTGGAAGCCCGAAGAACTTTCACAATCGACATCATAGAGGGTAGGCGATGACGGTGGTCCGTGCGGTAGGTGACTTTTGAGAACGAAAATACGTCTGTAGCGGTGCACGAATACTGGCGATCCACAGTGAGCGTCTGAGCCATGGACTACTATTATATACTAGACTGAGCGCGGTAGGTATTTGCGGCCGTGTGCCAGGAATCGCTTTAGTAAGGCTGAGGCAGCAGGAACGGTGACACTCGCTCGATCGGTGGTGCGCACCACTTATACTATTAATATTACTATTTTTGTTCTCAAAAGTCACCTACCGCACGGACCACCGTCATCGCCTACCCTCTATACTATAATAATAAATTTATTTCTCAAAAAACTTAGTAATATTTTACAGAAAATAGTTTGGCTGAATTTATTTCTAGTAAATGGATGTAGTCACTGCAACCGAACTAGGCAAGGCCTGTATTTCGGTTTTCAGTGCCTTTTTCCTCGATATTTCAACTGTAAATGCCAACAAAGCAAATATGTTTGATTGTACTAATAATATATTTTAAGTGACTTATAACTAACTTCAATGTTAACATTATATAATAAGTAAAATATCTATACGTGAGTGAAGTGTTTATGAGAGTGTGTGGACTAGTAGGTGATTTAAGTGGAGTATGAGTGATGTGGGTGCGTGTGAGTTTTGGTGTGTGAGGGTGAATGTGTGTAGGTGTATGGGTGTGTGTGTGTGATTGTGAATGCATGGCCATGGTTTTGACTAAGATTATGTTATTTTAATTATTATAGCTAATTAATACCTAAACATACTACTTACTGTACAACATATAGCAATAACTCCGTTTCTTCATAATTTAGTTGTTGCAAATATTCACTTACTATTTGTTTACATTTAAATTTGGTAAGAGGGTAAATATTTAATTTACTATTTATTTTGCTATAAAGAAACGGACCAAGAAATTCAATAAATCTTTCGCTAAATTTAGTTTTTCTACTGGTTCGTTCCATACGTAATCTTTTATTTCGACATTTTTGCGCGAGTGGGTCATAAGGTAGTTTTATATGTTGTTTCAGAATAATGTTGAGGATGAAAAGTTGTCTTACGGTCAGAACTCCACAAATCTGATATAGAGAAGCAGTAGGAAAGAGGATAGGTTTAAAAATACACACCTTTAGAATTGCGCGCTGAGCGATTTCAATGGGCTTCATAGTGGTTTTACAAGTACCCCCCCAGGAAGAAATGCAATAATTTAATAATGACTGTCTAGGGCATAATAAATTTGTTTTAGGAGATAAGGCTCAGCAGCGTGCCGCAAATTTTTAAAGACATATATGAGTTTGCGCACTCGTGCACCAAGCAGCTTGATATGCTCTTTGAAATTGAGATTTCTGTCTATAGTAACACCCAAGTACGTGAAGGTGTGAACACGTTCCAGAGATGAACACGTGCAGTCGGCTTTCAGGGTACACTCGTGAGAGATAATTTTGTGGCTGTTACTGAGACTCGAATAATTTTTGATGCTGAAAGAGATATATTTTGTTTTTTCCACATTTAAAGTCAGAATGTTCGCCTGAAGCCAGCTTCTAGTGATATTATAGCCCTGCTGAGCAGCATCAAATACCTCATCCCAAGTATTGGCGGCAAAAACTAAAGCAGTGTCGTCTGCGAAGGAGATGATTTCGCCATGGGTGAGCTTAAGACTCGTAAGTTCGTTAATGTATACAAGGAATAAGGTGGGTCCCAAGATGCTGCCCTGTGGTACGCCATGTGTAACTGGAAGGTAGGTACTTTTGTATTTGCTCACACGGACACACTGCTTTCGCCCAGACAAATAACTTTTAAAGAGTTTTAGCTGAGTACCTCTAATTCCTAATTTCTCGAGTTTTGTCAATAAGAGGGCAACAGAAATCGTGTCAAATGCCTTGGCGAGATCGAGAAATATTGAAAGACATTTTTTACCTTTGTCCAAATTTGTGCTAATAAAGCTGGTGAGTTTGTTCACTGCTTGATCAGTGGACTTACCATGCCGAAAACCATACTGACTTTTAGATAGTAAATAATTTTTTTCCAGATAATTTACTAAGCGTGCATTTATTATTCTTTCCAATATCTTCGATAATGCCGGTAGAATGGATATTGGCCTATAATTTTTTATTTGATTTCTGACCCCGCTCTTATAGATTGGGCACACTTCAGACCTTTTCAAGGAATCAGGGAAAAAGCCCGACCGTAAGCTGTCATTAAAAATTTTCGTAATAGGTGGAATTAGAATCTTTTTATGCAATTTTAGAAATTTACTACTAATCTTATCACAACCCGAAGCACAATCTGTTTTTAGACCATTTATGATTTGTTCAACTTCTTTCTGATCAGTGTCCATCAAAACAAAAGAATTACTCTGCTGGGTATACTCGTCTTTATAATATTGAGAATGTGCATTGGGTGTGTTTGTTTTTTGATAAATTTTATCGGCCAGTGAGGCGCCAACATTAATGAAATAACTATTTATATTATTTAGAGATTGCTCAGGAGAAGTTGAGAATGTTAGGAGTTCTTTTGTGCGTTGTATTGTGTTTGCGATGTCTCTAATTGCTTTCCATAATTTCTTACTGTCTTTTTGTGCATTTTTAATTAGGGTTTTTTCGTACTGTCTCTTTATTTTACGTAAAAGATCGTTACAGAAATTCCTATAACGTCTGTAAATAATTTTAAAATTTTCGTTTGTTGGTGATAATTTAGCTTTTTTGTGTAGCTTATCCCTGTTTCGCATGCACCTCAGCAAACCCGGAGTGATCCAAGGCTTTATTATTTTTGACCGTCTTGGTAATGTTTTTATTTGTGTATTTTTTTCAATAATATTTTGAAGAGACTGCATCAAATAATTTAATGTAAAATTAGGATCTGCCGACTGATGAATTGGATCAAGATCAAGCTTTAACAGGTCTTCCACTATTCCTTCATTGTTAACTTTAGTTATAGTTGTAGCCATATAATGTAATGTTTTTTTCGTCTGTAGGCATAGCAAAACTGGATAATGGTCCGTTAACGCTGAGAATGGGACTATTGCAGTGGCAGTACTTATAGTTTTTATTAAGGCGTGATCCAAGCAAGTTTCACTGTCACCACGAGTTATAAGGCTATGAGCTGGTAGTAAGCCGTGTGAAGCTGCTAAAGTTAAGTATCGTTCCCCGTGTATGTCTATTTTGTTTGGGTTTATTGGTATGTTTAAGTCACCCATTAACACATTGTGTTTATAGTTCGATACTACTTGAAGTATTTTGTCTAGAGAAGAGAGGAATGGATCTATGTTAGTATATGATGGCGATCTATATAAACCAATAATGGCAACATGTTCTTCTACAATAGCTACTAGACAATTACAGTCCTGAAAATCAGGCTCCTCTATGCGGACATTAAGATTCTCTTTATAATAGATAACTACACCATCATTTTGCTTGTTATTATTTTTAGTTGACGCATGACAATATCCGTCCAGCTCTGGAATTACCGATGCACAAGAGAGCCAACACTCCGTCAGTATCAGAACGTCACATTCTAGTTTTAATCTACTTAATAAGATCTCAAAGCCCGACATATTGCAGTTTAGGCTACGGATGTTCTGCGTTAATATAAGTAATTGATTTGCAGTACTAGTAATGATAGTGTGGCACTCTTCTATGTCAGCAGTTTGCGAATGGGATACGGATAAGCTATCAATGCTAGTAGTTAGGTCGATTATATCACTGAATTTTTAAAAGAAGCATAATTTTGTAATGATTTTTTATCAGGGATTGAACGTTTTTATAGAAAGCTTTTATATGTGTAGCAGAGAAAGTTGTTTTTATAGTATGTATTGTAATTATGAGGACATGTTTGTAGAGTATGTTTATGTGTATGTTTGTGTGAATGTTGATTTGTAATATCTTTTTGACTATATGTGTTTGGATTATTTTAAAACTACAACTAAACGTATGATGAGAGAGGTGTGCTAATATGTTAAGGTTATAACATAAGTATGTTTTGGATTGTGTGTTACAAAGGCAAGAAATGATATATCTTACGTTAAAACAATAAGGTAATGCATGCAACAAAGGAACTTTACACCATTTGAAGAGACTGATCGTAACATGTAATGGTCATATTGTGGTACGTATTTTTTCTATGTCCGCCGCATTATTGATACGAATATGTGATGAGTCTTCGTTTTTTTTGAGGTACACTATCCCATTTGCTGTCCAACAGAAATTGAAGCCATGGCTATTTTTAAATTGTCTCGCCAAGAAGTAAAGCTTTTGAGTTTTGTACGTGAGAGTTTCCGCTACATATAAAGGTTTAGCCACATACTTAGTGTTCAAGTGAGTAGTATTCAATTTATCCGCTTTAGTTTTTGGTTTATTGAAACTCCCGTCCCGTTAACCGTACTATTGAAAGAGAAGTTTCTTAAGGCTGTCAAAGCCTTAAGAAACTTCTCTTTCAATAGTACGGTGGTTAAATCCACGATTACCGGGTTTGAGTCATCTTTTGACTTTAGTCGATAGATATCTTTTATGCAAGACCCGTTTATATCGATGTGAATCGTCTTTCCTAGTTGCATTATTTCGTTACACAGAGTTTCTTTCGTCTCTCCATTCGTATCTCCATCTCTATACTGTCGATTGTGAAAGTTCTTCGGGCTTCCACTGTCGGGAGTATCCAGGGTGGGTTTCGCTGCTGCCTAACGATTGTGTGCTCGCGCACAATCGCAACAGCGCAGCCAACAGGGTAACACTCCGAGGAGGCAAGGCAGGCAGATCACCGCCGAATCACCAGCGTCACCTACATCACCTACAAACAGGTACAATGCCCCCTCAAAGTGCCGCCCTGTCTATACAAAAACTCCAGTACCCACCGACTAAAAATCGACCGTGCGTACCCCGGAATCGAGTTTTTCTGTGGTTTCTCCAACTATCCACATAGGTCAAGGGTCAGTGGAGTCATACCACACATACAGCCTTAACATTATTCGGACAAAAACCAGTCTCCCTGCACATCTAACTACACGTATGAGTGCCAATGCACCTCGCGCTGCACCGCCGCGATCTATATCGCGCGCGCCGCT
This sequence comes from Orthosia cruda, assembly GCA_964057195.1. NCBI lineage: Eukaryota > Metazoa > Arthropoda > Insecta > Lepidoptera > Noctuidae > Orthosia > Orthosia cruda. The sequence goes on along the minus strand of OZ059843.1, from coordinate 30,965,589 downwards.
AGGAAAAACACCAACACCCATACCACCTACAGCGGGAGCTAAGATGCCAGCTCCACGCACTGTACCACCTGTACCTAAAACAACGACGTCTAGCTTATCAAAAACAGACGAAAGTGCCACCACCCGCGAAGGACCGGGAACTAAAACTACAGATGGCGCCACATGTGGGTTCGTCAGCCAATTCCGGCTCGCCGGCACCCCCCCGCACGTCTGCATACGACTCCCCCGCAATGCGATCGGCCCAATCGAGCTTAAGTGGAGATCGAGGAGGAGCTCCGCAGCCTGGGCCTGAGTCCGAGTATGTGAGGCATATTAATGCGCGCCAGGGACGACCTGGCTGCGTGTTCCACGCCGTCCTCAAGAGAACTGAAAACATTAGAGCTATTTATGACACCTCAGTGTTTTTACTAATGCGAGGTGTCAAGATAGAGGCATGGCGTGGCAAACGTGGAACCGCACAGTGCCACCGATGCCAGCAGTTTCGGCACAGCTAGCACCAGTGACACCGCCCACTCGTCTGTGAACAATGTGGAGAGGGGCACAAAGCGAAGGACTGCCCCAGGCCAAGCGACCAGATGGCCACCTGCGCAAACTGCGGCGGTGCACACCCTGCGAGCAACATAATGTGCCCCATCTTCCAGAAGGAGATTAAACACAGGCGACTGGGCACCGTCGCCGTCCTCAGAAAGAGGTAGAAGCAGAAGAGAGTATGTATTAAGAGGCCCAAGGAGCGCCGCTGATGGCGGCAGCAAATGGGCCCACACAACCCGGAGAGGCTGCCTCTTCCTTAGGGCGGAGGAAAAAGAAGAGGGGGGAAAGGGTAGAAAACCACAACACCCCCCTGCGACACAGGAAGCGACTCAGGATGCCACCCCTGCCACTAACATCGCACAGGCAGTGAATAAACCAAAAACATTCGTAAATAACACGAATGTCGACGTAGCGTACACCAAGCGCCATCTGTCGGCACAACAGGAAACCAAAAAATAGCGCCGGCCAATCAGGCGGCACTAGCCAAACAAAGACGGCCAATCAGGTGCTGACACAAACAGACAACCAAGATAGGAAGAACTTCACTGCCTGTGCTATTCAACTGTTAATGGACCTCATTAAGGCCATTAGGCAGGGCCAGGACGTCGAACAAGTCATCCTTGACGGCTTAGCGGCACTATTAACACTTTACCATGGCTAAGTCGTTAAGGATGTTACATTGGAATGCCCGCGGCCTGAAGAAAAAGGTCGCTCTCCTCCGTCATCTCCTGCATGAACAGGATGTCGCTGTGGCGCTAATAAGCGAGACACTACTGGGACCTGAAGATAGGTGCAATTTCCCAGGATATCTCGTCTATAGAAAGGACGAGCGGTCGGCATACGGAAACCGATACCGTGGCCTGGCCATTCTTGTAAAGAGAAGAGTCGTCCATCAGGAACTCCCCCTCCCGACAATACAGTCAGCTTACGCGCTGGGTGTACAGCTGCATGTAGCCGGCGAGGACGTAGAAATTTATGCGTTTTACAAACCACCTAACAACAAACTGGATATGGGCAAACTGAAGTCACTACTCACACATACTGAAAACCCAACCATCCTCGCCGATGATTTCAACTCCAAGCACCCAGCGTGGAATAGTTATTACACAAACGATGGCGGAAGGCGGCTCTTCGCGGACGCGGAGGCCCACGGGTACACGGTGTCTGGATCTGAAACTCCTTCGCACTACCCAGATAGTGCTACGCACATGCCCGACGTACTAGACATCTTTGTACACCGAGGGCTGAAATGCCAGGTCACTCAGCAAGTCCTAGACGACGAGTTACAGTCGGACCACCATCCTGTTCTCGTCATCCTATCGGATATACCGACCCGCGACCAACCAGCGCCACGTCGATTAATCGATTGGGACATTTTCGCAGAAAGTATAGACTCTACCACGCCAACTCGGCCTATGAACACCGCCGCCGACATCGACGCACTAGCCGACGACATCACTGCTTGCGTATAACAAGCTCAGGAGACAGCAACGATGACGCAGCCGCAGGGGAGAGTGCTTCAGCCGCCCCTGCCGGCGCGCATCCGTCGACTTATTACCGAAAAGAGGCGACTACGCAAGCAGTGGCAACAAACTAGGTGCCCTACTATACTGAGCAAGTAAAGGCCGAGTTGAGTGCCATGAGAGCCGCGAGCTGGGAGGAACGTATAGAATCGCGGAGGGCGACTGGCCCTCAATACACGGACTGTGCCGCCTGCTGAATAATACCCCAGCTCCGGTACAATCACTCCAAAACACTGACGGGGCGCTAAAGTACGTCGCGGGAGACCGAGCAGAGGTCTTCGCCGAGCACCTGGAGCGTCAGTTCCAACCGAACCCGACTGTAGAACACGAACATGTCGCAGCAGTTGAGAAACACATTGGAGACTACTTCGCCACGCCGATAGCCCCTGAAGAAGATGCCATACATTTCTCGCCCGGCGTAGTCAGACGCGCCTTCTTGAGAACGAAGCCCCGGAAGGCCCCAGGTGCCGACCACAACGCAGCACTACGCCACTTGGGTATACGGTGGGCGTATGGTCACGGCAGTGTCGCGCCTATTCACCGGGATTCTCCACACGTGCTCCTTCCCGGCCTCGTGGAAAGAAGGGCGCGTCATCATGCTGCCCAAGGCGGGAAAGAATGTCCTGAAGCCTGAGAGCTATCGGCCGATCACTCTCCTGCCCACCATCACCAAGGTGTTCGAATCACTCCTGCTGCGACACCTTTCACCTCACATCTCGCCGCGCGAAGAACAGTTCGGGTTTCGCGCGGAACATAGTTCGACGCTCCAGCTGTCCAGGATGCTGCACCTGCTGTCAGCAGCGATGAACAGGAAGGAGTACACTGTGCAACAAAAAAGGCGTTCGACCGCGTATGGCACGACGGCCTTATCTACAAGCTGGCCACATCCAGCGCACCCCGTCGCGTGGTAAGAGTAATTAAACCCTTTCTGTCAAACAGGAGCTTCAGAGTGGTGATAGAAGGCGAATTATCCGCCCCCCGCCCGATTCTGGCGGGCGTACCTGTCTTATCACCTGCGTGTTACTCACGTTACACCGACGATATCTCCACAACGCCAGAAGCAACGCTGGCGCTGTACGCCGACGATGCAGCCTACGTTACGATATGCATGAACGCCAAACACGCAGCCAAGAAGATGCAGCACGCCCTCAATCTCTGCTGGCAAAGTGGCGGCTATAGGTTAACGTGGGTAAGACGCAGGCACTTGTTACAGGACTCGCGCCCCTGCCATCACGACTGACACTACAAGGGGCTGACGTCGACTGGACACCCCAGGCCAAGTACCTGGGTGTGACCATCGAACGTCGGCTCACGATGGGGTTGCACACCACCAAGGTGATAGTAGTCGCTAGTAGTCGCTTTCATAACTAAACTGTAGGTTCGTCCAAATTCGGCACTCCTGCCGCTGGTCACTTCGCTGAGCCTCCCAGGGTACGCTTTGGGTCTCACTCGGCGGGGGTATACCGCCAGGGAGCCGTGAAAAACCGGGGGACCGTTCATAACGGCCGCCGCGGCGCGCCTACAGTCACATACTACAAATAAACATAGCTAGCGTAGGTCATTGACCTGCATAGGTTATCGGCCGCGCTAGCAATATGCTAGGTCCAGCGGACAATAAAGTGACGGGCTCGCAGTTGTGGGCCCCGGTGCAGCACCCGCGGGCTGGGAACGATGTTCCGGCACCGCTCGCCTAGCCCCCACGGGGGCGAAGCGACTTCCAATGGAGAGACGCTCACTCTTCTCCGCCTACCGTCGCCACGCGCGGACGTCTCGCTGCCGCTCGATTATACTACTAGTAGTGACGCACGACTTGCGCAAAAATAGTCGATACAAACTCCTTGTGGAAAGAATACTCGACTTTAAAACTCCTTTATCGTTTTAATTTTGAGTTTGTTTATATTTGGGATTTTAAAAATGATTTTGATTTTAGTCTACGATGTTTAGTAAATACTTATTTGCCACATATAATACATAATGGTGGCACTTCACATCGCTATTCGTTTTCGCGTATTTGTCATTTTCGCCCAAATAGGACGATGTGAAGTCGTTCTATTCGTCTATATTTGCCTATTCGCACGAAAAAGACGAAAACGCCAAATACCCGAACACCCGTATCCGCCCAGCTGTCGGTTTTTTGCAACATATCCAAGGATTGCGAATATGGCGAATATGTTCGTTTACCGGCCACACATCGCTCGCTCAGTAGCACAGAGTACTTTTTTATATAGGTCTCAGTAATGTGCGGTGCGGATCAGCGGCGGACGTTTATAAGTATTTATGTAGTTTGTTTACAGCCTGTTCGCACTCTTCGCCTGCCATCGCTGCCGAGCGGTCGTCACGCTGCCGCTTCGACTTCTGGTACACAAGAGGTGGGTGGCCCACCTTCGGTGGGTTTACCGGTACCTTAGGGCCCCTGTCATCCAATAAGATTGGTGACAGGTATACAAGCTTAGGGCTCACCGAGATACACACCTCCCAGTCTCACCCGACTGGGAGAGTAGGATTGCACACATCCCCGGGCCCATCCGCCCGGGGAAGATTCCCCTTACCGGCCTCACCGGAAATATTATTATAAAATTTTTTTCTCCGACGATGTCGTTCGACTTACCGACCCCAAACTAAAAAAGAGATATGGTGCAGCTTTCAAAGCTGCCACCGCCCCCAAATCCAATTCAGGCCCAATTCAGTGCCCTGGCCCCATGGCTCACAAGCCGTTCCCTGACTTGGACTCGCCTAGGTCTCCATCACCAATCCCCCAGCCTAGCCATGAGCCTAGAGCACCCACCCCCTCTCAGGCTACTGAGCCTAATTCTCCCCCTATGGAGCAAACCCCGTTCCCCGAGGGTCATCATGATGATGATTTACGGGACTCCTCTCCTCCCTCCACCTCCTCGGAGGACGATGAATTCCAAGCCGTAGGAGGTAAGAGGAAAAAGAATAAAGCCTCAGTCCAGACCTCCAAGGCCAAAAAGACATTTGTCGCAACTCCATTTGCGTCACCCGTCGCCTCCCCTTGCCCCTCTCCCGAGCCGACAGGCACCCAGCCCGCCCCCACTACCGCTTCCCAGCGGACTAGTCGCCCCTCCAGCCCCACTGTCACTACTGTCTATAAGACCAAGCTCCCGCCGCCGATATTCCTTCAGGATAAGGCGAAGTGGACAGATGTGTCCAATCTTTGCACTGATAATAAAATCCATTTTAATAGTGCCCGTGCCTGCCAGCAGGGCATTAAAATCTTAGTCCCCACATCCAAAGATTTCCGGGATCTAACCCGCCTGCTTAAAGTGAGGAAGTATTCCTTCCAAACTTACTCCCTCCCCGAGGAAAAGTCCACCCGGGTAGTCATCCGAAGGATCCCGAAAGAGATCTCGACGGAGGACGTCCGTTTGGACCTCCTGGCCCAAAATGTTCCCGTCATTGCTGTGCACCGCTTGCACAAAGCGAGAGGTGGGCAGCAATATGATATGGTAGTGGTTGAGTGCAGCCCTACCGAATCTCACAATCCCATCTTCGGGATAAAATCCATTTGCTCTCTCACCGGTATCTCAATCGAGAGACCGTACCGCCCCACTATAGTTGGTCACCCCGTCCAAAGACCGCGCAGAGTGCACGGAGCCTCCCAGCTGTGTGCCCTGTTTCCAGGTAGGGCACCCCGCCAGTTACCGTGGCTGCCCTAAAGCCCCTAAATTAGCGCCCAAAGTGGCTAAACGCAATGATGCGCGCCAAGCACGCGTAGCTCCCTCATCCCAAGCCCCCCCACGTCTAGCCCCTCAGAGGGATTTTCCATGGGATAAGCTAAACCACCAAAGTGTGGCGCCCCAGACTTACTCCCAGCCCATTCCAGCGCTGATGGATCTTAGGATCCCAGTGCCTAACACAACCCCAGCCACAGTGGCCCCAGTGCAAACCAGCAAGGTGGCTCCCACCACCAACGCTGGCGCGCCACCCCCTGTAGCCCAACCCAATCAGAGCTCCTATCGGTGTGTCGCTGAAACTATATTCAGCGCATACGCGATCTGGATGACTCCAGAGGCCCGATCCCTTCACGCTGAACTTACAAATTCAGCCAATCCAGTTAATCCAATCTCATGCCTCGAGATCATCTCGAGGTATCCCTCTATCACTAAAGAATTAGATAGCCTTGTCTTTGTTAACGGTCAATGGGTACGCAATTAAGAAACAATTGCCTTAAGCCCAGATCCCTTAGGTTAGGTTTCTTCAATGCCAATGGCATTAGTACCCAGCGTGATGATATTGCCACGTTTCTTCGCGATCATCAGCTTGACATCTTTCTCATCCAGGAGACATTCCTGAAGCCCCACCACCGCGATCCCAAAATTGCCAACTATCGTATAGTTCGTAATGATAGGACCCGCTCCCACGGAGGCGGCACTCTCATTTACTATAAAAATGAGCTTCATTGTAGCGTATTAACCCCACCCGACCCCACTTGGTACCTTGAGTACTCAGGCTGTCGCCTAGGGATGTCTGGTCATCAAACGATCACCATCATTTCCGCCTATTGCCCTCCCCACTCGGCGTCATCGGTGGATAACCCAAACGGTCTCAAAAAAGACCTTACCACCTTTTTCAGCTTGAGTGACTCTGATATGCTAGCGGGTGACCTCAATGCTAAACATCCAGCCTGGAACAGTACCGTTGCTAACCCTAGAGGAAAGCTGTTACTGAACTTAGCCTCAACCCTTCACTATGATGTCTTCGCCCCCATGAGCTTCACTCACTACCCGGATATTGTTACGTACAAACCGGATGTCCTTGACATTGCGCTACTTAAGAACGTTAACCTTCAGTTTCGCTCTATAGAAACGCTAAATGAACTAACTTCAGATCACCACCCTAGTCGGTCAGGCCTCCCAGATCCAGGACAGCCGCCCCCCACTAAAATAGTCACCGACTGGAGGAAAGTAAGTGCAAAACTGAAATCCACCAAGCCACCCCAGTTAGACTCAATCCCTAATCTTATAAACTCAGTCGCTGACACGACAGTGGCGATCGACTCGATTACAACTCACGTACAGTCCGTCCTGAACGAATGTTCAAGGGAGGTTCCAGTGCTGGACATCCAGCACGGGAAACTCCCGGATGATGTACGGAAGCTGATAACCGAGAAGAACGCAGCTATCCGTGACTACAGTAACTTTCGCTGTGTCGCAAACAGAGTTCACATGCGTAACTTGCAGCGTGCTGTAAAGGAACGTATTGCTGAGCACCGTTCTGCGACATGGAATAAGATGCTGAGCGAACTAGAGCCCACCCACCAAGCCTTCTGGCACCTTCAGAGGAAGTTACGCTCCACTGAAGACTCTGCCATACCCCCGCTTATTCGCCCTGATAAGAGTGTTGCATTAGAAAACACTGAAAAAGCCGAATGTCTGGCTGACAGCCTCGAACTTCAATGCACACCCAGCTCCCAACCAGTAGATCAAGCTCACCTTGACATGGTGGACGCTGAAGTCGAACGTAGGACCTCCCTTCCTCCCGTTGAAGACCCTGATGACCCACTACCTCCCGTCACCCCAGACGAAGTAGTGGAGGTTATCAAAAGGCTTCACCCCAACAAAGCCCCAGGCCTAGATGGCATCACCAAAAACTCCTCCCTGCCCAAATAATATTGCTAATGACGGCCATTTTCAACGCTGCATTAAGCAAAAATATCTTCCCACAAGCTTGGAAACAAGCAACTGTGATAGGCATCCCTAAACCGGCGTGCCAGATCGTCTCGTGCTCATCTTACGAGACTGGTTGTCGGACAGAACTTTCCACTATCGTGTCGAGGAAGAACTGTCCTCCCCTCACCCCATACGAGCCGGAGTCCCTCAAGGCTGCGTACTATCCCCTTTATCTTTCACGCTGTACACCAGCGATATTCCTAAAACTAAAAAGGGCCAATTGGCATTATTCGCTGACGACACGGCCCTCTATTGCACTGGCACAGTACCCAATGCCATAGCCCTAAAACTCCAGAGAGCCGCCAACGCTTTAGCTAAATGGTTCCGCCTCTGTCCAAGTCAATCCCGATAAGAGCCAGGCTGTCCTCTTCTCGAGGCGTGACCGAAAGTATAATAACAGATTTAAAGACCCCCGCCCCCCCAAACCCATCACAATGTACGGCAAGCCGATACCTTGGGAGAAGCAAGCCAAGTACCTAGGGGTCACCCTAGATAACCACCTCACTTTTGCCAAGCACATTACACGCATTTTATCCACTTCTGTACATCTTGAATTTTATTTTCATACGGATACGGATGAAGTTGCCGTGCCGCCCGCATCTCCTGCCGAATCTGATGACGTCATCCGCACGCGCTGGTGGAATCCGTATACCTACAGCATTTTGCTGAAATGCGGGTAGTGCGGCGCGGATAGGTGCGCGAGTTTGCATACGATTTCATATAAAGATTTATAAAATGCGATGACTGCGGCGCGTGCGGCTCCTGCGGCGCGGATAGGTGCGCGTTCACCTTTAGTCTCCACAGGGAAGTCCGGTTAAGGGCCTACATGCGCTTTAGTGCCGTAAAACGCTAACTTTCTAAAGTATACTGCTTAGTAACGGCTAGGTTAAAAGGTTTGAAAAAAATATATATTTATTATTGATTCATGTACATAATTTGGAACAGAAGGTTTTTTCGTGTAACTAATAGTTTAGCTTTAAAAAAATAATTAACAACACGATATTTTTTCGCAACTTTTGGTAACTCCTCCAAAACGACTTGGATGTTTAAAAATATTTTTAGATAGACATATTGGTGTTTAGAGGTTCTTTCGATGTAATTTTGGTTTTTTTAAATCAATCAATATTTTGCAAAGAAAGTCTTGCAAAGTAAGGTCCAATGTATATAATCTGGCTCTCTACGGGGACGAAGCCAGTCGCGCGTTAGCATTGGCACGGGGAGGCTGTGTCGCTAGCTGCTCCGCCGCGCTATCGTCTGACACAGCGCATTCGCACGTGTTAGTGCCAATATTTACTTAGTTTCTGTATTAGTGTGCGTTCACAGACTAGCTCGCGCGCCGCAGAGGACCCTACGTAATCGTGCGCGTGGACGCTTTATTTTTATTTATTTGTGGACTATTTTTTTATGGGAATTTGTAAATACTTTTTATTTATATTGTGCATTGTGTAAATAAATCATAATGCCAAGACCAACTAATACAAGAAAACTTAGAATTCTAAAGGCTAAGAAAATGCATCTCGTTATGTAAGACATACCTACTTATTATTATACCTTATGTATATTCTATTCGCTGGGAGAAAAATAAAAAGTAAACAAACCATAAAAAGATTTTACAGTGTCTCCTTTCCTGTCACTAAAATCTAAAGTAAAATAGATATCATGCGGAGCTGTTTATTTCATTGAACAACAACTTGCACACTTTCCAAACGTTTAAACTATTATTTTCTTATTTATAACTCTATTTGAAATAACTTTAGAAATTTCTACAACCCTTTTCCCCACAAAATCGTTAGAACGGACCCTCCGTTCAACCGATTTTGAGTTCTACCCCGTAAATATAAGGATAGCATAAAAAGCATAAACCTGTTACCAAAACCAACTCTTTACTACAGCTGCCTTTATGTGCAATTTGGTGTGGAGAATCAAAAGACATAAAAATTGAGTGGATAGTAAGAGATGACAATTTTTGGAAACGATAAGTGGAATCAAAACTATTTTCATTTTATATGGAATTTTTGTTTCCTGAGTTGGTAGATCCCAGGTTGCCAAGAAATATGAGAATAAGAGACCCGATATATATACAAGAAGCGATTATAGAAAAAGAAACGAAAAAAACAAAATCGGATCAAGAAAATGAAGAGCGAAGTATTGACCCAATAAATAGTCAAGAAAAAGCACAACGCAAGATGAAGTAGAATCAAATGAAGAGAAACATAAAAAGCAGAAAACGGATAAAAAATACAAGTTTTAGCAGAACAAAACTGTACAAGAGTATTAAAATTTACTGATTTTTAGAATAACTGTGTTTTATTTGTAACCTTATATAGAGAGCATTGAGTAATAAACAGTTATCACTAACTTTGCTAAAACTGGGTAAAGTACGACACAACTTATATAAAACTTATGTGTGCTAAAAAGTCACTTAGAAATATGGAAACATAATAGGTAATCATTTAAATTATGGTATCCAAAAAAACATCACATGATGAATCCAAGAAAAATGCACATAAGCTTGTGGGGTATTTATCATTAGAACCATTATTTAAAATATGTTTATACAGAACCCACAGTGCGTGAGTCCGGCTCGCACTGTGCCGGTTTTTATGTAAGTTAGTAATTACAGTCTATGCAAATAATTAAAATGAAATCATTTCTAAAGTTTTGAGGATGGGGTGAGAATGTTACTCTCCAAAGCTGAATCGATCTTGGTTAAATTTGAAAGAGGCTAGGGCCGAGTTTCTTACCGCTTGGATGAAATTTCAACAGCCAATCACAGCAGATAACGCGTGCTTGACAATTTGTCTCATTAATTCTGCGATAATTTAGAGGTGAAAAACTCGGCCTAAGTAACTGGATAATTATGACTTTACGCTGTATTATTATTTATAATTATATATCATGCCAGATTGGGTTTTTTTAACGTAATTATTTTAAATTACCTACTTAGTATTTTTAAACGAATATAATAATTTAAAACATCAGAGGCCGACCGTAAGCTCAGAGCAAGTTTGTTTTGACTATGCTAACTCAGCCGGCATAATTTCAGACACAATAGAAAAACAATAATACGGGCGCCATAAATGGTCACTTGCCGGTCGACAGACACTCAAAATAAACTGTAGAACCATGTAGTTTTGACACGTCATGGTACGGGTGCTGTACGTAAGTAGAGTTTTAATGTAACCTATTTTGTTTTACTTGTCCGACCTATATTATATAAAAATAATGTCTAGTAAAAACTTAATATTTATTTACGGAATCGTAGGCAAGAATGCAACCTGTTAGTCGCATCTCTGCATCCACGCATATTCTTTGATCGCAGTCCGCGCTCCCTATGTATGCGTGAGCCATGCCGGTGTGTGAGTTTAGCTTCGCCGGGATGCTCAAGGCCATTGGGGCATACTTGCGCCTTAAGTTAGAAAGGTAGAAAAAAAAAAAAGCTTGTTCGCGCTAAAATCGATTGGACAAATGACTTTTGAAATGATTTTTGGACTATTATCAAATGCATCCCTGCATATGGGACCCGCAACATGCCTCTTAGTACAATGGAAATAATAAGCCGCTGCTGCAGTTAATATGTTGTGTCTATAACAAAAATATTCGTTAATGTTCGGCTTAATTGCTGTTCATGAACGATGTGTAGTTGGTATATTCGTGTTATTCGGAATTCAACACGAATATAGTGAACAAAGACGAAAAAAAACGCGAACATCGAATAACGATGTGAAGTGCCACCATAAGAACACAGTAGGTGACATTTTTTTTTATAATGGTTGTATAGCCTGATAATTTTATTTATATTATTTTAATGAGTTTTACTATACTGAAATGGACTGTGTAATGTTAACCTGGAAGTTACTAGGTTTGGAATTGTCTTTTTTTCTTCTTATTGTGCTCTTTTGTATTTGTATATGTTTTTAGAATATTCAATTGTGTATATGTTAATAAAATACCTTTTATAAGCACGTTTGAAATATCCAAAATAATTTAGGACACTATTAAAATGAGAGATAACCACTGACCTCTATCATACGTATAATAGAGGTCAGTGGAGATAACAATGGTTGTATTTTCAAAGAGGTTTAAATACTTTTTAGTTATGGACTTAGTAAGTAAACTAAACGACATGAGTCGTTTATAAAACAACAAAAATATAGATGCTAGTGACAGCGGTAGTGCCAGAGAATAAAAATAATACAAACTTTTACAATATTCCTTGTGATTCCATTAGTTTAAATTAAAGCCACCAGGCTAAATGGTCTGGCTGCATTGTACCCTCAGAGCAATGACTAAAGCATAGAGGGAGCGTGAAATTTCAGTCTAGTCATACTCTTTTTACTCATGACACATTCAGTGTGAATAACAAGGACGGGTATATAGTTATAAGGGTTGCTTATGGCAATGCTGTCCACATTTTTTGTCTCGGTAGTGATGTGCGGTATTTTGCAGAGGTATCGATATAAATTTATTTTTGATATTTAATTTACTTATTGGAATGAATGTATTGTCATGTCATAAATTCCATGGATTATAAAAACAAAGGACACATTGTTTGTTTAAAAAATCTTGCTCTGGTTCCAACAGGCTTTTACATGATAATCCTATTCTTCTTCTTGTCGTGTGAGCTACAAAGTCATATCAACCAAACACTGATGTCAGATTTTTGTTAACCGTTTTCCAATCTCTAACGTAAGTAACGAGCATTAGTTCGCAGCTTATCGTTCCTTCCGAAGCATGAAATCATCTTACTTTTCTTTTTACCGACTAATAAAAAAAGGTTATCAATTCGATGCGTATGTATGTAATATTGTTGGATTTGCACAATATTCATAGAATTAACGTTATGTGGGCTTCTGAATACGTGTGCCAAATTTAATTCCTGTTTGTATGTATGTACGGTTGTTCACGCATTTCTCCGAACCTCGTAATCAGATTATAATCATTCTTTTTTATTGGATTAAGTATCTCTCAACTTAGGAAACAGTATAAGTTTCATCAAAATCGGTTAAGCAGTTTTCAAGATATGAAACATACAACCGAACTCCTTAACGACAAATAGCACGAATCTGTAAATTTGGTATTTTGTCCAGCCTTTACGTACCTTACTATAGACCTTGCTGATGGTGGTGTACCAAATGTGATGGTGGTTAAAAAGAAGAATAAAAAGTTTTTCACAAAAAATAAACCGTTTTCAAAAGCATAACACTAAAAAGAAAATAACTTTCACTTCGGAAGTCGGTTTCGCAAAACGACAAAAATAAAGGAAGTAAAGGGACTGTCAAAAATTTGTTGGTGGCGTACACATGTGGTTTCGTTCCTAACACAGCGTTTTGGCTTTTTAAGTGGTTTTTGTGTACCTTGTAAGCGTTTGTGATCGTTTTGTATATTTTTTAGTGTTTGTGTGTCCAATCTTACTTTTGGTAAGTTATATAAATAATTTTCTTGCGGCGTATGCCGAGCGACCATGGAGGGTGACGATCGGCCTCCTGGTCGCCCGCCAGACCCTCCGCATGCCATTCCACTACAATCTCAAGATCTTTTCACCCAACCTGCGGTTCTGACCGCCCCGCTGTCACAGTTTGAAGCCATGGAAGTGCAAGTTGCTTCCCAAAAAAGAAAACATAGTGACATTCAATCACCAAATGGCTCATTGGACGCTTATGCACGCACGGGAGATAATGCTTCTTTTTTTTGCCAAACGCGACAGAGTTACAGCTCCATCATTGATTTCGCGAACTAAATATTCAAACTTAGATAAGGAACCGTTTTTGGTCTATACATCACTTGCAGAAACTGATCCAAATTCAGGTACTACTCTTCATCCCATTAGATTCGGTCAATTGTTACAGAGATTAGATATTAAAAACATCAAACAGGAAGGAGGTATAAAGCGTATAGGCAGAAACAAGGTTTCTGTTGAATTTATGGGGCCAGAGGATGCTAATGCCTTTATTGACAATGCTAGCATGAATCAGAAAGGCTACAGTACGATGATCCCTACTTTCAATATCACCAGGATGGGTATTGTGAAGGGTGTCCCTAGTGATTGGTCTGATATCGAAGTCATGGATAACCTGAAGTCCCCACGTGGTAAAGTGTTGAAGGTGAGGAGATTAAACCGCAAGATTGTCAATGAGGGTAAGGCTGAATGGGTTCCTACTTCAAATGTGGTGCTTACTTTCGATGGTCAAAGCCTCCCAGATCGAGTTTTCTGCTTTTTTAACTCCCTTCCAGTAGAAATTTATAATTTTCCTACGGTACAGTGTTTTGGGTGCTGCAAGTATGGACATACAAAGACTCAATGTCGATCTAAGCCACGTTGCTACCGCTGTGGTGGAGACCACTTTGGCGATGGATGCTCTATTGAAGAACCCAAGTGTTTTTACTGTACGGGTGCACACCCTGCGAATAGCCGTCAATGCCCAGAATACCTACGTCAGAGGAGTATCAAGGCCTCCATGGCTAAAGATAATATTTCTTACTCTGAAGCAGCCAAAAATCATGCCCCCTCCTATCGATCTTATGCGGATGTTACAGCATCAGCTCCTCTTCTTTCGCAGTCAATCCACCAGACTCTTACTCATGAGCGACGTTCTCCACGTCTTTCTTCTCCTAATTATACCTCTCATCCCCAAACCTCCACTTACTCCTCCAGTAGAAAACCCACTGCATCCCACCCAAAATCACATACCCCGCGTCATCCCGGTTATGACCAAAGGGCTCACCAGGACATTATTAACAGTTACTCATTCCCTCCTTCCCCCAATGGTTGTGCTCTGACTGACCATCCTGCCACACATAATGTGAATACACAGACTATAGAGTCAATTGTTATTTTACTTTCCTCCTTACTGTCTAACTTTACTTTACCAGACCACGTTGCCGACAACCTAGTCAAAACAATTAAATCCCGCAACATTCCATTTCTTGCAGTGGAACTCCAGGAGCGCTCTCCCCAAAAAACATGAATTCTCTCATCTTATTAACATATACAAACCAGCATTATTTGCAATTTCTGAGACGTGGCTAACGCCTCGTCTCAACTTTAATTTTTCTGGCTATGGCACATTCCGTGATGACCGTTCTGATGGTTATGGCGGGGCTGCCATGCTAGTAAATAATCTTCTTCCTTTTTCCTCTCTATCTCTGCCTCAACACGGAGATGGGATTAATGCTGTAGGTGTTAGCATCCTTGGCATTAATTATATCTCTGTCTATATTCCCTCTCCTGATTCCTCTGTGTTTCAGTATATTCATAATATATGTTCCTCATTTAATCCTGTTATTATTTTGGGTGATTTCAATTGCCACCATTCCATGTGGGGATCTGACCATTGCGATAGCCCAGGTGCTGAATTGGTTGATCTACTGGACGACTTGAATTTATGTGTTATCAATGATGGCTCTGTCACTCGCCTACCTAGACCTGGTCAGTGTAGAAGCTGTGTGGACCTTACCCTGTGTTCAGCCAGTTTAACCGCCCAGTTGGAGTGGAAACGACTGAATCTCACGTATAGCAGCGACCACTACCCAATATGCACTACTCTGGTCTCTAGGTCCTTACCCCATCGGGATAATCCCCCCCTTTTAAAATACAGGCTGACTGGTGCCAGGTGGGACTTGTACTCTCAAACTCTTGAGGATATAATTCCCACTTTGCCTCAAGTTTCTCCAGCCGGCCTGGATGCCTGTGTCTCGCAATTTTCCGGTGCCATTTCATCAGCTGCTGAGGACAGCATTCCGCTCAAGAATTCAGCTTCAGGAAAATTATCATCCCCCCCCTGGTGGGATCGAGAATGCTCCAACATTATTAAAGCTCGTAATGAAGCAGAACAAAAATATGCTCAAAATATGTCCATTGAAAACCTGTTAGAATATAAACGGATTGTTGCGAGATCCAGGCGTCTATTTAGGGAAAAAAAATATGAAGGTTGGAAAAAATTCTGCTCTTCACTTTCCCCTTCAACCCCTTCCTCTCTTGTCTGGCAAAACTTTAAAAGATTTAAACGTGGCTGCTCTGCTTTAACATCTACATCTATCCCTAGCGGCTTAGCAGTATCTTTTCTAAACAAATTAGCTCCTCCTTTCGCCCCTCTCTTTGAAGAATGCCCTTTACCTTTTGACAGTGGGGATATTTCCAATGACCCTCTGGATTCCCCCTTTTCGTTATGCGAACTAGACGCAGTTCTCAAACACGTCCATGACTCTGCTCCTGGCATGGATGGACATCCATATTCTTTTTTTAAAAAATTGGGGACCCGCAGTCGCCAATATCTTCTATCGATAATCAATTCTTGTTTTACCCATTCTCATATCCCAGATAGTTGGAAAACACACCTAGTCATCCCCATATTGAAACCTGGGAAACCCCCAGATAGTGCAAATAATTTCCGGCCCATTGCGCTATCACCGGTCATAAGTAAAATTTTAGAACATCTCATTAAAAACAGGTTGGAGTGGTTGGTTGAAAGCCGAGGTCTCTTAGCCAAATCACAATTTGGTTTCCGAAAGGGGGCTAGCACCATGGATAGCATAGGAATACTTATGACTGATATCCGAATCGCCTTCAGCAAACGTGAGTCCGTTCTGGCGGTCTTTCTTGACATTGCAGCGGCTTACGACAGTGTCCTTCTTTCCGTACTTAGAAGTAAATTACGCCAGCTGAGTATTCCGACAAAGATAATAAACTGTATCTGCAACCTGCTGTCTGGACGTAACTTAAAACTCCATATTCCAGGTGAAACATCCGAACCCAGAATGGTCTGGCGCGGGCTCCCCCAAGGCTCAGTGCTAAGTCCTCTTTTATATAGTATTTATACTCATGACCTACACTACTCCCTAAACAATGACTGTCAGGTTTTACAATATGCAGATGACCTATGTTTATATATTCCTTCTTCTTCCATAGAGTGCGCTACGGAATCCATGCAAGTGTCCCTCAATTCCCTAAACCAGTGGTTAATTTCACATGGCCTTAGCCTGTCTGCTCCCAAAAGCACCACTGTTGTTTTCTCACGTAAACGGGTTTCTCCATATGTCCACCTTGAAATTGAAGGATCTCCCATCAAGGTCGAAGATAATGTGAAATTTCTTGGTGTCATTTTGGACTCAAAACTATCTGGTGTCTTTCATCTGAATTATATCGTCAACAAGTGTGAGAAGAAGATTAACATGCTACGTGCTCTGGCGGGTGTTTGGTGGGGTGCTCATCCCTTCACACTTAAGCTCATTTATAATGCTATGGTGAGGAGCTTGCTCGACTATGGCTCTTTCCTCCTTGAGCCCTGTAGTAAAGTTGCTTTAGCCAAACTAGAGACCATTCAGTCGAAATGCCTCCGCATTGTACTGGGTTGTATGAGGTCCACCCCAATCAACGCTCTGCAAGTCGAGAGTGGCGACCCTCCTCTTCTTCTCCGTAGACAATATCTGGCTGATAAATATATATACAAGGCTTATTTCCTTAATAACCACATTATCCTGGCTAAACTGTCCATTTTAGATAACTTATGTAGACATAGCGAATATTGGAGACATAAAGACACTCCCTTATTTATTAATTCATTCAGAAATATTCACACTGTAGAAGTAAATTCTCCCATCCCCCAATTTAGTAAATTCCCAATTTATACATCACCATATGAAATAACAAATTTTGTTCCAAATTGCGTCCCCTATATCGGCTTGAATAAGGACACCAACAATGCTAATGACCATTTTCTTTCAGTTATTAATGACAAGTGGCCTAATCACTTTAAATTCTATACCGACGCTTCTAAACTAACCACGGTTGGTAAAACTGGCATTGCTGTCTACAATTCCAATTCCCAGATATTTCTCCAATTTCAATGTCCTCCCGAATGTTCAGTATTTACCGGAGAATGCATCGGGATCCTTGAGGCATGCTTATTTATTTCTTCCCATTCTTCTATTACAAAAGCAGTTATCTTTTCCGATTCCAGAAGCGCCCTGGAGGCCATAATTAAAAATTCGTTTAAAGACAATCTCCGTAGTCCACTAATCATCGAAATTAAAACAGTCTTACATTCCTGCTCTAAAAATAACATTGAGATCGTATTGGTATGGGTACCAAGTCATATGAACATTAGGGGTAATGAACTAGCAGATATAGCAGCCAAGGAGGCGGTCTGTAGCAGTCTGGCTGATAAAAAACATTATGCGGTCCAAATCTGTGACTTGATACACAAGGCCAGAATGGATCTCTTTAAATCTTGGCAAGAATACTGGTCTGAATCCAGTAAGTTAAAAGGTGGCCTGTATGCTTCTATTCAACCAACCATCCCACCCAAACCTTGGTTCTACAAATTTAAAGAAACCTCTAAAACCGTCACATCCGTTATTTGCAGAATCCGAATTGGCCACTGTTGCACTCCAGTTTTCCTCCATAAAATTAGAGTCCGGGATAGTTCACTATGTGAATGTGGCCTGGATGATGGTACGCTGGACCATATCTTCCTAAAATGCCAGCTGAATAATACCTCTTCTTTCGATGGAGTAATTTCTAATCTAAAAATACAAAATCCTGTAAATGTTCGTCACCTCCTCTCATTTTTCCCTAACCCCCAAATTATACGTGCTTTTATTAAATTTATCTCCTCTAACAATATTAAACTCTAACACTAGCATACATTTTATGTAATAGTACATGGTATAAATATATATATTCTATTATTCTTACTACGATTAACCCCAATTATTTGTGTTTGTTTCAGTCCCAAAAGGACCGCCACAAAAACTTCTAGATAATTAAAAATTTATTTGCAAATTCTATAATACACATGAGTCTCCACTACATGACATTGGCAGGAATTGTCTTCGGCAAATTGCCATAAAAAAAAAAAAAAAAAAAAAAGGAGGTAAAGACACCGATTGCCGAAACGAAATTTATTTTAGCTTTTTAGTGTTTTGCTTTGGAAGTCGGATTATTCTTTGTGATGGTGTTTTTATCTAAAATTTATGAAATGAAATAAATACAATCGGATCAAAACGAATTTTTATTTAATATTTGTGGATATAAAATAAAATAAATTGAAAATCGAATAATTTAAACTGCTTTCTTCTAGTCTACTGTCCTTTAAATATTACAGTTTTAGTCAAATGTGACCTATTTTTTTTTTTGATTATCCACAGTTTTCTTTGTTATGTAGTGAATTCTAATATTTAAATCGTTCTGCGTAATCGTTTTAATCAACAGTGCTCTGTGATCTTCTGTGAAGACATTCTCCAAACCGTGCTCAATTATATCTGCAAAAAAGTTCGTAGTTAATAGAAGATTGCTTACTATTATAATCATATTAGTCATGTGTTTCGGCAATCCTAACATTCTTGTTCCATTTTTTAATTCATACTCGCGAAGTATCTTTTCACTCACTCTACAAAATTTGGCAGTACTGGAAGATGGCTTTATTAACCCACCTCGATCCTTAACAACAATTAAAAAATTATTACTTTCTCTGGTTTCGAGGCTTTGTAAACATACTTCACAAATCAATATTTTTGTCGGTGTGAGCGCACGTTAAGATGGCTTTACTTACCAATAATATAGATGGTATGGCGCCAGGTTAAAGCCTTCTCCATTTATCGCTACTTATAAAGCAGTCGTCCGTAAAATGTTTAGAACATATTCAGCTTTGCTTAGTCCAATAATTTCTGGCTCTTGGAATCGCTTTAAACCAAATATCTTTCTCATTTGGAGGCATACTGAAAAAAACGATACCTTCTCCAATTTAAGGGCATAAAATTATCGTATCGATAAAAAGTATCACATCACTAGCTTAATAAATAAACAAATATTATTTTTGAAAATTAATTCGTTATTACTACCTAATTTTTAATAAAGATAGTTTGAAGGGATTATTATCAATCTAATATGTATGTTATAAGTGATCACATCCAAATATTTCGCGTGATTTTATATGAAAACTGAATAAAAAACACTTACCGATGAAAGCTTACAAATTCATTGTTTTCTTTCATTTTACTTTCATTTACACGATAACACAAAACAAGCCATGTTAACAGCTTATTGATCTGTTCTTCGCACCGTTTTTTTTTACAAAATTATGCTAAAAATCTATTAGTTTTTAATAAAACAATGACCCAGCACACGTACTTACTTTCACGACGGAATATACGACTAAACAAATTGTTTGAACGGTTAACCGTGTTCTAAGCAACCATTGTGCTCTTTTTAATTGATCGTATAATAAGAGACCAAGTATGACCGTTTGACAATTTCGGAATGTCCATTTAGCTTTAAGCATAGATAAATCTTTATACGTTTGTCTCTTTTAAGTGTACAATCTGCGTCATAAGAGAGAAGAGCTTAGATATATCGTAATTTGTCTCTAATTTGTATGCTCCCTCTATGCTTTAGAATAAATAGTCATTGCTCTGAGATTGTACCTGATATTTTTTTTGACAGATTGAATTGAAGAGAAATAAATCGAATTATTTTTAAATTTTGCGGATAAAAGCGACATACGTCCATCTAGCAACGCCGCAAAGCGGTCGGATTGCACTGGATGGAAAGAGAAGCATGGTGGAATTTGTATAGATTTTTTTATAAAATATAATCATATGAATTACTTACATATAATGGATGAAACTTCAAAATATACGACAACGAAGTTTTGCGTCCTGTTATGATACATTATTTTTGTTAATTGTACCAATGTATGTTGGTCAGTAGGTACTACTCGAAAAAAAATTTGATGGTCACAATAAGAGGTTACTTTGCCGTTCAATTTTATCTAGGTTTTTGTGCATAAACGTGTTTAGGCCACTTTGAAGTTTTCAGAATTATGATCAAGATTAACATATCTTATTTCCGCTGCCACATCTTTAATAGATTTGGGTATAAAATGTTTGAAAGAAAGCCTATTTTGGGTATTCAGCCCCAATTTATTTCACCATTTGTGATGCTAACAATCGGTGAATAAACGCGTTTTACGAAATTAAAAACCATTGGTTAGTTAGTGAATAGTTATTTACGGATTTTTGATCGGTAGTTAACTCAACTAATGGTTAAATATGCTAACCCATGGTTGCAAATTTCCGTAAACACCACTTTTTTCAGTTGTTAGCATAAAAAATGGTCAAATAAGTTGGAGAGTTAATTATTTGACAGTTTGTTAGACTAACAATTAATGAATTAACGCTTTTTACTGACTTTTGAAACCATTGGTTGTGTTAACTACCGATCACACACGATTACACACTAGCCATCGGGCTAGTGTGTATATAATAGTGTCATTCTGTGTTGCTAATGAAATGCCTCGTGGTCGATCTCATACATTTTAATGTACATATTGATAATACAATATAATTTTGTCTAGCGCCCGAGGTCCGATAGTAGGGTCATTGGACTTATTAAGCTTTCTTTTTTTTTCAAATTATATCCGAGATAAACCCAATTCAGTGTAAAGGGCTCCTTTTTTGAACTGCCCGGTCTTTGGCTATCTGTACCCAATGAATCTAATTCATATTTTTCGGTATTAGCTTTTTAGGGTTCCGTACCCAAAGGGTAAAAACGGGACCCTATTACTGAAACTCCGCGGTCCCTCTGTCTGTCTGTCTGTCTGTCACCAGGCTGTATCTCATGAATCGTGATAGCTAGACAGTTGAAATTTTCACAGAAGATGTATTTCTGTTGCCACTATAACAACAAATACTAAAAAGAGAATACAATAAATATTTAAGTGGGGCTCCCATACAACAAACGTGATTTTTTTGCCGTTTTTTGCGATAATCGTACGGAACCCTTCGTGCGCGAGTCCGACTCGCACTTGGCCGGTTTTTTCATAATTAAAAGTGGATGATTAAAAACAACAGAAGATATTATTTGCTAAAAATGTCGGGTTTGGCCTACAATACTGTGACTTTTCTTCGTCAATGGAAAACGTCGCGTTCTTCAAGAAGGCTGTTACCCTAAAGATAGATGTGCGGGATGAGAAACGTACGTATTGAGTTTTCTACTTTGGTTTGTCTATTATTATTTTTTGTATTGTTTTTACTAGCAAATCGGAATTGGTTCAAAACTGAGTGTCCCTTATATTTGCCTTCATCGAATCGAACCGTGTTTTCCGAAGGTAAAAGGCCATCTAAACTCTAAACAGCTACTCAGAATTGATAAAGATAAAAAAACTGCACCTGACAATGATCCCACACACACACACTTACGGCTCATTCTCGTCCTTAATACATTCTGAGTAACTAATCAATATTGGTGGCAATAAATGTACTCCAAAGAACATAACCAAAACTGGAGTAAGCTGACAAAACTTCAAATTCTTCCAGCCATCCCTATTTTCTTCTACTTCCTCACGATCTTCTGCGGCGCGTGCTACTTCTACTTCTTCTACTTGGTGTCAATGATCTGGTTCGTCTTCTGCCGCTGTCCCGTCATCGGCGACGTGTTGGCTGCCCTCATCGTCTTCTCTCTGGGCATCGCCAGCGAAATCAGCACCGTAAAGTTCTTGTACATTTTGATTAATATGTAAGTTCACTATTTTGTGTTTGTGTTCTTCAATTATGGCCGCATGACGCAGCCGTTAGTCAAAAATCAAATTCG
Organism: Orthosia cruda; assembly: GCA_964057195.1. NCBI lineage: Eukaryota > Metazoa > Arthropoda > Insecta > Lepidoptera > Noctuidae > Orthosia > Orthosia cruda. The sequence goes on along the minus strand of OZ059843.1, from coordinate 30,943,255 downwards.
TAATGTCGATAATCAAAATTCAAAAACTCAAAAGTCATAAAAAATAAAATAAAAATAAAATCATCAAAACCGTTAATTTTAAAGCATTTATTTAGTTTAGGATGATTAAATAAATAAGTAAGATAAATGGAGAACAATTTTCAGTAAGGACGTACGAAAAATTGTGTCAGAATTCCTGTCCTGCGACTGATACCAGGAACCAGGTTCTCAGTTAACCTGCTGCGAACCCTGAGAGAAGCCAAGAAACGAGCCAATGTGTTCTGGATGGTAATTATTGGGAACGGCACCATGTACGTCATCAAACTCATTCTGCTGCCTGTCAGACATTTCATGGATAATGTGCTATTGTTCTTTATGGTTAGTAAATAGTATTAATTTATTAGAATTAATATTTGTTTCGGGATATTTACCATGTATATTTTGTTTTTGGTTGAGAGCTCGATATTTCGGCATCGTTACAAGCGCCATGATCACGAGAACTAAAGTCTTTGCCGGTGGGTGTTGTTTACGAGCTGACATATCTGTCTACCCTCTTTCTCACTCGTTTTTCACGCACGATGTCGCTACCACCAGAACTCGTCTCACTAGTTACTTGACACTGTTCAGCACTCGTCTAACTAGTTACACGATATTGTTCACGACAAACGATGCTCACTGTATCCACTTTTGACAATTGATCAGTAGTTTTTCGATCTTTACATAGTTGAACCACTGGATTCCAGGCTCTCGACAATTGAAATCCGTCGTCCCTATTGAAATTTTTGCACTTGGTTATTTCAATTGCTTCCCGAACCATTCTAGGTGTGTAATGGCGTTCAGTCGAGATAACCTGTGGGTCATGTAACTCAATCCAGTGGTTTGCCCCTGATTCGAGAAGATGTTCTGCTATGGCCGATTTTTGGGTATCGTTGTTTTTCACTGCCCTAATGTGTTCCTTGATTCGGCAAGCAACAGTTCGCTTCGTCTGTCCAATATATGATTGCCCACAGCTACAAATAATCTTATAAACTCCAGGCTTTTCCAAGGGAAAGTTATCTTTAGGCGAACGCAGCATTTGAGATACTTTCTTGAAAGGAGTGAAAATAGTTTTTATGCAGTATTTACTGAGAATGTTTGCGACTTTATCTGTAACTCCTTTCACGTATGGCAAAAATGCTGGCTGTCTCTCGACCTTGTACTTCAATTGTTTATTTGATGATCTTCGAGCATGTGGCAAGATCTTCATCCTGTACCCATTCCTCTGTAGGACTTGTTTAACGTGCGCTAGTTCGCCAGTAATATGATCCTCGTCACAAAGATCATAATATGATGAGTAGTGACGTCACTCACTAAACGTGCATATTATGCACGTTTAGTGAGTGACGTCACTACTGAATTTAGATGCTGTGGATGATGGTGTGAGTCACCGCGTAGATACCGATCAGTATGAGTAGGTTTCCTGTAAACCGAGTGGAACCTCTACCAAGGTGGAAGTGGACGAAATTATGGTCAGTTTTGACGTTGAGTCTTTATTTACCAATGTACCTGTGGCGGATTGCATGGAGGTTATAAAGGTGAAATTGCAGCAAAATAATATCCCTGCTGAGTATGGAATTCTACTTCATCATTGCTTGTTTGCGTCTTACTTTATATATCAAGGCGAATACTACCTTCAGGTTGATGGTGTAGCCATGGGAAGTCCAGTGGCACCCATAACAGCTAATATATGGATGGAGTATTTTGAAGAGCTAGCAATCTCAACTGCATCGACGTCACTCAGACTATGGAAAGGATACGTTGATGATGTGTATGCCATAGTTAAAGGGGACGAGCGTGATGTGCAAGGCTACCTTCAACACCTTAACGGCATACATGAGAAGATTCGTTTTACCTGCGAAATGGAACAAAACAGGACAATCGCCTTTCTGGACGTAACAATACAAGTACGCGAGGACCACTAAGCCACTCGGTTTACAGGAAACCTACTCATACTGATCAGTATCAACGCGGTGACTCACACCATCATCCACAACATCTAAATTCAGTAGTGACGTCACTCACTAAACGTGCATATGATCTTTGTGACGAGGATCATATTACTGGCGAACTAGCGCACGTTAAACAAGTCCTACAGAGGAATGGGTACAGGATGAAGATCTTGCCACATGCTCGAAGATCATCAAATAAACAATTGAAGTACAAGGTCGAGAGACAGCCAGCATTTTTGCCATACGTGAAAGGAGTTACAGATAAAGTCGCAAACATTCTCAGTAAATACTGCATAAAAACTATTTTCACTCCTTTTAAGAAAGTATCTCAAATGCTGCGTTCGCCTAAAGATAACTTTCCCTTGGAAAAGCCTGGAGTTTATAAGATTATTTGTAGCTGTGGGCAATCATATATTGGACAGACGAAGCGAACTGTTGCTTGCCGAATCAAGGAACACATTAGGGCAGTGAAAAACAACGATACCCAAAAATCGGCCATAGCAGAACATCTTCTCGAATCAGGGCCAAACCACTGGATTGAGTTACATGACCCACAGGTTATCTCGACTGAACGCCATTACATACCTAGAATGGTTCGGGAAACAATTGAAATAACCAAGTGCAAAAATTTCAATAGGGACGACGGATTTCAATTGTCGAGAGCCTGGAATCCAGTGGTTCAACTATGTAAAGATCGAAAAACTACTGATCAATTGTCAAAAGTGGATACAGTGAGCATCGTTTGTCGTGAACAATATCGTGTAACTAATGAGACGAGTGCTGAACAGTGTCGAGTAACTAGTGAGACGAGTTCTGGTGGTAGCGACATCGTGCGTGAAAAACGAGTAAGGAAGAGGGTAGACAGATATGTCAGCTCATAAACAACACCCACCCGCAAAGACTTTAGTTCTCGTGATCATGGCGCTTGTAACGGTGCCGAAATATCGAGCTCTCAACCAAAAACAAAATATACATGGTAAATATCCCGAAACAAATATTAATTCTAATGATTGTGACCATGTCAGCTTAAAAACTAGTATTAATTTATTAAAGGAATGTGTTTTGGATAGGATTGACAATGCCTGGTCAAAAGTACATTTCTAGTATTTAAAATATCAATCTTTTGACACCTGTAACAGCAAATGGCTAGTACCTTTGGTCCCCCTGTCAAGAATGAACTACGTCTTAGGCCCTGTTTCTCATGCTCTTGTTAGATTTAGAATCAGGTGACAATTTGTCACAAATTATCCAATCGTCAGATTGTTTAACCGTTTGTTAAGGGTTACTCGAAACTGCATCATCGAAAAATTACATAATCGCTTGTTACATTGAATAATCGGCTTCAATTTATTTCGGTTGGCTATCCTAGCAGTATTCATTCACTTCATTCACTACTAAAACGTAATTAGTTATTATAAATAGTGTTTTATCTTGAGCGGCTGTGTTGGTGAAGCCAACAAGTTAACTTGGCGGCACCTATCAAAAGACTGACCTTGATAAGTGCTGTTTAACCTGACGGGGTCACTACCCCGGCTGCTTCAAGTTAAACACAAACCTATCCAAAAACTGACCTTGGTAAGTACTAAGTACAGGGCATAGTCAATGTTAATGCGCTCGAGGAAGGTTCGATTCCCAGGTAAATTTCAATCAAGATCCACAGTTTATGTTTTTTTTATTTTCTGAAATGTGACAAATTGTCAATCGCTTGTCACACTTGGTTTCGAGAAAATTAACTGGCGACTATTGGTCGATTACATTAACAGCCCGATAATCGAGTGTTGGGAAACTGGGTGTTAATAAATAGATAAATTACTCCTTTTGTTACCTCACAAGAATAGTTGGAAACTATTTTATGCAAAAACAATGAATCCATTACAATCACGTGATATATGATAGATTCCATTGTATTCTGCTATTGTATATCTCTTTTTATGAAAATAAAAGCCATAAGCATCTGGTATAAATTAGATATAATAAATCTTATGAGAATCATCTTAAACAAGTTATCTCGAGTCCTTTGCATCCCTTTGGAGTGCAAAAAACATGTCAGGATACAATGAATAACGTCAAGTTTGTTACCATAGTATCCCCCGAAATACTTCGACTTGTAAATTGAGTGGATCACAAAACGGACAAAACAAATGGCAAAGACAAGACATCGCCTGAAGTTGATTTTGATGTATTTTAAACCAGTAAAACATGGTTTTACTGGTAAATCCTGGGTTTTACTGGTAAATCCTGGGTTTTACCGTAGTTCGGGCTAACATAATATAATGAATTTAATTAATATTTTCAGCAAGAAACTGTAACTCTAATTTAAGTTATTTATGTCCGCAGGGCTTAGTACCTATGTTTGAGACTCCTAACTACCAAATCTCATTTATTTTGATGGCAGCCTCTGACTATCTAATCTGATATCTCTCTGCGAACATCTCCGCTTTCCAGATCATCATAACTGGCTACGTTCAAGCTCAAATGTTAGCTCTAAGCGAAGAACTGACACATCTGTGGGATGACGCTGAAGAACATTTTCGTCAAAATGGGACAGAAGATATTGACAGTGATGGTGAAGAAGGTAGAGACGCTGTAAATGAAACCAGAGAAGCAAAACTCAACAATTACGTCAAAGACCATCTAAACAACATAGCAAAACGTCATGCTGTGAATATAAACTTACTTAGGCAAATTGAATGAACATTTAGAGGAGCTATAGCAATAGAATTCTGCCTTCTAGTCATTGCACTTATAGCAGAGTTACTTGGAGGACTACAGAACACTTACATGGAAGTACCATTCGCGTTGATGCAAGTTGGGATGCAGCTGCAGTGTACGACTGTAAATGGGAGAGGTTCAGTAAGACGAATATGAAAACTGCTTTGATAATACTCGTGAATGCTCAGAAGCCTATGACGGTGTCTGCCGGAGGTGTGACGACCTTCAGCTACGTCAGCTTCATGACGATTATTAAGTCAATTTGTTCTACTTATACCACTTTGAGGTCTACTATGAATTCTGAAACGTAAGAAGGAAGAAGAAGGAGGGTTATTATGTAGCGAAAGTTGCAGACGTGATAATGTAAAGTCATTGGCTATGGCACATCGAAATTAATACCTGGAGATTTGTTAAACAATCTGCAATATTTTACTCTACATGATTCCTCATGGATAAGTTTAAATCTATCAACATATTTTCTGACACAGGTTAACACCACACGCACTTATCTTGTTTAATTAATTAAAAAAACTACCAAATTTATTAAAGGAATGTATCTACTTTCTTATAACCCTTTTTAGTTCTTAATCATGCTTATGGATATATCGACAAGTACATCAATGTTCGATCAAAGCGAGAAAGCTCCTTGGGAGAAAGATATCGTAAGGTGGATTGCAGCAGCCTATACTTACAGACTGAGCAGAACTTAGGACTGGACATATGCAATCATGATAGTATCTATCTTATCAAGGATTACAAGCTTTTATTTAGTTTTACCCGTCCCAGTGTCTCTGTGTACTGGTTATTCGAAGCTTGCGAGTTAAATTAGACCCACTTCCTTGTTTTCGATTGAGTTGCAATTTTGTACACACTTTTGTTGCCCGTGGCAATGCAATTTTTACTCGACTGTGGGAGGGTAATAATTTTCGAGCGTATATATGACAATTTCTATAACACGCTCTACATCCTAAACGGCTTGACGGATTATGACATAAAATTGAATGTGGGAGTGACATACGCCATATAATTTTTAAATACGGCGGGCCTTAAAAAATGGGGTGATAAGTACCATTTTTTTCGTTACCATTACAATACGGGTATCAAATGGAAGCTACTAAATAGACCATCCAAAAAATATATATATCGTAACACTTTTATGTTATTATTTTGTCACAAATTCCAGATAAGCAGTAGCGAAATAAATAAGTAAAATAGTCACATACATTTTTTTTTGTTCATTATAGCCATATTATTAAGTATTCATAATATATTTTACCACATAACTTAATTGGTGCTAAAATAACCCGACTGTTAAAAAATAATAAAATGAAAAGAGAAAAACAAGAGTTGCTGCAGGTAGGGGCAAAAAATATATATAGAGAAACCTACCAAAACTTCGTTTGTCACTCGCAGCACATAATATTTAATGTCTCTTTTAAAAGTATTGTACCTGTTTTTCTCTTTTCAGTAATTTTTTTTAACAGTCAGGTTTTTTGTTTTTATAATTATTTTGTTTTTAATATAACAGCTAGTTTTTTTTATGTGGAAGCTGTTTTTAAAGCAATCAAAGAAATATATTTGCCACTGATCCCTAACTATGTATAATTATGTCCTTCTCTATGTCTATTTATCGAGTAATCATCGTGTGTGGTGTAGGGCATATTATATTGACATGTTTGCAGGAACTAAAAACTGAAATGTGTATTTAATACCAAATGACATTGGATAATTGAGGGTGCATATGAGTCTCTTATTTATTGGGATAAAATATTTAAAATTTGGATTGTTTCATAAAGAGTTACATACAGGTTACATTGAGGTGACGAAGTGTTTGTACAAAAACGCCACCATGTCAGTCCGTCTTCAGGATCAGACCTCGAAACCAATGCTTCTCCAGCGACTCAATGACCTCAGTAGAGCTTACGAAAGAGTGGGTCTTAAAATGAACATGGCAAAAGCCAAGGTCATGGTGAATGCCCATGTAACACCTACTCCTATCAAGACCGGCGACTCTACACCCGAAGTTGTAGACGATTATGTCTACCTGGGACAAACGGTCCAGTTGGGTAGGTCTAACTTCGATATAGAGGTCAACCGTCGACTCCGACTCGGCTAGGCGGCGTACGGGAAGTTGCGCGGTATCTTCTCATCAAATTTACCGCAATATCTCAAGATAAGTATAGACTAATCAGTCATAGGACCAGTGTGTGTTGCCAGTGATCACCTATGGGACCGAGACGTGGTCACTCACAATGGGCCTTATCAGAAAGTTTTGGCAAATACATATGTCCTGTAGTGCTATTCTTCAAGGACACAGCCATGAGGGCAGCGATGCGTCCTTAGAAAATAGCACTACAGCAGTGGGCTAATCTAAAAAACATGATAAATAATATAAACTACCAGTACATCTCTAATGTCGAATTAGTATTAAACTGTATTAGTAATAAAATTATTATTAGAATGTAACTACTATGAAGCGAATAAAAGTATCAGATATCGTAAAATTTTAATTTCCTGGGAGTTGTTGTCAAAAGTGATACAATAACTTCATGGCTAACTAAGTATATCTAAACTACTAAAATATTAACTTTTCTCAATAAAAGAGGTAAAAAGAGACAGTACCTATTTATTGTTCTGACGTGAAAACGTTTTCATGAAAAATACTAAGCGGATCTGACTGTGGCTGGCGCAGCGGATTTTTTTTGCTATCAGCAAGTGCGTTTTGTAATAAGTACTCGTACCACTAAAAGGTCAAGTGTTCTAAAACTTCTGAAAGATTTAGTAGAAAAAGAGGGCCGAAAATATACTGAATTAACTGAAGAAATATACCTATTAAGCAAAACATGTTTGTTCACATTATTTACATTACCATCTTTTATACAAAAAAACATGTTTTAGCAAATAAATGATTATGATTATAAAAAGTTGATCTAGAGGTGGTGAAACAGATCATAAAATAGTGGACTGGATTCAAACCCGATAACAGTTTCAAGATCAAAATTATTGGATTGTTTATCTCAAATTTCTCCGAAATCCTGGTTAACCTTCTTTAAACAAATGAGGCCTTTATAAAAAAAAAAGCAAACAGTTATTAAGTGTGATGCATTCGGGAAAATATGTCACTTTGCAGGTGTGAGGACTTGTCATCTACAGCCGAAGACATGATTACATGCTACACGTCAAACTATGCAATTATGTGCTACTTTAATAAAAAACTAAGTGCCTATATAAAGGGATGATACTTTTCACATTTTTTAAATACAACGCAAAAGCTTCTAGTCATCTTTTTTCTGAAGTAAATAGTTAAACAAACTTCTGGCAAATGAAAAAGTTTTTGGAGGTTCTTCGCAATGCTGACCTTACGAGAAATAGAACATGAAATACGCAAATTTGGCCTGGAGTACTGTGATCTGCCCACCATGTTAGAGAATGTCTCCATTCTGTTGAGGGTCCTCACTGTCAATATAGACAGCAAGTATCATAAAGGTCAGTAAGAAAACTGTAACAAGGCTTGTAATACCTTAGAAACAAGATAGCAGTGGTTTTGTTGTATTGCTGTACTTTTTTCAATCCATTTGTCTACTGAAAGGAGCCCAGCCTAATCTACGTCTGCTGCTTTCGTTTTGCTGTGAAGGTAGAGGCGTCTATTTGGTCCTCCTCAAGGCGTTTTTGAAGATGACCAAATGGAAGCCTCTTCGGCCATGGCATGCAGTAGATGAGTTCGACTTTACCGTCTTAACGGCAACATAGACAGAGCTTAAAGCGTAAATATTTTTAGTCCATGAGCACTTATACTAAAGAGCTATAGGTAACTATTTATGTACTAGTTGCCTGCTATTTTGCTGAACTGGACATATTTGGTGCATCTTTATTTTTTTTGTTTCTTTCATCAGAAAATTGGTTATGTGCCTCTAGTTTGTGCTAAACAAATTTGTATCTTTTCTTTCTATATTTCCTCTTTTCTCTCCCATAGGCATAACCATCTACTCGTACATCCTCACTGCGGTGACGGCCGTGTGCTTTTACTATGTGTTCCTCATCTCCATGTCCTACTTCGTGTTCTGGCGTGCCCGCATCTCCGGCGAGCTGGTCGGCGCGATGGTGGTGCTGTCTCTTGGGATTTCCAGTGAGATCGGCCCTTTTAAGCTGTTCTATATGTGCTATTATATGTGAGATGAGCTTTTATCTTGATTCTTTCTTATTATAGCTTTTTTTTTCATAATCAGCTTTCGTGCGTCTACGCTGGATGCGAGACGCACAGTTTTGATCGATATGGCGACACTTGAGGGAGGCCTATGTCTAGCGTGTGGACGTCCTTGGTTGAAATGGTGATGCTACGCTATGGTGTGCTAACTAGCTGGTCTGGAAACTTGACTACTTGCCATGCAGATTATCTACTTGAAAATTTATTTCTGGAAAGCACTTGAAGTAATTGATAGATAGATCTTCGAATAAGCACAACTTAATACTAAAAGTTTAGCTGAAACCAAACAATTCGCTATCTTTGCAGGGATAAAACGCAGAAAATAGCCGATGACTTTTTAGAATGTGACGCCTGCACGATCAAAGGCACCAGATTCCACCAGAACCTGATGATGTGCTTGAGGGGTGTGAAGAAGCGTGCTATGCTGTACTGGGTCGTAGTAGCCGGCAATGGAGTCCTGTATGTCATGAAACCAGTCGCCATGCGGGGGAGGAACCTGCCGGAGAACTATTTTATTATTATTGGTAAATGGTGTTGTAGTGAAAGTGAATTATAAGGCGTGGGAATATAAGCCGACGGCCTAGGAAACATTCATGTATTTAAACTTCAATTAGAATAGTGTTACATAGTCAAATTTTATGGAAAAAGTATAAAAAGGTCACAAAATAATTGTGCTGTTATTCTAGTGTTCTTCCTTTAGGACTGCGATTAAAAAAGGAAAAAGATTTCTTCTTACCCACACGATGCTTCTTGTCCGGGCTTCCCCTACCTTTTAGTTTAGCAGAACTTAGAATGAGACTAATTATCGTTTCTGCTTCACTAAGCCAATGTTAATGAACATTATCTTTACAGGACTGGAACCAATGTTCGAAACACCCAACTATCAGATTGCTTACTTCATGATGATTGCCGGCGTCTTCTTCATCTGTTACGTCCCAGCCACCGTGACCGCCTTCTTGATCGTCATCACAGGTTACGCAGAGGCCCAGATGCTGGCCTTGAGCGAAGAAATGATGCAGCTCTGGTCTGATGCCATCAAGCACGCACAATCTAAGACAGAACTTACATCTTCAGAAGAAATAAACGTATATGATGCAGAAGTAAAAGTAATCATGAATGAGTTCGTAGAAAGACGTCTAAAAGAGATCATCAGACGTCACGCAAATGTGATAAATCTACTAAACCAAGTAGAGGTTGTGTTTCGAAATGCTATAGCCATGGGGTTCCTGCTATTGTTTGGTGGGCTGTTATCTGAGCTGCTGGGAAAGCTGGAGAATACTTATCTGCAGTTGCCTTTCGCTTTGATGCAGGTAGTGAACTCTCTGTGAATAGCGTTAAATTCAAATATGTTATAGGGACGAGGACAACATTTTTTATTTTGCCCTCCATGTTTATCTATCTATCTTTATATTTTTTTATTGATTTGATAAAGTAAAAAATACGTGTTGAATATTATTTGATTATCTCACTGAAAATGACGGACTAAATGGAAACATCATTTTTCTACCCAGGAATTATGGCTATTGTTAGAATTTCAGTAACAAAATCAAAGCATTCAATGCAGCTATGAAAAGAAAGTACAGCAAAGTGATTGAACTTTAGAAGTAATATACACAGGTACATTACTTCTTTCTAAAAATGATTTAATTATCCACTTAAACGCAGCCAGTTCAATACAATCATGTTCCTACATCGACCTAGACATTAACTGCTTACACTACATCCATGCAAGTTTGGCACCCAACGACGTAAACTTCATCATCATCTTCGTCTGTCCCTCCATCCACACAAATTGTCGATCGGCCCAACGTAGTTACCCTTTCCTCAGAAGCTGTATTTAATATTAAATATATACTCTATGTGCAGATCAAAATGTAAAAAAAAAAACATTAACGCAATGGCTACTTAAATTGGATTAGATAAAATATACTAGACAGAGACTGAAAATATACTAAGTATTTTACAATAATTTCGCCTACTGAAAATGAAACCTACAATTAAATCCTAGAGCGCATTTCACCTTGTCACACACAGACACGTACACACACTCTCGGGCAAGTAAGTGCTCACGACCGGTGCCCTTCACGGGCGTTGGGGTGAGGACTTATATTGCACTCACGGACACAACACTCTCCAAAGACACACATGGCACTTCTCCTTTCGTTTTTGTATATCTGTTCCTCTCAATTTGAAACTTTAACAATTGCTGTAGTAGGTACGTAGGTGCACCATAATATTGTAATTTTTAAGGGTGTGAGCCTGGCGATCTGTCATACAGGTCTCGAACCCAGTACAGACTCCAGCTCTCACAAAAGTTTGAATCTGCCTGTAATCTAGATAATATTTACCGAAAATGTACCTTTTTGAGAGAAATAAACTTATATTGTATTCTATTCTCTTCTACATACTTATATGAAAAATTGCTAATATAGACACCAGTAAACTGATGAAGTCTTCTATAAAACAACCAATATACTACTTCTTTTTTTAAAACGCTCTTATTTGCATTGTCACGGGAAACTTGACGTGCATGCAAAAATGTTCAAAAGGACACTGGGAAATGGGTTAAATGACTTGCATGCAAAAATGTTCAATAGGACACTGGGAAAAAAAATTACTTGCTAGCTTTGATTACATACACATACCTAGCGATAAAAGCTTGTAATTACAGGTCTCCATGGACTGCTTTGCTGGCCAACGAGTCATGGACGCCAGCAATATGTTCGAGGCTGCAGTTTATGACTGCAAATGGGAGAACTTCGACAAAGCCAACATGAAGCTAGTCCTGGTGATCCTGCAGAACGCTCAGAAGACCTTGTCCTTGTCTGCTGGAGGAGTCAGGACCCTCAGCTTTACAGCTTTGATGTCAGTCTTCAGGGGGATCTATTCTGCTTATACGGCTCTTAGGTCTACGATGAAGTAGTGGTTATGAGCAAAGTGAGGTAGCACGGTAGATAGAACAATGTAATAGGTACTAGTGCTTAGTTAGATAGCTAATGTTATATACTTAGAAAAATAAAATGTGGTTTAAATTGAATCTTGATATTAAGTTTTATTTGGCTAACCCTATGGCACATGATATTAATTTTTTTTTAAAGCTGGAATCATCGTCACGAAGAGAAGAAGTTGTTATAGTTGATTAATTTGCTGTAAAGAAGAAACAAACGAATAAAAATCGATTGTTGGTTCATGTTTGTAAAAGTTTTATTCAAAAAAACTTTTTTACAAAAAAATACTACCGACTTCCAAATAAGACAACTACAGAGTGAAAAATAACTTTATTTTTTGGAAGTTGGTGACTACCAGAGGGTACCATTTTTTTCAGGTTACACTTTTTTGAAAAAGTTTATTTTTGTCACTTTTTAGTTGTAACTAACTAATATGCAAGATGTTAAGTAAGGTACCTATAATGCCAGAATAGTTTACCCGAATGTCATGAAACTGAACATATCCGGTGAAATGAGAGTGTACCAAGGTGAACTGTACACATCTGCGTACCCCTTTCGAGCGTAATGGCGTGATGTTATGTTATGAATTGGTATAAACAATAAACAGACAGGCGATTGCAGCAATCCTGAGAGATTTGACGTCATTTATTGAAGAGTTCTGTTGTATATCTCCGAAGTCCTTCATCAGATCTTCACCAAAACAAAATGGGACCAATTACTAATTTTCAATATCGGCCTACAATTGACGGAGATATCGGTGAACGCATTATCGTTTTGTCCATAAGGCAAAAAACACCGAATTCCTAAAATAAAATTGTTTTCCACTTTGTAGTTTTTATTTGGAAGTCGGTAGTATTTTTTTGCAAAAAAAAAAATTATTAACCCGGTATAAAGTTCCCTCGGTACAATAAACACTCTTCACGCGGGCGAAGTCGCGGGCAGAAGCTAGTCATTAACAAAAATAGGTTAGGTAAACCAGTTTCTATTTGAAAAGCTAAAATCAATAAAAATAAATCAAAAGCTGGCACCAGTGAAGCTACCTTTACATGCGCAAAGGCTAATAACTTTACAATCGATTAGGCAAACGTTTATATGCATCGCAGCATCGGAATCTAACAGACAGACATGGAATTAATCGGAATACCAAACTACAGTATTTACTCGATGCAAAGGATTTTGGATGAAACAAGTCAGATGCAGAAGTTCCAATTAAATATCGAGCGAAATCTATAAGTTTGGCCCCGAGCAGTGAACATGTCTTTTTATGATTGCACCAAACGAGCTCGACCAATATAAACTTAAAATATTTGGGTCAGTATCGATCCTCTGGGCAAATATACCCATATTTGCCCAGAGGATCGATACTTGAGGTTAGAGTAAACTTTAAAAAAAAAATGTAAGTTGGCATCGATCATGATAGCTGAGGTAAAAAAAGAAATGAAGCATGTTATTCGTAGTATATGAAAATCATAATTTGATATCTAAGGGTAAGTTTACACAGAACATCCGTATTTACAGGATCGTTTTTAACGGATCCGTCGCTACTGGAGGTGATGTTAACACCGCATTTACGGTACCGTTTTAACGGATCCGTCGCTACTGGGGGTAATGTTCAAACCACATTTATTCAGTGTACCACCAAATTTCAAACAAACCGGATCAGTGTTTTAATACTGTTGTGTGTGTGAACTTAGTCATTTAACTACCTAAGCCGTTGTCGAATAAAAACGTATACGATAAAGCGGACCTGTAAAACGGACCTCTGTATGAACGGGCACTAACCATTTCACTCATCTAAATAATTAAGCTAGAGTACAATACAACACGCGTTACAGCTTGACCTTGAGCTGGTCTAGCATAGTAGGTGCGGCGTTTTAATATGGTGGGTACTCACGTGCGTACATGCTCATCGAGCAAGTCTTATCGAAAAAAGCTGTTCTCCATACATGTTCCACCTTGCGTCTACACGTAAAAACTTGCTCGAAGAACATGTTTAGTGTGCGTTGAAACTCTTCGAGCAATGGACAATTCGTTGTTGTGTTTGGTGGGCATTAAACGTTCATAAGCTGCGTTTCTTTTTCCACAAGCACTCTTCCTCCCGATACATATTTATAAATTATTCCACAAAATCCCGAGAAAATGAACAAAAGTCCGCCGTTTTATCTGCGCACCACACCCTCTTCACAAAAATATCAATCACTACTAACATGCTCGATGTTGCGACATGTTGTTATGGATGTTTGAATCTTGTTCGGATCGATCATTTTGGTTGGCTTCGAGCATTTGTCTTGAGACTTACATGGTACACACGTTCGTACATGCACATCGAGCAAGTCTCATAGAACAAAGCTGTTCTGTATACATGTTCGACCTTGCGTCTACCCGTAAAAAGCTTGCTCGAAAAATATGTTTGGTGTGGATATCGATGACAGCGGAAATATTTGGTCGTCCAAAAATGAAAAAAATAAGAAATTGAATGAACTTCCGACATTTTAGCTGCAAACCACACCCTTATCACAAAAATATCTATCACGACTAACATGCTCGACGTCGCGGCTACACGTACAAACATGTTTGCGCTTCGAACATCGAGCAAGAATTATGGACGTTTGGATTACTTTGGATCTTGTTCGAATCGAACATTTTGGTTGGCTTCGAGTCTTAAGACTTGCATGGTATACACGTTCGTACTTCCTCGATTTCGAGCAAGTTTACCGATCATATACGTACATGTGTACCCTCCATAAGAGGCTAGCATATATAGGGTTTGTTACCACTAACAGCCAGTCTACTTTACAAGGAGATAGCATAGCTAGCCTGCTACGTACCTATGATGTTTCAGCTAAAATGAGTTGATCTTCTGCAACCCGGTTTTATTATATCGGGAGGTATTTAGCTTTGTGCCAGCGCACAGAAATCAGAGATTTTATTGGTATGACTGCATAACATGTAACTGAGAACTATTTAGCGAAGTATTCGATATTCATATTGTTTTTTAAATTATGGATGGATACCACGTATCCTTATGAATGTGTGGGCAAAGTAATGAGTATGGATTATGGAAAGGAAGATCGTAGCACGTGGTACTCTGTTGTTTCGGTCTTATTTCATGGTGAAAAGTCGTCTGGTGGCTGATTATGATCCAATAACAAACAAATACACGGCAACGTCACGGTCGGTCACTCATTCAATTAATATGCATATTAGAGCGTTTTCCTAAATACATTGGCTATCTGACCAAAACCCAAAGTTGATTCCACACTATCTATAGAGTGCGATGGAGCGACCTGCAGCCTAATTGCGCAAGTAAATTCAGCAAGGACAAAGGGTTTAACCGCCATCAATCGACCAATTACATGCGTGATGAAAGACGCGATGTGGATTTCCGTCTATTTACATATTTTCGTAGATCAAAATTTGCTTTTTACAGCATATCATTAAAATGAATATCTTAGGAGATATCGCAAAAAAAAAACTAATACGTGCGAAAATAAACTCAAGCGGGCGGGCCTCCTACCGATGACAGGATCCTACGAAAGGAAAACATGGTAGGTAAAATACCTATGCTTTACTGTACCCGTGCGAAACCGGGGCGAGTCGTTAGTAGCTTATAAATAAAAAGTAAAATACTTAGACTAAATCAAATAAAAACACTATCGTCAACAAAAATACTCTAAACATAAAATTAACTAACAATATCACGTAGGTGCATTTTCTACCCTATAATTACTTGCATTCGGAATTTTCGTCACCGAACACCCGCTTAATTAACTGTTGACACCTCTTACTGTGCTGACGACATAATTACTAACTAGGGGTGGTACCGCCCCCAGTTCTATTAATGCTCCATACAAAATTAAATCAGATTATATTTTTCTTAATGTCAGGGGAAAACTTTTATCGTTGAGAAAACTTTACAAAAGTTTCACAAACTCATTATGAAGGGATTTCAAATCATTTAACTTAATTTGTTTCTCATTATGATTGCTCTCCGACTGCTTCGGTGGTTGCAAGCCATACAGCGGAGCATGAGGTTCCCGATTTTTAAGTCGGACAAAATTGTATCGAATTTTTGCATCAGTTCAGAAGCTACATACCGACAAGTGTCATTCGATGTAAGCGATGGCGATGGTCTTAACGCCAAAATGTAAGAGATTGATCGCGTGACATTTGACATTCCCATACGTTTTTGTTATTTTTAAATTAGCCCAGTAGAAATCAATCTAAAAAACGGCTAAAAGCGCAAAGCCGACTGAATTCCCTAAGTGAAAAGTCATAATTCAAGGTTCGGCTCTCGCCTATTTCCTCCTCCAATATTGGACCAATTTAAGACGTATTCCATAAAATAAAAATAAAAGATACATACTATGCCCCTACGCTTTTTTTTTCATTTATAGTTGTTAAATTTGTACACTAGTAATAAAGTCGTAATACATTTAATTCACTTTTTCCACACAAAGAAGTCTGTGAATTGTGTGTGTGTTCACTCACAATCTTATATATAATAACTTCAATTTCGGAAGTCGGTGTTTCTGTTTTCGTTTCTTCGATATAAAAAATCGACATCCGTCTTTTTCTTAGAACGTAAGTCGTGCGATTTTAAATTTATTTTAAAGTCTTTTGTAACTTCAGATGGCAGATTCTGAGAGGCAATTCTCTAATTGCCTCAAAAATACTTATATACACCTACATTTAGGCAATTGTGACTAGATTTTTGACGATGATATCGCCTGCTGCTTTTTAGCACAATTGTTTACGAAATATTTGTATGGAGGTGCAAAGACGTGTATCCCTCTTTTCGTATTCACAATACCCCGTTGGTGTTATTAATTATTATTTACGCGGTATTTAGAACACTGAAGACTTAACTGAAACGAGGTTCTGAAGAAGTAGTAACATTGAGTGTAAAGTTTCCGCAAAGAGAACTTGCTAGTTTCACAATTCCATTTCAAAAAAGATCATTAGCATTTTAAATTCTAAATTAAATTATTTTAATTTCCTGGAGAAAAACTTGATTAAATTGTCCATTTTATGTCTCGTAAATTATAAAATGGAATTGTGGGGAGTAATTCGTAAGTTCGGCCTGGATTATTGCGATCTGCCAACGATGTTGTGGAATTGCTCGGTCTTTCTCAAATTAGTCACTTTGAATATATACGGCAAAAATAAGACAGGTAAACTTCAGGGTGCTGTAATATAAAATTACTTCTTATCATCATCATCAAACTTTATAATTAAAAATCTTTTTTTAAAACCAGCTTTTATCGTATTCTTCTAAGCAAATTCTTTCATTTGATAGCCATATCATGGCAGTGCTCAAAAAATAACTAGTCCGCCATCTTGAGCCGTCCGCATATTGGACTTAGAATGAAGTCACTTAGCTAACCATGTATTGTCATCCAAACTAAGCGTGTATGCAAAATTTCATCTTAATCGGTGGAAGATAAATGCATTAAAATTCAGTTGCAAGATTTGACCCGAACACACTTACATACATAGATACATATAATAAGTTGACCTGATATTTTTATCGAACGAATTGCATAAAGAAGTGCATTTTATATTTATACTTAATGAAGGATAAATGTAAAATGCACTTCTCGAGTCAAATTCAGCTATTTTGAGAACATTATATTTAGCGATTCTAATATCTTGAGAATCTGTTATTTTGAGAATCTGATATTATGCGAATAAAAGCATTGCAAGTTACATAAAAGCTTGTAAAAATGTTGTCATCATCGCTAGAACCAAGATCGCTGTCTATCTTGCTCGTTCAGTATACCTAACAACATCTTCAGGATGATGTTGGGGCTGCCTCGCTTCTGTAGTGCATCGGGAAGGTTTGCGCTGTATAGCATTGATGGCTTTCATGCCGTCATCCGCATGAAAACTGTATCCCTGATCTGCAGAATGCGTGGCAGCTGCAACGGAATTCTGAAGACTGTAGCTGATAGGATTTCCTCTCCACTATGGAGATCCTTTAATTAAGCGGGTAATTTGTATGCGTTTTAATATTTGATGTTATTGTATTTTTATTACTATTCCATCGAACTGCATGGATTAAGTTATTCGAAATAAAAATATGAATTTGAATTTGATATCAGTCTAAAGACGTCCATTGCTAGACATGCTTTACCTGAAAGCTGTAGTGCTCAAGTATTGCTACAACCACAACCATCGACGAGTTCCGTTTCACCGGATTGACGACGAGACGATCTAGAACGTCGATTCACCTCGTAGCTCTCCTACCAACGCTATACCTTCTTTATTCACTTCAAGAAGCTCGTTGCCCAGGTGCCCAATAAAGAAAAGCCACAAATACACGCAACGGCACAAGGAGCCGTTACTTGGACTGGTCTATCATAGACGCGAGTAGGTATGTGATCAGATTTCGAGAGGCGTCTCTGAGTGTCGCATTGTATGACTACTTTTATTACCTTGGGTTCTGCCTGTAAAAATAATTGTATGTGTAAATAAATAAATAAATAAATAAATAAATAAATAAATAAATACATAAATAAATAAATAAATAAATAAATAAATAAATAAATAAATAAATAAATAAATAAATAAATAAATAAATAAATAAATAAATAAATAAATAAATAAATAAATAAATAAATAAATAAATAAACTTTCACCATCCTCGACTAAAAAGATCTTCCATCTTCTTTATTTCCAGGAATCGCCTTCATCTACTACATCATCATGATTGCAGCCTCCCTGTGCTACTTCTACGTGTACCTGTTCTGCATGATCTGGTTCGTCTTCGTGAGGTGTCGGGAGACGGGCGACATGGTGGCCGCGATGGTGGTGCTGTCTCTAGGCATCTCCAGCGAGATTGGGACCCTGAAGCTGCTGTATATGTTCTTATATATGTGAGTTTGACGAGGGAAATTGAGCTTATTTGTAGCTTTTTATATAATGGTGCAAAGTAGGTGCGTTTGGTCGTCGAGGGAAAATGTTTTAAATCGGAGATAAATTAAAAATAACAAAAGAGAACTCATCACATTGATCTAGTCAGTGTGTCTCAGTGTTATTCTTCTTCTATCTCTTGTATGGAGTGGGAATTATATAATTGGCACGAAAAAAAAAAGATGAATATTGTTTCTGATCATTTATTTTTTAAAGCAAGACTTCAATTTTTCAATTTATTGTAAATATTTTCCCTTGCTATCTTCAGGTCTTCAATCAGGAAGTAGCACTGAAAGGTTTGGTTTGTTATATTTTTTTTATTATTATTATTGATAGGCTCGCGTTTGACCACTATCTCACCTGATGGTAAGCGATGATGTGGTCGACGATGGGGCACGCTTGCCTAGAAGTAACCTATTCACTATTGACTTAAAAACTGCCAGGTTATAGTTATCAGGAAATACAGACTCAGGCAGGGAATTCCACTCCCAAAACGCTTTGTGCGTATGGGTGGGATGTCCACCATATAACGATGACGCATCGTTCCGACGCACACTCCCCAAAATGTAACCGATAAAAAACCGACAGGCTGGCAACTCGGCGACGATGTTCAAGGCTCTGGAGCCTTGACTCGACCAGATTCTCATTGCCAATGAGCCTCTTGGCCCGCTTTTCTATCGACTCAAATGCATCAAGCTGGTATTTGGCAGATCCATCCCAGAGATTAGAACAGTACTCCATGCATGATCGAACTTGTGCTTGATACAAGTTAAGTAGCTGTTCTGGCGTGAAGTACCGTCTCACCTTCGCAAGGATCCCCAATTTTTTGGCGCCCAACTGAGCTTTTGCCTCAATGTATGGACCAAAATTGAGGGTCGATGTCAACGAAATGACAAGAAGCTCAAGATGGTCCGTTATCGGAAAGGTCACACTCCGGAAAGAAGGAGCCGAGTGGTATTGGCTCCTTTTTGCAAAAAAAAGACACGCCTGTGTCTTAGCAGCATTAAATCTAACCAGATTGTCATCGCCCCATTCGGAGACTGCCTTCAAGGATAGGTTCAACCGCTCAACTATGGCTTCCCGGTGAGACCGGATCTGAGGCCCAGTAGCCCGTGCGTCAGACACGTACCTCTCAGCAACAGTGCTGTCGTCTGCATACCCAAAGGTCGCAGAGAAGGTTTTAGCAGATCGTTTATATGGAGCAAGAACAATGTTGCTGAGAGCACCGACCCCTGAGGAACCCCGGAATTAATATCCAGTTGGCTAGATGAGCAGCCATCTATGACCACTCGGATGGACCGATCCCTCAGGAAGTCCGCAATCCAAACACACAAACCACTGGGCAGACCGAATGAAGGAAGCTTACCAATGAGGCTTTCATGCCAGACCCTGTCAAAAGACTTCGAGATGTCTAGGGAGACGGCAAGCGCTTCTCCGTGCCTCTCGATGGCCTCACTCCAGATGTGAATGGCATACGCTAGAAGATCCCCAGTTGATCGATTTTGGCGGAAGCCATATTGGCGGTCGCTGAGGATGTCGTTAGCTTCTAGCTATGCCAGGAGCTTACAGTTAAGCACCCGTTCCATACTCTTACAGAGAATGGACGTTACTGAGATGGGTCTGTAGTTGGTTGGGTCAGCCCGACTGCCCTCGCCGTTCCCTCATCTCTGAAGTAGGCAGTGACCTGTCGCTGCCGGCCGTAGTCGAGTCTATGGTCGGCAGCGAGGAGTCCTGGGACGCGGTGGTATCCTTCTGCGAAACAGTCGTCTCGCAGACGGAGGCTGCGGAGAGGGAGAGGGAGATTTCATCCGCTAACCCAATCCGCAGCAGACGCGCCGGGCGTCGGCAGAGGGCGCACAACGCCCTCTTCCAGCCCCCCTAAATTGGTCCAGAGGTGACGGACTTGGGGACGTCCGTCGCCCCCAATACATCAGGACCCGAGGTAGCGGCGCGTAGTGTTCCACGCGCGCCCGAGCCCCCCCGGGAATGTTCATCGGGCCCTCCCATCTGGTCGCCAAGCAGCACGATGGTGCTTTCCGGGATTTTTCGTCAGCTGGCAGCCTTTCGTGTGTGGCTAGCACACTACTTGGGCCCCCTACTACCTGCAGTCGGCCAGCGGCGCACCGTGCAACCATTCAACCTGAGGAAATATGACCATGTGTCGAGCTGCAGATCTGAACTCAAATAAATGTCCATTAGGCAGAGGCGAAATTTGCGCCCTTTGACTACGCTTTTACCCTACTCAACTCTCCCAATCCTCCTTCTTATCTCACATCTCACTTTCAATATTTATGTACTTCACACGCTAGGAATCTGCGTTTACGGTATTACTTTCTACATCGATAGCAGAGTCGCCTCAATCACCTTTCTATTGCTTTATATATATATATTTAATATAGGAAATATATGTATGTTAATTTTAACTATATATATATATTATTATTATTTATTTATTATTTATTTATTTATATTCACATAATGGTAAGTAACTTATAAACTAAGCCCCACAAAACCGTGGTAATGGTTTGACTGTGGGGTCGGTGAGTCTCTTTACACTCATTCTTAAATTTCATACATAAAGCTAATTATTAATTAGAGACACATATCTAAATAATATTTTTTTAAACGATTTTTAAAGCTGTTTATATTTGTTTCACTCCTTATATCTGCCGGCAGACTGTTCAATAGATATGGTATTCGTTTTTTTAGAGTTCTATCACCAAAGTAATTAGTGACTCTGGGTATATTGAATCTGCCAGCAGCCATAGATCGTGTGTTGTGGTTGTTGATTACGTAAGATAAGTTATGCTCCTGGGTGCCATGGTGGTTAACTGCTAAAAGATACTTATGTTTGTAACTGATCGGTAGAATTTTACATATTTTGAATAGTTTCCTATAATCTCCTTTACAACTGTTTTTAGTTTTTTGAGTAACAAGTAGTTTCAAGAATCGAATTTGAAGAGCTTCTAATTTATCCAAGTTGGTTTTGAATGTTAATCCATAGCTGTCAAGAGCATAACTCATAATAGAATCTACTAATGACATGTATATACATCTTAATATATTAATAGGAACCTTAAAGCTTAGGTGGTACATTTTACTTAACAATATTCTTAATTTACTACAAATATAGTCTATGTGTTGGGACCAAGAAAAGTTCTCATCTATTTTCATGCCAAGGTAGGTTACACAGTCAACTCTTTCAATAGGATTACATTTACAGTCCAGTAAGTTATTATGGTGGCATATATAAGTGTGGGTAAATAAAGGTGGAGTCGCACAATGAGGTCGTAAATATGGCGAATGAATTAACAATAATTTAGTTTTATCAGCGTTTAATACGATGCCATTGTCGTGCGACCATTTTACAACAGCGTCTATATCTTGTTGAACTAGCTTGTAGGTATCGTCTATGTTAGTTCCGGAGCGAAGTATGCACAAGTCATCTGCAAACATATACGCTGAACAATGCTGTAGCACGTGGCACAAGCTGTTAACATGCATAAGATAACAAATTGGTCCACATCCTGAGCCCTGCGCCACCCCACTCCGCACCTCGACTCTGTCACTAAGCACGTCCTTCACCTTCACACGGTATGAACGCGCGGTGAGGTAATCACGGAACCATGGGTTCAGTGGTTCTCCCACCCCGCACTCCCTCATCGCATTGAGTATGGTATCGGATTGCAAAGTGTCAAATGCTTTTTTATAATCAAAAAATATTGTTATTACAAATTTTTTATCATTTAGGTAACTATTAATTTCGTCTGTAAATTTTGTTAGCAAAGTATTTGTACTTTTTCCTTTTAAAAAACCGTGCTGACACTCGTTAATGATGTTATTTTTTTGAAGATAGTTACTTAATTGGTTGACGATACACTTTTCTATAATTTTATCTACACTAGATAAAATTGATATAGGTCTGAAGTTTGATACATTTTTGCGATCACCCTTTTTGTGAATTGGGCGTACTATTGCCTCTTTAAGCTTGTTAGGAAATTTGTAGTTCTTGACAGTTAGGTTTATTAAATTAGCTAACACGGGGCTCACTTTATCAATAATTATTTTAAGGTCGGACATTCGCACAAGATCGCTACCCGGTGATTTATTTGTATTCATGTTTTTTATTATGTTTTTAACATATTTAGAGCTTACTGGTTGCCACCTCATGGACAAATCCGTAGTTTTTACATAGGTCTGCCTATCCAACCAAATCTCATGACACTTATGTTTTATATTTTCTATTTCTTTAACGAAGGTAGACGCAAATTTATTACTTATGTCTATAATACTTGCTTGTCCGTCCATGTTTGTTAGAATTAATTCATCTACCGATTGTTTATTGTTCCCCATCATAGTATTTATCCTCTCCCATATTTTTTTAATGTTTTTATTACACTCTAATATACTACTTTTATCATAAATATTTTTACTTTTAATAATAGCTTTTTGGCATTTATTTCTAAATTTAGTATAGTTAAGTCTCTTTAGCATATTCTTTGGCTCATTGCTCCATACCTCAAATAGTCTGTCTTTTTCCCTTATGATAGACTTCAACCCATTATCAATCCATCTTTTGTTGTTCCTGTTACTGGTAGAAATACGTTTATTTACGTAACAGTCATTATAAATACCCACGAATATTTGTTTAAATGCTTTATATAATTTAATAGGACATTCTAATGACATAAGGTGGTCAAAATCAGTGCTTAATAATTTCTCTCGGACTTTGTTATTGTCGAGGACGCGCTTAGTGGTCACAAGTCGAGGCGGAGACGGTAGCGCATCGCGTGGATTGCGAGTTTGCGACTGCCTCGACGGTGCGCGTCTCCACTGCACGTTGGTCGAAACGAAATAGTGATCTGATATTTTTTGTTTTATTACAGCTGAATGTATGACGGCATTATTTGCTCGAATATAAATATGATCGAGACAAGATTGGACTAGTTTTCCCGATACAATTTCCTTTCTAGTAATGTCATTTATGCACTTTGTGAATCCATGTTCAGATAATAGATTCTCGTAAGATATTACAAATTTGTCATGACAATTTAACAGGTTTATGTTTATATCCCCGCAGATAACAACTTTAGAATTAATAGGTATTTTTTCAATAAGGTGCCGAAATTCATCTATAAATTGGTTTAATTAATATATATATATATATATATATATTCTTCAATTTTTACTTTAATAATTATTTTATTTTTATGCACCTGCCATGTTATCTCTCCACCATCCTTGGTTGGCTGATAGAGAATGCTTCAGGCATTAAGTCCGCCTATGTATCTGTATGTTGCATGAAGTTTTAATAAATAAATAAATATGAGACGGGTAGTCCTCGAGTTCCTAAGTGATCCGGAAGCCGGTACCCTCTATATCGACGTGCAGGTGTTGTCGTGGTCGGTGAAAAGAACTAGTCGACCGAGCTCGACGCAGCTGCCACGGCCGGTCTCACAGCATTCACGATGGGGCTGCAATGGGCACCGGCGGAGGCGAGGCGGAGCTGAGCGATGAGTTCGGAGGTGGCATACCACCAGAAATCTTTGATCGGCTGATCTCGTCAACGATGGTTGCAAGAATTTCTCAAAAGAAATACGTATGAGGTCTTTGGAATTTCTAGGGAAATAGTTTATTGTCGTTGTTGTTTTTGATGTCATGACGGCTGGCAGTCAAATTTTCATGATTATCTTCTTTTTGGGTTCGGCATTCCAAAGAGTTTCTGTTTATTTCATTGAGGTAATAATGTAATGGTTTGTTTTGGTAAAATTTTAAAATACGACCATTTCTTCCAGGTATTAGCTATTCTTCTTTCAATTTCCTTCTGCATTGTCTCAGTTTGTGATATTAATTTACCTAGGTAAATGTACTCACTTAGAAATAAATTTTGGACACTAAGCGAAAAAATTAAGAATAAAGAGAAGCGGAAAGTCGAATATCTGCATTTTGCCATGCCTAACATACTGATGCCAAACATGGGCCTAACAGAACAAAATCAAAATAAAATACAGGTCACAGTACAGAATGGAATAGAGAGAAGCTTATTGGGATTAAGAAGGAGAGACAAAGTACAGTTAGAAATCTTCTTCTTCTTTATTCAACCCTCTTCCCAGTTCAGCTGGGGTCGGGTCTCCTTGTACGTCTGCGCCAGATAGCTCTGTTCTGGGTTGTCTGAGTGCTCAGGTTCTCCTTCAGGACCTCTTTCTGCATGTTTGACCACCAGGTGGCGGGTAGAATGTAACGGTGTATATGCGAACAAGGGTATCAAGTGAAACAACGGTTAGCTGGAAACACACTGAGTATATTTGTCAAGTGACACGTCTTTTATTGTTAGGAGTGGATGCAACCACTCTCATATTTACATATATAATATTCCTCCTCCTAGCTTGACAAATACAAGCGCAGAGAATACGCTAATACATTAACAAGAGGGTTAAACATTAATAAAACTTTTTATAATCAACTCTTGGTGCAGACCGCAACATTTTCCCGGCACTCTGTTGCCTTTCTACCTGTGCTTGTTGTTGTGGAGGTGACCCTTCTTGTACATTCTCATTCTCATCAGTTATTTCTGATGCCTCATAGAATTCTTCATCTTCTGTTGACTTTTCAGACAGCGATGTCCTGTCCTCTGTCTCCTCTCCTCCCTCCCCAGCTCCGACAGATTTTCGTTTGTCCACCGTCGGACCGGGACACGGCGGAGAAGACGTTTGTTGTGAAGAGACGTCTTCAAACTCAATAGGGCAGTCCACTATATGTTGAGGATTGCGGCCTGTACCTTTTTATGGCAATATTTGATTTTTATGTTTTTTTATTGTATGAGCAGATATGCTATCTTTAACAATATATACGACCTTCCCTATTCTTTTTACTATAACGCCTTTCTTCCATGACTCCTGTTTATTTACGTTATGTTTCTTATACAAAATATAATCACCGGCCTTGAAATATTGGCGAGAGTGACAGATGCCGGCGGTGGTAGTATAGGGTTAATTAAATCAAATCGCGATCGCAATTTATGTCCAAAAACTAACTGGGCGGGCGAACATCCGGTTGTGGAATGTATGGAGTTTCGATAATCAAACAAATATTTACACAACTTGTGATTTATTGTTTTATTATTATGACCACTTAATAAGCATGATTTGATCCCCTTCTTAACCACTTTCACGTAACTTTCAGCCTGTCCGTTACTAGCCGGATGGTAAGCGGGCGACGTCACATGCGATATACCGTTTGATACACTAAACGATTTGAACTCTGCTGAAGTGAATTGTGTACCATTATCGCTAACTATCGTGTGTGGCAAGCCAAATCTCGCCATATATTCGTATAATTTGCTAATCACTGATAATGTCGACCTACTCGTTCCCATATCGTACGCTTCGACCCGTTTGGTGTACGCATCCACAATAACTAAATACGAACGATTATAAATTGGCCCGAGAAAGTCAATGTGGTTTCGATAAAACGCCTGCGGTGATTGTCTAAGTTGTAAACAAATCTCACAATTAGCAATCATTTTTCTACGACATTATCTATCCCGGGAAACCAGAATCTGCTGCGAGCCTCTGCTTTCGTTTTCACTATACCCAGATGTGATTTATGAAGCTCTGATAATAATTGAGGCCTTATTGATTCCGGAATAACTACTTTGTGGCCCCGCATAATGCAACCGCTTTCAAAAGATAACTGCGTTTTACATAAAAAATACGGTTTAATTAAATTATTTCTTAATCGTTTTGGCCAACCATTCTCAATATATGTTTACCAGTAACACTGGATGAAATTCGTGATGAAAGGCAAAAAAAATAAAATAAGCAAGGAATTTTTTTTTTTGCCTTTCATCACGAATTTCATCCAGTGTTACTGGTAAACTACCATCTATAACAAAGTTAATATAGGAGGCACGATCTTCTACGGGCATAAGACTACTATCGGTCCCGTGGCCGCACTCCTCACTTGCCGCTGTCTACTCCTCGTCGGGCAGGCTAGCGCGCGACAAATAATCAGCGCTGTTGTCAGCGCTCCGTATGTATTCTATTTTGTAATTATAGCCACTAAGAAACATAGCGTAACGCTGCAATATATTAGCTGAAACTTCTAGAATACCACGGTAGGGACCAAAAATTTACAGTAGGGGCTTATGATCTGTACGGAGTATAAAAGGAACCGCCCTCCCGTACAAATACTGGTGAAAACGCCGCACTCCGAATATAATTGCTGTAGCCTCCTTCTGGATTTGTGAATACCTTTTTTCTGCAGCATTCAGAGTCCGAGAGGCAAACGATACGGGACATTCCACTCCATCAGATCCTATCTGTGATAATATCGCTCCTAAACCACTTGGTGACGCATCTACTGTTAAAATTATTTTAGCATTCTGATTGTAATGTGCTAGTACCTGATCAGAAGGCAAACTTTTTTTTATTTCGTTAAATGCATGGTTATGTTCGTCCTCCCATTTCCATTTACTACCCTTTTGTAATAATGAATAAAACTGTCTCAATATTGAGGACGCGTTGGGAATGAAGTTTCTATAATAATTGACTAATCCCAGAAATGACTGTAATTTGTTTACGTTTGTTGGGACAGGTGCATCGACCATTGCTTTAATTTTTTGTTGAGATTTTTTCAGCCCGTTTTTGTCGATGGTATAACCTAAGTAATCTTCGAAATTTGATCTTCGAAAAATACACATTTATTCTTACCAAGTGTCAGCCCTGCATCTTGTAGCCTTTCAAGTCAAGACTGCAGAAAATAAATTGCAACATTTAGAAAGGCTATTTCTAAATGTTGCAATTTATTTTCTCCCGTAATACAAATGTCATCAAGCATACACATAACACCGTCTAATCCCGACAGTAAACATTCCATTGCCCGTTGAAATATAGCGGGAGTAATAGCGAGACCGGAAACTAACCTTGTATACTTAAATAGTGCGCGGTGGGTATTGATACAAGTGGCCTCCTGTGACGCTTCATCTAATAAAAATTGTGAATAGGCTTGTGTCAAATCTAATTTGCTAAACTGTTGCCCCCCGTGTAATTTCGTGAATAGTTCTTGAACTGATGGTAAAGGGTACTGTTCTACAACCAACTATTTATTCACACTGACGGAGTAATCAACGCACAGTCTAATTGACCCATCGCGCTTCAATATAGGCACGATAGGTGACGCGTAATTTGAATGCTGTACCGGTTTGAGCACACCTATACGTACCAAACGATCGAGTTCACTGTTTACCTTATCTCTAAGCGCAAATGCAACCGACAGCGCTTTAAAAAAAACGGGTTTCTCGTCGTCTTTTAATTGCAACTTCACTTGATATTTTGTAAACATGCCTAACTCATCTGAAAAAACTTTCGGATAACGTGATTTTAACTGTTTGGCGATGTTATTTGATTGACTAAAAAATTTACTTGCATAATTTGCAACTTGAATTGGCATATAAAATCACGACCTAAAATTGGAGGTCCACCGTCTCGTATCACACGTACCCATATTACGTGTGTTTTATTCAAATAAGTAATAGGCAATTTAACGGTTCCTAAACAATGAATTTCTCGTCCCGGGTACGTGTACAATTTGTCGCTCGTCAGTGATAATGGTACACTTGCAAGATATTTCCGGTACGTTATAATCGCTGTGACCGCCGATCCGGTATCGATTTAGAATTTTATCCTAACTCCCTGTATTGAAACGTATAACGTCATAGGTTCCCTCTTAAGAGAAATTTTTTTGTTCATTTTACCGTCATCGTCACTCTCGTTCGACTCGCCGGTACCTACGAAATTATTTTTTTTACACATTCGGCGTAGATGGCCTTTTACGTTGCACTTTTTACACTAATAACTAGAAAACCGACACTGCGACGTTTTATGGTTTTTATATTCGCACACCGCACACACTTCCTTAATAACACTCCGTTCTTTTGCACTGGTTCCGGTTGTAGTACGCGCGATCTTGAACATCGACTCACTCGGCGGCTGCGCCTGCGCCGCTGCCAACGACGATGATGCAGCTGCTCCCTTACGTGCACTGCGCACGCTCTCTGCCAGCTCCACAGCTTTTGCCAGTGTTAGTTCCTGTAGGTCATGCGCAAACAGCTTCTCTTTCTCCGGCCCCGGTTGCATTCCTATGACGAACCGGTCACGAAGCGCCTCTTCCACGTTTAGGAATTCGCAATAAGCCCACGGAGCCTCGCGGCCCACTGAGAGTACGTTTCTTCCGCGTCTTGAGTAGATGCGTAGAACTTGTACCGCTCCCCAAAACCCCTTTTTTTGGGGTAAAGTTCTTGTCGAGGAGTATCAAGATGTCTTCATATGGCACTTGTGTTAATGCCTTCGGTAATGCCAAATCAGCTGCTAGTTTGAAAGTGCTGTCTATGAGTGCGCTCAGCAATATCGCCCGCCTTTTCACACCCAATGAATCCTTTGCATCGTCGATGTCGTTCGCAATATACCATTGAGTAATTCTTTGCTTGTAATTTTGCCACGTATTGATATTGTGATCAAAACTAGATAACATTCCAAAATGAGACATTTTTTTTTTTTGCGGGTACTCTTCGCCACTGATAAATATGCGAACAAGGGTAGCAAGTGTAACAACGGTTAGCTGGAAACACACTGAATATATTTGTCAAGTGACACGTCTTTTATTGTTAGGAGTGGAAGCAACCACCCTCATATTTACGTATATAATAGTCTTCCCCTTCCTCGCGGTCGATCGGGGATATTTAGGGCCTTTTTGATAGGGTTGTCATCTCCACGTCTCAGGATGTGGCCGTACCAACGCAATCTGCTTTCTTTGACCTTCTCGCAAATCGGTGCTACTTTGAACGAACCCCTGACATACTCGTTTCGCACTTTGTCCAGACGGGAAAAAGAAAAAGAAAATTTAATAAAGTTCATGTTGCATGAAAAAAATTAAACCGGAGTTGGCCAGAACATATTATGCTGAGAGAAAAGAACGAAAATGAAACAAGAATAATTATGGAATGGTATCCGAGTGGAAGTAAATGAGGTAGGGAAAGACAGGTAAAGTGATGGGAAGACGATCTTAAGAAAGAAGCAGGTCCAGTATGGATACGGGTAGCGAGGGAGAGACTCAAGTAGAGAACCTTGGAGGAGAATTTTGTCGAAAGACAAGCTGTGACGAGGGAAAAATAAGCATTGTAAATAGTTTAAGTAACAAGCAATAACGGCTTTAAACTTAATTTTTATATAAAATCCGAATATCAAAATAAGAAAATTATGAGACGTTTCATGTTGTAAAAGCCATATCCATAGATGGGTTCATGCTTGCATGTTTAGAAATTGTTCGAATTAAATCCCTTATCTATATTGTCAATGTAGCAGATGCTGAACATCACAATTATGTTGCACCAAAAGTTCCATTCGATTTCAAATCTTTTTTGTTGCCAGTGACAAAATCCGTGGCCTCACACACGCGTTCCTTGAGTTCGACGCCCGCATGACCCCGGACAGCCGACAGGCCTACAACCTACTGAGGTACATGAGGGACGTTAAGAAGCGCGCAATCTTCTACTGGATGGTCCTCATGGGCAACGCCACCATCTACGTGTTCATGCCAGTCGCTAGACCCGGGAGGCATCTGACTGAGGATTTGTTGGTTATTTATGGTTAGTGGAATTATGCCTGACGCGTTTTTTTATGCCATAGAGTAGCCTGATTATAAGTGATCACCGGCGCCTATGAACATCTGCAATTCCAGGGGTAAGACAGGTGTGTTGCCTGCTCTTTTCAAAGAGGTTTCACATATTTTTTTTGTTTAAACTGTATTTAATTAATATTATGTTTTTTTGCAATATAATAGAAATGCATTCCTTGTGAAGTATGTGTGGTGTTACTTTAAATGATAGATTGAGGAATGATGTAATAGACAATATTGTGGCTTAAAAGAAGATGTAGTGACAAATTTGAAAAGGGTATGCCAAGATGAGAGGATGACTGGAATGCGACTAACAAAAGTTATTTACAAGGTTGACGTGAATGAAAACACTGGCAGGGGATGTCCTAGAAAGACATGCATAGACCTTATTGGTGATATTCTTCAGAAAGGCCAGGAGCGCAGTACTCATACCCGGCGTGCGTTTATGGACGAACGTGATAGAAGCAAAAGATGTATGTAAGGATCGTAGTAGGTGGCGTTCTGTAGTTTCCACCTACTTAATGGGAAAAAAGGCGTCAGTTTATGTATATTTTTTATGGTTTATTGAATTATTGAAGATATTGTAACAATGTGTTCAAACTTCCACAGGACTGGAACCGATGTTCGAGTCGCCAAACTACGAAATTGCTTCGATCATGATGGGCTTCAGCGTCTTCACAATCTGCTACATCTCGGCCAACGTCACCTCTTACCTCATAGTTGTTATAGGGTACGCCGAGTCCCAAATGTTGGCGCTGAGTGACGAGGTCACTCACATATGGACAGATGCTGAAGAACATTATAACACTGTCGCTGAATCTGGAAACGACAATTTGCTCAACAACCATGATAGGAAAAACCGGCTCATTAATGAGCATGTCGGTAATACCCTCAAAGACATTATCAAACGACATGCCACAATCAAGACTCTTCTAAATCAAATTGAAGAAGTGTGCAGAGTACCTATCGCCGTAGGCTTCACTCTTTTAGTTCTCGGTGTAATATCGGAACTCCTCGGAGGATTAGAAAACACAATATTACAACTACCATTTGCATTCATACAAGTTGGTATGGACTGTTTCATCGGCCAGAGGGTTATGGATGCAGGTTTCGTATTCGAGCAAGCAGTGTATGACTGTAAATGGGAGAATTTTGACAGGGACAATATGAAGATGGTTTTGCTGATGCTACAGGCTTCGCAGAAAACCACGTCTATATCTGCTGGAGGAATCACTAAGATGAGCTTTAAGTGTTTGATGACAGCTATGAGGGGTACTTATTCTGCTTATACTGCTCTTAGGTCTTTTATGAAGTGAGCTAGGAGGACATTAATAGAACAGTAATTGTAGGAAGGTAGTGTAACTTAAAAGCGCACCAAATATATGTAGATTAGGGGAAAAAATTCAATATTGTAATTAGTATAGAAACACATACTAATGCTGCATTGTTAAAAGTAATAAAGTCGTCGCTAAATTGAGTTTCGTTTGTAATTACTATTGTTCTCTTGTATTAAGGAACATTTATATTTAATATTTATGTTTCCTACAGCTCTTCATTTAAAAATAATAACAACTCACAAAGACACATTTAGTCAAATAATCCCTTTGGTTTCCAAAGCCACATAAGCCAGAAAATACCAAAGAACTGTTGAAAATGCTGCGGAAAATAACACAGTGGGATAAAAGATCAAAAATTCTCAATAGGAACCAGATCAAAGGAGGATTGGACAGGCGGTATCGACAATGGAGGGTATCAATATTTAAGCTTACTCAGATCCACAGAGACCGAATGAAAGGATGAATTAGCGAACGGTGGTTCTCAATGGACTTATTCAGATTGTAATGAATGACTTTGGGCGCTGAACTTTTTTTTGTTTACGCTGAATATTATTTTTGTGTAATGTTAAGCTGATTTCTGCTACAGTTTCGTATTTAGCTATAC
Source organism: Orthosia cruda (assembly GCA_964057195.1). NCBI lineage: Eukaryota > Metazoa > Arthropoda > Insecta > Lepidoptera > Noctuidae > Orthosia > Orthosia cruda. The sequence continues at coordinate 30,910,895 of OZ059843.1, read as the reverse complement.
TTTTTATTTAGTCTTTGTTGATAGGAACTTAATTAAGTGTACTGGTAACAAAAATATTTCAGAAAGTTGCAGGTTGAATCTCTGTTTCAATTTGACTTTTACGAATAAAGGCTGTGCATTTTACTGCTCATCAACATAAACATCCCGTCAGAACTAAAAGGCGCTGATGAAAATCAACCTGCAAATTGTTAATTAGGCTATCCATTCGATCTCAATCTTTATGAGCATGCGTGATGAACTGATGATCAATGATTGTTCTTTATTTGTACATATAAGAAGAGGTCTGTGCTCTATATTACGACAAACAAGCTGATATAATATATAGTACTTAATGCCGAGACCAAATCTCTGCACAATCAGTATTCAAAACTAGAATGCCAATAAATATTGGTTTTTAATATTTTTTGAATTATAATATAACAATATGATGTCTGAAGTGCTGGTCAGTTTATATGTATTTTCTGCTACATAGTTACAAGTTGCGAGCTTATAAGATACATTCATTTGATTTAATTACATTATAATGTATTTCAATCGATTTAGATGTGATGAAATATGTACACGAACCTAGTTTATATACATCATGATTTTTTGCTCAAGAATAGGTTGACATTTGTTTTGTAAGTGAAGTTAGCACTCCAATGCAAAAAGGCGAGCCTATTGCAAATCTTCTATTCTTCTTTTCGTGTGAGGATGTGACCACCTCTGGTGTCAGAGTTAATTAAGCCGCCTATGGGAACCCCACAGGCCAAGTAAGTAGCAATTCTGAAATAGCTTATTGCAAATAAACGGGACTTTAGTTTCGATTTCCGTTACCAGAAAAATCCTATGGTCCATTAGTCGGTAAGAACAAGTGACTTTTCGGTTCGAGTCACGTTTACAAAACTATCGCTAGTATATATACAAATATAATAATATAATATAATATAAGCCTTTATTGCTGTTATAGCTAATTTAACAATAAAATTTAAAATAAAAACTCGAAAAATATAAACTTAACTAAAATCTACTCGGCATTCTGTTTGTCTTCTCTATTAACAGCTTGTCTTTCGACAAAGGCCTCCTCTAAGGCTTTCCACTTGTTCCTATCTTGTGCTGTTCGTATCCATTCTGGACCAGCTGTTTTCTTAATATCGTCTTCCCATCGCTTAGGTTGTCTTCCTCTAACTCTATATACAAATAGGGGTGGCATATTTGGGTCAAAACTGATGTTAGGTATTTCCATAAGGAATTACTCAGCCCGAAGTTTGGAAGTTGGCGGTGTAAAAATAAAAATCAAATAAAAAATTCTTTATTCAATTAGGCCAGTAAGCGGCACTTTTGAAAGTCTTAAAAAAAAAGTAATAATAATTGATTCTACCGTCCATTCGGAAATATAGCTACCTACTGGGCTCAAATAGTTTGATCAAATGTACCATTGAAACGAAAAAGAAAGAAGAAGATGGAGAAGAACGGATAAGAAACTCCACAGTCACCCCGTAACTCGCAAAGCACGTTAAGGCGCAGATACTCCTGAGTAGCTGCTTTTAAAATGTGAATCTCGTCTAAACGGCTAATCGTAGTTTTTTGGAAAAAAATTATGTTACATTAGACCCTATTCTTAATAATTTGATCTATGAAGATTTTGAGTTTTATTCGTATAACATAGTGTAAAAAACACGACAATCACACCAAAACCGCCGGGCGTATTTTAATGCAATCGACACCATATCAAAGACAATTTAATTATTTACATTTTGATCTAGGCCATTTTTTTAAAGCATAAAATAATAAGGAAAGTACAAAAAACTACTGAATTTTGGGTCTCGCGGATGTGAAACGCAAAAAAACATTACTAGAGCGCGTTTTGTTCCCTCAAGGTCATTGGCAACTGTCGTCGTCTTAAGCCGATGGTGTTACGTTTGATGTCCCCTGTCGAGTCGGATGCCGTCCCAAATCGACTATGAGAAAGAAAGAAAGAAAGAAAGAAATCATTTATTTGCTGATAATGTAGGTATACATATAAGATGGAATATTAATAAATTGTCCCAATACATTTTGCCTTACGGCATGCAAAATATTACATTTGAATTTAATAATACAGTTACAAACATCATAATTATTATTAACACCAATCATAATTTCCTAGATAGGTACAGATAAGTTAAAAAAATAAAAATAAGAATTAATGAAAACATGCAATGAAGAATATAAATTAAATGTCATAATTGTGTATTGTCAAAAAGCTTAATATCAAAATGTTAATGTCAAATTATTCTAAAACAACACCAATCATAATACTATAGATAATGTCGTAATGTGAAGGTAATGTCAATTATTGTAATGTCAAATTATGTTTGATGTCGACCGAAAAAAAACAAACGAAAAATAATAATATGCATAAAAAATGACATCATAATAGCTATGACATTCAAAAGACCAGGTATTTTTATTTGGTTTCAAACAACAACATTTTACTTTAGAGTTTTGTCATTTAAAAAGTCTTTAATTGTGTAATAACATTTCTCCAGCAATATTTTTGTTAATTGTTTTTTAAAGAAATTTATGGATAGATGTTTTAAATTTTCAGGTAATTTATTATATATAAGCGGTCCCATGGAAAGGATGTTATTTTTTAATAAGGCTGTTTTATGACCACCTGTGTACAATTGGTTTTTATACTGCGATCTCATTGGTACTGTGCGTTTTCTTATTTCAACCATTGAAGTAAATAAGTGTTTGTTTAATGTAACGAATAGGGCAACTTCTAGTATATATAAACAAGGCAATGTCAGAATTTTTAGAGATTTAAATACGGGTTGACAACTTTCAGTAGACTTAAGACCTGTCATTGATCTAAGGCAACGTTTTTGTGCCTTAAATATTCTTTCTCTCTCACTGCAGTTGCCCCAAAATATGACACCGTATCTTAACAATGAAGCTACTAATCCATGATAAGCTATCACTAATATGTCTATGTTTACTTTATTTGAGAGATTATAGAGTACATATGAAGATTTACTTAATTTTTGGCACACATTTTCAGCATGAGATTTCCAAGACAATTTATTGTCAATATGCACTCCTAAGAATTTTGTTACCGAAGTTGTGTCTACGATTTGACCATTATATTCAGTAATGACTTTTTTTGGCTGTAGCCTCTGGTGAAAATGCATGACTTTAGTTTTTTCTAAATTTATGACTAGATTATTTTTACTAAGCCAATCTATTATCGTTTTAAGTGTGCTGTTTATTTTTTCTTCGTAGTTCATTTCATTCTTACATTCGACTATATCAGTGCTGTCGTCAGCAAATAAGGTCATTGGTTGACGAATTTGACGGGGTAGATCATTAATGTAAAGTAGAAATAATAATGGACCGAGCACACTGCCCTGTGGAACTCCGAATTCTGTTACTCTACAACTGGATAGATATTTCAGTTCACGCTTGGTTTTAGTACAGATTCTCGATATTTCTGTGAATTGCTTTCTACCCGTGAGATATGATTTAATTAGGTTTAATACGTTTCCTCGTATGCCGTAATCGCTAAGTTTATTTAAGAGAGTATCATGTTTTACATAATCGAATGCCTTTGTCATGTCTGTGAATATTGCACATATAGGGTTTTTCTTATCCATATCATTCATGATTATTTTTAAAAGATCGAATATTGCCATGTTGATATTTTTATTTTTACGAAAGCCCTTTTGTTCTTCACATAAAATGCCATTTTTTGTTATAAAACTGTAAATAGATTCGTATATAATTTTTTCAAATATCTTCGAGAACACTGAAATTAGAGCTACTGGTCTATAGTTTGACATGTCTTCCTTGTCATTCTTTTTATGTAATGGTTTAATGATCACAATCTTTAATTTATCAGGGAATATACCTGAGCTTATACACACATTTATTATATGACTTAATGGTTTTGCGATAATATCAGATACAAATTTGACTACAACGGTTGAAACGCAGTCGAATCCGAAACTTTTTTTATTTTTCAAGTTTTGTATCACACGTGTGATATCTTGAGGGACTACTGGCTGCATAAATAAAGACTTTTGGGTTTTGGTAATTGTAGCTGTATTTCCCGTACTAGTACTGGATACATCATGTATTTGGTCAACGAAAAAGTCACTAAATGATTCAGCAATCTGCCTAGGGTGTTTTACTAGTTTGTTTCCTTCGTAAATTTGCAAAATGGTTCTTTTATTAAATTATTATTATTATTTATTATTTGCCATGATGCTTTTGATTTATTTATTGAGCTATTTATTAAATAATTATTTTGGGCTTTTTGAGTTAGTTTTACAATCTTTTTAAGTTTCTGTGCATAGTTATGAAATTTATTTTTGTTCTCACTTGTAGGTGTCTTTCTGTATTTCCATAGCATGTTCCGTTGTTTTCTGCAACAAATCTTAATGCCGCGTGATAGCCATTTAATTCTTTTATTAGCTTTTATTTTTTTTAATTGAATTGGGAAGCATAAGTCATATATTAAACGAAAGAGATCAATAAAATTATTATATGCCTCATTAGGGTTATCTGTTTCAATTACTTCTGAAAATGATAGGCATTGAAGGTGCTTTTTAAAAAGAATTAAATTTTCGCTGGATAAGTCACACTTTTGAATGCGCCAGGAATTTAATGTACATGTTTTTTTTACGGGTATTTTTAAAATTTGAGCGGTATGGTCCGATAATCCGAAGTCGACTACTTCGCTAATACAATTTTGTTTAGAATTGTGGGCAAAGTTATCCAAACACGTGCCGCTTTTTGGTCTAGTTGGCTGATTAATCACTAACTTTAGATTATAATTCAACAGTAAATTTTCAAAGTCCAATGTAAAGTTATTTTTTTTCAAAATGTTGATGTTGAATTCACCGCATAGTACTATTTTTTTATTTGCCTTGTTACACAATTTCTTTAATAAAGTATCTAGATGATCAAAAAACATATTAATACAGGACATGTTTGGTGGTCTATAGATACAAACAACTATTAATCCCTGCTGATTTAGTTCTATTGCACAATATTCAAAAACAACCGCAATAGATTAGCTCTTTACATTCGTAATTATCTTTGATAAGGATACATGCTCCTCCTCGCTTCTTATTTCTTGAATAACACGATGCAAGCTTATAATTTGGTATGTTTATTAATGATTCCTGTCCTGAGGTTACGAAATGTTCAGTAATGCATAGTACATCTATATCCTGACTTTTATTATTGGCGCGTAACTCTTGAATATGCAGTGTCAACATATCAGTTTTATTTAGAAGTCCGGCGATGTTTTGGTGCATAATGTTCATATGCTTATAAAAGAAATAACTGGTCTTGTGTTGTTGTTGATTTGTCTTCAATCACGCTATTTAAGAATGGCAATGTTTGATCAATATTGTCGTTTGTCAAATCCTCTTGAGAGCAGAATAATTTGTAGTCTATTAATATGTTGGACATGATCTGTTCAAAAATGTTCCTCCATCCATATTTGTTTAATTTTCCCGTACTACTGGAAAACATTTCAAGTGTTAAGGTGCGGTTGCTATCGAAAAAATATGCATATTGACAATTTTTATGTCTAAACATAGTAGGTTATTAAATAACTCGACTTTATAATTGTGGATTAGAGCACCTGTTTTGTATGTCGGAGAGCAGATAATAATGTTTGTGTGGTTGACATTTTTCATTGAATTCTTTAGGTTGTCAAGTATAATCAAATAGTCTCCATTGTTCAGATCATTTTCTCCAATGAAAAACAGGCAGTAATCGTTCATCGTGAAGTCTTTTAATTTATATTCGATAGAATTCAGGAAATCTGTTGTGGTGACCTTTGGCAATAAATGATGACAAAAATGAAAAAAAAATGAAAAATGGAATTTGAAATGAATTTTTTTGAGAAATTTTCTCAAAAAATTTAAATGTTTTGAGAAAATTTCTTCGATTAGTGGCAGCATTCCCTTTGTGCAATTGCTGCTTATTACAGATAATCTGTTTTTGTGTTTAGGTACATACATAACTCCTGATGTATTTTCGCAGGCAATATTACACACCTGTGAAGTTGTTGTCAATGTTTTCTTAGTTTGGGTCAATTTGTCGTTAGTCAGGTTGGATGTTTGGGTTTCTTTATTAATCATTTTAATTTGTTTGCAGGGAGAGCCTCTAATCTTGGGCTCATTATTTGAGATAAGCGGTGAAATGTTTTGATGCGTAGATTTTTTCTTTTTGTGAGCAGATGATGGTGAGCCATTTCTTCTATCAGGCGCTAAGCAAATCTTTTTACAGGTTTCGACGGTCTTCAAAGATTTTTGGAGATCAGTTTTTAAACGGAAATTCTCGTTATTCAAATCGTCTATTTCTTGATGGGCACTCAATAGTTGCATATTAAGTGATTTTATTTGTTCATTTAACTCATTAACTATGTCATTGTCATTATAGTTATGTGGACTGTCAGGTATGCTCAACATTGTGGTGTCAAATATTGTTTTATCGTCGTCATTTGTCATATCAGACAAGTTACTTAAAGATCCCGTTTTGTGCGGTTTACGATGTGTTATGTTCTTATCTGAATCCATTTTTTATTTATTTATTTAATGTCACCAGCGCCCTCTGATAGCATTAGCACGTATTTGACTGTGACTAATTAGTGATAGAACATTCACAAAAAGACAACGGTAGGGTGACCGAGGTTCGAACCTGGTGTTCGAGTGCACATTACATACACATGTAGCTATTACAGCCCCTGTGCCACGAAGTATTTAGCAGTTTAAGTTGAAGAGAAGTAGTGCTTGTCAAGGTTCAAGCAATTTGAATTTTAGAGCCGTTGATTTTTTTCACGTAACGCGGATACAATTTTGATAAAAACACAAAAACACTAAAGCACTTTCTTAATTTGAGTTGGAATAATGTCTGGGTTTGGGTTTTTTTATTGTTTATTTCACTGATTATTTGTCTCTTTATATTGTCACTGTAATGGTTTGTTTTTATGTTTGTGTTTGCTATCTTAACTTACACCAATATTTTGAACACTATTGTTTTTATTGTCACTTTGATAACGTTCACACTAATAAATTAGACCCTTATAAACTGGTTTTTAATATGAGAAACACATAAATACGTTTATTAATATTTTTGATTAAATTATAAACACGGAGCTCTTTTACTCAGATGTCAAGCAAACAGCGCCACCTGGTGTCTCTATGAGAGTGAGGGAACACCTTTGTTTGCTAACCTTGGTGTACTGAAATATCACCCGCGCCGATCGCTAGTCTCCACGGAGATAGGCTGCCGTTGCAGAAATTCGGTTTGGAGGATTATTATTCTTGACAATACATTTGTTATCTTATAACTATAACAATACCAATATCTGCCAACGAAATAAGGACAACCCTATTTGTGTGTTCCTAATAGTTAAACAAATATATTTGCATAACATTATACCAAGTGAAGCAGTAGTCCAAGATAATACTTTTATCGCTTGTACTCGTATTCATTAATTGACAGCAGTCTGTTTTATCTGAAGTGTTTAGGTGGCCGTGTGCGACTAATTAAAATAAATAAAATGGACGTATTTTTAGTTCGAGAAGTAAGTGAAATAGTTTATTTTTGATTTTTAAATTTTCTCTTTGGTTTTTGGTGTTATAAAAGGCTTCTAGTGGATTAGTGATGGAGAAACCCCTCCAATGTTCAGCTTGGAGTCTGGATCTATGCTCGATTGATGGGAATTAACCATTACTGGTGGAATGTCGGTGTCGAATATAATAGATGTGCTTTTGCCAAAACTTCGAGGAATATATAGGCGTGGCGCTATGTTGTTACGTTTCCTCGAATGTTATTTACTGATTAATTTAGACAGACGCATAGTTTCTCCGGGATTCCTCGAGCTTCGTCGACTCGGCACTTTTCTGGTGGTCGCCACTGTTGACATTGGTTTTCAGGAATTGCAGTGATTGGGAATAGTGGGACAGTTTTGTCCCATTATATCAAATACTTAGAGAATTTAGTCCTATTGGTGTGTAACCAAACTAATCAATGAATTGCGATCGATCGTGGGTAGAGTGGATCAGTCGACTTCGATCGACAGTTCTTGTCGCATACCAAATAATCATAGCTAAAGGTACTAACACCGTCGCGGACGTCGATCAATGTCATTAATCGATGGTCATTCGATTGGTAATAACTTCGAATCGAAACTGGTGATAATGTTAAAGCCCGTCTTAACTAAACTAACTAACTATTCTGTAGTTCTGGCAGTCAAAAAGTCTTATTTAACTTTCCGTATCTAAGTATACTAATATTATAAAGCTGAAGAGTTTGTTTGTTTGTTTGAACGCGCAAATCTCAGGAACTACGTGTTAGAATTGAAAAATATTTTTGTGTTGGATAGTCCATTTATCGAGGAAGGTATATACACGCGCACATCACGCTACGACCTCGCTACTTCTACTCGCGACATCACTAAAAATGTTGCAAAAACGGGCCAAAAAAACCTTTTTGAGAGCCTCCGTTGCGTGCGCTGCGTAAACGGTTTAAGTTACGCAACAATCATGTATGTAAGGTAGGTAGGGTAAGGTAGGTAGCCCGTTGACGGGAGCGAAGCCGCGTGGGACAGCTAGTATATATATATAAATCTAATATCTATATCAGCTCAAAACCAAAGTTATTACAGTTGACCTAATGTAGGTTTGCTTCAAATATCAGTATCTAACGATACCTAGTAAGAAAGAACACCTAAAATTGCTGAGCAATTCTAAAATATAGGTCTTATACTAACGAACCCGACTCAAAGAGTATTCGAAAATGACGGCCCAACACTGCGCCTCAGTAGATTGGAATCTCCTTGGCTGATTGGAAACTAGGTGAATGGGGCAGTGGGAAATTTCTGCTGGCTGTGAATTCAAGGGTACTGGCTGTGCAGGGTTCGTTTCTTTTAGTCTGCACGTGGGCACTCGACAAACATTGTTCTGGTCAAACTGAGTTCATACAAAAATCTCATAGAAAAATGTAGTTTCAATTTTCAGTTTCTAACAATCTTACTCGGACTATCAAACATTAAATAAAACAAATAACCAAATTGGTCCAGACGTTCTCAAGCACTGCAATAGGGTAGTTTACTGAAATTTGTATTTTGTCCGTCAGGCTGATTAATAAAAAATATTGGACACGTATTTTTTCTTTTGACACGTAAACATAAAGTGACGACGATTGGTGCGTATAACCTCTAGAAGATTACTAGTAAAATCACACGCGCTTGAACCTAAATTATTAGAGTAATCTAGGCTATAATTGCTGATACAGCAGTTCTAATTTGAAGCAGAAAAGTACGCAGATGTGACGAAAGGCAATAGATAAAGTTCAATTTACTAATTATGCCACATACCTTTAAAACAGCGATTCCCATGCAGATGCAGATGGATGTCACGTTCGGGAAGTTCAGCTCACAGACTAGGTACACTATGCTGGCCAGCGGTACACAACACAGTAGGTCTAGGTAATACAGATAACACTTTCCATGTAGGTTCAATTAAGAGTTTTGGGCGAGACGATGCGTGATGACTGTCGACGACCGCCTGTGGTCGTGGCGACGGGGTAATTACCGTAGCGCCATCACGCGGAATATCACCAAACCAACGATATGTGACACTTATTTAATAAATTGGAACTATTAAACCAATGCCTCTCAATCGCCCTATGGTGATGTAATAAAATATGAACTATAAATTAGGAAGCTTAACCATTTTCCCCGGCTTGAAAGTTCCCACTTTCGAAACACAAAGGAGAAGTAAATAAAGTTGCAGATCATAACAACTCTACCAAAAGTTATGAGAACTCTAAAGTTGCGACTCTCTATTATAAATAAGAATATTCAATTAACTATTCTACGCGGTAATTAAATCTAATACTGCACATTGGTGCACGGTAAAATTAATTATTAATGTAATGAAACTTATTGCGTTGGCAAAGGGCACAACTTTACTACCGGGCGACTCTGAAGGATCCCGCTTTTAGTCTTTACCGATGCGACTCTACAAACTCCGTTTTTATCTGGAAATATTTCTGTGATTACTCCTAACCGCCAATGCAGCGGCATCACATTGTCCTGCATGGAGACGACAACCATACCGACCCGTATTATTCTGTTTGGATTGTAGGGTGTGCAGGTACTCTTGGCGCCAACGCTTCCAAAAAGACTGGACCATTTGGTCAGTTAATTTATAACGCGAAACAAGATGTAACCGCGTTTCATTGACTTCGCGGGCGGGGAGAAATAATAGAGGTTTCGTATGCAAGAAGTGATCTGCCGAAAGATTTCATGAATCTTAGCGATACGATTGGCTACGAAGGTGTGCCATCGATGCGGTGCGAAATGAATCCAACTCAAAGTTACAGTTGAATCCGAGAAAGCTACGACTGCCTCAATGGCGTGCCGAGCTGCGAAAAGATTATATACTCGCTTTATTACAGTTGATAAGAACTTCTAAATAAATTGGATCGACTTCTCAACAATTGTATTCGCTTTGTTTTTGGCCTTCGGAAATATGATCACATTTCTTCCTACCGTTCTCAGCTTAAATGGCTGCCTATCCGCCTCAGGAGGTCCCTCAGATCTCTCTGCTTGCTCTTCACTATTATGAACGATCCTTGTGCTCCCGATTATCTAAAAACTTATTTCAATGTATTGGGCAGTTCTCACAGTCGTAACCTTCGAGCTTTTAAAAATCTACTCCTCCAAATTCCTTCACACCGCACTGGTTTTATGTCTAATTCATATGCTGTCTCAACAATAAAGCTCTGGAACGCGCTACCCTTTAGCATTAAAAAGGCTGAAAGCAAATTCACTTTAAAAAAAATATTCGTGACCACTATTTCAGTCAGACTAAATAGCTTTCATCTAGAGTCAGAAGTCTAGTTGGTATAATTATTATTAGGTTTCTCGTTTTTTTTTTATTGGTATTTATTAGTCTATTTTATTTGTATATGTGTATTATTAATGTATATGTAAGTATATACATTTTCGTATACAATTTGTTTAAATATTATTTTGTACCCGTTCACAACGTTGTCCTTTTTAACCGAAAGGTTGACTGGTAGAGAATGCCTTGTGGCATTAAGTCCGCCTATGTACCACTATTGTACATGAAGTTTAAATAAATAAATAAGAGGAATGCGGCGCATAACTCGAGACGAGCTAGCGAAACTACTTTCAGTGGCGTGACTTTAGATTTCGCACACACCAGCGAAACGACGATACTACCGTCGGGTCTGACAACGTGGGCGTAAAGCGAACCACCGTAAGCTTTCTCACTAGCGTCGGCAAAACCGACGAGGGAGAGCCTACAGCGTTCTACGACGCCGACATGTCGCAAAAATCTCAGTTCAGAGATAATTGGCAATTCAGCTTGAAATTGTTCCCACACACGAACAATGCGAGGTGGTGGGACGTCATCCCATCCAAGTTTGAAAAGCCTAGCCAGCCTTGGCTTATATAATTATCGGTGCCACGAGGCCTAAAAAGTCGAAAAGACGTGCAATGGAAGAAAGAATATTCCGTTTCGTGCAAGGGCGAACATTAGGGTTAATATGGAATACGAAACAATCCTCATCAGGGAACCAACGAAGTCCCAGTATTTTCTGTGTCGGATCTTTACTTAGGTCCATGTTCTGTGAAAGTCGTAATGACTCTGGAATATTCCGAAGAACATCGACACTATTGCTAGACCACTTCATTAGCTGAAAATCACCGAGAGAGAATATTTTTATTAGTTCACGAGCCGAGTCTATAGCCAGCGCAGTGCTAGGTATAGAACTAACTATGTCATCCATGTAAATATCTCGCTGCAAAATGTCCCTGGCGAGAGGTAACTGCATTCCTTCATCCTGACATAACTGGAAAGGACTACATTTTAATCCAAAGGGAAGCACTGAAATCTGATAAATTTGAAGTTCTTCTTCCTCATTAAACCGATATAATATACGTTGAAGCGAACGATCTTGTGGGCGTATACCTCTAGGTACATAGATTTAACATCTGCGGAAATAGCGACACTAAAAAGCCTAAAATTTAACAAGATGTTAAAAAGGTCAGCCAGAAGGACTGGACCTGCGTACAGGATATCATTAAGGGAGGTACCGTTATCTGTACTTGCACTGGCATCTAGGACCACGCTTAGCTTAGTGGTCACTTTATCCTCTCGAATAACAGCATGGTGAGGAATATAGTAGTCCATTTCTCGCTCCTTACAATTTCGTATGGGCAACCCACATTCAGGTAAAATATTTTGCACCAAAGAAATATACTTGTTCTGTAGATAATCCCGTATGACGTCATCATAAAGAAGCTTGACGTTAGGAAGCGATTTAAGTTTACGTTCGAGGCTATGGAATCTCTTGCGAGCTATATCAAAAGAATTTCCTAACGCTGACGCGTCTGTTTTCAGTGGTAAAGCTGCAACATACTTGCCATTTGGAGCGCGGGTAATTGTGCTACAATAAAACTCTTCACAGTGTTTATCATCCACACTCCCAACGGACGAAGCAGTAACATCTTCAATCTCCCAAAACTTACGAAGATCGAAGTTATCGAAAGAACTCGCAAAGAAAGACAGAGTGTCAGTTGAAGGTTCGATAATAGGTGCTTCTTCTAGAAGTATGTAGCCGAGCATAGTCTCCAATGCATCGGGGCAACCGGGTGCGCTGGTCACGGGACCGGGTCGCAATAACTTAGCGAACAACGTGACTCCAAGTAACATGTCAACATTACCTGGCACACCCCAGCTGTCATCAGCGAGTAGTTTAGGATCAATATTCTTCAATTCGGCAGTATCTATAGCACCCAGAGGGAGCTGCCCGGTTATCTGATCCAAAACTAGAACGTCAATTCTATACCTAGGCTGCGAGTAAAACCGTGAGCTGAACGTAAGATTCACTGAGCCGCGAGCGGGCTGCGATGTGCCACCAATACCACGAACGGTAGTTATTGAGTCCGTATGTAAAGTTAGACCGAGCATACGGCAGCAACGCGATGTCATATAATTCTTTTGCGACCCAGGGTCCAAAAGACATCTAACCACCACGCCCTTACCCTTCCTACCCACCACAAACACCTTGGCAGTAGCCAGAACTTCGGTACTACGTGTGGCCTGGACTTGAGCAGAAGAATGCGTACACAACGCCACACGATCAGAAGTAGCTGGGTCGGCCGCAGAAACGGAGGCTGGGTCGCTAGCGGGCGCCAGCGCAGGGGCTTGCGTCGATTGCTCAAAATGCAATAAGGAATGATGCTTACCGTTGCATTTCCTACATGTTGACTTAGATAGGCACTTAGAGACGTATGTTGGCTACTTCGGCAGTTTACGCATCAGTGATTGTCTTTTACAAACCTAAATCTATTATCCGCGCTCAACTTTTGAAACGCTTTGCACGTATACAAGTTTTTATGCGGGGATTGACAAAGTGAACATTTAGATTCAGTAGCCACAAACACCTGCGTGACCTTAGATGAGGTGCTGGGTCTATCTGCGGGGGCGGGCTTAGTTGCCGCAGAAGAGATACGATATAAGATTTTTACTTGTTCACGAACAAACTTTACGAAATAATCATAATACAACTCTTGTTGACATTCCAAAATGTTTTGCTGTATCTGAGTCTATTAACTTAAGACCCCAATGAACAAATATAAAATCATCCAAGTTATGTATTTTCAATTGTTTGAGTCCCGCAACCGTAGAAGTTAATTTATCGAAACCTTGTTCAATATTAGCGGCTGTCGGTCCGAACGACTTCAATGAGAACATTTGATTGAGATAATTAGTGGCGAGCGCGCGAGTATCCAGGTACTTTGCGATAAGCGCATCCCAGACAACGCGGTATTTATCGCCAGAAGGTACAATACATACTGCCACATTCCTAACCTTTCCCTTTAGACAACTCAACAGATAATGAATGCGATCAGAATCTGATAAATCTGCGTTCGTATGTATAATACTTTTGAAAGTCTCATAAAAGAACGGAAGGCTCTGAATATCACTGTCAAACATTTGATTCAGTTAATGAAGCTAAAGTAATTTTTTTCTGGCCGACCAACTCATCAAATGAATGTAAGGCACTATAGCTTACTTCGCACTTTGGATCCAATGTCAATTTTAACATATTTATCTTGTCCATTATCTCATTGAATTCGCTACGTTGGCCGTCAATTTTTCTAGCCTGAGCAATAAAAGAATTACGTAATCTTTCTGTTGTTAAAGATTCTGTTGAATCCAAAATCCTTTGACCCACGCGAAATACGAGTCGCGTTTACTTTCCAACAATCTAAGTTTAACCTTGTCCGTCATGGTGAACAGAAGTTAAAATATGGAAACAAAAAAAAAACAACAAATCTTTATCTTTTACGGAACCCGCGTAAGTGAAATTAGTGGTCCAATCAAACTGATAACTCAACGAAAGATTTTACAACTTAAGTAAAAATAGTACGGAACGATCCGCACACGCGAACCCTAACAATAATAAATTGTAAGGTGAAAAAATATATATAAAGCGTACAAAATTTGAACCGCGTGCAAGTAACAAAGTCTAATACAAATAAAATAGTAAGCACGCGTAATACCTTATGAACGTACCCATCTACCTATATTTATGATTAGCTTAGATATACCTACAACCCGATAATTAATATTTATGTCGGATGCGATGCGATATTTTTTTTTCCTTCTGTACTACTTCTATTTATATGAGATTAACTTACTCAATACATAGAATATGTACAGATTCATAACCAACAATAAGTTAAGTGTGAAACTTAGAAACAAGTTTGGTACTTATTTCCGTAAGCGATGCGATTGTGTTCGTAACGAAATACCTTCGTAAAATACAATAAAATTCCTAACAAGTAAATACGCAGATGACCGTTCGAAGTAAGTTATCTAGTAAGTACTACGTTTACAAAGTTAGGTGCGGGGGTGATATGTATAAATATAACGCTGTTTCCTATGAGGAGAACTAAACGCGTAAAGTTTATACAAAACTGTTATTTTACCTGAAGGTTCCTATCAAAAAATCAAGTTACCTTACAAAATAAAATAACAAGCGACGCAATGATAATCTGGTTAATTGCGATAATTAATCAAATGCGGTTGAGTCTAGAATTATAAATAATACCTACTCGTGCAATACGAGTATAGTAGGCATTTACTTAACGAACCAACATTAGTAGTGTATCGTAAAATAATCAATATCATTCAATCTGCAAATCTCGATTAGAAAAATATATAAAAGTTTCCAATGCGTAAATAAAAATTAACCGTACGATAACAAGAACTGGAATATTCCACAGTCACGTAAGCCAACTTGACGAATGTTTTAACAGACTACCCACAATTTTCATACACGAACAAAAAAATATGTAATTACGCCGAAAATTAACTGATTTATTAAATAAACTTATTTAGCGATATGAATCAACGTTGTATTCAATTAAATGTATTTTTCGGAGTTTCAATTAGTGAAATTAAAGATTTACGTTAACAATTAATTTTCCGGTAGAAAGTACTACACGCAAGGCAGCCAGCCTTGTTCCCAACGCAATACAGGCGAGAATTGTGTGATGATCTGCAATTAATATAGAAATTTCCCAAACTTTTTGCTTAAATTTAGAGTTTTAGGACTTAAAATTAGGCTTAAAAATAGGCCCAAATTTAATTTATCCAGTTCGAAGGACCAATATGGTACGCACCATAACATCTAGAAGATTACTAGTAAAATCACACGCGATTGAACCTAAATTATTAGAGTAATCTAGGCTATAATTGCTGATTCAGCAGTGCTAATTTGAAGCAGAAAAGTACGCAGATGAGACGAAAGCTAAGAGATAAAGTTCAATTTACTAATTATGCCACATACCTTTGAAACAGCGATTCCCATTCAGATACAGATGGATGTCACGTTCGGGAAGTTCAGCTCACAGACTAGGTACACTGTGCTGGCCAGCGGTACACAACACAGTAAGTCTAGGTAATACAGATAACACTTTCCATGTAGGTTCAATTAAGAGTTTTGGGCGAGACGATGCGTGATGATGTGCGCGCACCCAACCCATGCTTGTAAGAGACTGTCGACGACCGTCTGTGGTTGTGGCGACGGCGTAATTACCGTAGCGCCATCACGCGGAATATCAACAAACCAACGATATGTGACACTTATTTAATAAATTGGAACTATTAAACCAATGCCTCTCAATCGCCCTATGGTGATGTAATAAAATATGAACTATAAATTAGGAAGCATAACAATCGATATAATGCGTTGAAATATCGTCACGCCGCTAATACACTTTATACTGCCTTAGTGACGTCACAAGCCCCCACTCCTGAACTTAGGTGCCCTTTAACTTTGTAATTTTTTATTGATTTGGTAAAACTAAAAATACGTGTGCAATATTATTTGATAATCTCCCAGGAAACATCCCTTTTACCAAAGAACAGCAGTTAATGTTGTATTGTAATGAAGTAGATTAATGAAGGCAATCAGAAAATACTGTGAATGTCTTGAGGGATAAAGATGATGATTGATCATAACAAGTTTATAATGATTTTATCTGTAGATCGCAGCCGTGTAAAGTTTCAGGTATTAATTAGGCTGCCTGTCCCCTTCGCGGGTGTGGAGCCAACACGTCGAATTGCATAAAAACGCAGCTCCGCTTTAGTGGGCAGGGATTTGAAAACTAGTTTCAAAATTAATATGTATACGCGGAGCGGGGATGAGAAATAGAACAGCAAGGCGAAGCGGGGAAGTGGAGTGGAGAAATGGAGAGGAGAAACGAGTGCAACCGAACGCCGCGTATGAAAAAACACAGACCGCTTATCTGCTCCGCTCCGCTGCAGCAGACGTTTGTCATGTGTCGTCTACCGTTGACGTAATGACATACTTTTTTATACTCACGACTGTAGTAAAAGGTGTATAGTCACGTTTTCTATACGTATTCAATAATTAAAAAGTGTTTTACATATCTACTTTGTTTCCATCCACTGAGTGAAGTTTCAAACCTTAACATATAACACGGAATTAAGTTATTTATTTATTTGGAAACTCAACAGCTTATTACTAATTTACATGAATATATATTCACCTCACAGTCATTGAACAGCAGTTGTATCAACGTTACTAGCACCTTAGTAATTAGTAAACACACACACACTGCACAGTGACAGCAAGATGATGACAATTATCTCTTAAGCCAATAACAGAGTTTCACGGCATGGGTACATCTAGGTTAGGTTATTTTAATTAGTTACACACAAGTGCAGCTATTAGTGATCATGTGATTGAATACTCATTGATGACATTCAATCAGAGTTAAAAGTATGTAAGTATGAAAACATGCATATAGGGCTACATTTATTAGACAAAGGGAAAAACAAACAAAATGTTAGCGAAATCTAACATCATGATATTCATATATCATACTACTACTTACGGTCTACTTATACTAGGTATAACAAAGGCATTACCATACATTTTCATATAAACATATGATAATGTATGGTATTTTCATATGTTTATATTTGGTATAACTTTATTCTGGATTTATTAGTAAGAGGGTAAGAATATAGATGGATAACTAATATGCTTTAGAAAAACCATAGACCCCTCCGGCGAGTCAGCATGCCAAGTTGTTCTGTTGGCTAATAAACACTTTGCATCTTCAAAACCGACCTACTATGGGTAGGTTACTTTAAAAAGTGTAAACAAACAAGAGCCGGCTACATTTTGAAGCTCTGATTTCATTCTTATTTATGTTATGATTTTCTTACATAAACCTTTCAGTGGTGTGTGATGGTGCCCTTGATCTTCCATCACCTGGCCATTGGGTTCGTGTTGTCCTACCCTGCTGTCCTTACACCAGCCATAACTGGCAATGTCACGAGCAATGGAACTGAAGTGCATGCCACTAAAGGAGAAGCTTCTTGGATTGGTAAGAATTACACAAAGATGTTTACCTATCATAAATTTATTTAATTTATAGACGGTCGGTATTCCGTAATCAGAGCAATCAGAGGCCCTATACAACTGACATCGAATGCCACTTATCTAGATCCTCAGGGCACATTTATGCATAGTTATAAGGAGGTTCCATCAATTTATACATGTTGTGTATGTTGTTTTTGTGTTGCCTTTGTATAAAAATTGTCCTTTGTATTTGTATATATTTATTTAACGTACAATAAAGAATATGATATTAATATGTTTATGAGACTTCAAAACCAAAAAGTTATATTTTAAATAATAAATTCTTTCCAGCGGCAGCTTACAGCATGACAGGTGGCATAGGCTTTCTCATCCTCCCACCATTAATGCAGCTCTATGGCCGAAGATTCATCAACGTAACCATGAACCTCATCATCTTTCTCGGATGGATCATCATCGCTCTGTCTCCCAACGTTTCTACCCTCATAGTTGGCAGAGCCATCCAGGGTCTTTCCTTTGGAGGTCTGTACATCTGCAGTATCTTAGCTGGTGAATACAGCCATCCGAAGCGCAGAGGGTTCTTTATCATCTTTAAGATTACTGCAACCAGCGTTGGTGAATTGATCTGTCATGGATTTGGCTTCACCTTGTCCTGGAAACAGATGGCTTGGTTAGCATCCATTCCACCTGCCTTAGCTACTTTAGGAACTGTCCTCTGGCCTGAAAGTCCATCATGGCTGGCTTACAAAGGGCGCTTTGATGAATGCGTGAAGTCATTTGAGTGGGTAAGAGGAAAAGACGTAGAATCTAAGAGAGAAGTTACGGAGTTGATAGCAGCACAACAGGAAATAAGGAACATGAAGAGATTGAAGAAATCAGGATTGCTGATGATGAATCTCCAAGCGATGAAATCTAAAGAGTTCCTGAAACCATTCACAGTAGTGCTAATGGTCATAATTTTGACACAAGTATGCGGGCGACATTATTTACTAGCATATGTGGTGCAAATAATGACTTCGCTAACAGGAGACAAGTCTAAAGCGTATTACTACACGATAGGATTAGACATGATGAAAATCCTAGCGATATTAACATCAAGTTATATTGTAAGAATATTTAAAAGACGTGCTTTGTTGTTACATACGGGAAACTTAGCATGTATATTGCTTAGCTTAGTATGCATATTCTACTTATTAGTCGACAAAGAAATTCTAAGTATAAATTGGTTGACACCTTTACTACTAATATTATACAACATAGTATGTTACATCGGTGTTATACCAGTATCAATGGTATTGAAAGGAGAATTATTTCCTATAGAATACAAGGGTTTAGGAACAAGTGTTGTAGGTATATTCTATTCTCTATCAAGTATGGTTTTATTGAAATCAACGCCAGTAATGCTGGATGCATTAGATACTCATGGCACATTTGCAGTGTATTTATTAATTGCAGTTCTTTCTTTAGTGTGTTTGTACTATATTTTACCAGAAACTAAAGATAGGACACTGCAGGATATTGAGTTTGAGTTTATGGATGTCAAGTTGCCTAATGATGACAATGGTTTTGAGATGAGTACTATTGTAAATCGTAATTTGTTCATTGATAAGTAGTTAATCTTCACGATGGAGATGCTTTGAATGTCTTTCTTAGGCATTAGCAGGAAGTAGGGGCATCATGACCGATGGAAAGGCAAAATGGAGATGTGTAAGTAAATAGCTTATATCGACAGTTATAAAACTAATAGTGAAGTAAACATTCTAGTCTAGATCATAGATAAACTTAACGCATTACTTAGCCAACAATTTCACCGCTGAGATAATAATTTCTTAGAAATCTGCCTGACCTAAAAACCTTTTACCCAAGTACGAATAATATTGTTCCAGTCCTCTAGGGTACAGACTATCAAGTTTTCAACAATAATTTGCAGAAACTAAACAAAACACTATAGAAATCAGACACTTTAATACGTTTTCCACCGAAAGGGTCCGAAAAACCCTCGGAGAAGGATAACGAAGGAGCGTAGCGGCCCGGCTGCCAATTAAGGGTTATTTAGCCTCCCGACATTTGATATCTTTGCTTGTACTATTATAAACACATCAACACGGTCTAGGGATATTTTTAAAAAAGCGAATTACTATCAATGTGTTAATTATTTATATGACATGTATATATTTAAAAGATACGTTATTTAATATTCTACCATTTTTTATTAATGGCTAAGGTACTTCGATTAAAATTTCAGGATTTTATGGAAAAATAAATGAAGCATAGACGGAAACCGTATATGAATGAACTTTTAATTTATGAGTAAAAACTGAAAAAAATTTAAAAATCATTTAATTTGTGTTTATAAACTTAGTATAGAAGTACTTAGTATATAATATATAAGTACCTACCAAAACTAAAAAGGGAAAAAATAAAAAAACGTTTTAACAAAAAAAAATACCGACTTCGGAAAAGAAAGTTATTTTTCTCTTTACAGTGTTTTAGTTTGGTATTCGGCTAAGGTTTCGGCTATTACTAAGACTCCACTGTCCGTCTGTCTGTCTGTCACCAGGCTGTATCTCATGAACCGTGGTAGCTACACAGTTAAAATTTTCATTTCTGTTGCCGCTATAACAACAAATACTAAAAACAGAATAAACCAAGTATTTAAGTGGGGCACATGATTTTTTTCCATTTTTTGCGATAATGGTACGAAAACCTTCGTGCGCGAGTCCGACTCGCACTTGGCCGGTTTTTCGATACAAAATCTGCCAAACCAATGTTTTATTCTTTTGATATACCTAGTTAATTATCTGAGGATTGTTTTTTAGTAAGTAAGTTTATTTGCATAGCATGTAGTAAATGAGAAGGTGTTTCAAATGGAGAATGCTATAGTAAAAGTATCCTTTGATTATAATGGATACAAGCATACAAAAATCAATAAAGGCTTGACACATGGAATAAAAAAAAAGGAAATCCCTCAAATCATTGTCAACAATTGATATGTCAGATGCCCAAATCGAATTTAAACTGAACAATTAAAAGTTTTGATGACTGCGTAAGTAAAATTGAGTGAAAATAATTAAAACAGTTCTAAAGACAGAAGAACCTTCAAAAATAATGTTAAACATTATAAATGAATTAAAGTTAAGAAGTTACATTTAATGTAGTTAAAAGTTATGTAATTAAATTAATTAATGATTGTCTGAGGAGCCTTTCTGTTCAATCTTTTGTTTCGCCTGTTGATAGTTGTTTAAATTATTTTTGGAGAGCCTTTGTCGGTAATTTCGTAATTAAAATTAGAGCAGAACATGAAAACTAATGAAATATATGTTTGGCATACTTTTCAAAACTTATTATACTGAGTTGATTAAAGTTTATTTTGAATCAGCTAAATATTTTTTCACATTGTGACTCTATGGTTGTTAGAATAAGAACAAATTTATTTTGATAAGATTACAAGTCAAGTGAATTGAATTCCTAGACCTCACACTATGATACCCTGTGTTGTGAGATTCAGGCTCCTTCGTTCCGTTAACAATTTTTTTATAAAAGGTACAATATTAAATCTTATAATAGGTAAAGAAGAGTGTATGCATCTGTGCTGTGACTTGTGTCAGTTGTGTTTTTGTTATAAGAGAGTGTCTGTATGTTATACGTATGTTAGTGAGTGCACGTGTATATTTGTGAAAGGTCAATGTGTACAAAGACAAAAAATATTTATTTCAACTAGGCCATTTAGGATATAATTTTAAATTAAAATGTAATAATAATTGATTCTACCGTCCATTCGGAAAAGAAGCTCATTATGCTCAACACTTAATCTTTTAAAAAAAATGCTTTACAACATTTACATACATTAATTCATAATCATGGGGACGATGCAGCCAGACTAACATTACTATACTACGAATAGGTATAAAGTATTACAAGCATCAAAAGGTAAATTCATTCTTTTGATAAATAGGAACATGGTTCTCACATACTTACAAATATTGCAATCAGGTAAATTACCTAATTCAACAACAACGGAACAGTGTGCGAGTCAATTTTTTAAACAAAAAGAGAGTGTGTACTGTGAGTTTTTACTAAGCTAAGAGAGGTTATTGCTTTGGTTTTATGTGGAGATCAGTGGATAATGCAGCTTTGTACAACTATTTTATCCTCATCATCATCAACATTTGAATGTTCCCACTGCTGGGACACAGGCCTCGTCTCTGTGAAATGGAATGTGCCATAATCCACCACGCGGACCTAGTGCGGGTTGGTGTGGCGGCTAGCTCAGTGACGGTTGCATAGAACTAACTTATTCACTCTTCACCCCTTGAGTACCTAAAACGTGGATCCATGCGAGTCTCAATGGCTTTTAAATTGTTTCGATAATTATAGCATTCAACCGGTTAAGATTTAAGGTTATACGAGTATCTAGTAACAGAAAATACAGGCTCCGGTGGTACCTAATTCTAGTCTTTTTGTCCTAATTTAGTCTCGAAAATGGCAATTTTCTGTCTCTTTAGCTCATTATTTAAAGAACTTGTATGGTACGAATATAAGCAACCAAAGTGAATAGTCACTCAGCTTCAGGTATTATTGCTACTTCGCTGGCGTGAACACTTTGAAGAGGTCTTTCGTTTGTCAGCTACATCGACGCCTGACGCGCTACAAGTCAGTTCCCCACCATCCCAGCTTCTCAACATTAACACGGAACCACCATCAGCTTCTGAAGTTGCGGAGGCATCCGCTCTTTGAAGACAGGCAAAGCACCAGGACTCGACCTGATAACTGCGGCAATGCTACAAGCGGACTTACTCGCCGCAGTCGACGTCCTGACGCCACTCATTGAAAAGATCTGGATCGCCGAAGAACTCCCAGACGAATGGAACAAAGGTTTCTTATAACTGTTCCTAAGATCACCTTATCTTAGCCAGTGCGATAACTGGAGAGGTATAACGTTGCTCTCGATTCCCTCTAAGGTTTTTTGCAAGATCATCCTAGATAGATTGTCGAAGGCCGTGGATCCTCTTCTACGCAAGGAGCAGGCTGCTTTCCGCTTGAACCGCTCCTGTACGGAACAGATATATATGAACTCTCCGTATCATACTGAAACAGGCATCAGAATGGCAGGGGGAGATTTATCTAACCTTTGTAGACTTCAAAAAGACCTTTGATACACTGAAGTGGTCTAGTATCTGGTCCCACCTACTGGACATTGGAGTGCCGCCGAAAATAGTCCGTCTGCTGCAGAGTATTTACAAGAAATATTCCTGTAAGGTTACTAATAACAGCCTCATATCGGATGACGTAACAGTGCACGCGGGTGTCCGCCAAGGCTGCCTCCTCTTCCTAGTCGTTCTTGATGGAATTATGCTTCGCATCTATGATAACAGGCGCCGCGGCATAGAGAGGGGATTATCCAACGTCGTGGAAGACTTGGATTACGCCGATGACCTATGCCTGCTGAGTCATACCCACGCTGATATGCAAGCAAAGCTAAACGATCTACGTCAGGAAGCGGCAAAAAGGGGGCTCAAAATAAACATTCGGAAGACTCAGGAAATGAGATCTGGTGTGAAGAACCACTCACCGTTGCTGATTGGCACAGAGGCAGTGGAACGTGTCCACAAATTTACGTACCTCGGTACTGTCGGGTCAGAGATTGGGGGAAGTGAAGAGGACATCGCTTCTAGGATCGCCAAAGCCCGAGCAGCCTTCGCGCAGCTGAGACCTGTTTGGCAATCGCGGCAACTGACCCGAAGGATTAAACTGAAATCTTCGGATCCAATGTCAAATCCGTGCTGCTCTATGGGTGCGAAACGTGGAAGGTCACAAAGGACATATCATCCCAAATAAAAGTCTGCGTCAACCGCTGTCTTCGTCGCATTCTCGGAATTTACTGGCCCGAGACCATCTCCAATGTAGAGCTGTTGGAGAAATGCCGCGAGAGCCCGATCGACCGCCAGATCAATCGTTGCAAATGGAGATGGATAGGCCACTCGCTCTGAAGGGGACCCGATCACATACCCAAGCAAGCTTTGGACTGGAATCCCCAAGGGTAAAGAAAGCGTGGCCGTCCCCGTCAAACCTGGCGTCGCACCGTGTTGGCAGAAGTGACGAGCATCGGAATGACATGGAGCGAGGTGAAGCGTGAAGCTCAAGACCGATCGCGATGGTGGACATCTGTGGACGCCCTCTGCCCCATCTAGGGGTTAAAGGACATTAAGTCAAGTCACATGATTTGCTTCGCCGCTGGGCACCGCTGAAATCTTTGTATTGTGGACAATGTTGCAGAAAACTGTGGAATAGATTTTGTGCTGGTTTTTTAAGGAATTCTCTAATGATGTATATTTGGCTCGGAATCGCTAAAGACCTGTAATTTATTTTTAGACCTGTTTGATTTCTAATCCGTTTATCAATATTCCCACTAATATTATAAAGGTGAAAGTTTGTGGGTGTGTGTGTGTTTGTATATTTGTTACTTCTTCACGCTCAAATGGCTGGACGGATCTGGATGAAATTTGGCGCAGAGATATATTATAGTCAGGATTAGCACATAGGATACTTTTTATCCCGGGAATATATTCCCTTGGGATAATTTTCGACATACACGCGGGCGAAGCCGGTGGCAGAAACTAGTTTTTAATATACATGTGTAAGTAACTCAATCTGTCTCTTATACTTTCACACCTAAATCGCTAAATTAATTTTGATTAATTTCGGTATAGATATTTTATGTCCTTTTTAAAGGTTCAACCTCCTTGAAGGACAACATAAAATAGAGGACGGACGCGTTTTGTTCTGTGACTTGCGTTGTGATAATTTCCATCTTTATCAGGCGAAGCTACTGGCAGAAGCAAAGACCTTATACGTTTTTCTTACTACTAGACTGTGTACCAAAATTGTTTTGTTTAGCTAAAATGAAATCTGTCTTCATACACCTAGGTTAGCTATTTCCTTAAAAGCGGTAGCTAACCAAAAGCGGTCCTGGCGAGAGGTTTTCCGCTGGTAGTGTGTCCTTGTATGACCTCTTGCTAGCTCAACTAATCATTGGGTTTGGTAGAAATTGTGGAAAATTTTATATTTTTCTTTATATTTTATACCAAAACGAACAATTCATAGACTTTGACACGTATTTAAATATTTCTAGAAACGTATTTAAATATTTCTACAGTTCCTATATTTAATCAATTCGTTGTATTTAAAAAAAAAACATTAATACTGAGTAATAGTAGTACTTTTAAATGTTTGGACCTGGTAATATTAAATGTAAGGTGACGGTTTGCGAAATTTTCGGCGGACTTTTTTCACAGAATAATAACTTTGTTCGAGTGAAATTCAGCGGCTGTTAATATTATTTGCAAATTGATTCCTAGTGGAATACAATTGGTGTAGTTTTATTTTTCAACTGTCTACGCAACTGGACAATATGAGAAATCATAGAGATCCTTTGAGGTATATTTAGCTGCCGGTATTTCAAAGCACCGTGTGAAGACTGCAGATTATTGAGTCCTCCCCCTCTCTTCGAACTTCAGATAACCCTTTAATACTCCATCGTAAACTGCTCAATTCTTCTTCGAGTTCCGTGATTTTTTCGTCGATCCAGAGCGTGCGCGTGTTGTACGTTGCCAGGTCCAGACGACGGTATTTGTTGGGGTGGCCGGATCTCCTCCGGGATTCTTAGCACCCCTTGCCATACCGTAACCTCGACCGCTACCGTAGTGGAGGGTACAGGTTGCCGGGCAATAGGGGCTACGTTTTATTTGTGCTATTCATGGGGTGTGCTTTGCAGGCTGGTTGGCGATCGCAGTATGGTTGTTACACATGCACAGAGAAAGCTGCTGCCCATTCTCTGGTTTTTCCCTTAGTCGCCTCTTACGACACCCACGGGCAAACATGGGATGGTGAAATTCTTTACGCCCGACACCATACGGTTAGTGATGTAGATACCAAAAAATATAAACACTATTTTTTTTTATTAACTTGGGCAGAAGTCTCTGTGCTTGTCAAAGACCTTATACTTCTTACTACTAGACTGTGCACTATGGCGCAAATACCGGTCCACGTGAGAAGGCTCCCGTTGGTAGTGTGTCTCTTTCTAATGAGGTGACCATGACAAAACAGAACACGGAAGAAATTGATTGTAAAATCGATAGTTTAAGTATCCCGATATATTTATGCTACCTAAACCTACCTAATTTAAAGTTAATAAAAAAAAAATTGTTACATTTTTTGGTATCTACATCATTAACCGTATGGTGTCGGGCGTAAAGAATTTCACCATCCCATGTTTGCCCGTGGGTGTCGTAAGAGGCGACTAAGGGAAAAACCAGAGAATGGGCAGCAGCTTTCTCTGTGCATTTGTAATAACCATACTGCGATCGCCAACCAGCCTGCAAAGCACACCCCATGACTAGCACAAAAAAAACGTAGCCCCTATTGCCCGGCAACCTGTACCCTCCACTGCGGTAGCGGTCGAGGTTACGGTATGGCAAGGGGTGCTTAGAATCCCGGAGGAGATCCGGCCACCCCAACAAATACCGACGACTGGACCTGGCAACGTACAACACGCGCACACTCTGGATCGACGAAAAAATCACCGAACACGAAGAAGAATTGAGCCGTTTACGATGGAGTATTAAAGTGTTATCTGAAGTTCGAAGAGAGGGGGAGGACTCAATAATCCTCAAATCCCAAGTCTCCTCAAGTCTCATTCTTCAAGACCAATCGTGTAGATAGGAACAAAAAGCTCTCTGATCCTACTTGAGAGCTCATGAAAGAGAGGCGTTAGATGACCCTGCAGTCTTCATCTTCACACGGTGCTTTGAAATACCGGCAGCTAAATATACCTCAAAGGATCTCTATGATTTCTCATATTGTCCAGTTGCGTAGACAGTTGAAAAATAAAACTACACCAATTGTTGCGTATTCCACGAGGAATCAATTTGCAAATAATATTAACAGCCGCTGAATTTCACTCAAACAAAGTTATTGTTCTGTGAAAAAAGTCCGCCGAAAATTCCGCAAACCGTCACCTTACATTTAATATTACCAGGTCCAAACATTTAAAAGTACTACTCTTACTCAGTATTAATGTTTTTTTTTTAAATACACCGTATTTATTAAATGTAGGAACTGTAGAAATATTTAAATACGTTTCTAGAAATATTTAAATACGTGTCAAAGTCTATGAATTGTTCGTTTTGGTATAAAATAAAAAGAAAAATATAATATTTTCTACCATTTCTACCAAACCCAATGATTAGTTGAGCTAGCAAGAGGTCAGACAAGGACACACTACCAGCGGAAACCCTCTCGCCAGGACCGCTTTTGGTTAGCTACCGCTTTTAAGGAAATAGCTAACCTAGGTGTATGAAGATAGATTTCATTTTAGCATTTTATTTTAAGAAAAATGTATAAGGTCTTTGGTGCTTGTAGTTTCACTCACTTCTAAACTATTGAAAATGTCATAAAAAATTATACAAAATAAAACTAGGCGACTCAACTATTAAAAGTAATCATACTAAAGAATTCTGATATCTTTTTACAAAACCACCGTCGAGTCCAATACATATAAATTTAAAGAAAATACAGTAAAGTTTAATCTTCCAAAAGATTCCAGAATTGTATGATAATTTTCATTGAAAGCGTACCTAAAGGAGAATTACACAGTTTCAAATTAAATGTTAATGATACTTAACAATTTCGTCTGCCGCAATCAAGGGCTTTGTAGTATCTCCAATTGTAGAGTTCGGAATAATAATCTTGTAGGAGCGACTTTGTTTTAGTGTAGACTAACTGTATAGAATAATATTTAAGTATCTGCCGTCTAAAACTTTACGAAAACTTGAAAGCTTTTTACCATCAACATAAATAAAGCTTAAAATCCCCCGAAACATTTTATTTTATGCTACATAATATATCTAGTAAGTTAGTAGACACGCTTAGATCGACAATCTATTGGAGATTGGATACGTAATTATGATACGATATCTTGCGAAAACAGCCCGATTCAAACAGTAAAACATCCATACAGATACTTTAGAACAGTTGAACCGATTTTCATCAAACAAAGCTAAGAACACTCGTTAAAGTCATCTTTCAACACAAAAATGAAATCAAAATCGGTTTATCCGTTTAGGAGCTATGAAGTCACAGCAGATACACAGGTACACTCGTAAAACATATAACACCCCTCTTGCCCGTCGGGGTTTAATAAAATGACGGTATCTTAGACACGGAAATTATTAACATTATTAACATCACTTTCATTAGCCTCATTAAGGCAATCGCTAACGCTGAGCATGAGTTTTATCCCCAGGTCGGGCTAAGTGTTATTGGGTTTTACCATGTGGTATTTGGTGTACAGATCCACATCTTTTAGTCTATTTACGTTTTATAATACTATACAAACCACACGTTTTATCTTTTGAAGTTGTATCAACTCATGTGACTCACTTATATGTGTTCTTTTATACCGTTAGCACCTGAAAAGCATACTTTTAGTTATCTCTGATTGTTTTTAACATCCACAACATAATTTTACTGCTAATTTGTAAAGTCTTAGAATATTTCATTCTCTAACATTTTCATCTTATCTGACATCTGACTGCCCAATTTATTTTCTTAAGCCATAGACATAACATACCATGGACACTTTTCTACTACAAAGCTTGTACATTACAATTTCGTAGCTTAAGATTTGACTTGGCTGGTTTTCACAAATACTATAACGGTTTTAATATTTATTTATTTATTTAATACTTCATGCACACAAACGTACAGAGGCGGACTTAATACCTTAGGCATTTTCTACCAGTCGACCTTTGCGTGATGCAGAGACAACTAGTGGTAGGTGCTATGTTGACAACTAAACAAAACAGGTTTATGCAAAAAATATATATAAATTACAAATACAATATATTCAAGAAAATTATACCATATATACTCAAAAGAATAAACTAAATATATAAATATACTTAAAAATTAGTAATATTAGATTAATAATTGAAAAACATTAGTTGTTAACGATACTACTGCCAACTTCTTGCGAATGTGCTCGCGAACTTTAACTTTGAAGGTTAACCGGTTGGTTGCCATCCTGTTTTCCTGGGGGAGCGTATTCTACAGATAAATAGACTAAACGAAGAAAGAACAGTGAATGAAGTCAGTGCGGTAAGTGGGACATTGAAGAAGGCGGTTATGGGATGACCGTAGATTTTTATTGTGGTTGGCGCAAATGTAGTTAAAGAGAGGTGCCAGATAACTAGGGGAAATAGAAGAGGCGAGAAATGAGAACTAGTTAGTGCCCTTTGCTCTCTGCGCTGGCGTATAGGCAACCACTTTAGAAGCGATCGATGCGCATAGACATGATCATATTTACGCAAATTGAAAACGATTCGAATGCAGTAATTTAGAAGACGGGCAAATTTTGTTGAGAAGATCTGCATTCAGGTCATAGTAGCACACGTCACCATAATCGATGATAGGAAAAATTTGGGCCTGCACAAGCATTGCCTTCTTGTTCGATGGTAATAAGTTTTTCATACGATACAAAGCCCGCAGCGTTCCAGTGACCTTCCGACTCATACTAGCGACTTGAGTACGCCAGTTAAGGGTATTATCGATGTTGAATGAACATTTTCATATATATCTTTATCATTATAATTGCCACATTATGATCAATATACTATTATTAGTTGGTTGAGAGCCATCTAACGGTGAACATTCACAACTTCTTCCAAATAAGCCTTTCTTAATGGTTGGTCATATAGATTTTACCATAAAACGTAAATTGGGAGGAACATAAAAAAGATAAGTTTACTAGCCAAATATAAGGTAATTTGAATGTGAAAACTAGCCAAGTCAAATCTTGAACTAAAATTTATCTTAAGTTATCTGTTGTAAATATGTTATATTTTAAAATAACAAATATTGTTGTAGCAGAAAAAGCAAGAAATTGTGTTTTTAAATTTATTTTAGAATGTTTTATGTTCTTGTAAATAAATTTCAGGATACAGAACTTGGCACCCATTTAGATCACAATTCTTTTATCAGCGTAGTCAAGAACCGCGCATATTCTTAGTATTGAACTTGGCTCCCTTTTTCACATTTATGTTTTTGATGGGATATCATTACTTTTTGTATAGAAATTATTACTAGGTACTTATTCATAATAAAATTAATACCAAATGTTTTTTGTTAATCTTACCCCATAAACGTAGGAAAATACAGTTATTTTCCTACGTTTATGGGGTTTAATTGTCTTTTTGTGTTATTTTCTATATTTTCTTTTACCTTTGAAATGTTCAAGCCCATTCAGTAACCGGATTTTTGTACGCGTTTTCTGTTTATACTTAATTTGGCATAGTCGGGGAGGTAAAATGTGCGCAGTCGGTTGTACTCTACAATAGAGCTCTCTTGTGACTGATTTGACTTGGATCTAAATTGATAAGATGTGCTCCATCTAAGGTTTTAACTCTGGGGAGACCAACGTAAGCCTGGGCAGGCTTACATTGGACTCTCCAGAGACCCTAAATATAGTGGAGCCTATGTCAAGAAGAACGCTGTCAAGGCTACAGCCTTGTGATTTGCGGATAGTAAGGGTATATGCTAAGCAAATAGGGCATTGTTCCCTGTGAACATATAGGTACATTACTTAATATCTGAAACTTGGTCTTGACTCGTTCTAGTTCGTAAATTAAATTATGCTTAAATTGTACTGTAATTTTACTAATGCTGTTGTCGACGTCCTAATGTACCTTCCAGTCTCTTACTGACATCTATGTTTCTTTGCAACAGTACACGTGCACCTATTTTATCGAGATGACATTTTCTTAGCCAGCGGTTAGCGACGAATCGTCCTCGTTCTTTTTGAGTACTTCATTTTCTCGTTTTTAAATACTGTGAACAGTCTTTTTCGTCTATCGAATTTAATTTCTGGTTACTCCATACTTGCCAACATTGCAGTATCAATAAACTGATTACACATAATTTAAGTGGGCAATAAACATACTGTGTCATCGGACAGCAGTCTAAAATAAGATATAATTTCTTGAAGTCTGTGGGGTCATTCTATAGAATTTGCTGAGTCAATTATTGACATTGTAGCAACTAGTTTGGCTCTTATAAATACAACATCAATCAATACATATCATCAAGCAATCATCAATACATATAATAAATCTGTAGAAAAGCCGTTTTTGTACATCGAAAATATTTCCAAAAAAAACAGAACCCATTTCCAGCATTTTTGGAATTTTTGTCTGTGTATCTGTTTATTTGTACACGCATCACGTAAAATATACGAAACCAATGTAGATAACTTTAAAAACTGTGCGTAACTTGATGTATTGTTAAGTTTTTATTTCATCGCAATCCGTTCACTCTATCAAAATATAAATGAATTTAAATTGTTCAAGAAGTACAATATAGCAACATAACGCAATTCAGGTACTCGGACTGTTGAACTTCATATTCGATAGATGGCGTTGTGCATTTCGTGTCATTTTCTGACAAGTGTGTGTTAAGATTTTCCGCGGAAGACTGAAAAAAAAAATTGGTAGGTAGTTAGGGTCCCTAAAACCCGCCCGCTGCGCCCCCATGCGGGGACACAGCGAACGAGAGTGGTCAACCCTCTATGTTGAATCAACGATATACCTTCAAGGGCTATTTCAAGTGTGGCTAGAGTAAAAATAAGCATTCGGGACCTAATGCACGAGACTAAAAAAATACCTTTTAAGAGGTTTTAGGTCTCTAATACTACTAACTGATTAGTTAGTAGTATTAGAGACCTAAAACCTCTTAAAAGGTATTTGTTTAAATAATGAGATTTCATTAATGACGTTGACGTGCATGCAATGTGGTTCGCAATTTCGCTGCCGCTATTGCCCGTCTAAATAGCCTAATGATAAACGCGGCCTACTACACTTAAGGTTGCGAGTTCGAGTCCTAGGTATGGATAGGTATTTTTTAACCGACTTCACAAAAAGGAGGAGGTTCTATGTTCGACGTTATGTTTTTTTTTGTTTATGTTCACCGATATCTCCGTCAATTTTGGATCGATTTTGAAAATTATTTTTTCGTTTGAAAGAGTATGTTCCCAAATTGACCCATTTTAATTTGGTGAAGAACTTCGGAGATATACAATAGACCTCTTCGGCAAATCTCTCGAGATTGCTGCAATCACATGTATGTTTATTGTTTACACCATTTCATGACATAACATTACGTCAGTGCGCTCTAAAGGGGTACCTACGCAGATGTGTACAGTTCACCTTGGTACACTCTCGTTTCACCGGTTAAGTTTAAGTTTTATGATATTCGGGTAATCTATTCTGGGATTATAGGTGTCTTATTAAATAAGATTATTTTAGTTGGACAACTGCCCCTACCGAAAACCCGTAGTTCCACTAGTTGGACATTATAGTTGGACCACGACCCCTAAACGGAACTTGCCTATTAGGTACAACTAAAAAGTAAAAAATCTTTTTGACACAAAAATACTACAGACTTCCAAATAAAAACACTACAAACTGAAAAATTACTTTCTTTTCTTTTGTCTTTGGTAGGTATCATTTTTTTTCGTTATGGACACCGAAAAGAAAATATTTTTCAGTCGGAAGTATTTTTTTTTAAAAAGGTTACATATAGCAGAAATGAGTTAATCGATGTTCTTTGAATAGTAAGCTAGGCGTAATATAAAATAGCAATGAAACTTACGTTGAATTATTCCTTATGCTCTCTAGATTCATCATCATTATCAGCCTTATAATGTTCCCATTGTTGGGACACAGGCAACCACTCTGTGAGAGAAGTAATGGGCCTTAATCCACCACGCGGGCCCAGTGCGGGCAAGTGAATGTCATATGTCTTCGAATATTTGGTTCTAGGACATGTCGGTTTCCTCACGTTGTTTTCCTTCACCGTTTTAAGAGCAGCTCCTAGATTACTGCTCTGTAGATTACATTGATATAATAATTTTTACCTTGTCTAAAGTGAAACTAAAACTCCACGCGTTCAAATGACCATACCAGAGCGCCCCATTTCCGTTTCGTTGAAATACACACTGCTTTTGGAGAGTATGTTGTATTTGTTCATGAACTGAATCCTTTAACCTTAGATAACTAAACCTTCGTCCGCTCGACTACGCATCTCTCTGTAAAAGTCGGGTTTTCAAACTGCCCGGTACCTACCCAAAAGATCTCAGTCAGTTCTTTCTTCACCTTCCTAATTTTGATTAAAACCTTCCTTTTAATGATATTTTGATAATTAATGTTAATTTTCACGAAATATATGCCTAAATTGATGTCCCTTTCTTAGAGTTTTCGAAGAAAATGGACTCTCTTTTATTAAAAACACAGTAAAGACAAAATCGTCGCCTTATTTAATAAACCTGTAACCATATCAACGGAACAAAAATGTTTTTATCAATTTACCCGTTACTCTCAATATAATGACTTTGTGTGACCTGTGGCTACTTACACATTTTAATCAGTGATATTAATTTTTAGAAGTAGTCCACTCGACGAATGTTTAGTAACATCGTAACTCCAAAACATAGTTTCTTTATCTAGGTATCAGGCTAACAGAAGCAGTTTCGCACAATTCAAAACAGACGGTTGACAATATTTCGATGACTTGATAGTTGTTTTTGTGTCAGATGAGATGTGCTTGAGTCCTCTTTTAAATTGAGTGATCAAGTTAGTAAACTCAATCACTCGACTTAGAAGACGATTAGAATTAAACTCGTATTTTTTATATTTTACGAAAGCAAAGGGCCCTTGAAATCGGATTATAAAAGTTGTAAATCTGCTGCAGCTGTGATGCTGTTTTTTTTCTTAGTATAAGCTTATTTGATTTCCACGACGAACTGCATTTGGATAATGTATTTCTTCGTCCTTTAAACGTTGAAAAGGCTTTAATACACGCATGGCCTGCACTTTTAGAGGAAAAAACAGGGAGTGTGGGATCCTCACTAAATCCACCCCAGTAATCACCATCAGCACATGGAAGGAGGCCCCGTACTTCTTAAAAGACCACCCCTAAACCCCCTCTGTGCTACGCCTGTTAGGACAAATCTACTGGGACACTGAGAAGCGTCTCCCTGAGCATCGCTGTGTACGGCAACACGTGACCGCTGTGCGACCGCCTTTCCTGGAGTTACTTGGTGGGTGTACAGAATCCATAATTGGACTGCTCGTGACCCCGGAGGCCATCTTGGGCCTGGGTCTGTTAAGGAGACAGACTCCCCAAGTCTGTTACCCTTTAACCCTTCTATGAAACATATTATAAAAATACAGTAACCATTTTTGAACAACACTCATTTACTTGGTAATGCAAATAAAAAAGTTACTAAATTGGACGGAATATTATCTATTAGTTATTTTGCTTATTATATTGTTTTGCATGTATAAATGACTGTCGTTTAACCATTCTGTTTGTTACGCCAAATGAACAGCGATTCAACAGAGATACAATCTTAAAAACAGAATGGTCAAATTACGATTAGATGTTTATTAGCTTGTAATAGGCACGTGGTGACATTGACTAGTAGCGGAGTATGCCAATCCTACCTTATGTAATGTTTGAATTTCAATCACGCAAAAACGACTGAACGGCTTTAGATGAAATTTTACTCACAGATAGTTTATACCCTGGATTAAATAGAAGCAGAGAGAGGACATGACTCCTGCAGCCCTCACTAGGTCATCGGTTCACCTTGTTGCAGCCTTCCAACACTGCGTCTGCCGGTTCGCGGTCGCCACTCAAGACCCTTTCGACCCCATCGGCCATCCGTTCTGCGTGCAATGTCCTTGGAAGTCACCGGATTTTATTAAAATACTTAGCGTCTTCGGCAGAACTTTATTGAGATAATAAACTGCCTGTCTCTTTCAATATATGCACGTATTAGTTAGCCAGTTTTGATTTACAGTATTCGTGATTATTATTTCATACATACACTCACGCATTTTCGTATGGGGGTAGACAGAAAATACAGAACGCCAACTAAAATCCTTACAAACTCATTAAACTTAATTTGCGTTCATATATCTAGTAATACACGCACACCAGTTATGACTACTGCGCATCTGGCCTTTGTGAATAACATCACCATTAAGATCCGTGTATGTTCTTCTCCGTGTGCGTTTTCACTCCTGTCTGCCTAGAAAATATCTTTTGTTTGTCGCCTTTCATTCATTCTATAAACATGACCAAATCATGTAACCATACTCTTTTCAGTTTTGTCACTACATTTCTTTTAAACCACAACGTTACCCTAATAAACCATTCCTCAATCTATTGTTCAAAGTTATACCGGAAATTTTTGCAAGGAACGCATTTATTCTACTTTGATGGTTTTTTTTTGCCACACCCAACATTCACTTCCATACGTATAAGTGAATGTTGGGTGTGGCAAAAACACTATATGAATGTCAATGTTCACCAGCACACTGCTTTGAACAGCGAGTTCAGCCTTTTTGGAAATTGACTGACTGGTCACAATCGCATGTAGTATACCATGTGCACCATTAACATTATTTCCACGTTCACTCTCCGTTCCACATCTGCTTCAATATTTTCATCTCTTGACAACATACTTCCCAAATATACAAACTCATTCATTTATTCCACACTCTTATCATTTATTTTCACGTCACAATGATACATCCTCTTCAATTTCAAACACCATCTTATAAGTTGTAGGTCGTGTGTTCGAACCCAGGCAGGCAATTTATTTATTTGTTATGATATAGTTTGTTGTACACCATAATATATAACTTATTGAGTAAGGCGTTCTCGTTTGATGTGTTTACCACTAAAAGCTTGTCAGTGCGTAAGCAGCTTAACCTTGAGTCTTTCAAAAGTGGATAGTGAGCAATATTGTCCTTTAGCGTTAGTGATTTAATTTTTATGATTGTTGTGCCTGCTGCTAGTGATTCATAAGATCTCTTTAAAATTATTATATCTCTAGCCGTGAGAACCTGTAATTGGCTTAATGTAACATACTCAACTTGTGTATTCATTTTATGTATAGCTGTTGGTTTTCCATCCAATAAATAAATAAATAATACATATACTAAGACACAACATTTGCAAAAATAAGTGTAATATGAGCGGTCTTATCGCACAGGGCAATCTCTTACAGATCTCTCTGGATGGACTTCACTTTGTGTAAATTATTTCGTCACCACTGCTCTCAAAACGATTATGATGATGATGCTTCATTACAGTCACTATGTTTTCAGTCTGTAGTTTATGAAAATAATTTAAAAAAAACTTTATAGCAATATAAATGATTTTAATATAATTAATATTATTTATTGATTATTTCACAATAAAATATTAAATACAATTCAATATTCTAAAAAAACAAACAATTATATAGGTAAAATTAATTTTAATATTAATTGTACTATTGGTTATT
This sequence comes from Orthosia cruda, assembly GCA_964057195.1. Lineage (NCBI taxonomy): Eukaryota > Metazoa > Arthropoda > Insecta > Lepidoptera > Noctuidae > Orthosia > Orthosia cruda. The sequence continues at coordinate 30,874,543 of OZ059843.1, read as the reverse complement.
TTTTTTTATTCTTGCCGTTTTTACCTCCATATCAATGCTGCCACGACCTACCTGTTTGGTAACACCATCGTCAGTATATGAAACGTTGCAGTAGATACGACCTTTAGCAAACGGGAAGCCTTTCGGTACATAAGGAATTGACAGATTTTTCATATCATACGGACCCTGAAACAAAGTAGTAAAACATTAAATCACCCCTAAACCACTGAACGGATTTTGTTGAAACTTGGCACGCGATACATAAACATACCACAGTGTCTCTAGACAAAAGTCTATGACCAGTTTGTGTTGGGTATGATAACTTACGGAACTACGATATAGTCGCTCACAAAGGGCGTCATCAGAAAGCTTAAAGTCACCCAAAGGTTAATAGACTGGATTTTGTTCGGGGTTTCCTTGCGTGATCATATCAGAAATGAGGATAGCCAAAGTTACCGACATAGCCGGAAGAATTGCAAAACTTAAGAAGTGGCAGTGGGAAGGGCACATGCTCGCAGAACGGATGGTCGATGAGACCGAAAAGTTCTGGAGTGGTGACCGCGAACCGGAAGACGTTGCGTTAGAAGCCACTTACTGGGTGGTCCGATGACCTGGTCTGCTGGTTGCGAGACGCACGGGACCGGACAATGTGGTGACATTTGGGGTAGGTTTTTGTTCAGCAGTGGCAAATGATTCAAATTCAGATTCAAATAATTTATTGTGGATCATCGGTACATAAGATGTTGTGTTGGTTACAGGTAGATCTGCTATGTCCCGCCGTTGCGGCATACAAAATTCATAATACAAAGCATCAAGTTGTCATGCAATACAAATAAAAATTTAATAAGTATAATATGCAAAGTCAAATTATTAATTAGTAATGCTACAAAATAGTAAAATCAATTAAATAGTGTCGCTTCATAGTTTGTGAGTAAAATAGTTCACAAATTCATGCTTATGCACCCATTGGTTTGTTGTAATAAACCGGCTATTTCAGTGTCTTGTCATTTAGAAATTCTATATTAGAATAATAACATTCAATTATCAATAATTCATGGGGTTTTTTTTAATATTGCTCATAGTTCTGAAAAACGGCGGCAGATTATTATAGATACGTGGGCCTATATTTAAATTAATATATATTTAAATTAATAAAGTGTGGCCAGCATGAATCTGATGATGGTACACAAAAAACCGTTAGATCATTTCCTGTACATTGTAACATGTAGAATGGATCTAACTTACATTTTCTTATTTAAGGCTGATCCTTACCGGCTACAATCACTTTAACAATATACTTGTATTGGCTCGGTTTTCAACAAAATAAAATAGAATGTCACTCATAGAGCGTTTTCCAAATTTATGTTAAAATTAAATATGTTTTTAAATTTATTATTAGTGTACTTTCGTAATTGTATGTGTGTATGAATGTAATCGTTTTTTTTTGTGTGTGTAATTTTACTACGGACTCTGGTCTGAAAATAAAACTATTATTATTAAATAATTATGCAAACATTCTGGAGTGACGACCTCGCACCGGAAGACGAAGCGTTGAAAGGATTCCGTTTTGGTGTTGAAGCTGCGGGAATCCGATGTATGCGAGACGCACAGAATCGATCAGTTTGGGGAAGCTTGGGTGAGGCCTATGCCCTGCAGTCTACGTCTTTCAGCTGAAGTGCCGATTATGATGACTATATAATTATAAACAATGATACATACCGGAGGATAAGGACAGGGACGACCTCCCATCGAGTTCCGCATTGTTTGACCGAAAAATGTATCAGAATTCATCATGTCACAAAATTTAAAATGCATCTCAACAAAACTGGGACGATATCTGTTTGTTAGAAACTGGTAGAAGTAGAAGTCTAGCTGTAAAACAATAAATAGTATTATCAATACTCTCTTAAATTATAATTACCCGAAACTTTAATACGAGTATAATAAGTAGGTACAGTTTTTTCTTGTGCCTACTTTGCAGGCAGCGCTTTTTAGTTTTATTTACATAGTTAGGTGGAACGATAACAACTAAATACAAACCTAGATGATGGCACACTAGGAGGTGACGTTGAAACAGTTTTGAAAGATTTCCAATACCTCAAGCAGCAATTTAAATCCATCGGCATTGACATCAACCATTCCAAATGCGATATTTTCATTTGTGACAATACGAACAGCAGAGAAAAAATAGCACCAGAGAAAAAAAATAAAGTTCACTGCACCTCCTAGGTTCCCCAATTTTAGAAGACTGTTTTTCTCCATTCATTGATGCCCAAATAACATATTTAAACGATTTTCCCGATAGACTATTTACATATTACGCTATGATGGATGTCATTTCCCCACAGAATTTTATACTTCTCCTTTATCACTTACCTCCATGTTATTGTTAAACTGACATAAGCTTCTATGAACAGCTCCACATAGTACCTCGGATCCTGTCGGTTGAGCCGTCTACTGAGCAGAGTGAAATTTTTACAGTATTTCTTGTCATACCAGTACACCATCGGGTGCTCAGTGCTGATGTAAGTTATCTAAAAATTTTAACAAAACGATTAAAGCACATCGTGAGAAAACGTGTCACAGAACCAAAAAATCAAAGACGTGCCATTCACCAACCCGCACTAGGCCCGCGAGGTGGATTATGGCCCATTCCCTCTCACAGTCAAGGGACCTGTGTTCCAAAAGGCTGATGGTGATGATTACAGCACCATCTATGGTCCATATAATAGTTACAAGTACTTACAAAAAAAGATAAAAAACTTTTACAAAAAAAGCTCTACCAATGCCCGTATTCCGCAGCATGACTCTTGCTCAACTCCAAATTACTCAAATTTACAGTCACGGCTTGATATTTTTTTGACATTTAAGTACTTAACTGAGTAGTAATGTCGTAGTATGCAAATGATTCTTCAACTTGACATAATGTTAACTGAAGTGGAGTAAATTAATGTCACAAGTGTTAACAAGCTATAACTGTCAATATGAGTTTTCGAGTTAAAATTGAGCATGAATATGGGAATATGGGCCTTGTTAATATTAAGTTTCGTTTCGGAAGTGTATCCTTGGTTTTGAATTACGTTGTGCCACTGAGTTTCGAATGCAATGTATTAAATTATAACTACTATTAACTTACTACAGTTACTGTTGCGTTACTACTATAAAAAAATCTAGAATTAAGTACTCACACTCTCTGAATTACACTGATTAATTTTGTAATGCATATAAAAAAGCAAACCAAAGAAAACATATTTTATATTCATTTTTTTCAATTATTATTACATTTATTTTGCCTGGCAAGTTTTCCTATACAGTTCTGCATTTACAAATGGTCGTTTATTAATGGAGTCTATTTATTAATGCTCCAATGATGACCATGATGATAAAATCGTTTACATGTTATTGTAACTTATCTCTATTGTATATTAGGTAATTGATATACGGCGAAAACTCAGTACGGATAAACATCGTATTTAAATCATTTTAAAATTATGTTTAACTTCTAATAGGAACACCATTTAAATTTTGCTAGAAAAACCTTTTAGTCAGTTTTTTACTTTTTCAACTAGGAGATTACCATTGAAAAAGTAAAACTGACTTCCAAAAAACACTACAAAGTGAAATATAACTTCAATTTCGGAAGCTAACTGAAATGTCAACACGCATAGTCATACTGTCTGAAAATAAAAGTGATCTCGTGCATAAAACCGCGATTTTGTGTTTAGAAACATTACAAAACTGAATCTTATAAAGAAATAACTGTGAACAAATAATGGTAGTTGAAAGAAATCAGTGATTCAAAACTAAAACAGTGATTGAAATTTAATAGTGACACTTTCATTTTATCTTTTCTCCATCCACCTACAATTTTTTAATATTTTCAATGTCAGATGTCGACATGTCATTTGATTCTCGCCACGGGTTTCTTGGAGCGCACGTTGTTTCTAGTTTCTTGTGGTTATAATTCGGTTTTTTATTTTATTTTACTACTTTTGTGACTTGTTCATATTTTTCAGTGTGTTGTCCTTGACTGTAGAAACAGGTTTGTACCGTGTTTTTCCACCTCTCGCTCCTGTTTCAGCCATAAATGGATAATGGATAGAAATAAACCACCTGACCCTTACCCTCCTGATATTCCAGCCTCCTTAACCTCTTTTCCTCCCTCGCCGAACCCCCTATCACAATTTGCAGGTGTGGTCTGCAGTGTGTTGGACATAGGAGGCTTACAAAGTACGCGTAAACGTCCCAGCAACGCTGAACTACCTTCTCCGACATCGCCAAACAAACAGCCTAAGAGCCAAATTGGCCGGGTAAGATACTCCGCTTACCATACATTGTTCACGTTTCTCGTGTGGAGGCGCAGGTTAATGCTGGCACCAATCTGCATCCCGTTAATTTGGGTAAATTGTTAATTATTCACAAAATTGCAAACATTATCCGCGATGGGGTCAACAAAGTTGGAAGAAATAGGTGAAACCCTATTTCTTCCAACTTTGTTCGTTGAGTTTGCATCCCCTCAAGATGCAAACGCTTTTCTTGTAAACTCTTTGTTGTCCAAACATGGTTATACGGCTGCAATTCCGACATTCAACATAACCAGGATGGGTGTTGTAACAGGGGTCCCCTCGGACATTAGTGAAGAGAAGGCATTAAACTATTTGTCTGTGCCCTCAGGTTGTGGGAAAATTCTAAAAGTGTGTAGAATTAACCGGCAAGTTCAAGTCTACAGAAACCTGTGTGCTTACATTCGATGGGCAGGCATTACCAAAGCGGGTATATTGCTGTTATACTTCTCTTCCTGTTGAGCAATACATTTACCCTAATATCCAATGCCGTAAGTGCTGTAGATTTGGACATGTTGCTAATGTCTGCAGGTCAAACCCACGCTGCAGTAAATGTGGCCACAATCACCCTGGTGGTGGATGCAACATTTCTGAGGGCGAGGCCTTCTGTGTGCTCTGCTCGGGAAACCACTTCGCTAATAGAAAGTCTTGCCCCGAGCATGGTAGGCAGAAAGCCATTAAGACTGTCATGGCTGAGAAATCGATCTCATATGTTGAGGCTAGCAAAGTGATTACAGCAGTGTCCTGCAACTATGACAATGTCACTAAATCACAGTCTTACCGTAAAAACGTCACTCTCAAGCCTAGGACCTATGCCCCACTTTCTCAATCCTATAATAAAGCTGCTCATCAGCAAATAGTAAACAGTAATAATACCTTTTCAGTAATTGAACTTTTACTTAAAATTTTACCATCACTTATTTCCTCTACTACAAATAACTCTCAGTTACCGTCCAACGTGCCGATCAACTTATTTCTCTCTTATTAAACATTAAAAATGGCGTCCCACCAAATCTTACTTCAGTGGAATGTGAGGTGCGTGTGGCATAAAAAGCACGACCTCATATTCCTTTTGAACAAATACAAGCCATTGGCTTGTTCCATAGCTGAGACTTGGCTCACCGCAAGTCTCAGCTTCTGTGTGATAGATTCGATGGATACGGAGGGTCGGCTCTCTTCATCAATAATCGGGTCCCACTTTCTCCCTTTTCTTTGCCTCCGCTCGAGGGCAATTTGAGTATTGTAGCAGGAAGAGTCGAGGGCATCACAGTGTTTTCCATTTATATTGCACACCCTCACCCTGATTTTCTAGTTGTTTTAAGAAACGTTTTTACCAATGTGCAAGGTCCATTGATGGTCATGGGTGACTTTAATTGCCACCATTATAGATGGGGTTCTGAACACTGTGATGCCTTCGGTGTAGCGCTGGTTGAGATTTTGGACGATTTAAATCACTGCATTTTAAATAATGGCTGTCCAACTCGTAAATCCCCTCCTGGTCAACAAAAGAGTTGTGTAGAACTAACATTTTGTTCGAAGGAATTGGCTGCATCTACTCACTGGGAATGTACAACCTTGTCGCATGGTAGTGATCATTAGGGTAATGATCACTACCATTGTTATTTCTTTAATTAATCGAACTAATTTAGAAAAAACTTCTCCTCAACTTTTGAAATACAACTTATCCAAACTAGATTGGACTAGGTTTGTCTCATTATTGGAGGATAAAATTGATTCTCTTCCTAATTTAAATTCATGTTTATCAAGCCCTTCTGATCACCACCATGCCAAAAGTTGTTATGAGGGTTTTGTCACAGCTGTTACCTTGAGTGCAAACTACTTTTTGCCGCTAAAAAACAGTGCCAGAAATAAAATTCCTTCACCCGCATGGTGGGATTCAGAATGCACCTCCGTGGTTAAAGCAAGGAATGAGGCTGAGAGACGCTATAATACAGATATGTGTACCAATAACCTTCTGGCATACCTCCAGACTAACGCTAGAGCCAAACGTCTTCTTCGCAAGAAGAAACGTGCTGGCTGGGTGAAATTCTGCACCTCGATGTCTCCTTCTACTCCAGTCTCAGTAGTCGGGCAAACAATTAAAAGGTTTAGACGTGGATGTTCCGCCTCTACTTCTTCACCAATAACTAAGGAAACAGCTGAACTTTTCTTTGACAAAATAGCTCACTATATATTCCCCTCTTATCCGAATGTGTGAATGTAGGTAATGTTTCTAATTTAGCAGAGGATCCCTTCGATGCACTTTTACTTTGGAAGAACTCATTGTGGTACTCCGTCATGTCCGGGACTCAGCTCCTGGTATTGATGGGGTGCCATATTCTTTCATTTGTCATCTGTTGACAAGGCCAAAACCTACTTTCTAAATATAATTAACTTTTGTTATAGTCAAGGTACCAGACCAATGGAAGCTCCAAATTATAATTCCCTTATTGAAACCTGGCAAACATGCAGATGATCCGAATGGTCTTCGGCCTATTGCTTTGTCCTCAGTCCTGGCCAAACTACTGGAACACTTAATTAAAAATCGTCTCGAGTGGATAGTCGAGTCGATTTAAGGGTCCAGGGGGACGAGTTTGAGGAGAGGCAGGCGTGGAATGGGCTCCCACAGAGCTCTGTCCTCAGTCTTCTTCTATACAATTTGTATACGGCCGACATTGGGTCATGGATAAACAATGATTGTCAAATTCTACAATACGCCGATGACATTGTTTTGTACGTGACAGATCCTTCGATCGTCGACGCTGCTTCATCTCTATGCATCTCTTTGGATTCTTTGAACCAGTGGCTTTTAAGCCATTGCCTTTCCCTTTCCGCACCTAGTAGCCAAAGCTAAATTCTTAGGCGTCATTTTGGACCCAAAATTATCACGTAAATTCTCTTATCCAAAAATGTGAACGGAAAATTTCAATTTTAAAAGTTCTAGCTGGTGTTTGGTGGGGTGCTCACCTTTACACCATGAAATTAGTATACAACGCTTTAGTTTGCAGCGTTTTAGATTATGGAACATTTTACCTGATTCCTTGTAACAAGCGCACTTGGGGCGGGGCTGGATTGGGTTCAGTCCAAGTGCATTCGGATAATCTCAGGTTGTATGAAGTCCTCTCCTATTAACGCCTTGCAGGTTGAATGCGCTGACCCTCCCCTTGCCCTGAGGCGGCAATATCTAGCCTCCCGTTTTCTGTCTAAGATAATTTCCAGATCGTCCCACCCCCTTTTAGCGAGATTGAATGAGCTTAATGCCATATGCAGAAGCTCAAGTTTTTGGAGAAAAATATAAATTCCTCTAATCCTTAGAGCCTTCCGAACTATTCAAAATTTAGCGTGTCCGATTTTCCAGTATCCCAGACTCCCCCTTTTTAGCTTAGCTTATAAAGTTATTTGTTTTTCCCCCAAAATTTTCGATGATATTGGCATATCAAAAACATCTCCATCGGCGAATTCGGCCTTCAATGCGGTGGTAGGCCGGGATGGGATGGATTTCAATTATTTTTTACTGATGCATCAAAATTAAATGATATTGAAAACACTGGTGCCGCTGTTTACTACCAAATCTCCAGAATAATCTTACAATTTAAATGTCCGAAAGAGTCTTCTGTATTCACCGGTGAGTGTGTGGCTATATTGGAAGCCTGTGTTTTTATTGAATCACACACTATTATTGAGAAAGCCGTCATTTTTACAGACTCACTTAGTTGTTTGCAGGCCTTAGCACAAAGTCCGTTTAAAAGTAGAATACATAGCCCTTTAATCATAAAAATTTAAAATCTCTATTCGCATGTGCTAACAGTCAAAGAGAAGTTCAGTTAATTTGGATACCTAGTCATTGTGGCATCAAGGGTAACGAATGTGTTGATGTACTGGCTAAAGATGCGTGTTCATCTGTAACGGCTGATCTCTCACATAATACGCACTTGAGTAATGATCTGTTGTCCCTTCCTAAATTGAATCTTCAGAGTTCATGGCAGGAGCATTGGAATATCTCTAGCAGAAAGAAAGGCAAATTTTTCCATGCTGTCCAACCGGCCATAAATCCATAACCATGGTTCTTCAATCCATATCCATAATCATGGATAATATTAAATACTTTGTTAGGATCCTAAATCCTACTAATAAAAACGTAAAAACTTTGGTTACAACACACATAACATAGAAACTACATAGTGTTAGCAATTTATCTCATTGGTATTTAGGATATCGCCATTTGAAATTTCCTGCTTAGTTTGCGTCAAAGTGCATTTATTGTTTGCAACAATGTGCCTCGGAGTCATGACGTGATGCTGCGTAGACAAGATAGCTCTTGTTTACGCAGCATCATTCTCATAGCTCGCACATTATTTTTGAAAACTTGATGATGTTATTAAAATAAATGAATTTAAACAGAAAATTATGATATAGGAATCCCTAATCCGTCAGGACAGGATGTCATTTTATGATAAAATAAATTTCTGTTTTAACCCATTTTTGACACTTCGTTGTTAATCCGTTATTTTTTTCCGACCAAGTTTTATCGGTTTTACGATCACGATCATTGGCGCATAACAAGACAGACTAAAAGTACATTTGTGGATACAAAACTGTGTAATTCAAATGCCCGGCAAAATTTTAAAATGAATATGTAATATTTTGTGAAAACCCTGCTTTTGTATATGCTTTACCTTTAGTGTACTTTCGTAATTGTATGTGTGTATGAATGTAATCGTTTTTTTTTGTGTGTGTAATTTTACTACGGACTCTGGTCTGAAAATAAAACTATTATTATTAAATAATTATGCAAACATTCTGGAGTGACGACCTCGCACCGGAAGACGAAGCGTTGAAAGGATTCCGTTTTGGTGTTGAAGCTGCGGGAATCCGATGTATGCGAGACGCACAGAATCGATCAGTTTGGGGAAGCTTGGGTGAGGCCTATGCCCTGCAGTCTACGTCTTTCAGCTGAAGTGCCGATTATGATGACTATATAATTATAAACAATGATACATACCGGAGGATAAGGACAGGGACGACCTCCCATCGAGTTCCGCATTGTTTGACCGAAAAATGTATCAGAATTCATCATGTCACAAAATTTAAAATGCATCTCAACGAAACTGGGACGATATCTGTTTGTTAGAAACTGGTAGAAGTAGAAGTCTAGCTGTAAAACAATAAATAGTATTATCAATACTCTCTTAAATTATAATTACCCGAAACTTTAATACGAGTATAATAAGTAGGTACAGTTTTTTCTTGTGCCTACTTTGCAGGCAGCGCTTTTTAGTTTTATTTACATAGTTAGGTGGAACGATAACAACTAAATACAAACCTAGATGATGGCACACTAGGAGGTGACGTTGAAACAGTTTTGAAAGATTTCCAATACCTCAAGCAGCAATTTAAATCCATCGGCATTGACATCAACCATTCCAAATGCGATATTTTCATTTGTGACAATACGAACAGCAGAGAAAAAATAGCACCAGAGAAAAAAAATAAAGTTCACTGCACCTCCTAGGTTCCCCAATTTTAGAAGACTGTTTTTCTCCATTCATTGATGCCCAAATAACATATTTAAACGATTTTCCCGATAGACTATTTACATATTACGCTATGATGGATGTCATTTCCCCACAGAATTTTATACTTCTCCTTTATCACTTACCTCCATGTTATTGTTAAACTGACATAAGCTTCTATGAACAGCTCCACATAGTACCTCGGATCCTGTCGGTTGAGCCGTCTACTGAGCAGAGTGAAATTTTTACAGTATTTCTTGTCATACCAGTACACCATCGGGTGCTCAGTGCTGATGTAAGTTATCTAAAAATTTTAACAAAACGATTAAAGCACATCGTGAGAAAACGTGTCACAGAACCAAAAAATCAAAGACGTGCCATTCACCAACCCGCACTAGGCCCGCGAGGTGGATTATGGCCCATTCCCTCTCACAGTCAAGGGACCTGTGTTCCAAAAGGCTGATGGTGATGATTACAGCACCATCTATGGTCCATATAATAGTTACAAGTACTTACAAAAAAAGATAAAAAACTTTTACAAAAAAAGCTCTACCAATGCCCGTATTCCGCAGCATGACTCTTGCTCAACTCCAAATTACTCAAATTTACAGTCACGGCTTGATATTTTTTTGACATTTAAGTACTTAACTGAGTAGTAATGTCGTAGTATGCAAATGATTCTTCAACTTGACATAATGTTAACTGAAGTGGAGTAAATTAATGTCACAAGTGTTAACAAGCTATAACTGTCAATATGAGTTTTCGAGTTAAAATTGAGCATGAATATGGGAATATGGGCCTTGTTAATATTAAGTTTCGTTTCGGAAGTGTATCCTTGGTTTTGAATTACGTTGTGCCACTGAGTTTCGAATGCAATGTATTAAATTATAACTACTATTAACTTACTACAGTTACTGTTGCGTTACTACTATAAAAAAATCTAGAATTAAGTACTCACACTCTCTGAATTACACTGATTAATTTTGTAATGCATATAAAAAAGCAAACCAAAGAAAACATATTTTATATTCATTTTTTTCAATTATTATTACATTTATTTTGCCTGGCAAGTTTTCCTATACAGTTTTGCATTTACAAATGGTCGTTTATTAATGGAGTCTATTTATTAATGCTCCAATGATGACCATGATGATAAAATCGTTTACATGTTATTGTAACCTATCTCTATTGTATATTAGGTAATTGATATACGGCGAAAACTCAGTACGGATAAACATCGTATTTAAATCATTTTAAAATTATGTTTAACTTCTAATAGGAACACCATTTAAATTTTGCTAGAAAAACCTTTTAGTCAGTTTTTTACTTTTTCAACTAGGAGATTACCATTGAAAAAGTAAAACTGACTTCCAAAAAACACTACAAAGTGAAATATAACTTCAATTTCGGAAGCTAACTGAAATGTCAACACGCATAGTCATACTGTCTGAAAATAAAAGTGATCTCGTGCATAAAACCGCGATTTTGTGTTTAGAAACATTACAAAACTGAATCTTATAAAGAAATAACTGTGAACAAATAATGGTAGTTGAAAGAAATCAGTGATTCAAAACTAAAACAGTGATTGAAATTTAATAGTGACACTTTCATTTTATCTTTTCTCCATCCACCTACAATTTTTTAATATTTTCAATGTCAGATGTCGACATGTCATTTGATTCTCGCCACGGGTTTCTTGGAGCGCACGTTGTTTCTAGTTTCTTGTGGTTATAATTCGGTTTTTTATTTTATTTTACTACTTTTGTGACTTGTTCATATTTTTCAGTGTGTTGTCCTTGACTGTAGAAACAGGTTTGTACCGTGTTTTTCCACCTCTCGCTCCTGTTTCAGCCATAAATGGATAATGGATAGAAATAAACCACCTGACCCTTACCCTCCTGATATTCCAGCCTCCTTAACCTCTTTTCCTCCCTCGCCGAACCCCCTATCACAATTTGCAGGTGTGGTCTGCAGTGTGTTGGACATAGGAGGCTTACAAAGTACGCGTAAACGTCCCAGCAACGCTGAACTACCTTCTCCGACATCGCCAAACAAACAGCCTAAGAGCCAAATTGGCCGGGTAAGATACTCCGCTTACCATACATTGTTCACGTTTCTCGTGTGGAGGCGCAGGTTAATGCTGGCACCAATCTGCATCCCGTTAATTTGGGTAAATTGTTAATTATTCACAAAATTGCAAACATTATCCGCGATGGGGTCAACAAAGTTGGAAGAAATAGGTGAAACCCTATTTCTTCCAACTTTGTTCGTTGAGTTTGCATCCCCTCAAGATGCAAACGCTTTTCTTGTAAACTCTTTGTTGTCCAAACATGGTTATACGGCTGCAATTCCGACATTCAACATAACCAGGATGGGTGTTGTAACAGGGGTCCCCTCGGACATTAGTGAAGAGAAGGCATTAAACTATTTGTCTGTGCCCTCAGGTTGTGGGAAAATTCTAAAAGTGTGTAGAATTAACCGGCAAGTTCAAGTCTACAGAAACCTGTGTGCTTACATTCGATGGGCAGGCATTACCAAAGCGGGTATATTGCTGTTATACTTCTCTTCCTGTTGAGCAATACATTTACCCTAATATCCAATGCCGTAAGTGCTGTAGATTTGGACATGTTGCTAATGTCTGCAGGTCAAACCCACGCTGCAGTAAATGTGGCCACAATCACCCTGGTGGTGGATGCAACATTTCTGAGGGCGAGGCCTTCTGTGTGCTCTGCTCGGGAAACCACTTCGCTAATAGAAAGTCTTGCCCCGAGCATGGTAGGCAGAAAGCCATTAAGACTGTCATGGCTGAGAAATCGATCTCATATGTTGAGGCTAGCAAAGTGATTACAGCAGTGTCCTGCAACTATGACAATGTCACTAAATCACAGTCTTACCGTAAAAACGTCACTCTCAAGCCTAGGACCTATGCCCCACTTTCTCAATCCTATAATAAAGCTGCTCATCAGCAAATAGTAAACACTCCCCAATCTTCACAGTCTGATGGCTGTGCTCTTAATAATAATATCCCCAGTAATAATACCTTTTCAGTAATTGAACTTTTACTTAAAATTTTACCATCACTTATTTCCTCTACTACAAATAACTCTCAGTTACCGTCCAACGTGCCGATCAACTTATTTCTCTCTTATTAAACATTAAAAATGGCGTCCCACCAAATCTTACTTCAGTGGAATGTGAGGTGCGTGTGGCATAAAAAGCACGACCTCATATTCCTTTTGAACAAATACAAGCCATTGGCTTGTTCCATAGTTGAGACTTGGCTCACCGCAAGTCTCAGCTTCTGTGTGATAGATTCGATGGATACGGAGGGTCGGCTCTCTTCATCAATAATCGGGTCCCACTTTCTCCCTTTTCTTTGCCTCCGCTCGAGGGCAATTTGAGTATTGTAGCAGGAAGAGTCGAGGGCATCACAGTGTTTTCCATTTATATTGCACACCCTCACCCTGATTTTCTAGTTGTTTTAAGAAACGTTTTTACCAATGTGCAAGGTCCATTGATGGTCATGGGTGACTTTAATTGCCACCATTATAGATGGGGTTCTGAACACTGTGATGCCTTCGGTGTAGCGCTGGTTGAGATTTTGGACGATTTAAATCACTGCATTTTAAATAATGGCTGTCCAACTCGTAAATCCCCTCCTGGTCAACAAAAGAGTTGTGTAGAACTAACATTTTGTTCGAAGGAATTGGCTGCATCTACTCACTGGGAATGTACAACCTTGTCGCATGGTAGTGATCATTAGGGTAATGATCACTACCATTGTTATTTCTTTAATTAATCGAACTAATTTAGAAAAAACTTCTCCTCAACTTTTGAAATACAACTTATCCAAACTAGATTGGACTAGGTTTGTCTCATTATTGGAGGATAAAATTGATTCTCTTCCTAATTTAAATTCATGTTTATCAAGCCCTTCTGATCACCACCATGCCAAAAGTTGTTATGAGGGTTTTGTCACAGCTGTTACCTTGAGTGCAAACTACTTTTTGCCGCTAAAAAACAGTGCCAGAAATAAAATTCCTTCACCCGCATGGTGGGATTCAGAATGCACCTCCGTGGTTAAAGCAAGGAATGAGGCTGAGAGACGCTATAATACAGATATGTGTACCAATAACCTTCTGGCATACCTCCAGACTAACGCTAGAGCCAAACGTCTTCTTCGCAAGAAGAAACGTGCTGGCTGGGTGAAATTCTGCACCTCGATGTCTCCTTCTACTCCAGTCTCAGTAGTCGGGCAAACAATTAAAAGGTTTAGACGTGGATGTTCCGCCTCTACTTCTTCACCAATAACTAAGGAAACAGCTGAACTTTTCTTTGACAAAATAGCTCACTATATATTCCCCTCTTATCCGAATGTGTGAATGTAGGTAATGTTTCTAATTTAGCAGAGGATCCCTTCGATGCACTTTTACTTTGGAAGAACTCATTGTGGTACTCCGTCATGTCCGGGACTCAGCTCCTGGTATTGATGGGGTGCCATATTCTTTCATTTGTCATCTGTTGACAAGGCCAAAACCTACTTTCTAAATATAATTAACTTTTGTTATAGTCAAGGTACCAGACCAATGGAAGCTCCAAATTATAATTCCCTTATTGAAACCTGGCAAACATGCAGATGATCCGAATGGTCTTCGGCCTATTGCTTTGTCCTCAGTCCTGGCCAAACTACTGGAACACTTAATTAAAAATCGTCTCGAGTGGATAGTCGAGTCGATTTAAGGGTCCAGGGGGACGAGTTTGAGGAGAGGCAGGCGTGGAATGGGCTCCCACAGGGCTCTGTCCTCAGTCTTCTTCTATACAATTTGTATACGGCCGACATTGGGTCATGGATAAACAATGATTGTCAAATTCTACAATACGCCGATGACATTGTTTTGTACGTGACAGATCCTTCGATCGTCGACGCTGCTTCATCTCTATGCATCTCTTTGGATTCTTTGAACCAGTGGCTTTTAAGCCATTGCCTTTCCCTTTCCGCACCTAGTAGCCAAAGCTAAATTCTTAGGCGTCATTTTGGACCCAAAATTATCACGTAAATTCTCTTATCCAAAAATGTGAACGGAAAATTTCAATTTTAAAAGTTCTAGCTGGTGTTTGGTGGGGTGCTCACCTTTACACCATGAAATTAGTATACAACGCTTTAGTTTGCAGCGTTTTAGATTATGGAACATTTTACCTGATTCCTTGTAACAAGCGCACTTGGGGCGGGGCTGGATTGGGTTCAGTCCAAGTGCATTCGGATAATCTCAGGTTGTATGAAGTCCTCTCCTATTAACGCCTTGCAGGTTGAATGCGCTGACCCTCCCCTTGCCCTGAGGCGGCAATATCTAGCCTCCCGTTTTCTGTCTAAGATAATTTCCAGATCGTCCCACCCCCTTTTAGCGAGATTGAATGAGCTTAATGCCATATGCAGAAGCTCAAGTTTTTGGAGAAAAATATAAATTCCTCTAATCCTTAGAGCCTTCCGAACTATTCAAAATTTAGCGTGTCCGATTTTCCAGTATCCCAGACTCCCCCTTTTTAGCTTAGCTTATAAAGTTATTTGTTTTTCCCCCAAAATTTTCGATGATATTGGCATATCAAAAACATCTCCATCGGCGAATTCGGCCTTCAATGCGGTGGTAGGCCGGGATGGGATGGATTTCAATTATTTTTTACTGATGCATCAAAATTAAATGATATTGAAAACACTGGTGCCGCTGTTTACTACCAAATCTCCAGAATAATCTTACAATTTAAATGTCCGAAAGAGTCTTCTGTATTCACCGGTGAGTGTGTGGCTATATTGGAAGCCTGTGTTTTTATTGAATCACACACTATTATTGAGAAAGCCGTCATTTTTACAGACTCACTTAGTTGTTTGCAGGCCTTAGCACAAAGTCCGTTTAAAAGTAGAATACATAGCCCTTTAATCATAAAAATTTAAAATCTCTATTCGCATGTGCTAACAGTCAAAGAGAAGTTCAGTTAATTTGGATACCTAGTCATTGTGGCATCAAGGGTAACGAATGTGTTGATGTACTGGCTAAAGATGCGTGTTCATCTGTAACGGCTGATCTCTCACATAATACGCACTTGAGTAATGATCTGTTGTCCCTTCCTAAATTGAATCTTCAGAGTTCATGGCAGGAGCATTGGAATATCTCTAGCAGAAAGAAAGGCAAATTTTTCCATGCTGTCCAACCGGCCATAAATCCATAACCATGGTTCTTCAATCCATATCCATAATCATGGATAATATTAAATACTTTGTTAGGATCCTAAATCCTACTAATAAAAACGTAAAAACTTTGGTTACAACACACATAACATAGAAACTACATAGTGTTAGCAATTTATCTCATTGGTATTTAGGATATCGCCATTTGAAATTTCCTGCTTAGTTTGCGTCAAAGTGCATTTATTGTTTGCAACAATGTGCCTCGGAGTCATGACGTGATGCTGCGTAGACAAGATAGCTCTTGTTTACGCAGCATCATTCTCATAGCTCGCACATTATTTTTGAAAACTTGATGATGTTATTAAAATAAATGAATTTAAACAGAAAATTATGATATAGGAATCCCTAATCCGTCAGGACAGGATGTCATTTTATGATAAAATAAATTTCTGTTTTAACCCATTTTTGACACTTCGTTGTTAATCCGTTATTTTTTTCCGACCAAGTTTTATCGGTTTTACGATCACGATCATTGGCGCATAACAAGACAGACTAAAAGTACATTTGTGGATACAAAACTGTGTAATTCAAATGCCCGGCAAAATTTTAAAATGAATATGTAATATTTTGTGAAAACCCTGCTTTTGTATATGCTTTACCTGTTTCAAATAAATGAGTGTCATACGAAAATGGTTACAGTAAGTACATTTTTAAAATATTTCTCTATAACAGGGTTAGGTATGACTTTTTGGTAAAGTCGTATTAATAGTACATTATTGCAAATATAGGAAATAGGCAATTGCAGGTCGAGTATCAACCCAATTCTGAAAGATTTTGAGCAAAAGTTGTTCTATATTTTGATATTAAACTTTGTATTTTAGTAATTTATTCTTCTGTAAATTTTGAGTTAATATTAACCTCACAAGTTTCAATGGGACTATACTCTGATTGTAAACTAAAACAACTTAATTCTTTATTATTACTGTTAAAACCTATCTTGTATGCTCTAACTAGAAGCACATGCTTTTTTAAATGCAATGTTGCACCATTTAGAATTATTACAGGAATATCACAACTGTTGCCCACTATTTTGTACACCCCTTGCTTTATGCAGTATTGACTATTATCATTATAACGATAACTACCTAAGACAAATATCAGAGAGTCCTCAACTGTAGACGTGTTTACTAACTAAATCTGTATTACCACCAGTGTAATCCGAGGAAACATATAATTTAATATATACTATTAGTTTTTATAACTAAAATATTTGGCAATTCGGTGAAATTTTGTCCTTAGTGGGACAAAATTTCACCGAATTGCCAAGGATACATGTAGTTGTTCAGATGCAACAACATAAGTTGTGATCAAAGCCTCCACCCCATCTATAGTTAGCAATATTTCAGCTTTACCTATAGGTACAATGTGGGTCTCTCCCACTCCTTTAATGGCAGGTAAACAACTATTACTAATCACTAAATTGTTCTAATATGCCAACGTATCTCTATTAAGTGTGCATTGGCTTCCGAAGTCCATAAAACATTGAACCATATTAGAATTATTATTAATCAAAGCCTTCTTGTAGTATTTATTTTGTGGATTTTCTGACTCAGGATTAGTGGTCATTAAACCCGTTTATCTTGATTATTTTGGTTTTTATTTTTGTTTGAAAAGCAATCTTCAGTTTTATGGCCATATTTTTGGCAATTGTCACATTTAAGTATTGGTTTTGTACATTGTAAAACTCTATGGCCAGTTTGTTTACAATTAAAGCACACATATACATTATTAGACTGCCTGCATTGGTTTGCACGATTACCACTTTTTTTGCAAATATTACAAATAATCGAGGAACTATTTGGCACAGGTTTATATTTTTTTTTAGGCATAAAGTCACTTTGATCACGACAGATGTCCTTAAGATATTTTAATAAATCTTCAGGTTGAACAAAACGGACTGAAGATGCACCTGCTCTAATGGTGCGGTCCTCAAGACCATGAACAATGTAATCTACTGCTTTCTTGCCTGATATATCACATGCATTCAACAGAATCATTTTATCATAATAGTACTCATCAAGAGAATCACCTGTTCTATATTTTTTTTCTAGCATTTCAAATAACAAAGCGCCATAATTAGTGTCAGCTGATATATAATGGCTATTTTTATAATCGGGGAAATACAAAATGGGTTGTTTGTTGATCAGACCAACCATAAATATGAGCACATTCATTGACTTTAGTAAGCCAGGTATCTATTCTTTGATTTTTAATGGACGGGTGTTCAGGAATTACATTTTTATCATATTTTAATGAAGAATACGCAGAATGATCAGGTTTTTCACTAGAAGAAATAAAGCTCACTAAATCATGCATATTGATTGGCAAATTCAAATTATTTGGGTTACTCCCTATACCTCCAACCCCCGAAGGTCCTGGCACAGAGTTTCGATCAGCCTCCGCCACAGAAGCAGCCAAACCTTTTGGTTGTCCCGTTGGAGTTTCGCATGATCTGACATCGTTGAAGATTCTAATCGAACTTCTGCTTCTCTCCCTCGTTCGGCGCGTTCTTTTGGATTTCTTCTTATTTTTGTGGGTACGGGTATGATAAGTAGAATGTGAAGGTCTTTTATTCCTTCGGCGTTTTGAATGTCGCTCTCGATAGGAATAATCACTTGCTTCAATAAATGAAGAATCACTAGGAACACGTTTCGGCATAGTTATTAGTTAGGTTTACCACACTGTATTGTTTGAAATAATGTCTGTATTTAACACGAACAAACACAAGGGTATTAAAAAAAATTGTCCTTGTTTTTTTGAATACTTAGTCCAGTTGCACTTTTTGGCACTTTATCCCACTTCTGATAATAGAAATCAGAAATTAAACGAGCAGAGTACTGTTATTGTTCTTTATTTTACATGGAAATCACTTTAAAAATATTCAACAGTTGCTTTAACTAATTTCTCTAGTCGCTAAACCGCCAAAACAATCTATCTCTTTCAACATTTTTTCCGGAAGTTTCAAGTAGAACACCACAGAATAAAAATGTAATATTCATGATTAATTATGCGTGTATGAATGACGCTGATTGGGCAGTCTGTCTGTCACTAACAAATGATCAGTGATTCAAATAGATTTATTGTAACGGAAAAAAATAGAGTTATTATAAGTCATTACCTTATAATTGGTACGGGGTACCTACTTGACAATGGCGCTAGTGCTCTAATAACATTATAAGTACTAAAAGGGCCAATGCCGAATGTCGAACACGTTCCTAATCTGAATATTCCGGAAATTTTACATAATATCCGTTACCTATTTAAAAAAATAACTACCCGGAATTGGAGATTGATACTTGACCTTTTTTTGTAAAAACGCATTTTCCGAATTTAACAATCGGTTTCTCTTTTTAACCTTTAGTTACTGTTGAGATAACTACGGATCAAAAACTGGGACAGTCACTAACTCACTTTTACGCAGAATAGTCCCAAAATATGGACCTTTTAAAATAAATAACCTCTGTATTATATAGTGTATTTGGTTTGGTCATCACATTGGAAATAAGTAGAATAAAGTTTTGGTGATAAATATATATTTTTTTTCGCAATTTCTGAAACGGTATAAGAAAAGAAATAAAACTAATAACTTGGTAGTCATATAATTTTGATCTAGATTTTATCTAATTTTGCAACTTTTAGCTCCATATCAATACTGCCACTTCCTATCTCTTCGGTCACGCCGTTTGAAGTCAGTGACACATTTAAGTAAATACGACCTTTAGTAAACGGGAAGTTTTAAGTACATATGGTACCGAGAGATTTTTCAAATGATATATTCCCTGAAAAAAAAATAACCATAGTTATTATGCTACCAGGATGTTATGAGACAAACATGATTACAAGAGTGTTAGAAATGTGCGGTTTAAGGGGTCGTTTCTTTTGACTGCGTTGATTTAGAAATTTTAATTTCAACTTGATACCTCCACAGGTTCCTGTAAAAAAAGTCTTGATGTATGGACACACAGACAGACAAATAACGAAATGATCTTACAAGGGTCCTTTTTTAAGGCCGTACACTGACCAAAAAATCAGCATGAGATTTGAGCATTGCTATTGGCCTAGCGGCACTGGTGGCGCAAGAATTGCAGTAGTGAATACGCCCAGATTTTAGAATAAAATCTTTATAAAATCGAATATTGGTCTTTTGAAAAAAATAAATCTACCAAAATATTCGTTATCAAATTGTCTATCCATTAGTGTTAGAACAAAAAAATATTAATAAACACTTTACGAGGAGATGCATGCTATCAATCATTATGTCTCATTTTTATGGTTTTGTTGGAAGGAGATTAGTGAAACATATACTACATAAAAAAAAAAGAAATCTACAATTTTGGAATTAATAATATGTAGAAATTTAATGTATTTTTATTAGTTGATATTTCATATCTAGCTCCTAAAAACTGCACGAAAAACGGCTAGCGCGGCGGTTTGCTCGGGGTAGCGCCTTCAGGTTACGTAACCCTATTGCTGTCACTCGCGTGTCCGTCTGTCTGCCCGTCTGTCCGTTGTCTGTCATACACGTTTTACAGCCAAACGGCGGTGGAGCTACAGACTTAAAATTTTCACAGTATAAGCTTTTTGTTGACCCATAGTCATAGAAATTCCATAAAAAAATGTTTTTAAGGGGGGCTCCCATACATCCATAAAAAAGGAGGCCTGAAAAAGAAATTTGTACTACCCCATCGAGTGGTGTATCGTTTTTTAGATCTCGTTGATTAGAGTATTGTATTTTTTTAAATATTATAAAAAAAGGAATTTAAAACCATCAAAGACAGCTATTTTTACATTTTTTATTTTTTTCTAACTTCCCATTTACGTATGAACTTGAAAATTTTTGATGATGTTTATTATTACACATGTTTTACTAAGAAATACCAATCTTTTGATAAATCAGATTTTGTCAAGAAATCCCCTCATTTTTTGTATTAAAACCAACTTAATATTGTGGTTTGGTACTAAACACTAAATGTGCAAAATCCGATACGCACTTGGCCTGTTTTTTCCGTTTGAGGAACTAAACGCTAAAAATACAATCCAAACACTAATAATCTTCTAAAGAGTTTCAAGCTAATTTATGACAATAAAAATCAGCCAAATGCGAGTCGGAGTCGTGAAGTGGGGGTTCCATGCAAACCGCTACATTCACCAACATAATTAGGTAAAATTACTGAACTAACATTAACATTAGAAACGGGATATTTACCACGTTTACTGTTTGTTGCGAGTTTCCGATATTTCGGTGCTGTTGCAAGCACCATGATCACGGATAAACTGTAAATATCCCGTTTCTAATGTTAATGTTAGTGTTAGTGACCATGACAGTTAAAAACTTATAAAAAATACTGAAGTTCATTTACATTGAAAGCACCGAACATTACTCTAACGAAAATAATGATTTTACTTTTCCAAATAATTTTTTTATGTTTGTCGACTATTACTCGTAAACTTGTAAAGCCTACTTAGCTTTGAAATTTTTCCTTTTAATTTCGTAATATACTACTGCTGTGAATTTTTCACATATCCAAAAACAACCATTTAGCTGGCTGGAGGAAGGACACTTGACTCTAACAAACTTAGCTGCGATAGTTTTCCTTTTAATTTCGTTATATATACTTACTACTGCCGTGATTTTTTTACATATTCATAAGCAACCATTTAGCTGGTAGAGGGGGCGGGTGGCAGATGACTCTAACAAAAAATTGCTGTTTAAAGCTTAATTTTACGGACCCAACGGATCCCTAAATTGAAAAATGGTTTCACAGTGCCGTAATATTTTTGAATAGCCTATCCAACGATACCACACCATGGGATAGACGAGAAGAAAAAAAAAACACCGTCAATTAACGTGTACATGAGGAACAGTAAAAACATTTCTTTTTCGTTATTCTATTTTACCACTTTGTTGTCGTAATAAATATGTATATCCATGTCAAATTATAGCTTTCTAGTACTTAGAGGCTCTGAGCTCTGACTTGGTGAAACTATAAGGGTAAAAAAAATTGTTAAGAAGCAACCTGTATATTTCACTTACCGCAGGATAGGGGCATAGTTGGCCTCCTGCTGCATTCCGCATTGGTAAACCGAATATGTTGTCAGAATTCATCATGTCGCAAAATTTAAAATGCATCTCAACGAAACTCGGGCGATATCTGTTTGTTAGAAACTGGTAGAAGTAGAAGTCCATCTGTAATTTATTAAATCCTACCATAAGCCGAGTTTTAAAGAAGCAAATCATAGACTTACATTTTTAAAACAAATCTGTCATTTATATTTATTAAGTCTATCATGTTAAAAGAAGCTTTAAAAATTGTTATCATCACCGTTATGGTATCCGAGTAAAATTATTTGCAAAATAACTAGAAAGTATTAACTATCGCATTGTGCTAATGATTTTACCAAAAAAATCCGTATCAGTGAAAATAATCTAAACAAACTCCAAAAATAAAGTGCCAAAAGTGTTCAGAAAGTGCTCATTATCAGTGTTCATATTCAAAATATCCTCTACTGGGCAAAGTTCTGCGAGTAAATTGCGGACGAGGTCACGAGCTTCAGCTATTTGAACAATAAGAACACGTTTTTTGACGACTCTAATACGTGAGCTGTGGCTCGGTGGCTTTTGCCATACACCTCGGCGCATCGCGGCGCGTAACGAGGAACTGCAAAACTTTTAGTAAGTTTTAAAAACATCTTTAGCGAGTATTTGTCTTAAAGATGCCACTCAAAAGAACGACGCAAGTACCGGCCAGTTCTGTACCTATTCTGACGGAATCCGATGACAGTGCGTCGAATAGGATATGTCGCTCCAAAAGAACAACAAGAACAATAAAACCACAACAAGAAGTACTGGATGCTATGGACAAAGTTAAAGAATGCTCTCAAAATCCATAGACGAACACACCCAAAAATTAATATACCTGCAAGAAATAGGTAAAGAAATTATAAATCAAATGAGGAACTAAACAAGAGTGTTCAATTTATATCTCAAAAATACGTCGAAATGAAGGAAAAGTTGCTATCATTGGAAACGGAACGGAAGGAAAACCACATTTATATTAATCAGCTAGAAATCAAGCTAGAAACACTTGAAAAAAAAGGTTCTTTCTGGAAGCTTGGAAATGCGCAATATACCCAAAAAACCAGCTGAAACTAAAAGCGATCTTTTAAAAGTGGTCGAAAGTTTAAGTAACTGCCTGAAATCACCTATTCCTCGGTCAGACATTAGAAACATTTTCCGTATTCATTCTAAAGATCCTTCTAACAATACTATTATTGTTGAGTTATCCTCTGTACTTAAAAAGGAGGATTTTATGGGATCGCAGAAAGCATACAGAAAGGAACACAAGAAATCACCAACGACAACAGATATTAAAGTTGACGGCCACCTCTTAACCAGTCTCGTCGACTCTTACTACCAAAGGAAAGCGCCTGTTTGCACTGGCTCGGAGATTTTAGTAAATCGAACGAGTACAAATACTGCTGGACTTCTCATGAATGTGTCTATAGTCTATTTACGTAAAAAAGATGGTGACACCGCCATTCGAATCACCAATGAGGATAGTTTAGCACTTTTGTTGAAGCAGTCGTGACTGTCGGTCTATGGCCTGACTTCGGTTATGACTAGATTGTGTATGATCTCGATCAATAAGTTCCTGTTAATATCACTTAGTTGTATATTATCTTTTGTTGTTTCTTTCAATGTATGTTACCAGCTCATTCTTTGCATATTTGTCAGCCACTTTGTTAAGATATTTCTCACAACTCACCATTGCAGGCACCCTTACTACAGAATTCTCTTCACAACTCACCTTATATCACAACCCTGCCCCAATTCAATAAAACTTTCTAAAGTTATCGCTTGACTGTTCAATTTATCAGCCATAAGATTTCCTCCTACATACTCACCCAACTGTCCAGACATATTGACATTGACATTGGGTTTGGACTCTCGGTGGTCTATGTGGTGGTTGCAGAGGAGTGGCATGTTGTCTGCTCGGCTACATGTGGGTCGAGCGTCATTCCTCGCGCGCAACAAGTGTCTGAAGTTACCGGCCTAAGGCAAAGGGCCACCTGGTGGTCAGACGCGGGGTTCGTGAGTAACCCTCAAGCAAGTGAGCTCCTGTGAGCGAGCTGCATCTCCGGCACTTTCCTGGATAGAAAGTAGAGGACTACCCGTTGGATTAGTCTTCCGGCAACCCAGCTGTAGGCATTGGGTAGATGCGTTGATTCGTATTCGAGAGGTGAGCGTGTTTGACAGCTCCGGGACCATTCAGGAGAAATGGTAGCCAGCTTCTCTGGCGTCCCTAGCGGGGATTTAATCCTTAGCACCAACAAGGTGCGCTGGTGCCGGTGCTTGCGCTAGTGCTGGCGTGCTGGGGTGCGTGTTGTGAGCGGCTTTACAGCTCCGGTACCATTCTGGATAAATGGTAGTGAGTAATCACGATGCGACTCACATTTTCTCTTGAGTACCAGGGGCGAATACTCTGGAGGCGACCTACCGCAGATGGTCCCAGATGCCTCGTAAGGGATTGCCTGGTATAGTGTGCCGCCTTATATAACGTAAAGTTGGTGAAGGTGGCCACTATAGAAAATCTAAGTAGTTTAAAGGGGTGGTGTCCAGACGTATTCCCGTGGCTAGTTTTGCAAGAGAGTTTGTTCTACGAGTTCCTAATTATAAAATTTAATTTTGGTAGTATCCAAATAGGTAACGAAATTGAGTCTAGTGATATCGAGTGTACTGTTGTAGATGACGCCTCCTTCTTTAAATTGCTTCTTAATTCCACAACACCCACATCTTCATTGACGATCCTTGCGGTGAATATTCGTAATGTCAAGAAAATTTTTGATGCCCTGATGTTATTTCTCTTTAATATTGACATTGATGTTGACTGCATAGTGCTGATTGAATTCTGGGTCGATAGTGACTAGACTATTAATAACAACGATAACTACACTGCGTTTCAAACCACACGCAGTATCAACCAGAACGACTGTGTCATAGTATACGTCAGGGATTGTTTTGTAAACGTACAAGCTCGAGAGCTTGAGAAGTGGCGGACGGTATCTCTCTGGTCATAAGCATAGACAAATTTGCGCTCATTGCCTCTTCTAGACCACCATGTTATTTCAATCCGTCCAACTACATCTTTGCTCTTAACGAACTACTTACTACCATTCACTCTGAAAACATAATTCTTGCTGGTGATAATATCGACATCCTTCCAGAATGGAACACTGGCCACTCTGCACAAAACATCACTATGCTGGCCGCCCATGGCCTAAGACAGGGGGTTGACAAACCTACCAGACTAGGCACCATGAAGTGATCAAGACAGTTGTCTTGATCACTTCATGGTCAAAACACAAAAGCACGTCAAAACCTACATATTCGACCCTCTTACCGATCATAGTCCTATATTGCTGTACTTAAAATACTCTAACTTAGCAAAAAACACGACCGAGCACTATAAAATAACTGTCAACTACGAACAATTAGGGGCTGATTTCGATAAGATCGTTTGGGACAGTTTTTATAGCTCGCATAATGTCGATGGAATCGCTAAGTTCCTTGTTAATAAGCTGCGTCAAATAATCAGAAATAATACATGGTTATCTATATTATCCAAAAAAAGAAACCACCTACCATGGATGATCCATACGGAAAAAGCCTTTGTACATGTACTTTATTATCACATTGTATTAAATATTGTTTTTGGTGTACAATAAAGAATTAAGGAATTAAGGAAAAGGGACAAAATGCATTATAAACTTAAGAAATTCCCTTATGACGATGAACTCCGAATTCAGTTCACTAGATATAGAAATACTTGCAACGACTTGACAAATAATTTGAAGCGCTCTTTCTACGAAACTCAATTAAACAAAAACGAGAACAACCTAAGAGGGACATGGAACGTTATTAAGGAAATGTGCAACATTAAGAAAGGCCCAAACAAACCAACAGAGCTTCTTCAGAATCAATCCAACCCGGCAGACTCTCTCAATGAAGTGAACAGATACTTCACTTCTATTGGGAAGGATCTGGCAAACACAATATTGAGGAAAGTCAGGAAAGAAGAGGGCACTATGGCGACGAAAGCACGGAAATCGAAAGGCTTCCTTCATTCAATTGCTCTATCTCCTACAGACGAGAGCGTAGGAATCTAGGTCATATCTGGCCTTAAGAATGGCAGTGTCCCTGGCTTAGATAATATTCCCGCTAGCATCCTAAAAAAAATCTAATTCAAATTTGCTTCAACAATAAACCATCTCTGTAATGTTAGATTCTTCCACGGTGTTTTCCTGCGACATTTAAAAAAGCTGCCGTTATTCGCATTTTTAAGACTGGGGATAAAACCCTTGTTAGCAACTACCGGCCCATATCTTTACTCAGTACACTGTCCAAAATTCTAGAAAAATTTGCAAACAAGAGACTGGTTAGGTACCTGCAGTTAAATAATATACTATCATCTAACCAGTTCGGCTTTAGAGCCAATCGGTCACCAATGACGCTATCCTGGACCTCACCGAAAACATCACTAATCACATAGATAAAGGAGAAAAATGTGTTGATATTTTCTTTGAACTACAGAAGGCATTCGACATAGTTTCGATCCCTATTTTAATCAGCAGATTGGACAGTATCGGAATTAGAGGAGTGCCTTAGGACTGGTTATTGAGTTACCTTTCGGGAAGAAATCAATGCGATCGGCTCGATGGCATGTTTAGTGAGGACGCTACCTGTACTTACGGAGTTTCCCAGGGAACTACAATTGCCCCCACACTATCCCTGGTGTACATAAATGAGCTTTGTGTGCACGATGTTTGCTGATGATACGGTTCTTTTGTGCCATGAAAGGTCGTGGACTGGCCTGGAGGCCGATTGTGAGGTGGGTCTTTCCCGGGTAACAGCGTGGCTGGAGGACAGTCTGCTATCATTAAACACCTCGGAAACGAAGTATCTGTCCTTCAGCAAAACGAAAGCGGGTAGCCCCGAAAACTTTAAAGTTACTGTTCCCCTGCAATAGGAATGTCTCTAAACGTGCCTTCTGTGCTTGTCCTGAGCTGATAAGATCAAATTGCATTAAATATCTGGGAGTTACCGTTGACGAGAACATCAAATGGACGCAACATATCTCAGGCACAGCCAAAAGAGTTTACAAGCTGATTCATATATTTAAAACCCTGAGACTTGTTGCCAGCTCCAAACTCCTGATGCAAACATATAAAGCCCTCTGTCATTGTACCCTGAGTTACGCTGTCTGCGCCTGGGGAGGCTAGTAGTACCGCTATGACTGAGGAAGAACGGGGGCAGCGTGCTATCTTGAAGGTTATTTTATCTCTAGGATTCCGGACGCCCATCGCTATAGTTTACGAAAACGCCAAAGTACTTAGTGTTCGGAAGATCTTAATATTCGAATGTCTGCGCCATTACCACCGCTACATTGTTCCTGGGTTGCCAATCTCTTCCGGGCGGAGGGACGGGTGCCCAGTTGAAAGGACTGAGAGCTGACAGGCACTACTTCTATCTTGCACCAAAAGTATACAACAAGATCGGTAAAGATATGGGTATGAAACACCTTAAACACCTAACCAACTTCCAATTCAAGAAAAGGGTTACACAGTGGCTGGACGGTTTCAGTTATGGGTAAATAGAAAAGCTAATTGGAAGCTTAACTTGAATTACCAATCACAAACACTATACACAACTCACCCACTCACCCCCACACACCTCACATACACTCGGGGTTAGCGGCACACTCTGCCCTGTTAATTTAAATGCAATCTTATCTAGGCAATGTTAATAATTATAATTTATTAAATGCTAATAATTCTAATTTATGCAATGTAACTTTTTAATCTTTTTTTATTTTATTCTATGTTTTAATTTTAAGGATATCAATTGCCCATTTTAATCTTAGTTTTGTAAACCTAGTAATGTGTGCATGCTATAACTGTCATATTATTATTTTTTATATTTTCCGTCTACAATGCTCCTTTTGTAATAATATTCCCTGTTTTAGAGAGGTCTGGCTCTTGTGATACAGGATTTCCTAGTACAAGAACCAGGGCTGCAATAAATAAATAATAAAAAAACCGACAAAAAACGAGTCTGATTCGCACACAGAGGCACGGTAATGATATCTAACAGTATTTTGACTCGGCCCTGTCCTTGAAATAAGTGCCTACAAGCGCGCGTCAAGTAAACACGAAGAAGACCCAGCCCCCGGCAATCATAATCGGACTCCGCGAAGGCAAACGAGACCAGTGGCTGCTGGCTTCAAAAACAAAACAAAAATCCTGCAAGGACATGGGCGGAGAAGATGACAACAAAATATACTTCCGTGAGTCACTTTCACCACATATCTCTTTTTTGCTATGGAAAGCTAAGTCTGAACTGAAAGACCAGTATAAATTTGTCTGGTATAAAAATGGGCACGTTCTGGCACGGAAAAATGAGAACGATAAGGTCTGTCATATTAATCATGAAAGCGATATCAATAAACTGAAGATCGCATTACACGATGTCAGAAACTGATTTACAAATGATTCTTTCTACAAACCATCGTCAATGTCGTCAATATACCGGCGACCAAATATATACCATTGTTAAAGATGCAATGGCTGAATCAACGATTCAAGAAAATAACCACAATACGTGGTCATCTTTTATGAAGAGTGTTGATACTAAACATGATCGCCTAAATGTCCTCCACGTCAACATTCGCTCAATGCTCAAAAACTATGCCCATCTTGAGTACATAATATCGTCGAGCCCTCACCTCGTACACATTATAATAATAACAGAAGTTAACTTGTCCGATAGTTGCGTAAATCTATTTCAACTCCCAGACTACAACATGTACTCGCAACTTCGTAGTTATCGTAAAGGAGGCGGGATAATTATGTTTGTGCATAACAGTCTTAGTTTTACGCGGATACCTACAACTACATGTTTCTATGAGTGTATAACCGGCGAGATTGAAACGGACTATGGTTTCAAACTATGTGTATGTGCAGTGTATCGGCCGCCCGAGTTGAACAAAACATCTTTTATAAAGGAACTCTCAAGTGTCATTAGTTTATACCCACATACATGTAATTATGTATTATTGGGGGATATGAACATTAATCTTAAGCAAATAACACCTGTACGGACATCGTATTTAAATTGTATGAGCGAAAATGGTCTCGAATGTGGAATAACCCAGCACACGCGCGTAGAAATAAAAGATAATTCACTTACTAAGTCCTGTATTGATCATATATTTGCACGCCTAATGAATTGTAGGGCGGTGTACTCGTCAGTAATTAACTATAAAATAGCTGACCATTATATAACGGGTTTAACACTTGTTCACAATACGCGGTCTACAGGCAATAATTCTAAGATGATAACTAAGCTAGATAATGATAAGTTACGAGATGAATTGTGTAATATAAATTGGAAGACTGCGCTAGATTTAAAAACTCCCACTGAAGTGTTAAGATTTATAACAACAAATTTTTGCGAAATATATGAAAAATGTAAAATACAAACCAAAATTAATTTAGGCAAAAGGCATGTTAGTACTTGGATTAACGATAGAATGCGACATATGTGTAACAAAAAGATCGAGTTATTTGATATATGGAAAAAAGATGAAAATAATGTTAATAATAGATTATTGTATAATATGTATAGAAATAAAACAAATAAATATATATCTAAAATTAAAAATGACTCAATTAGAAAAGAGGTGTCAGAAAATTTTAGAAATAGTAGAAAAATATGGCAGATAATTAACAATATATGTGGGAAGATGTGTAATGCAGTGGATGACGTAATTAAAAAGTATTTTAATGAAGACTTTAGTTCTTTAAGTAACAAATTCGCTCGTGGTTTTGAAGACAACATCAACAAAATTTGTAAAAATTGTGAGGTACCTCTACTGCAAGACACTTCTTCCCAAGAAGTGTCTATTGTATCTATGAGATTTAAAAAAGTCAACGATAAATTAGTTTCTAAAATAATTAGTCATTTGAATAAGAAGAAAAGTCCGGGTATAGATAGTATCCGAGTTAGTGACCTACAGTGTATACATTCTGAAATAACACCTGTCATTACTCATTTAATAAACTTATGTATTTCCACGTCATCCTATCCTGATGAACTAAAGACTGGCATAATTAGACCCATACACAAGAAAGGTCCCTACAATGACATCAATAACTATAGGCCTATTACTATTCTACCCAGCATAGACAAAATAGTGGAAAGGTATTTAGGTAATGAAATTAATGATTTTTTGTCTAGCAATAATATCATAAATAATAAGCAGTTTGGGTTTCAGAAAGGTCGTAACACTACGCAGCTACTTTCGGCTTTTTCTGATGAGGTCAATAAGCATTTGGATGCTCGCGAACAGGTGCTTATTGCCCTCATCGACTTTAGCAAAGCATTTGATACTTTGCGGTATAAAACATTATTCAGTAGACTTGAACAAGGTGGTATACAGGGTCCTCTACTGAAATGGTTTAAAAATTACCATAATAATCGTCATACTGTGGTTCGTTTGGGCAATTGCCATAGTGAAAAAATACCTACTAAAATGGGCACCGCCCAAGGTTCAATAATTGGCCCAACTGAGTACTTATTATACGTTAATAACATGTGTAATATTATTCCGGCAGACTCTGTATACCAGTTTGCCGATGATACATGTTTGGTAACCCATCATAAAAACATAATTGAAGCTCAAACAGTAATGCAACGTTTATTTGATGACCTGTGTAAATGGGCACACGATGCAGGCTTGGTTATCAACGCTAGTAAAACCAAGATTATCCATATACACTCTCCTTATATGAAGATCAGACATGTACCTAAGATAATTGCGCATGATCACCAGTGCCTGCATCGCGGGCCTACTGCACGCATGTGTGCGTGTCCTACGCTAGAGGCTGTCGACCAGCACACCTACCTGGGACTCATTATTGACAAGCATTTCAATTGGGGACCACACATTGAAAGTGTAAGTAACAAACTCAGGTCTATTAACGCCAAGTTAGCTATCCTAAAATATAAACTTCCCTTCCACACGCTACGCATGCTATATCTCGCTCTGGCAGATTCCATCATAAGCTATGGCCTAACTAGTAACGGACGTTCCTATAAAACTTATGTAGATAAAATATATAGACTACAACTAAGTATACTTAAGACTATTGTACCAAAGAATATTAAACTTAAATATAAAGATGATGAGTACGGACTATTTAAATATTGTAAAATTGTGTCAGTCTTTGATAAATTCAGGTCGGCAATTATCTTGGATAAATTCAATAATATTAGCTGCTTAACATTAAACAATAGACCAAAACAGTTACGTGATCTGGATTACCTGCCAACATATAAACTACCTAAAACTGTAAATGTGTATGGCACGAGAACGTGGGAATATATACTACCTAATACTCTGAATAACATTCCTAAAACTATGCAGACAAATATTGTCACTAGCACATATAAAAAATGTAAACTTACCTTAAAAAAATATTATACAACAGGTGACATCGCATCTTAGGTTTTGAGTGGGTATATGTAAATTGTTTACCTATTTTAGTAATATGCGGTGCGAGTTTGCTTCCTCCACTTTGTCACATAAACCTTTTAAGGTTTTAGACAAGTGTTATGCTGTACAATAAGTGTAACTAAATGTATTGAAAAATAAAAGAAAAAAAAAAAAAAAAAAACACGCGTTAGGGCTGCCCGCCTCTACGTACTTGAGTTTCTTTATAGTTTTGAGTCAATATCTCAGAGTCTTTTCTCTAATCTGAGGTAAATATTATATTTTTTATTATACATTTTTTATAATTTCAATCAAATATTCAGAAATCGCACGCTTACTGCTTACACCGTTCGTGACTGTAATGTATCGAGTGTTGGCTGAACTCGACATGCGTAGGTATGACTCGCGTTCCGACCGTTTTTTGAAGATAGAATACTGTTAGATATCATTACCGTGACAGAGGCCTACGTATAAACAGCTATATTCACCAAAATAACTAGATAACGTTACTTATGTTCATAAACAATGAAAGCAGCGAAGATTGCTCTAACGAAGGGACAAAATTAACTTTGCCGTTCGAAAACTGTTGTCCCCATACATAGATATACTAAATTATTACTTTTCCAAATACATTTTATAAGTTAGTTGACTATTACTCGTAAACTTGTAAAGCCTACTTAGCTTTGAATTTTTTTCTTTTAATTTCGTTATATACTACTCCTGTAATTTTTTTCACATATCCAAAAGCAACCATTTAGCTGGCAGGGGGAAGGACACCTGACTCTAACAAAATTAGCAATTTATATTAAAGCTTAATTATACGCAACGGATCCCTAAATCGAATAATAGTTTTACAAACCTTTAACCATTTTTCGATTCAGAGATCCGTTTGCGTAAAATTAAGCTTTAAATTGCACATTTTTGTTAGAGTCAAGTGTCCGCCCCCCTGCCAGCGAAATGGTTGCTCTTGGCTGTATAAAAAAAATCACGGTAGTAGTAAATATAACGAAATTAAAAGAAAACTATCACATATGAGTAGGCTAATACATTTTTGAAATTCCAAAAGAGAAATAAACAAGGAGCGTGCGCGCAAGGACCCAGGAACAAACCATACCATTCCCCGTGGCTCTAACGCGCGCTCGTTTCGGCTTCATTCGCTATTTGCACCTGCGGTGGTACTCAAATAGATAATATTTTTCTAACTTCAGTTGCGAAGTTGGATTTTATAGTCCTTCTTCAGTTACCAGTTAGTCCTTCTTATTTTAAGTCCAGAGTGAATTGGTTACTTCTAGGCAAGCATGCTTCGTTCCGTAGACCACATCATCGCTTACCATCAAGCGAGATAGTGGTCAAACGCGAGCATATAGATAAAAAATTACATCATCCTATGTGGGCCCGTTTTTAGACGTTGTGTGCTTCTGAAACTGTTTTAATGTTCATGTAACAACAACAAAACCCTCTTCTTAGTCCGCATTATTAAGCAACTTCGGAACCCTATTACTCAAATTCTTTATTTTTGTTTTTTCAATACTGTGCGTGGCCCGACACGCACTTGGCCGGTTTTTATTATTATGTCGGTTACAAAACAGGTATGTATTTTGCCTTCATTAGTCCAACTTACCGATAAGCTATTGTTTAATGGGATCAAAGTGTTTGCATAAATCTCCACATAGTGCCTAGGATCACGGCTGCTGATACGTCTGCATAGAAAAGAGTAGTTCTTCAAGTATCTCTTGTCATACCAGAATACCACTGGATGCTCGGTGTTGAAGTAGGTTACCTGGACATATCAATGAATTATCTAATAAAAGTGAGATGGTCCCATTAATGTAAAATGATTATAAGTAGGTACTTACAGTTACCATTTTTGAATAACACTCACTAATTTGGTATTGCAAATAAAAAAGCAAACCACAAAATAAAATAGTAAATTCCATAATTAATTCAGTTATGTTATGTGGCAGATCTATCGGTGTCTACACAGTTTCGGAATATATGAATAACAGCCATTCCGTTTGCAGTCTGTCTGCAACAAATGATCAGCGATTCAAATAGATGATATTTTATTGTAACAGGGTATAATAGAGTTATTATTAGTCATTAGCTTATAATACGTACGGGATGCATAATGGTTAGCAGTTCTGCATTAAAAAAAAAACTAAATATGCATATATTATGTATTTTATAAAATATTTAAAAATGTAATCAATAAGAAAAATAATAAAACAAAGGACGTAACAATAATAATCTGACTGCTGTGATGCTATTTACGAAGGCTATAGCCGGAGGATAAAAAAATGTACAAAATTTATTCAACTTAAATTTAATTAACAAAATTACAATTATATAAATGGCCTAGAATAGACGACAGTTGACCGATGCCGTGCCAAAAGTGACGATCGAGTTGGCAAAACGTGGTGTGGTAGAGAGTAGTATCGGTTATCTCATTAAGTTTCACTGGAGTCTGTAGCATGATTTTCGTGTTTATGGAGTGAAAGTTTTCTAGATCGGCAGAGTTTAGTATGATTGGTGCCTCGCTTGAGGTTTCAAAGCCTTCAATGACTGTAGGCAATTACATAATTTGCAGCGCGAATGCCTTGATATGATTTTTAGAGTTCGCTATTGTGAATTTCGGGCGTTTATATGTGACAATTGTGCGGGATAACAGCCAGATAGCTTCCTTTAAGGATTTTATATGTTTCTTGCCTGCAAGATATCTTCACTTTGGTTGGATGTGGGAAATTGATGGTGTAGTGTTTCTCGTCGACTTGTTCCACAGCTTCTCTCTTCAGTGACTGAGGACAGCTTGCAATATGGGAGAAGTTCTTGCTTGGAGATCAGATGCTGGTTACTATCCGGTACATTTTGGGTCTTGTACTTTGATTTGGCTTCGTAGAGGTACAGAGAATTTACTTTCGGGCATTCAGCCTCCATGTACATAGAGTCTTGTCCGGAAATCGCAATAAAAGATAAGGTAGGTAAAAGGATTTTATTGTTTTTGTTAGGGACAATGGAGAGTTTGTAAAGGCTATATATTGGAGGGAAGGCAATCGGCACCTTAAATACTATAACTATATGATGATCTATATAAAGGTATCCTAGCTTATTTACGTCATAATAGTCCCTTAAGAGGCGAGTCCTTAATAAACACCTAAAAAGGCACAGTTTTCGAAATTTGTAACGATCCACCGCATTGAATTACACAAAAAAAAATGAAGAACCTTAATAAAAAACATCTAAATCGATCTTTTCTATTTGCACTATTTTCATAATTGTAGAACAATATTTATAAATCTCTTTAGATATATCGTGACACGAAAGTATGAATAAGACGTTCACCATTTTACAAATCTAATAAATCAACCCAAATGATAGTAATCTACGTTTCAACATTGTTATTTTTCTACACCAATTGTTTTCTATTCCCCATACATTTTAGTATGAAGCGTTACTCTCCCGTAATTTGTTTTACAAACGAGCACGCGCGCAAAAAATTTTCAGTGCCGTCTTAGACTCCAAGGTGAGACCACGCCGTTTTTTATCCGAGCCGAGTTGGCAAAACGTTTACGCACACATATACAATAGACATAAAGGTGGGTTGCGAGTGTCGTGACATGACTGCAGCACTATTCAAGCAATAAGATAAACTGGCTTTTTAAATGGACCAAATCATGTTTTTGGTAATCATGAGTCTTGTAAGCCATACTATTACAAGCATCTGAATTCAATAATATAGATGATGAGATTGGCACTGATAAAAACTTTTTGTCGGTAATTAAAGCTTACACCTTTTATAATGCCGCAATGAAACTTGTCTCAAGATTAATCAACAAAGCTAAAAGCTTAATTTATAAAGTCAATAGTAATATAGCAGCGGTTTTAACAGTGTTGTTGCAAAGTTCGTGGCAGGAAAACGAATTAATTTCTCAACTAGACAATCTTACGCAGCTCGTTGTGAAACGTCCGTTGTGGCATTTAACATTAAGCAGCCACAAACCTACTTGTACAATAAAATCATACATAAAAAACCTAACATATTTAAAAGCCATCTTGAGTTGAAAAAATAGGAAATACCCTATAAATTGAAATCAGCCGCAGACTATATTCAACTTCTTCTTCAAGTAAAAACAATAATGATATGGATAAAGATTATGGTAATTTTTGTCAAAAACCAGACTTACATGCATTTGATTATGATTTTGCTAAAACGGAACATTCAAAAAATTAATCTCACAGAAGTGGAAAGAAAAGCTCTTGAAACAAGAACTATATTGCAAGCGGATTCCATGGAATGGCTTCAAAAAAGAAGACAGTGCTTGACTGCTTCTGGTTTTGTTAAAATTTATTAAACAGACCTTATTAAATGCGGACCTCTGGTAAAAAGTTTACTTCGTAGAGCAAAATTAGACAACATGAAATCAATTCAGTACGGCAAAGATCACGAACGTGTTGCGCTGGAACAATTAGCAGTACTACGAAGTGTTGAGGGCTCTCGCTGCATCATTGATAAATGCGGCTTATTTGATGATCCAGAGTTAGAATATTTAGGAGCTAGTCCAGACGGATTATTAGAAAACAGTAAAATTGTGGAAATCGAGTGTCCATATTCCTGCGCAAAAATGATAATAGATAATGGCGTTAAAATGAAAAAGATTAACTTCTGAAAATTAAATCAAACAGGAAAGCTGATAATAAATAAAAACCATTACTGGTATTATCATGTCCACGGACAGTTCCACATTACCCAAAAAATTACTACATTTGTATTGTTTGGACCAACGTAGACACGAGGGTTGAAACAATTAAAAAGCATGATGCATTTGAAGAAATAACAAGGCATATAAATTAAAAAGTTTTATCTTGATTTTATGTTTCCAGATATAATAGATTCGCGATTAAACAGGAAAATGGAAATAAAGGAGCCCAATTATTTGATTGAGGGAATTAAAAAACGAGATGCTGAAAAAGAATCGAAGAAACGGAACAGCGAAACTGTTATATCTAATGTCAGAATTACCAAGATCTAAGCAACAAAAAAATTAATTAGAGAATATCATTCAATCAAGCATTAATTTTTGTACTTATTATGATATTAA
Source organism: Orthosia cruda (assembly GCA_964057195.1). Taxonomy (NCBI): domain Eukaryota; kingdom Metazoa; phylum Arthropoda; class Insecta; order Lepidoptera; family Noctuidae; genus Orthosia; species Orthosia cruda. Next base: position 30,837,820 of record OZ059843.1, on the reverse strand, counting down.
TTATATTGTATTACATATAGTAATTATTTTTCTAACATTCAAACTACACAACCGATTACGCTGTGACCCCACCCTTTGTTCACGACTATAATACTATGGGCACGCGTGCCATGCAGAGCGGTGAATCAATAGCTAATACATTGCGCGTTTTTGAGACATGCTTACAAGTCCTTCAGTAGCAAACGCGCATTGAAGCTATATTATGTCCGTCGCGTCACATAATTTTTCATTTGTTCTTGGGTACGTGTACACTACAATGTGTGATTCAACTGTGTTAGTGAAAATGTCGATGTGTGGTTTCTAAAATAAGTTCTCACGCTCGCAAATTCTTCCTCTTAACTCTAATTCGAGGATTTCATCGGACAAATTGTCTATGCTATCGCTTAAAATAATTAAGTGTTAAGCCATATGGGCGTAGTGGGTAAAATCTAGGTCTGCTGTACTATAGATTTAAAACATTACCCATTCTCTCCTGGTTTTTGTATTGTTAGTTAATTATTTGGCATTATATGAAATCTAAGTTTTAGATAGACTAACATGCTGATTTAGTTGAGACTGCATCTTGTACTCATTTTCCTGAAGGACTTTTATAGCATTATTATATTTATTTGCATCAGTTTGGTCAAGATTAACGGATATGCTCTTAATTTTCTTTTATGACGATTATGTTCAAATGACTCTAGCTGTATAGACATTTTAGTTAATTTGAAAAGATCAAGGAGTGTGGGTTTTTAACCTTACTTAAACCTCCCCGTTGATTAACATATGCACTTGGGGGAGGGCCCGTTACATCTTAAAAGACCACCCCCGAACGCCCTCTGTCCAACGCCTGTTAGGGCACATCCCATCGAATTCCTGAGACAAAAAGTATATGCATGGACAAATCGTATTCGTAGATATAGGAGTCGAGTGGAGCGATACATAAAGAATCGCACATTCCAAGGTAATGAAACGTGGGTCTATTATGGGTCTTGGGTGCGACTCGAACCAGGTGTGACTGATACGCGCCTGCCGAATAGTGACGCCGTGTGTTCATTCGAGCGCAGCGTCTGGTTGCGGTGCCTGTCAATCACACCAAAGGTGACTGGACACGTGAAGTCAAAATACAGGATCAGAAATGGTGGTGAAATATTTGTTATGTAATCAAAACATAAAAAAAATATTTTGGCGGAAATTATAGACACAGGACAGTAAAATCACCTGTGGGGTGACCATAAGTTCTTAGAGTAAGGTTATTTTGAGATAAAGTAAGTGACGGATGTATACATGTCATAAACATCTGTTCCTTACACACACTCAAAATAACCTTACTTTAAGAGCTTAAGGTCACCCCCCTGATCATAACTATCCGGTTAATTAAGAAAACAGATTCAACACTGAAAAATAAACATGCAAATGCCACAAACCATAATGTGAGTGCGTGTGGTATGTTTGTGGAAATAATTGTAAGATTATACCTAGTTATCGCACGAGAATGGATACGACTAAGTATAGTAGTTTCTCCAACCATGTAATGCTTATCGCTACTGCTATGCAAAACTAGGAGCTGAAAAATATGATTCTCAAATATCTGTCTTAAGACTGAGCAGACAATCGCGACGCAATAGCGCGCCATCGATTTAGAAATTAAAAAAAACAGAACCCATTGTTAGTGCATTTCCAAAACGTGACGAATATTATACGTACTGCCGTTAAAATAAATGCACTTTGACAAAAAGCGAAGTAGGAAATGAGGCATTAGGAAATGAGGCATTAGGTATTTAGGATAATAATAAAGTTTTCAAACATAATACGGCCCATTGAATGTCATTGAGTCTGCCTCGTTGGTGTGATGATCGTAAGCGCTGCTGCCGGGCATGAGATCCTGAGTTTATTTTTTTTTTTTTATTATATCCAATAGAGTTTGTTTCCCGGTCCGGGTGTTATGTGATTTTTCATCTGTTTTTTTTACTAAAATTATGCTTGCGCTTGATCACTATCTCACCTGATGATAAGCGGTGATGTGGTTGACGGTGAAGCTCGCTTGGCTAGAAGGAACCTATTCACTCTTGACTTAAATACCCCTAGTTTGTAGCGATTGGGAAACATAGTCTCCGGCAAAGAACACCACTCCTTAGCTATACGCATAATAAAAGTATTCCGAAAACATTTAGTGCATATGGGTGGGATGTGCGACGCTTGGGGGATGCCTTTGTCTAGCAGTGGACGTCTATCGACTGATATGATGAAACATTACGAGTTATTCAAGTATGATATTGTGTTTATTAATTAAGCCTTAGTTTTTGTTTGCGCTAAACCTTTTCAAAACATTATCTCAGCTGATGCACTGATCGCACTTTTTAGGTGTAGTACCTAGTGGGCAAGATTTATAATTTAAAATAAGCAGACGTGCAATTGCAGCAATCGCGAGATAATAATAATAATATATTTATTTGGCAAAAGTACCTACATAATTACAGGTGATATTTAACAAAGCTATACCTGGCGAGGTATAGAATACACGAGAAATGACCCCCATGCATAAACCTGTGTTACAAAGGTCATCCATCCGTCCAATGCATCAATGATAAAAAACAAATATAATAGATATGTAATGTGCACTTAAAAAAAACTTTTTTTTTTTTTTTAAAACCTTGCCCCACACTAGGAATTTCTTCCTGTATCGTGGGTGCGTTTACAAACATATAAACTCACTTACACAAACACCCAGAGCCGGAACAACTATCTGTAGGTCATACAAATATTTGTTCCGTGCGGGAATCGAACCCGCGACACGCAGCGCAGCAGTCAATTGCTCAACCACTACGCCAACCGTGCGCCCTGACTGACTGACTGACGAATTAGACTAGTAGTATATGGGGATTAGGGACAGGAGACAATTTCTATCTAGTTAACTATTCCCCCTTGCGTTCTCAAGGGGGAATAGTTACTCGTAACTAGATAGAAATTGTAGCAAAAATAACGTAAAGGGAACAGGGAATATATATGTCGGGTTTAGTCAATAGTACGGACGTCAATACAAATCGCAAGCACACCATCTGGCGGCAAAGCAAGAACAACTACGCATTGGTGCACTTTTTCTAACCACTTGTGTGGTAGGGACAGCAGAATATGGCAGTTGAGTACTGACAGCCTTAGAGCTAAGACGTCGTAGAATCTGTGTCGATCCGTAATATTAGTAATCAAGATTGTAACTGTGACTATTTAAAATAAACCCAGTGTATCGAATAATTTCTGTAATTTCATTTGCACGATTATACCCACCGACTTGCCCACACACGATCTCTTAACCTAAGGGAATACGTCCTGACTTCCTAATGGTTTGCATCTATCGGCCAGCCTTGATGCAACATCAGAATTGGGATTCAGTGGTGCTAATGAGATCATACGTAAAAATAATGCTAGTGAAATTGGCGGTTACATTCTTGCAAAAAAAATCGCGTTGTCAGTTGCGACTACCCTCGGAAACTGGAATAATAAAAAAAAAACAGTCCGGAACGGAGCAGAAAGGAGGCAACCAAGAAGCTGCTCAGCTGGCCACACGTCCACACGCTTGACCTGTCAAAGAGGAGCGTGTGGACGTGTGGACATATCCATACACACGAATCTTTATGCCAATCTGGTGAGTCGTTTTCATTTTGTTATCACTATGGCCAAGAGCGTTCATTGTTCAAAATTCTGGTGATAGTGTACTATTTCGTGTACGGTATGGCATTCAGTGGATCGTCGGGGTGGCCCGCGTCAGGTCATAATTTCATGTTAGTTATCGATTGGTCAAGTTTTGGTGTAGCTGAAGAGTTATTATTCTACTAACACTGGCAATAAACCTTGACTGGTCTTGGCCATCAAGGGCCGACACCTCCACCAATTCTTTCCATCCGTTCGCGTGCGGCTGGTCAGGACGTGGCTGGAGGTGGATCACTGTGTTGCCCAATTTCTCACAGGGCATGGTAACTTTAAAAGTAAATTAAATCGGACGGAGGTCGAATAATGAATTGTTGTCCTCAGTTTTGTGACCTCATGCACGACAAGAGTTACTGATGTTGTTGATTTGTGCTGTACAAGCCGAGCACTTAGACCAGACTATTGAGGCCCTGAAGAGATGCTCAGCATTGAGAGGCTCAATTGCTCGTCTTAATTTATTCTTAAACCAATCTGGTTTGCTCCGAGGTGGAGGACGACTTCAGAATTCGAATTTGCTTTATGGTGCTCGCTATCCTTTGTCGCTCCTTATGGGAGGAGCGTTGGTGAAGTTGTTGGTGTCCAATCGACACATTAATAATGCACACGCCGAATGCAATGCCCTCGTAGCCATATTGCAGTATGAGTTTTAAATTTTGACTGTCAGGCGCACTATAAGGGGCATAAGCATTAAATATATGCAGTGCTAGGTAGATTTGTTTCCCCCCGAGGACTACCATATTTGATCTGTTCTGATAACGCTACTAATTATAAGGGCGCTGATAGATATTTAAGTGAATTAGTAATTATTGTAATTGGCAAATTTGTAATTGCCAATTTGACCCCCCAGTCTGCCCACATTGGGGTGACATTTTTGAAAATATTTTGAAAGTAGCAAAACCGCTTCTCCGCCGTGTTGTTTGTGAAACTATTTTCACATTTGAGAAACTTGTTACAGTATTTTGTAAATTTGAGGCCGTCCTCAATTCGGTCATTTGGATCTGAGGAGGTCGGACAGAGAGTGTCCGACCTCCTCAGATCCAAATGACCTGGAAGTCATGACCCCTGGTCATTTTTTGATTGGTCAACCCCTCAACGCCCTGCCGGAATACCCCTTCAGGGAAATTAAATCTTCGCAATTGACTCGTTTTGAATTGCTCTAACAGATGTCCGAACGTTTCTGGCATCGTTGGTCTTTCGAATATTCGCATATTTTGCAGCAGCGCGTTGAGTGGACTGACAAAACTGACCCTCCCAAAGTCAGAGATCTTGTATTTGTTAAAGAATCTAATTTGTTGCCTTTGTATTGGCGTCGTGGACGCATTGTAGATTTATTCTATGGGTCTGACGGAGATCCCAGAGTTGCAAAGGTCATGGTCGGAGATTCGGTTTTGAAGCGAGTAGTGGCAATTTAGCACGCTTGCCCATTTATAACTCCCTATGTCCGAGACGGGGGGATGTTCTGAACCAAACGTTTCGTTCACTATTTGACATTTGATTGCAACACCATGTCAGTGGGCTGTCAACGATTTGACAGCTATTGATTGACAGCTGACACTTGAGAAGAGTCGAAAACGAAAATTTGTAGTGAGCACTCGGTGAATTGTGTTTTATTTTTCTATTTTATCTATTTTTTTGTCTCGTCATATTGGTTAGTGACAAACTGTATAGAATTTTTAATTTTCTCATTAGTCTTCTGGATATTGCTGAAGGTATCTTGAATCGATATATTTTGCGCCTTAGCTGCCGCTACATCAGTAGAGATCGTAGCCAATAAACCTCTTATTTCGGCTTTAAACAGTTGCATATCCTCTCTTAGTCTTAGTCTGTGCTAAATAAATGTTTTTCTTTCTTTCTTTCTTTCTTAAATCGTCATAAGATAGACGGCGACGTTTTGTTCTGATGGTAAATCTTTGATCAGTCGTATTTGTTACGTCTGATTCCGACTCAGGAATCGTCATATTACGAGAGGTTGGTGGGGGGCTCTGCATGCTTATGACCTTGTGGAAGTGAATAGCAAATGTGGAACACATTTGCTACTAACTGCTACTACTACAATATAATCAGCGGATGGATTTCACAAGCAGCGAAATAGGTACTTTGTAGTCGTGCAAAAACAGTGTAATTACACCGCAAGCATTGATTAGACAGTAGACATAGAGCGAAGCTTAGGACTTAGTTCGTAACGCATAAATACCTCCGCAGCAGACACGCAGCAGGTTCGAAACGCGTAGCTGTGATTCATCCGAAGAGCGCGCGCGTGCCGTAGTTGTCGCTGGTTTCGATAACAGTGCTATGACTCGCTTGGCGCAATAGCTGGCACAGTGCATTGCAGCGCTTGTGTGTGCACGTTACATTCGCAGAGATAATTTAGGCGAAACTTGAACTTGCAATTTGTCTCTTTTCTTAACACGCCCAGTAGGGGGAGTAACGCCGGGCAGGGCTCTGTGTGTACGCTTTTGCTGTTGCACAACGACAAGTACACACATATATAAATACGTCCACCAATACTGCTGAGTAAGCCCGCCTGCTGGCTGTGGGAGAGTCGTAGTCGAGCCTCTGGCTACAGACACTACCGATACCCAACATAGGTACAACACCTTCCAGATCGCAACATCTCTGCGTTTGGGAGCTCCTAGCGGAGCTCTAGAATAATCAATTGTATATAACATATATATTTGTTAAATTAAATTTAACAAATTATTGTTGAGCTCGAGCTGAAGCTCTTGGGGTTTTGGATATGGATCTGTGCTGGATGGAGCGTAGACTTCATCAGTCGATCCTTTCAAGGTTAATATAAATGTTCAATGGGCTTTTTACATTTTATCGCTCCCAGTTTCTAACGAATTGACCACAGAGACATCATTGAACATTTGCTTCTTGTTGACATGATGAAGTTTATATCATTTTTAGTTGCACCATCGGGGCTATGGTAGGTCCACTTCCTTTGCTCACACTTTCTGAAGGAGGAGTTCATCATGTAGAGGCCCTTTTTTCCATACAACTGGCCAGTGGGTGACCCCGGTGATGCTGAGGTCCAAACCCAAATTGCACCACATGCAGCTCATCATCGTCTCGTTGATTTTATAACTAATGCCAAGTTTATATCTCTTCATGCGCGTTTCTTGCATTATTCTTATAGGCACATAGATCTGTAAGTTTTAGACTATACTAATTTTAAGTACCTAACTGTGATGTGATTGCTGTTCAAAGTGATGCCATTTAACAAACACTTACTTACATACTTAATTACATATACACAACACACCCGACAAAAAAAAAAAAATGTCGCATCAAGGCTGGCCGATAGATGCAAACCATCGGGAAGCCAGGATGTATTCCCTTAGATTAAGAAGACACCGTGTGTGGGCAGGTCGGTGGGTACAATCGTGCAAATGAAATCACAAAAATTATTCGATACACTGGGTTTATTTTAAACAGTCACAGTTACAATCTTGCTTACTAATATTATGGATCGACCTTGATTCTACGACGTCTTAGTTCTAAGGCTGTCAGTACTCAACTGCCATATTCTGATGTCCCTAACGCACAAGTGGTTAAAAAAAGCGCGCAAATGCGTAGTTGTTCTTGCTTTGCCGCCAGATGGCGTGCTTGCGATTTTTTTTGACGTCCGTACTATTAACTAAACCTGACACGGCCATCCTGCGAGACAGGTGTCCTCGTCTGTTCCTCATTGTCAGGTTTTAACAGTGTATCGAATCATGTGGAAATCCTCATGGATGTTCTCAGCCTTTGGGGAAAGCTGAGGGTTATGTCAGACTCCTACTGACTAAAACCTCATGGTGTTCTGTAGACCTTAGTTCCTCTTGAAAGGCAAGCGTGAAACACAGCATTTCGATCGAAATGATCATGATTATTAGTTTCATAAACTTTTCTCACTGGTTGACTCAGTCTGAGTCAATGTTGTTTGGAAGTTTTGTATGTTTCAGAAAAACATCCCTTGTATGATGGTAGACTGGCGGGTCAGAGTGGCTGGAGTGTGCACGTCATGAGGTGGCATGGAGCAAGGACAAGAAGATTATGCCTGCGGGTGATAGATTTCGGGAGTCTGTCATCTGATAGAGGCCTGAGGAGGCGACGTGCTGTGTTTCACGCTTGCCTTTCAAGAGGAACTAAGGTCTACAGAACACCATGAGGTTTTAGTCAGTAGGAGTCTGACATAACCCTCAGCTTTCCCCAAAGGCTGAGAACATCCATGAGGATTTCCACATGATTCGATACACTGTTAAAACCTGACAATGAGGAACAGACGAGGACACCTGTCTCGCAGGATGGCCGTGTCAGGTTTAGTTAATAGTACGGACGTCAAAAAAAATCGCAAGCACGCCATCTGGCGGCAAAGCAAGAACAACTACGCATTTGCGCGGTTTTTTTAACCACTTGTGCGTTAGGGACATCAGAATATGGCAGTTGAGTACTGACAGCCTTAGAACTAAGACGTCGTAGAATCAAGGTCGATCCATAATATTAGTAAGCAAGATTGTAACTGTGACTGTTTAAAATAAACCCAGTGTATCGAATAATTTTTGTGATTTCATTTGCACGATTGTACCCACCGACCTGCCCACACACGGTGTCTTCTTAATCTAAGGGAATACATCCTGGCTTCCCGATGGTTTGCATCTATCGGCCAGCCTTGATGCGACATTTTTTTTTTTTTGTCGGGTGTGTTGTGTATATGTAATTAAGTATGTAAGTAAGTGTTTGTTAAATGGCATCACTTTGAACAGCAATCACATCACAGTTAGGTACTTAAAATTAGTATAGTCTAAAACTTACAGATCTATGTGCCTATAAGAATAATGCAAGAAACGCGCATGAAGAGATATAAACTTGGCATTAGTTATAAAATCAACGAGACGATGATGAGCTGCATGTGGTGCAATTTGGGTTTGGACCTCAGCATCACCGGGGTCACCCACTGGCCAGTTGTATGGAAAAAAGGGCCTCTACATGATGAACTCCTCCTTCAGAAAGTGTGAGCAAAGGAAGTGGACCTACCATAGCCCCGATGGTGCAACTAAAAATGATATAAACTTCATCATGTCAACAAGAAGCAAATGTTCAATGATGTCTCTGTGGTCAATTCGTTAGAAACTGGGAGCGATAAAATGTAAAAAGCCCATTGAACATTTATATTAACCTTGAAAGGATCGACTGATGAAGTCTACGCTCCATCCAGCACAGATCCATATCCAAAACCCCAAGAGCTTCAGCTCGAGCTCAACAATAATTTGTTAAATTTAATTTAACAAATATGTATGTTATATACAATTGATTATTCTAGAGCTCCGCTAGGAGCTCCCAAACGCAGAGATGTTGCGATCTGGAAGGTGTTGTACCTATGTTGGGTATCGGTAGTGTCTGTAGCCAGAGGCTCGACTACGACTCTCCCACAGCCAGCAGGCGGGCTTACTCAGCAGTATTGGTGGACGTATTTATATATGTGTGTACTTGTCGTTGTGCAACAGCAAAAGCGTACACACAGAGCCCTGCCCGGCGTTACTCCCCCTACTGGGCGTGTTAAGAAAAGAGACAAATTGCAAGTTCAAGTTTCGCCTAAATTATCTCTGCGAATGTAACGTGCACACACAAGCGCTGCAATGCACTGTGCCAGCTATTGCGCCAAGCGAGTCATAGCACTGTTATCGAAACCAGCGACAACTACGGCACGCGCGCGCTCTTCGGATGAATCACAGCTACGCGTTTCGAACCTGCTGCGTGTCTGCTGCGGAGGTATTTATGCGTTACGAACTAAGTCCTAAGCTTCGCTCTATGTCTACTGTCTAATCAATGCTTGCGGTGTAATTACACTGTTTTTGCACGACTACAAAGTACCTATTTCGCTGCTTGTGAAATCCATCCGCTGATTATATTGTAGTAGTAGCAGTTAGTAGCAAATGTGTTCCACATTTGCTATTCACTTCCACAAGGTCATAAGCATGCAGAGCCCCCCACCAACCTCTCGTAATATGACGATTCCTGAGTCGGAATCAGACGTAACAAATACGACTGATCAAAGATTTACCATCAGAACAAAACGTCGCCGTCTATCTTATGACGATTTAAGAAAGAAAGAAAGAAAGAAAAACATTTATTTAGCACAGACTAAGACTAAGAGAGGATATGCAACTGTTTAAAGCCGAAATAAGAGGTTTATTGGCTACGATCTCTACTGATGTAGCGGCAGCTAAGGCGCAAAATATATCGATTCAAGATACCTTCAGCAATATCCAGAAGACTAATGAGAAAATTAAAAATTCTATACAGTTTGTCACTAACCAATATGACGAGACAAAAAAATAGATAAAATAGAAAAATAAAACACAATTCACCGAGTGCTCACTACAAATTTTCGTTTTCGACTCTTCTCAAGTGTCAGCTGTCAATCAATAGCTGTCAAATCGTTGACAGCCCACTGACATGGTGTTGCAATCAAATGTCAAATAGTGAACGAAACGTTTGGTTCAGAACATCCCCCCGTCTCGGACATAGGGAGTTATAAATGGGCAAGCGTGCTAAATTGCCACTACTCGCTTCAAAACCGAATCTCCGACCATGACCTTTGCAACTCTGGGATCTCCGTCAGACCCATAGAATAAATCTACAATGCGTCCACGACGCCAATACAAAGGCAACAAATTAGATTCTTTAACAAATACAAGATCTCTGACTTTGGGAGGGTCAGTTTTGTCAGTCCACTCAACGCGCTGCTGCAAAATATGCGAATATTCGAAAGACCAACGATGCCAGAAACGTTCGGACATCTGTTAGAGCAATTCAAAACGAGTCAATTGCGAAGATTTAATTTCCCTGAAGGGGTATTCCGGCAGGGCGTTGAGGGGTTGACCAATCAAAAAATGACCAGGGGTCATGACTTCCAGGTCATTTGGATCTGAGGAGGTCGGACACTCTCTGTCCGACCTCCTCAGATCCAAATGACCGAATTGAGGACGGCCTCAAATTTACAAAATACTGTAACAAGTTTCTCAAATGTGAAAATAGTTTCACAAACAACACGGCGGAGAAGCGGTTTTGCTACTTTCAAAATATTTTCAAAAATGTCACCCCAATGTGGGCAGACTGGGGGGTCAAATTGGCAATTACAAATTTGCCAATTACAATAATTACTAATTCACTTAAATATCTATCAGCGCCCTTATAATTAGTAGCGTTATCAGAACAGATCAAATATGGTAGTCCTCGGGGGGAAACAAATCTACCTAGCACTGCATATATTTAATGCTTATGCCCCTTATAGTGCGCCTGACAGTCAAAATTTAAAACTCATACTGCAATATGGCTACGAGGGCATTGCATTCGGCGTGTGCATTATTAATGTGTCGATTGGACACCAACAACTTCACCAACGCTCCTCCCATAAGGAGCGACAAAGGATAGCGAGCACCATAAAGCAAATTCGAATTCTGAAGTCGTCCTCCACCTCGGAGCAAACCAGATTGGTTTAAGAATAAATTAAGACGAGCAATTGAGCCTCTCAATGCTGAGCATCTCTTCAGGGCCTCAATAGTCTGGTCTAAGTGCTCGGCTTGTACAGCACAAATCAACAACATCAGTAACTCTTGTCGTGCATGAGGTCACAAAACTGAGGACAACAATTCATTATTCGACCTCCGTCCGATTTAATTTACTTTTAAAGTTACCATGCCCTGTGAGAAATTGGGCAACACAGTGATCCACCTCCAGCCACGTCCTGACCAGCCGCACGCGAACGGATGGAAAGAATTGGTGGAGGTGTCGGCCCTTGATGGAATTATCCCACCTACATTGCCATTCGGATAAAAGTTCCTCCCAGACCTCAATATGTGGTTTAAATAATCTAGAGATTTTGGCACGGTCACTCCGCGTTAAAAAGTTCGCGTCCATAGTCTATTTTGCGGAATAGTACATTGCAGCACGTCCCTGCACTTCAAGGTCGACCGGAAGTACGCCAGCAAGTACCGGTAAGGCCTCAGTACTAAACGTCCTATATGCTTTGCATAAGAATATCAAAGCCAAACGCTGACTCTGAAGTAATATACGTCGTATCGCCCCTATTGTGGCCCTTTCAGCCCAAACAGACGCCCCATAGCAGATACAACCCAAGTAAGTAGCCCCATAAATAGTCTTTAAAGTCAAAAAAGACAGACCCCACGTAGATTTAGATATTCTCGTTAAGGCATAGAAATTCTTTTTTGCTTTTTCACCGACGATTTTAATATGATCTATAAATGCAAAATTCCTTTCTAACACTAGACCAAGATAGCACACGGATTGCTTCCTTTTTACCGGAACGTTATTAAATTTAATAGTAGGACACGATTTAAGATTACCTTTCAAAATGAGCTGATAAGTTTTATGCGGAGCAAAGGTCAGGCGGTTACGACCGCCCCACTGAGATATAAATCGTAGGCAAGTGTCAGCCAAGTTCTCGATTCCAGCTCGAGTTCTTGATTGAATGAGCAGAAGACCGTCGTCCGCGTAACCAGTTAATGAACAGCCGCTTGGAAGCGGAATCGCGAGGATATCATCAAAGCCTTAATTCCATAAAGGTGGACCAATAACTGAACCCTGTGGACATCCCATGGTGAGAGACTTCGACATGGAATGATGGCCGAGTTTGAGTTTCGCGGAACCATTTAAAAAGTAAGAGTAAACTAAATTGTATATATTTCTATAGCAGCCTCGAGTTTCAAAAGCCCCAGAAATATCTAGAAAAATCCCAATTACATACTTATGTTCAGATGTATTAACTATTTTCCGAACAGTAAGGGCTGCGTCTACGGTAGATTTTCCAATAGTGAAACCGAATTGTTTATTATGACATTTTGGTCCGTCCGGTAGCAACCGTGGAACGATAAGGCGCTCCAGGAGTTTTCCCAAAGATGGAAGTAATGTTATGGGCCGGTACGACTTCGGGTCGTCCGGTGGTTTGTCGCCACTTTTCGGGATTATTCGTATAAATCCGCGTCGCCAAATACGAGGAAATACGCCCTCCGCAATACAACGGTTGTAAACGGTTAAAATCGCATCACCGGCTGTTTTACACGCTTCTATAATCATCCGATTAGATATTTTATCTTCACCTGATGAATTGTTGAGTGGCAACCTCTTGACAACGTTAATAAATTCGTCAGTGGATGGAAGGTCTGACGCTGGTGATTCAGGTGGTACAGTTGCCCACGCTCTGATCTGTTGATGGTATTCGTTGTCATTAGCTAGTAAGTCATCAGGTATAAGAGTATTCAGCATAACTTCAGTTGTTTCCTCAATACCGGTAGTGTGTTTATTATTTACTTTAATATTCTGAACAAACGCGAGGTCGACTGATCGATTGGCTTTAAACTCATGATATAAAGGAGACCACGGACCTTCTATATCTAATTTTTCTACTACTTTACGCAATAAATTACCCTTTGATTTTTCCACCGATGCTCTGTAGCGGGAACTGGCAACTCTAAACGTATTTAACGCAATGGAAAGAGGGTCACCGGCAACCTTACTTTTTTTAAGCTTATTAAGATGTTTACGCGCTCGGCGATAATTTTTACACTGTTCAGTTAGTTAGTCACACCACCAATAACATTTACGTATATTGGTCAAAGATCCACGACCAACGGCAATGTCAGCACAGTAAGTGAAGGTGTCTGACATAATTTCAGCACTTTCTTCAGCTGAAAGCCCATCACGAGTGAAGTTCTTGGCGTGAGACGCAATAAGCGAAATAAAGAATTCCCAATTCGCACCCTTACATTTATACCTAAAGTTACCAATGACATGTGACGTACCCTGAGTAAAAACTGGAACAAATTCGTACACGATCAAGCGATGATCACTACAAGACGCATCCGGTAGGACACGCCACCTATCCAAGCGTACGTCTGCACTAGAAAGTGTGACGTCAATACAAGAATCGCCCATTTGGCTGCAAAAAGTTGAAATGAAAACGATGAAATCTTCAACAGCGCAGCGTCTTTCATAATCCGTAGACCGAACTTTGCCATACCAGAGTGATGATGACGCATTAACATCAGCGCCAACGATAACTTTGCAGCCCGCGAGCGACTGCAAGACGTGACGGAGGTTATGTATATGAGGAGCAACAGGGTCAGAATATTGAAAGTAGCAGCTCACAACGTAAACTTCAAAAGAAGACGATGATACCTCCGCAACGGCACAATGGGGTGTCATAAGATTACGCAAAGACGTTACTGTGAAGTTAGAAGAATGCGCCACGTAAATTCCAGCTCGTGCTTTGCCATCCAACTGTACTACTTTGTGACGTAAACGCGCGTTTTGATATTGTTCTTGAACAAGCACGATATCTAAGTTATAATCGATAATTAGTTTGTCCAGTTCAGAAGTCGCTACCCTATCGTTGTGGAGATTTAATTGTCCTATGGTTAATCTATCCATTATTTTAGTAGTTGGTGTTGAGGATAAGTTGTTCGAGTTTAAGTTTATAAGTGGCACACCCATCTGATCCACATCGATGGTCAGACGGTTTCTTAGAGCGTTTACACGCCACGCAAGACGGTATATAATTTAAATTGTCTTTATGTGGACAGTCTTTGGTTTCATGTGTCTCAGAGCAATTAGCGCAGGTAGGTGATTTAATAGTGCAGTGTTTCTTAACATGACCGAACTGTTGACAATGTGCACAACGTAGTACATCGACATCATCAATGAAACGGCAACTCGCCCAATCAATAAACAATTTATCCTTGGTCGAGACTAAATGTTTCCGGACCGCGGACTCGAGTTCAATGCCTATCCTTTTCCGACCGTTGTCTAACGAACGCCTACGTATGATTTTTGTTGATTTAATAAATTCGTCTTCTTTTAATGACAACTCGTCTTTAATGTTTTGAAAGTACAACGCATGCAAAAAGGCACTGTCCTCCATTGAGGATGGGACGTCTTTAAATAAAATACAAGGCTTACGGCCTTTTGGTTTTTCAAGTCGCAAGCCAGCGGACCTAATGGCATCGACCGATTGCAACTTTTTGATTTGTAAATCGTTAGCGACACGTAACACCACGCCAGACTTCGCAGCCTTTTTGACACCTACAATTTGAAAGCCGTCACTAGGATCTATTGCTTTCATGAGTGCTTGTTTAGTAGCGGAAGAAGTTGCGAAATCAGTTCAGCTCATCAGTGGGTTAGGCCACAAGACACGGAAGTTTGGCACGGGCATTCACTTGTGGAACTACTTTAGGTAAACAAAGTTTTAATTTGTCAGCATATGAGGCATTATTGACATCAGACTTGGCAATATCGACACCGGTATTATGTTTTATTTTATCTAATTCGCGTTCCGTATTGGCCAACTTAGTCTCGTTGGCGGATGATTTTATGGCTAGCAATGAGACAATAGCCGTTATGCGCTGAGTCATGTCCATAATTGCGGATTTATTTGCAACATTAATGCGGGACCCTTGGTCATTGACAAGATCGTTAATTTTAGACAGGTACGCAGACGCCAGAGTAACCAAATCACAATAGTCGTCATTGCTTACATTAGTGACATTTAATATCGGCGAAGAACTTACAATTGACTCTGATGTTTGCATTCGCTTAGATATATCTTCGGGTGAAATGTAAGAAGGAGACATTTCACTAAATAAACGCTTAGCATTAGCGGAGGTCGTCGGCGACCTTGGTTTATTTATTCGGCGGATTAATATTTCTCCACCACGATCAGGTGGGTCATCATTGTTAGATAACATAATTACTTATGGAAATTAAACTAATAAGCGTATTAGAACGTAAAAAGTGAAAGATTAACGGACGATACAATTATTTCGATATACCCACACGTCAAGAAAAGTAAATGTACTCACCGATAGCTGACGAAATTAACTAATTACAACTAAATAACGGACGTAAACACGTTTAAAAACTTACCATACCAGCACTTATCACAATGATACACAATTGACAGCAAATCACAAGCCGGAAATAAATTTCGGAACACGACATTTGCAATTAAAAACAGGGAGCGAACAGATCACCGCTAACCAATGCGAGCACGCGGAGGTAAGTGTGATAGTGAAGTGTATATACGGGTCCGGGTACCAACCACTTCGGGTCGGCAGGAGTTAGGTCCGACGTCAATTTCCCCACTGCAGGGCTAATGGTTACCTGCGGGTGTCTGCCCAAAACATCATTCAAAACAACGGCCTTGGCCAAGATTCTTGGCCCACAATGAACAGCCGAAACACAAATTTCAATTTCTCCCCGTTGACCAACCGCTTCAATACCACCCATATGGTAGAAGGGTGGGATCTACGTGGGAGTCCCAATCTTTCCACTAAAGAAAAGGATACAAGACAGCCTTAAGCACCCGAATCCAAAAGAGCATGAACTAACAAAAAGTTACGCGGCTGTTGGCGATTCCACGTCGGCCCTTTGTGTTCCGTTCTAGGAACTTCGGACAGGACGTGACTTCGAAATAGCAGTGTCCACATCTTTGCCTTCGTGTATTGCCTTTTTCATTGCCCGTTTAACTAATTTGACTGCATTTTCGGCCGCCCCATTACCGGCTGGTCGATATGGACTTGTAATTGTATGCTTTATAATGTTGTTATTTAAAAAGTTAGAAAATTCTGCCGAACCAAATGGAGGCCCACCATCGCTAATGATGTGTGATGGTATGCCGAATCGTGCGAAAAGTTCTCTTAACTTAGCTATAGTGCAGTTCGCATTAGTTCCTATCATTTTTGTACTTCTATCCATTTACTGTATGCATCCACCGTAACTAAATAATATTTACCTTGGAACATAGCAAAATCAATATTTAATCTTTGCCACGGACGCGTAGGAAAAGCCCACGGGTGCAACTGTGCACGTGGCGGCGCATCGCGCTGTTGTAGGCAGGCACTGCATTCGCGACACAATGTTTCTATTTCATTGTCCAATTGCGGCCAATAAACGTAGCTTCGAGATATATTTTTCATTTTGACAACCCCCAGATGTCCCTCGTGTAATTCATTTAGAACTTGCTTTCTAAGTGTCTTAGGAATGACCACCCTATGATTATATAATATACACCCTCTGTCGATAGTAAGGCTGTCCTTTCGATTAAAATAAGGCTTTTCTTCACTTCGTGTAACTACTGATGGCCAACCATGAATTAGATAATTGTAAAAAAAAATTAGAACTTCATCGTCCTGTGTTTTGTTTGAAACGTCTCTCGCGCTAATAGGAATAGATTCTTCAACGTAATTAACATATGACACCGTAACCAGCCCCGTTTCTGTTTTTCGTTGATACGGCAGTGGTAAGCGTGATAATGCGTTCACGTTATAATTATCTTTAGATTTTACGAATTCTATAGTGAAGTCATAGGCTGCTAACTTTGTAGCATATCTTTGCAATCTGCTTGCCGCTGTTTGTGGCAAACCATGCTTTGGACCAAAAATAAACGTCAACGGTTTATGGTCTGTTTTTATGATAAAAACGCGACCATACAGATATTGATGGTGTTTCATGACTCCACTTACGATTGCTTCTTTATCTAATTGACTATACCCGCGCTCCGCCGAATTCAACGTTCGCGATGCAAAACATATGGGACGTTCGTCGCCATTGGGATATCTATGCGATAACATACTACCAATGCCGTAAGAACTACTATCCACTGCTAAAACTAATGGAAGTTCCGGGTTGTAATGTACTAATACTTTACTACCTAAAATAGCCTTTTTAATTTTGTTAAAGCTGTCGTCACAATCAGACGACCAAACCCACTCAACCATTTTTCGCAACAATTTATGTAAGAGATATAATATTGAACTTAGGTTAGATATAAACTTAGCGTAATAGTTCAGCATGCCTAGGAAAGACCATCATTTGGCCTTGGCGCATCAACGATTGCTTTAATTTTGTTCTCATCCGGATGCAAGCCATGTTTATCTATCACAAACCCAACATAAATGATACTATCCTGCATAAATGTGCACTTATTTATATTAATTCTCAAACCGGCTTCACGCAAGCGACTCAACAATGCTTTTAAATTATTAATATGCTCACCACGGGACGCCCCAGTACATGCTATGTCGTCGATGAAAACTGCGACTCCTTTTAGTCCTTTAACCGTTTCCTCCATAAACTTCTGAAACTTTTCCGGAATACACGTTAAACCAAATGGTGTACGATTGTAAACAAAAGTTTCTATATATGTCGATATAGCGGTACAGGCCTGAGATTCCTCATCTAGCAATAACTGTTGATAGGCATGCGTGAGGTCAATTTTCGAAAACTGTTCACCTCCACTCAGTGCCGCAAACAGCTCCTCAATTCGCGGCAAAGGGTAAGGTTCGCGCATACGTTTCGGGTTAACCGTGACCTTTTAATCACCACAAATTCGAATTTCCCCGTTCTTTTTAATGACTGGCACGATCGGTGTGCCATAATCAGAATAATCAACTTTCCGAATTATACCCTCAGCCTCGAGTCGTTCTAACTCCCGCTCGACAGGTATACGTAACGTCAACGGTCTTTACCGTCCTTTTTATTTATCAAAGCTAGGTCTTTACCTAGCTTTGATAAATACTGGATTTTTATCCACCAATTTTAAAGACATTTTTCTCGTACAGGTTCCTAGTCCAGAAGCAAATACAGTCGGAAATTCTCGTTGTAACTGTTCCAATAATTGTTTTCATTTAATTTAAATAAGAATTCATCAATACTAATTTTATGTATATTTAGTTTAGTAAGCCACGACCTACCTAAAAGCGGTGGTCCACCATTTTTAACGATGTATAACTTGAGATTTCCGGCTGTATATTCTCCAATAACAACATGAACTGACACAAATCCTACCGGATTAATGATTGAACCGTCATAAGAGTACAAAGAAATATCATTACTAATTATTTGTAAGTCACTAAACTTGTTATTATAACAGTCTAAACTTATAACTGATAACTTACTTCCAGTGTCCAGTTCAAAACTTATCTTTCTGCCATTCACCTGCGCCATCACTATGTACGGTTTGTCATTAACGCCGCGCACACTAAGATTTTTTAAATCACAGGCCGATTCGTCATCACTATTTTCGAGATAGTTATTATGACCACGCCGCGCCTGAGTTGAAATGTCCTGGCTTGACTCCACACCTCGCCCTTTGTTCGATTTACACATTATTTTAATGTGACCCTTTTGCCCACATAAATCGCACGAATAATTTTTAAACCGACACACATCCGGAAGATGGTTTCTGCCACATCTCCAACAAGCATGCGTTGAGCGCGATGCGCTGCCCTCGGTAGACGAGCTGCCGCTGCTCGCAGTTCCACGCTCGGGCGGTCGGCCCGTCCGCCTTGCCGACGCCACCCGATGCACCGCCTCACACGAAACGCTCGCTGCGGCCGCCATATTCGCACCGCTCGTCTGTGAGTGCCGTTCGGCCGCTTCCAACGCCAACGCCAATTCTACGGCTTTCTTGTATGTTATAGACGGTTCCGAAAAAATACGCGATCTCATTTCATCACTAGCCAAACCCGACACAAACTGGTCTCGTAGATTTTCCTCCAGTGTAGTGTTGAAATTACAGATACTGGCCAGATGTTTGAGTGCTTGCAGATATTCGCTGAGAGATTCACCCATATTCTGACGTCTTTGTCTAAAAACATGGCGTTCAGCAATTTCGGAACGTTTTGGTTCAAGATGGTCGCTCACAATGTTAACTAATTCTCGAAAAGTTTTACTTTCTGGATGATTCGGTGCACATAAATCACACATTAAGTCATAGGTTGCTGCTCCCAACAACGTCACCAACGTTGCAACTTGTAAATCTGTTTTTATATCGTTCAAGGTTATAAATTGTTCCACGCGTCTATAATATGTCGTGGTTTCATTTTCGATATAAATAAACAGGTAGTCCTTTCACCTACAAGGCAACACTCGCACGCTATTAAAAGTTATTTATAATCAGATTTAGGAATTGATTTCTTTAAATAATAATCGATTCGGTAATCGACTCGTCTGCTACAATATACTTGACAGTTGACAGTGACCTCATTCTTTTTCCGTGCGAGCACAAAGTACGTAAGCGGCGGCGCGCCGCAGACAGAGAGCCCACTACGAACAAAGCGTCAATTTGCACACACACATTGACATTGTGATTTTACAGGGAATATTGGGCAATATTGGACCGAGCTCAGTCGCGGCTGTCACGAGTGCTTTGTGCGGGCGTTTGTCACGTCATTCATACATTAACTACTGTAATGAGGTTGCATTGGATGGGTTACCTTTATTAATTGTTACAGACCGAATATACTTTAAATGAATTCCACTACCGACATAGCCCGAAGTATTGTTAAACTTAAATGGCAGTACACAAGGCACATTGCTCGCAGACCGGATGGCCAATGGCGCTGAAAACTTCTAAAATGGCGACCGCGAACCGGAAGATGATGCGTTGAAAGGCCTTCTACTAGGTGGGCCGATGACCTGATTAAGGTTGCGGGAAGACGTTGGATGCGAGACGCACGGTATCGGTCAATGTGGTGACGCCTGGGGAAAGCCTATATCCAGCAGTGGACGTGTTTTGGCTGAAATGTTGAATGATGATGATAAGTGGGATCATTATTACCCTCCAATCTTCGTCGTATGTGGCGTCGTGATAATTAATGGATACCTATTTGATGTCTACCCTCTAAGGCATGTAAGCATGATGTGATGTATGTTTAGATGAATCGATGTATTTATGTTTGTAACTTATACAACCTACTCTATTTTTAAATTCGGATGCAATATAGTAGCAACCCTATTGAATATGTCAAGTTTAGCTGTCAATTTTCGAAACGGCGGGAGTGGCCCTTCTGTATACTTTCTATTTTGTGGTGCGAGGCAACGAGTGCACGCGCTCGTACCTTCGATTGCTTTGTTCGTTTTTCGAATTTCAAAATCGGTGATTCTTGGTATTCACGATGCCTAAAAGGACGTATGAAGATACGTTCAATTATTACATGAAGAAGATGGAGAGATTACAAGAAAAACACCGTCACAAACGACGCCGTCGAGAAGATTCTTCCTCATGTTCGGATGACGAAAATCAACAAGGTTAGTTAAGATTTATCATTCCCATCATTACCGTACAAGTACTGGTCTAAGTGACAGTCTTGGTATTGGTAATTTGCCATAGATTCAAATTTGAACGCGGCAAATATTCTACCCGCCATAGATTCCATAGCAAACGAGGCGTCACTAGTAATAGATTCGAATTTAGAACTGTTACTTTTTAACGTACCTCCTATCCATATTAGTTGCGTTACGTTTATTATTTTTCTTTTTAAGGAGACGAAACGGTGATGTGGGATGTATCAGAACCACCGATAGAAACTGAGCCGCAACCTGGTCCTGGGGCTGAAGACGCAGTCGTTTTACCTATTTTGACTCAGCAGGATGGTTTGAAGTCATTATCACCGCCACCGCCGCTGGAACTTCCTAAACCTGAGTTGGATCCTGAAATCCTGTCGGCCCTTGGTGAGGCAACTGATGTAGGACCTATATGGGGACTGGAAATACATAATAACCTAACCCAATTATGGTTACCATTGCTCAAAAAGGGCATGGTTAAGGAAATAAGAGACAAAACTTTAAAACAGTATCTCATACCCAGTAACTGTACGCTGCTTCAAGCGCCAAAATTAAATATTGAGATCGCAGCCGCTGTTCCAGAAATGGTAAGGTTACGCGATAAAAAAGTTGAGACAACTCAACAGCATTTGGGTGCCGGTATTACCGCGATTAGCAAGGCGATGACGTCATTACTAACTAGTGATAACAAGATCGAAGCGATCAAAACTCTTAGTGATGGCTGTCGCTTTTTATGTGACTTACATCGCTCCGAAACCCAGGCTCGAACAAAAATGATTACACCCGGGCTAGCGAAGCCCTTCCTCAATGTCATACAGGATAGCGAGCGAGATGACACATTGTTCGGTACCACTTTACCGGATAAAATAGAAGCGTCTAAAACCATTGAAAATCAGGGACTACAGATAAAGAAGACTGTGCCACTACCAGTAAAATTAAATAAAAATGCCCAGAACATAATTTCTGCACGTCATCAGGTCCAGGGAAACTGGGCCGGACCCTCTCGTTACCCAACGGACAGAGGGGGGCGAGGGGGTCAGAGGAGATATCCCACGTTATCGCGTCGATCAGCAGCGGCGACGGCGACAGCAACGTCGCTAATCAAAGCGAACCAGAACAGGTCACGTGCCCCTGTAAGCCAGTAACACAGGTACATGCAGGTAGGGTACAACATTTCTATAAATGTTGGACCTACATTACTAATAATAACAATATTCTTAATTGGATCATGAAGGGAATACCTACGTTTGAAACGGCTCGCATAGAAACGGTTCTATGCGAGCCGTTTCAAACGTGTACGAGTATCCCTCGAATAACGTAGTCATTGAGTGAACAGCGCGGCATGTCATTGGCTATTGAGAATTTGACTGAACTTGGTGCTATTTCACAGGTTGAGCCCAGTTCAGATCAGTTTATCTCTAGTACCTTTTTAGCCCCAAAGTCCAAAGGTGGTAAAAGGTTCATTCTAAATTTAAAATCTCTGAATCAATTTATACCTAAAACACATTTTAAAATGGAGGATAATAGGAGGATAAGTTAGTACAATCAAACTGGTATATGGTGACCGTAGATATTAAGGAAGCATATCTACTTATCCCTGTTGCTAAGCAATTTTGTAAATACCTTCGATTCCACTATATCGCGCAAAACTCGAACGAAAAAATAAGTTACGAGTTTAACGCATTACCCTATGGACTTGCCATAGCCCCTAGGTGTTTTACTAAAATTGTTAGAGAGGTTGTAGGTTTTTTAGACGATCTGCTTTGTTTAGGGAGCAGTTACGAAGAATGTATTCGTAATGTAAAGGAAACTGTAGCATTACTAGAATGTTTGGGGTTCGTAATAAATTACGAAAAAAGCAATTTGCAACCTCAAACATCATGCAAATTCTTAGGATTCATTTATGACACCACTGATATGACTTTATCGTTACCTCTAGACAAACGCAACAGGATAGCCTGTTTAGTACAAAAATATCCCAAACTACCCACCGTTTCGATTAGAAATTTCGCCCAACTGATAGGAGTACTAGTAGCAGCGTGCCCAGCGGCGCGTTACGGTTGGTTGTATACAAAGGTGTTAGAAAGAAATAAATATTTGTTTCTAAAACAACATTACATTGGTACATTTGACGTAAAAGTTAAACTTCCTCATAACGTCTTAAGTGATTTGAACTGGTTGTCTCAGAAGGTTTACAATGTAAACAATTCAATAAAGGCCCAATCTTATGCACTAGTAATTTACACTGATGCGTCACGCACAGGCTGGGATGCATTTAGTAACGGAGTACGAGTCAATGGTGCTTGGAAAGAAACTGAAATTGGTTTTCATATTAACTATTTGGAACTATTAGCCGTATTTTTTGGCCTTAAATGTTTTGCTCGGGACCAAACTGACCGTGCTATCCTGCTTTGGGTGGATAACACTACCGCGATAAGCTATATACACCGCATGGGCGGTATTCAATTTCCGCATTTAAGCGCACTTTCTCGTGATATTTGGCAATGGTGCGAGATGCGAAAGCTGTGGTTATTCGCTTCGTATATAAACACAAAAGACAATGTCGAGGCTGACGAAGAGTCTCGCAGGGTGAACCCTGACGTCGAATGGGAGTTACCACAATCTACATTTAAATATATTGTAAAACCATTAGGTCAACCAGAGGTAGACTTATTCCCTTCTCGCATCAATGCCAAGTGCCACGAATACGTGTCCTGGAAACAGGACCCAGATGCAATAGCTGTCGACGCTTTTACGATAAGTTGGTACCCAAAACTATTTTATGCCTTCCCACCATTTTCTCTGTTGCTAAATTGCATCCAAAAAATTATACAGGATAAAGCTACCGGTATCTTGGTTTTCCCAATGTGGCCTGCACAGGCTTGGTATCCGATGTTAAGTGATCTATTAATTGGAGATATTGTTGTCTTAGAACCGCACCCAAAATTACTATTGTCGCATTTCAGACAACAACACCCACTCCACCAGACGCTTTCCCTGGGAGCAGCGCTGCTCTCAGGCACGCGTTCTCCCGCCGCGGCACGCCACCAGCGGCCCTGCGTTTGATGCTCGTCTCACTATCAGAAAGTACACTGAAGCAATATAGCGTTTGTTACAAGTTGTGGTGGCAGTACTGCAAGGATAATCATTGTAATTTGTTCGAGAGTTCCATTCCTCACTTAGTAATTTTTTTTACTGAACAATACCATAAAGGTGCGTCTTACGGCACGATTAACAGCCACCGTTCAGCTTTATCCTTGCTCATAGGAAACAACTTAGCGTCCGACGAGTGCGTAAAACGCCTCCTTAAAGGAGTATTTAAACTAAGACCATCTTTACCTAAATACTCAACTACTTGGGATCCTCAAATAGTGTTGGACCATATTTCGGAATGGGTTCCACATATTCAGCTTAATTTAGAAAAAAATAACTAAAAAACTTGTTGTTTTACTAGGATTGTGAACTGCATACAGAGTACAAACTTTTACATTAATTAAAATAAGTAATATTAAATTCAATTCAAACGGTATCGAGATTGTTATAACGGATATTATTAAAACCTCAGGGATAGGAAGGGACCAGCCGGTTTTGTATTTACCATATTTTCGTGAAAATCTTTCTATTTGTCCAGCCACAACGCTAATCGGTTATATGTCAGCAACGAAGGCCTTAAGGCCTTCAGACACAGATCACCTCTTAATTACTGTGAAGCGTCCTTACAAGAACGTGACAGCACAGACTATAAGCAGGTGGATCAAACAGACGTTGTGTGCGAGCGGCATTGACGTGTCAGTTTACGGCGCACACGGCGCCCGCCATGCTGTCACGTCAACGGCGCGCGCGGCTGGGCTAAGTCTTGATCTCATCCGAAAAACCGCCGGCTGGACCGCGTCCTCCCAAGTCTTTGCTAAGTTTTATAATCGGCCTATTGTAGAAAAACATACTTTTGCAAAATCTGTTTGTTTGCATAACGATACACATGACCATGAATGATGTTGGAATAGTTACGAATCAAGTGATTGTAATGTATTTGTTTGTTGAATCATTTATTATAAGAAGTTTATGCTTTATGTTATCTCGTGTGTTTTTATTTATTGTTGTACACCTATACAAGAGACATAAAACAAACTTAAAAATAACACAGTCTCTGAACATCTACCTGTTTATTTATATCGAAAATGAAACCACGACATATTATATATGATCAAACGAATTTCTTAAGTGAAGTTCGATCGATATAATATGAGTGGTTTCATTTGAAGATATAAATACCCAACCCACCCAAATCCCAGTTTATTTTTACTTTAACACGAGAGGACTTGAACTCAAGTCGCAACTCTAAAAAGAATGAGGTCACTGTCAACTGTCAAGTATATTGTAGCAGACGAGTCGATTATCGAATCAATTATTATTTAAAGAAATCAATTCCTAAATCTGATTATAAATAACTTTTAATAGCGTGCGAGTGTTGCCTTGTAGGTGAAAGGACTACCTGTTTATTTATATCTTCAAATGAAACCACTCATATTATATCGATCGAACTTCACTTAAGAAGTTCGTTTGATCATATAATATACGCCAACCACTTTTTACTTGTTAGGTCGAATTCTTCTATTTTTCCGATAGGCATATTGAATTACCACACTAAAAACTATGTTAAACAAACGAATTTGATTGTTATCCTCGTCGCCAGTAGTATTTTATAGATATTAATTACGGGAGCGAGCAATGATACTGCAATTCCAAGTGACAACTGGTTTATTTTCGTATACCCACATCAAACTATAACATGAATACCCCACTACCACTACCATATTTCCCATGTTCAAAACCCCTTAACTTAGCGGTTGCCTCAACAATATCATTTGAGAAACCGTAAAACTACGCGTAGTCTGCCTCAACCGCAGCGGCCAACTCAGTGTCCTCGGTGGACAATAGCGCCAAACACTCCGCATAGCATTCATCCACCCTGGTTTGACGCGATGGGAGTTCATCACAACGGACCAACAAAGCCCCTGATTTATCAGATCTACTTATTAAAGAGGCCGCCGAGGTCACCCATCTCAATTCCACTCTAATCTTACAAGCAAATGTATTGGCAGTCATACTTCCAAAATGTAAGCAACGGTGATCAAATATTAATTAATACACAAAATGTTCAGCAAATTAAATTATTAATGTATGTAACCAAAACAACAGTTTGACAGTAATTCTCTTACCAAATTAAATATCAAATCATAAAGTCTGTAAGAGAAACAACAAGTTAATTCAACAAATAATACTGAACCCTGTTACATTTACTTAATAATTTTTCAGTACAAATTTATTATGGAACCCCAAATATCAATTTATAAATTATCAAAAACAAAGTGGGTACCAAAAGAAAATAAATGATCAACACACAAAAAAAGTATTTTTAGAATACGCTCTGTATTGTAAAAAAAACTTTTTTGCAAAAAAAATCTACCGACTTCCAAATACAGAACTACAAAGTGAAAAATAACTTTATTTTTTGAAGTCGGTGTCGTTCGTAGGAACCAATTTTATTGCGTTAAAAGTTTTTTTTTTCTCTTTTTAGTTGTACCTACCTAATATGTAAGTTAGTAAGGTATAACGCCAGAATAGATTTCATGAAACTTGAACATAACCGGTGAAATGAGAGATCTGCTTACACCTTAAGAGTGTACTGGCGTTATGTAATGTTATGAAATGGTATAAACAATAAACAGACATGCGATTGCAGCAATCCTGAGAGATTTGCCGTTATTTTTTTGAAGAGTTATGTTGTATATCTCCGAAGTTCTTCATCAGATCTTCACGAAATTAAAATGGGACCAATTTCGAAACATACTTTTTCAAACAAAAAAATAATTATCAAAATCGGTCCACAATTGACGGCGATATCGGTGAACATACACAAAAAACAACAAACATAATGTCGAACAAAGAACCTCCTCCTTTTTGTGAAGTCGGTTAAAAATAAAAATTATCAACACAAAAGTGGCTAGGTAGGCTAGGTCTTGCGGTCAAGAACAGTACCGGACCCTACGAGGCAGCTATTTGGCAATCATCCCCCACAACTGTAACCTGAGAACACCCGCCTTCACCATCTCCAACACTGACGACCACATCAAAGGACATGTCGTGAAGATCACTGAGATGCCCCTATACAACGAGTCGAGGCCTGAAAATTATCCGAAGCTCATCCTAAATTCGCCAAATCTACAAAAACTTCACACGCTTAGCAACGAGATAGCGACGCAACTGCCTGTACATTTAGATGACGTCACCGATCCCGTCATTTACCACACTACTATACCCATGTACCTCGCACTATCCGGTACATGCGCACTCATCGCCACTCTAATCTATCGTCGGCTACGCATAAGAAAAGCATCCAGAGAAATCACAGAAAACTTCAACAGCAACCCTGAAGTCGTCTATGCAATCCCACCACCACGCACTATCAACCCAAGCCAAATAAGGATTGACCCTGGATGTCTACCAGCGACCATCTTGAACAAGTCCATCGATACTCGCTGTTCTACGGGGGGAGGTGTTACGCATGGTCAACCTTAATAGATCGCTGCATCGGCATACCTGCATATACATTGCACACGGCACCTACGGGCACGAAACGCAAGCTCAGCATAACGTGACCAATTGACGTCAATCGAACCTTTCCATAGAAACATAAAAACGTGGAGCGGCACTTTTGGATCTGACATCGACCAATTGACACTTTAGTATAATTAGTCGTAATTTCAATACTTTGTAATACAGTAATAAATTAGTTTATTAAAATAAATTTGCATTTTTTTGGATCCTCCGGTTGCACCCATCGTAATTAGTATGTTTATAATGTAAACAAACTTACAAACCCAAGATAGAAGGTTCAAAGTCCAACAATAACTATGATTCAATTAAATACAATTAGGGAAGACTATTTAGTCTGCACCAAACCTATATTATTTAACCATAAACAAATTTCAATACAAACCTTCTATCCTGGAGTGACAATATTAAGTTGTGAGTTGTACACTTTATTTTAACAAATTGGAAAGTAACTGTGGGGGTTGTTTGCCCCTAACAAGACACAGCTAACTCTGAGTGACTTAAAATGTACCACTTTAAAACCCAGTATTCTCAACAATAAAAAGCAAACCGACAAACAATGCAGCGTTTAGTGTGAACGAGTGTCCTAGCGTATACTATGATCGTGGAATGCAAACCACGCTCTGCTTCCAAATGTTAAATACAGGTCTTCGGGTTCCAAGCCAGGAGCTTAACACCGGGGTCCATAGCGGCGTTGGGACTCCTGGTCCCTGTCGGAACCTGTACCCCACGAAACTGCCGTAACGCAGCAGTGGAAAGCTAGGGGGTTTGTACCTTATTGAGAGATATACTGGCTTCTACTACGGGTATAAGGTGTCACAAAGGTTGGCCGGTAATATTATGGTGTAATATATGCACTTACCTGGGATTCCTGCGGTAGGCTCCTGGTGGTCGAACAATATCGTGCCGTGAGATTAGGGATAGGAGAATATATATAATATTAGGACAATAAGGGATAGACTGAGGGCTGTCTGGACCGAAGGCTCCGGCGTCCACCAGGCTGAGCACGTTTCCCGCAAAAGCACTTCGTTGTGCGTGAAATATATATTTAAAACCGACTTCGCAGGCGCCCCACAAACCGATTGCGAACGGCGGGCGCAATTAGCAATTAAAATGGGCGAAACACATCTCGATTAGATATGTTTCCACAAAAACCCGAATTCACCGAGTGCTCACTACAAATTTTCGTTTTCGATTCTTCTTAAGTGTCAGCTATCAATCAATAGCTATCAAATCGTTGACATCCCACTGACATGGTTTTGCAATTAAATGTCAAATAGAACATCAGTGCTCTAACTTTTCTTAGCAAAGGGCTATAAAGATGATTGAGAAACATTGTAAAAAGTCTAATTAAAAGAAGGAAAACAAAAAAATGAGATTGAGAATAGTTAGAGACATCCACATATTTGTGCCGTTTATGAGCTACCAGGGAAGCCGCATGCGCAGAAGTAGCTAAAGCCAAATTTTTATCTTAAACGTAGTCCTTGATTTTATAATATGCTCTTTTATACGTTTGATGTGATTTTTGAAATTTCCATCGGTCAGTTCTATAACTCTGTGGTGGTTGTGGATGTTTCTTCACCAATACTAAAAGCAAATGTTCTGTAGGCAGTGAGAGAATACAATACAAACCCACAACCCTGAATACCTCCTGCATAGATAGAATAAATGAAGCGAAGCCTAAATTCGTATCAGAATACCTCACCTTCAGAACCAAGAAATGGTTTTATCTAACTCGTGAATTTGCCAAGGCTGAAAATTACACATTTGCATGGACTGCTAACGGTAAAATATACTTGCGCAAGAAGAAAGGAGACCCCCACTTGATTGTTAGAACAGAAAAACACTTGGTGTCACTAAAACAACGTAAATGACTAATAATAATTTATTATTATTTTATTTTGTATGCTAATCTCAGTATTTATAACAAGTTGGTTTATATTAACAAAAATGTTACACGAATTATTGCCTCCATTTTAAAAATGATTTTTTTATTTAAGAAAAATACAACTTATCTCAAACAACTACATACATTGATTGAAGGTCGAAAAGAGATGAGTTAATAAAGTGTTCCAAAACAAGGCTCAACCTTTCTTCCAAGGACATTGATATCCAAGGATCTGTTTGAAAAATCTTTGTCAGAAAGAAGAGCACGGGCACAAATACTGCTGGACTATAATACGAAGTGGACTTGTAAATCTAAAACTCTCTAAATCTCCTAAATCCAGCTTGTGTATCCATTAATAAAATCTGAAGTGCACTAAAATATAAATATTGTGAGTGATATACTGTGTATGATTTTACCTATGTATCTGACTACTATCCGTTTCACTCCTGGCTGCCTGCTTTCCTACCTACTGTATGCCTACACAACTGCATACCAATCCATGTGCCTGAAAGACAGTCGTGGTGTCTGCTCACCTGTCTCTCTCAAGCTTACCACGACTTTTGAAGAGTTCCAGTCCGTCCAGCTGCCTACCTAACCGATTTGCTACCTACTCTACTGCCTACCTGCCCGATTGCCTGCTTGTCGTCGTGTTGCCCACGCACCCTCCTACCTCGGTCATACCACGGCTTCCAGCCCGTCCTGTTACCTGGTTAGCTGCCTAACTCCAGCAACTCACCTCGTGTGAAGCCGGCCCTTCTGTTTTTATACTCAATATCCTTTTTCTTAATTTTAATTTATATTACCTTTTACTAACGTGGCTAACGATAGCTTGACTGAGCTAATGTTACGCTACAACTAACAACGTAGTATACTTGTCCGCAAGACTGAGGGGCAACCTGCTATTACTATCAAGAGCTATAAAGATCTCGATTTTTTTCTCGAAACTCATACTGAAACTAGTCTCAAACCTAAAGCTAAAAAAGTTTTAATTATTGCGCACTCAAAAACCACTAAATGCTATTGTAATATCCTAACGTTCTACCTCGCAAAATTGCTCAATGTATGGGCAATGATTATTTTATGCTTACACGAAATGTTTTATACTTGTTTTTGGGTGTATGTCCGTAATACTTCTGTGCGCGTGTTTAAATCTTCAAATGACATAAATTTGTATTATTTACTGTATACTGTGTCATCCTGTAATTTTATAGGTCTTAAATTATGCTTCATATGCAAAATAACAGCTATCACACCAATAACACTACAACAGAACAAACTATCGTTTGAAAAATACTTCTTCCATTGCACACTCAATCAAAAACACACCTATGGCTTCAACATCATACACACACATTTACGAAACTTTCAACCTGATGTCATTGTCCTGACAGAATGCTGGTTAAACGTGAACTCCCTAATTTACCAATTGCCCGGATACAAAAGCTACAATACCTCCAAAATAATAAATAAGAGTGGCGGCGTTACTGTTTACGTAAGCGACATTTGTATCGCGTCAGTTATTGAACCAGAATTCGACGATGCTAACTGCCTACAAGTTGAGCTGCAAAGTAAGATTACATTCCTCGCTATATACCGGTCACCTTCCTTTACCAACACGATCGGTTAATTAACTCCTTGGACGATTGCTTAGACAGGCTTAAAAACATTTCATCCGTGATTGTGACGGGTGACATCAACATAGACTTACTGAATGACTCACCTAAGGCGGTCCATACAACTTATCAATGCTTGATGGCCGAACTGGGCTGCTACCAGCTATCACGCATCCAACTCGAGGGTAACCTTGTCTGGACACTGCCCACGTTAAACTTAGCGGTACTACTGCACAGGGAGTCGTCTGTGAGGCTTCAACAACGGATCATCATCTCGTGTTGCTCGGCATTAACTACTCTAATCCTAAAGCTTAAACCAAGAACCGATTCAAACTCATCATAGACTACTCTAAGGGGATTGAAGAAGTGAGCCAGGTCGACTGGGCAGACTTTTATTCCACAACGAACAGTCACGACGCAGTTCTTCTTTTTAAAAAGACCCTGACCGTTATCGTGACCACACACACCTGGAAATCAAAAATATGTCGTGCAAAGTTTAATATAAAACCATGGATAACGCCTGGCCTTCTTAGATGTATTCGTCATTGAGACACTCTTCACGCTCAGACAAAACAGCAGCCGAAAAATGATGTTTTGAAAATTGTTTACTCAAGATAAGTACTACAACAACATTTTGCGCCAGCACAAAGCCGATGAAAGAATTGAACTTGAAAGAAACAGCAAAGAACCCAAAAAGCTCTGGCGGATTATAAAAGAGATATGTCAGGTACCTAAAAGAACTAATGATAACCAAGAACTGCTAAGGTACAAAGAAAACAGCATCTTTTCCTTTAACGCATGTAACGAGCACTTTGTCAGAAACATCCTACGGATGAGCAGGAGATTAGCAACATAATACACGATCTCAAAGACGATAGCGCTCCAGGTCTCGATGGTTCCGGCCTCTGCTCCTAAAATACATAAATAAATACATTCGGGGACCTATCAAATACATATGCAACCTGAGCATGGAAACGGGTATCGTCCCTGACTGCTGGAAAACTGCTGTCATCATGCCTATTCATAAAAGTGGTCCCAAGAATACCCTAGACAATTACAGGCCAATTTAATTGCTTTGTGTGACCTCTAAAATCCTCAAAAAACTAATAAACAACCGCCTCGTAAGGTTTTTGGAGGAAAACTTTCAGGGCGGCAGTTTTGCTTTCGCCGAGGAAAGTCAACCTCGCAAGCGGTCAGTCTGCTGACTGCCATTGATCCTTTCATCATTGCATTATATCCTCAAACATTGACAGGGGGCAGCGATCGGCTGGAGTCTTCCTTGACCTCGCCAAGACCTTTGACACAGTCTCCATTTCTACACTTCTGAAAAAACATGAAAACTTTGGTATCAGTTGCCTGCCCTTAGATTGGTCTAGGAACTACTTCTCTGGTCGCCATCAGTTCGTCAAAATCGGGGTTAACGTCAGTAGAAGCCTGCCAATTGCCTTCGGGGTGCCCCAGGGAAGTAATTGGGATCCATCCTCTTCATAATGTACAAAGATGACATCTTAAGACTTAACATTGCACATTTGGATATCATCTGCTACGCTGATGATACTGCCAATAATTTTCATGCAGCAAATTGGGTGGAGAAAGGAATGAGGGTCATAACAGCATGGCTTGAGCAGAACCTACTGACACTGAATCTAAAAAAAACTAATTTCTTGACTTTTCACCTCAAACACTGACACGCAAAAAATTCACAACATCAAATGCAATGCTTTGACGGCGGTACCCGTCTCAGACTCTAACTGTAACTGTAACGCCATCTTCAGAGCAGACACCAGTAAATACCTAGGCGTCATAATTTGATGAGAACCTGTACTTCAAAGCACAAATTCAAACACTCGCCTAAAATACTCGCAAATTTATCTACGTCACTAAACTCCTAAGAGCCAGTGCTCAGAAGAATATCTGTATCCAGGTGTACATCTCCCTATGCCAAATTGTCCTGCAATACTGTGTCGAAGTCTGGGGCGGCTCCGCCAAAACATGCATGCTGGGGATGGAGCGGGCTCAGCACGCTGTCCTCAAGGTCCTCCTGGGAAAGTCACGTCGTTTTTCCATTGATTATCTGTACAAGGAAGCTGGGATATTACGCGTACGACAACTTTTTATCCTAGGGTCACTTTTTAAAC
Source organism: Orthosia cruda (assembly GCA_964057195.1). Classification (NCBI taxonomy): domain Eukaryota; kingdom Metazoa; phylum Arthropoda; class Insecta; order Lepidoptera; family Noctuidae; genus Orthosia; species Orthosia cruda. Next base: position 30,804,755 of record OZ059843.1, on the reverse strand, counting down.
TCGTGAAGGACAAGGCAGTTCGCTCCAGCAGCAGCAGTAGAGGTAGGCAAGAACCTGACAGAATAACCCTTCCAAAAATTAAAACGCTTTCCACGGCCCGGTTTTCACCATACTCCATACGAGTGTTCAACGCTGTAAGTAACACAGCTAAAAAGTGGTTGCTTGACCGGACTTATGAGGAAACGGAGGGTCTACTCTGTTGCTCGAGTTAATAGGTACCTACTTATACTCTTTCAGTTCAAATACACACCATCACACACACCCTCACTTACACTTCACATTCACTCACCTAAACAGTTTTTCGCATGATCGCTTTTAATAAGCTTTTTTGTTAATTTACTTTGATAAATATTTTTGTTCTTTTGTTTATCATAAGTTACCACGTAGCGCTAGCAGGACTCGTAAAATCACAAACTCTGTGTAATGTCTGGGTCAACAAGATACAGGTTGTGCCTAGTTTGGGACCCATTGGTAACATGTCATGGCCATTGTTAGTTGTTTGTTAGGTTTAAATATCTTATGGCTGGTTTCTGATTTGAGTAAAGCAGCAATAATCAGTTGAGTATTGTCAAATCAGTGTCAAATAATTTAGGAAACATTTGAGTATTTTACGTTTCACAATTGAGAATCTACCTAGCTCAGTTAAGTAAGTACCTAAGTACCTAAATAAGTATGGACCTGTCAAAGATCCATTCACTTTCTCTTTCACCCTTACGTTCCATTTTACAATAGAAATCCAAGACATCACAAGATTGCATAAAATTTACTAATATAAATTTTATACAACTATAAAAAGTACGTTAGTATTATATTAATTCATTCAAGATTTAAAAAACAAGTTATTAAATATGTTATAATCTTTAATTACTTGTTTTTCATAATTAAGCAATTTAATAGATACCTATTTGAAATGTATTGTACGGAACCGCACATTATTTTTCATACTCACGCGCCGTGCATTCTGTGCACTCAGCATTTCGTACCTATCACTAAGCTAATTTGTGTAAGTACATTAAATCAATAAATCAGTGTTCAACGGACATTCGCGGTGGTCGGTTTTATTTCATCATCATCCCCATAGAATCGCCCCGGTATCATCACTAAGTGCAGGGATCCCCTACATTTATTTTGGTCCTTCGAGATTAGCATCAGGACCTCGTCGCGGTACTTTGAGCTAGCGCGCGCACAGCTCAGTGGCAATCTCTCGCGAACGTGGTTCTGTGATCAAACCAGTGAGAAACTCTTTTTTTCACTCTCTCATCCTATACTTGAGTTACACTTGACTTGAGCTTAGGTCAACAGCACGGTCGTGGTAAGGAAATCACGGCGTGATATCACCATCATCATCATCAGGCTCCCTGGAGCACATCATCGGGTGGCGCAAGGGTTCAGCGTCCGCAGTCAGCATCGTCATCACGTGGATCATCATATTTCCAAGTAAGACTGTTCCTTTTACCTACCTACATCATGGAAGATCTTATTGCCCGTCAATCGGAAATCATCGCCAATTTTACTACCATCAAGGTCAACTTTAGCAAGGACTCGGATTCTCGCAAAACTACGGAATACCTCAGGAAACGTTTAGACGCGATAGACGACCTCTGGGGAGAGTTCGAACAAAATCATAAGCAAATATCGGAGCATAAAGATGCGGCGGTCGACTATTTCCTCGACAACACGTATCAAAAGGGCAAAGATCATTATCAATTTGTACGGAATCTCATTTCGTCTTACGGCAAATCAAACAAATCAACTCAACCTGATGGCAAGTTAGACGAACTAATATCGCTGCAACGCACGAACTTTAGGGCATTTACTCGGCTGGTCAAAGGTATCAAGATTGATCAGATATCGGACAAATGGGAACTTGAGGATGAGCTCAAAAACATCCAAGTAAAGTGGACAATGATAGATACGCAACATTTGCAAATCGATCATATCCTAGCTGGAGGTGACTTATCATACGACGAGGAGTTTAACAATCATGAATTGGTCTACAAAAACATCAAAAGAGAGCTTAATAAGAAGATCTCCTCAACATCTCATTTAGAGAGATCAACCCCGCACATTGATATACCGTCATTTAGCGGGAACTACACACAATGGCCAACATTTTATGACTTGTTCACCGAGACAATTCATAACAACAATTCGATCACGAAAGCTCAGAAGATGCAGCATCTTAAGGGAAAACTTAAGGGGGAGGCAGAGCGTATTATTCATCATCTCCATATATCATCAGATAACTACGATGCAGCGTGGGATATCTTACTACATCGGTACAATAATACTCAACTCCTTTTTACCAATCACATCGAAATCTTCCTTAATCAACCCAACATCCAAAGGCAAACATCATTAGACATCAAAGGTTTATACGATACCTCAACCGAATGTATTCACGCGATACACAATCTCGGTGCTGATACGAATACATGGGATCCGTTGTTGGTTCACTTGCTCTGCAAAAAACTGGACCCAGAAACATATGCTGGGTACAAAGAAGCACGCAGGAATCCTCGTGACCTACCAAAGCTGGAGGAATTAATGTCTTATCTCGAGAGTAAATTTACTGCTCTTGAACCCATTAAAACTACTAAGGAACCCTCATCATCAAGCAAAAGGAACCCAAATCAATCGCATAATAAGCAAAACTATAATAAAGGTTTCGCTAACAAAAATTATCAGGCCATCATTACGCAAACATCGAAATGCACTGTATGCAATTCAAATCATGCTCGCAATTTGCTATCATGCCAAAAATTTATGAAAATGACATCAGATGTACAATTGAAATTGGTGACGAAATCAAATATATGTCGAAATTGTTTATTCAGTCACGACGGAAATCAATGCACTTCAACGAAACGTTGCAAAACCTGTCAAGGAGATCATCACACAATACTCCATGAAGCGTGTTGTGTCTCATCATCAAAATCGCCAAATAACCACCCTAACGTTAATCATGTCGCAGGGGAGGACGAAGAGTTATTGTTGACCACGCTGTCAATCAAAGTCAAGTGTTCCGACGGCAGCTACGTGTTCCTTAGGGCACTTCTAGACCAGGGATCACAAATATCATTAATATCGGAAAACGCTGTTCAGCGATTAGGGTTGCAGCGTCAACGATACAACGCATCAGTATCAGGGATAGGTGCTGGTACTAGACAAAGCAAAGGACGGGTATCAATCGACTGTCAATCTATCTACGGCGACTATCATTTTACTACAGAAGCACTGGTTCTGCCTAAAGTCGCTAACTGCTTGGCTGGTGCACCATTCAAAAAACAATCATGGCCTCACATTCAGCATCTTCAATTAGCAGATCCAGAATACAACGTGTCTAAGCCAATAGATATTCTCTTGGATGTGAGTATCTATTCTCAAATCATCATGGACGGTCTCATCAAAGGACCAGCGCAGGCTCCGATTGCGCAACAGACCGCACTCGGTTGGATCCTGTCTGGCAATGTTCGCACATTTAACTGTCATATCGCGACGAATGACTTATCAGAACTATCAAAATATTGGGATATAGAGGACGTAGAAACATCATCATCACCCCTTACCCGTGAGGAGCAGTACTGTGAAGAGTTTTATCAGCAAGCTACTCGTCGTTTGGATACTGGTAGATACGAGGTTGGCATACCCATGAAACCCGAATATGAAAATCAGCTTGGATCATCAAAATCTAAGGCTATCGCTCAATTCAAACAGTAGGAAAAAAAAAAAAAAAAAAAATGTGCGGTTCCGTACATCCTGCCCGCAATCAGACAACTGATATGATTGATTAACAGAAAATTAAATTAAGAGACAAGTAAAATAGTAAAATAAAATGATATAGATTGCTAATGATACAAATGTGAAAATACTAACTAAACGACTATTCTACGGTACACATGGGCGAGGTAGCCCTGTCTACACCACTGATTGTGAACACTTCACTACACTTTTGCACTGATGATCCACGCGATGCCGGTGCGACCGCCACAGGCCCCACCCCGAGAGCCTCTTGGCCCTGGGGGGCCGGCGACGCTGATGCCCTGCCCGTACTTCGTTGGCTTTTGATGAGGTACACGACGACGCCACCCAAGATGATTACCGAAGCTACACTGATGTACAACACAGTGTAGTGATGAATGTCGTGAATGCTCAGATCTGTAGATGACTGTTCCTTGACCTCGTCATTTATTCCAAATGAGATGATGATCTTCAGCTTCACTGAAGTTCTCTGGCGCAGACGTTTTCATGATTTTGTTTAGTACGGACACCTCTGGGACTTCGATGTGATGATGAATATTCACGTGATTGATGAAATTGTTATGGGCATAGATACTGAAGGTCTCTCCTTTCAATGTGCAACCTTGACCTAGGGTAATAATCCCGTTGCCGACAAGGTTCACCATTGTGATTCCGTTGGCGCAAATAATGCGAGTTTGGCATTCCGAGCAACATGTGTACAACCAGCTGTTCGGCCTGTGTAATTTGATCCATTGCTCGTCACATGATGATTTTACGGAGTGGCATAGTTGCTTTTTATTGAATAATTTGATTTCGCAAATTGATTGTTTCATGTTTAGATTGTAGATGGGCATGTTTAATGAACATAACAAGATATCGTTAGGAACATGAGTACATGATTGAAGGTCTGCTTCTGATAGGAGAAATGCTGTATCCTTGCGCAAATTGTAGGCTATGAGCGGTACTGATGGAATGAGATGATAATATTGTTGTCCTCTCTTTTGCGAAATTGATATGATTTTGTTCAACTCAAACAGTTCGTTACTTATGAGTGGAACCTTGATCTCAATGATTAAGTAGTTAGAGAAGACTCTAGCCGAAACCTTTAGTAACCGGTACAAATCCTTGACATTCCTTAAGTCCACAGGTATCGTAAGTTTACCATTCAGTCGACTGGAGATAGTGCTCAGCTGATACGATAACTGCTCCGGTGACAGCAAATGGCTGTCAATGCGCCCGTGTGAAATATCTGTTACGGTTCCGATTAGCGTTTGCTGAATCCAACGAATATTTGTGAGAATTATTGATGCTGCTAGTGCCGATGAGGTAATGTAAAGACTATCTTCGTTTGCGAGACGTACCTTATTCACCTCAGATGATATATGTTGTAGATGTTGCTTGATAAATGAAAATTGTTTATTCATGATATCCTCGTTACGGCGTACGATGTTGAACTCAGATTCTAAGATGCTTGTTTGATTTTTTATAAGTTTCTGTAGATGTGCTTCATTATGACTGATCTGTTCGATGTCACCCTTATATTTTTCAGCAAACCTTTCGTCTAGTACACCGAATAACGAGTTGGCAATATAACCCACGCCGTCCACTAGGCCTCTCTTTAGCCTCTTTGGACTTTGATATTTAAGTAACATATCATAATGTTCAATGTCACTTATTTCGTGCTCTAATTGATGAATGATACTCTGATATTGTTTATTTGCCTGAGTTATGCATAATGACTTGATATGATTGACGTAACTCTTGATCTCGGCTAACCCTTTCCAGTATGTCGTCATATTGTAGTAGACAACTAGACGCCATTCGTCCTGGATGTACTGAAGATTGGATATTCTATCGAAGTAAATAGCTTGATTCTGATCTAATGACGTCAGATTATACGATTCTTGATTGGGTATATTTTCCGCTGAAGTCGATGATAATAACATGAAAAATAGTAATATGAAGCTAGTGAATAGATTCTTCAATGAAACGTTGTTGCGAGGAAGTCGCTTTCTCTTGCTTCGCTCATCTGATTTGTTTTGATGGTTGACTTTTTCATCCTGACTTGTATCCTCGTTTACTGGTAACAACACAAGTCTGGTGACTGGACGTTGAATGATATTATTTTTGGTTTTTAAGCTGACTACCCTTACATAGCCATCTCTCCCAGGATGAACTGCTTGAATACGTCCTAGCGCCCACTTGCCGGGTGGCAAGTTTTCGTCCTTGATAAGAACGACATCGTCCACTTCGAAGTTCCTACTTGGCTTACGCCATTTTGATCTAGCCTGCAGTTGCTGTAAATATTCGCTTGACCACCTTTTCCAAAGGTGTTTGTTCATTGATTGAATGAGTTGCCACCTAGTTGACTGGTTTATGTGATCTGGATCAGTCTGTGGTCTAGATAGAAGCGGGCCGCCGATCAAGAAATGACCTGGCGTAAGAACGTCGTCTTCAGGGCTCTCTGTCAACTGACAGAGGGGCCTTGAGTTCAGACATGCCTCGATTTGAAATAGAAGTGTAGTAAATTCCTCATAAGTGAGTTTCTGATCTCCGATGATGCGTTTCAGATGATATTTGAGGCTTTTCACCGCAGCCTCCCAAAGACCGCCTGCACTTGGCCATGCAGGAGCGTTGAAGTGCCACTTTATGTTCATGTCATTGATGTTATTGAAGAAATCGGTGTTGATTGTGGCTATGATGTCTTGATATTCCTTCTTTATGATACGGTTGGCACCTACGAAATTTGTGCCATTATCACTGTAAACGTGACTTGGTGTTCCACGACGGGCCGAAAACCTACGAAAGGCTGCTAGAAATGATGGAGTACTGAGATCAGAAACTAGCTCCAGATGAACAGCCTTGGTAGACAAACAAACAAACACAGCAATATAGCCCTTAACGGTTTTGATTCCACGTCCCTTATTAGCCTTCAGCTCGACGTGTCCGGTAAAATCGACACCGGTGTGAGAGAAAGGTCGTGACGGGGTGACTCGTGGTTGTGGAAGATCGGCCATGATTTGATGATATTGCGTTTGAGTAAAGCGCTGACACTTAACGCATGATCTCAACTTCCTTTTGACGGTACGGATTCCACTGATGATCCAATACCTGTCTCTGATGTATGAAAGTGTCAGTCGCGGGCCTCCGTGCAATGTGGTAATATGAGCCTGATCAATGATTAAATCTGTGAGACGACTGTGGCTTGATAATATGATAGGGTGCTTTGATGAGTCGTTGATGCGTGCGTTTTTCAGTCGTCCACCTACTCTAAGGAGACCGTGTTCATCTATGAATGGATTAAGACATGATATTTTGCTTCTTGGATGCACATGCCCCTTTTGATTGATAAACAATATATCTTCATGAAATTGTTTTAGTTGGTCATCTTTGATAATGATATTCAATGCATTGTTCAATTCTGATGACGTTAAAACATCTGATTTTGATGTGCGTTTACCTCGTGATTGCGTTATGAAACGCGAGACCCAAGCGACGATTCTCAGAATGCGAGTTAAGGAACTGTAGTTCTGTAGTAACTCGTGTATCAATGAAATATGATTTTGATATAAAGCCGTGTTTACACTAGGCTTCTTGGTTTCCAAATCTGGTGATTGATATGAGGTGGTAGGGAGGGTGCTTTGTTCGAAATTGGTTATCCATTTCGGACCCTGCCACCACAGCGGATGGCTTGAAAGCTTCCGTGACGTCAGACCCCGAGTAGCGCAATCTGCTGCATTCTCTTCGGACCTCACATGATGCCAACTTGAGGGTGGAATGATAATAGTGATTTTGTTGATTCTGTTAGCTACGAATTGTTTCCATTTCTTCACGTCGCCTTGGATCCACCCTAAAACTATCATCGAGTCTGTCCAGGCGTAAATCTCCACATCTTGATTTGATAATGGTTCCATGACTTTCTTGATAAGTTGAGATAGTAGTAGCGCACCACATAACTCTAGTCGTGGTAATGATACCTTTTTTGCCAGTGGTGCTAACTTTGTTTTTGCTACAGCGAGCGTTGATGTGCGATCACCCTTATTGTCCTTAGCTACTACATACACAACACATGCGTATGCTTTGTCGGATGCGTCACAAAATCCATGGATTTGATATGATTGGTTTGTGTTGCCGAGATAACGTGGAATGATAAATTGATCTATGGTGTTGAAATCATTCTTGATCTGAATCCAGTCATCTTGAATCGGTTGCGGAACTTCTTCGTCCCATGATAAATGTGATGACCATGCGTTTTGAAAAAGCAGTTTTGCTCTGATTGATAATGGTGACAGCCAGCCTAAGGGGTCAAATATCTTTGAAATTTCCGAAAGTATCTGTCTCTTTGTGACGCGTTTATCGTGATAATCCAATTGATTTTGAAAGGTGAAGCTATCCGTTGATGAGTTCCATCTTAATCCAAGTGTTTTTCTTGTTTCCGAGCACTTGAAGTCTAATGGGTTGTTGAGTTGATCTGGTGATAGATCTACCAGGAGGTCCGGTACGTTACTGGACCATTTCCGGAGGTTCATACCAGCTCCCTTCAGCGTCTCAATGAGTTGATGCTGAAGCTCCTTCGCTTGTTGAATGGTATTTGCTCCACTAAATAGATCGTCCATATAAAATGATTGACTCAGGGCTGACGAAGCTAGAGGATACTTGTCGGCATCGTCTATTGCCAGCTGTTTTAACGTTCGCATCGCTAAGTATGGAGCGGCCTTAGTACCGTATGTTACGGTAGTAAGATGATATTCGTTAAGTATTTCTTGAGATGATTGCCGCCAAATGATTGATTGAAGATGACGATCGGATTGCCTGATAATGATTTGGCGAAACATTTTCTCTATGTCTGCCGTGATAACGTAACTGTACGTTCTCCAGGTTAAGATGAGTGTCATGAGGTCTTTTTGTAGATTTGGTCCGCAGCACATGAGGTCATTTAGGCTTTTTCCTGATGTTGATTTCGCTGACGCATTGAAAACGACTCTAAGTTTTGTTGTTGTTGAGTCTAATTTCATTACGCCATGATGTGGTAAGAAGTAGGCACGTTTTGATTCATCGACATTATTAGCCGTACACATGTGACCCAGTTGTTGATATTCCGACATAAACGTTTTATAATTTTCTGCAAATGATTCATTATTGCACATTTTTCTTTCCAACTGAACTTTTTTTTTAGGTTTTATTTCATCATCATCCCCATAGAATCGCCCCGGTATCATCACTAAGTGCAGGGATCCCCTACATGTATACAACCTTATTATGAAATGGATCGTAGGCACTAGTCAATTACTTCAAGATTTTCATAGCAACCGTATTTATTTTTTCAAAGATGTCTTATTGAAAGAAAATAATATCTAATATAATTTGTTATTGCCAAAATCAAGAATTTGAGCTTATAATTGAAGACATGAGTGGATGAAGGGGTTATGTAACATTTTTAGAAAAAACTATTTTTTACGCTGAATGAAGGTGTTATGTACCTACAAACCATATTCAATTTTAAAACAACGCGCTTTAAGCTTAGTTTTAGAAACACCAGGTGATGAAGGGGTTATGTACCGACATAAAATAACAATCACAATGAATGAAAGTGACATGGGCACTTAGCACATTCTTTCATTTGAAGTTTAAGTCTTTCTTGCGTGGATGAACGAGATAAGTGCAAGCAAACGCGCGGTTGCGTTGCGTTGTTCTGGATGAAGGAGTTATGTGCTGTACTTGTCTCTTTCTTTCATTTCACTTCGTGTTTAATAGCGCTGGAGCACGGATCACGTACGCATTTCGCGAGTGTTTTGTTTATTATTTTAGTTAAACTAGTGTTTAAAACACAGAAGCTTGACAACAGAGATTTGTAAATTGGGATTGTGTGGTCTATACCAAATATCGCGAAAGAAGGTGGATATCATAATCCAGAAAATCAAGAGTGGAGCTTCTGCTCCGCTTCCTGATAGACGAGGCAGACACGATAATCGTCCCCATAAAATCGACGAAGAAGTCACACAACGCATAAAACTGCATATATCAAGCTTTCCGGCTGAGCAATCTCATTACTCACGTAACAAAAATATATACAAACGTTATTTGTCACCACTTTTAAATGTCACAAAAATGCACGAACTTTATTTAGCGACGTGTGTAGAGCAGAATTTACCGGAAATATATAAAATTAAGAAATGTACATATAACAAAGTATTTGTTACTGAATTTAATCTCTCTTTTGGATACCCCAAGAGCGACACATGTGCCACTTGTGATGCTGGAAACTCCAATGAAGAGCATGTATTAAATTATCACGCCGCGATTGAAGCCATGGCTACTGATAGAAATAAACCCAAAGAAGATATTGGATTGTTATACCTCACAGTAGACTTACAACAGACCATGCCACTTCCCAAAATACCGACTTCTAAGGCTTTCTATTTACGCCAGATTTGGTTTTATAATTTGGGCATCCATGTTGTTGACCAGACCAAACAAAAAGCTGTCTGCTGCACATGGACAGAAGACGTAGCTGACAGAGGTAGTGTTGAAGTTGCTAGCTCTCTACTAAGATTTGTTGAAGTGGATCAATCTTGTCGCAATAAGCATCACTTAGTAATATGGTCGGACTCGTGCGCTGGACAGAATAAAAATTTCAACATTATAGTCTTGTATCAATACATGATTTTGAAGGGTTACTTTAAAATTATTGACCACAAATTTCCTGAAGTCGGTCATTCCTATTTGGACTCTGATAGAGATTTTGGCCGCATCGAAAAGATCATGCGCAAGCATGAGGCAGTTTATGCGCCTGAGCAATATCGAGAGATTATAGGCAAAGCATCTAGAAACAATGTTGTTATTGACATGACGGATCATTTTCGTAGTATCAACGACTTGCAAAAAAAACTCAATTTGACAAACAGAAAGGTGGACGAAAACAAGCAAAAAGTTAACTTCAGGGACGGTATTAAATGGATAAGGGTAGAAGAATTCGGTGCCTACTTATATAAAGAAAATTATGACGAAATGATGCCATTTAGAAAAGTGGATATATTAAAAAAAAGAGGTCAAGTAGAAGACTTTGTAGCTGGACGTGTTCAGGGAAAATATGGTACAATTTCTGAAGAAAAGAAAGCTAATATTAAAGAACAGATGAAATTTGTGAAACCAGAATATAGATATTATTATGAAAATATTGTGGGTCAAGGTTAACTTGGTGAAACTGTTTTTTTGTTTGTTTAATTACGTTTTTTAAGTAGTTGCCTCATTCTTCCTTAATTTAAGCATACAAATTATTTATATTTCAGCGCTGAATGAAGGAGTTAAGTACATATTTTTTTCAATAAATACATATTCTTAAACATTTATTTTATTTTTTCACTCCATATTAGTAGTTGCGTGTATTTACTATAATCCGACATAAATAGTTAGTAAAATAACAACAGGAAAAAAGATTTATCACAATGATAGGTAACAAAACTTTGGTGCCCGTTATCTTCACATTTACAAATTGTATCATAAGCCCTTCATCCACTTATGTCTTCAATTACTAAAAGTGAATGTGTTCAGAGCGAGCAGTTGCTGGTTCTTGTGATACCTTATAGAACTACAGAATATTTTACTCAGAATTTCATAAGATCTCTCAAGAGTGAAGAGAACACACACAGAATTCGTGCATTTGCATTGGAATCTGATTGCAATTGTGATTTACCAACAAATATGGACTTTTGTAATAAAAATTTTAATGAGTGACCTGGGTTTTCAATTCGAGACCAAAGGCTTTGCTAGCCATCGAAGAGCCTCCGATGGAAAACAATATTAGCCAGGGTCGGTGCCATTGGATATGTGCCGATGAAAGAGGACTGTGTTTTAATATATGTTAACGAACAATATATTATCTGCCTACTTATTTTGTAAAGTAATAAATAAATGAGACTTATCATGCTGTTTTTATCATCTTTATTGTGGGTACTGATACCAAAATCGTATCATACAAAAGACAAATTCTGTACACATTTTCATCGTTGTAACTTTTTCTTATCGTAAGGATCCTACTAATATTCTATATAGGTATGAAAGTCTGTATGTTTAGATATTGGTTAATCACACCTCAATGGTTGAACGTAGGTATTTGATAATATATCATTTGTAATACAATTACACAATGACTAATAATAAAATGATTTAATAATAAAAAATAGATATAATAATAAATAAATGGAATAACAAAGCCTTTTATTCTGAATTCAGATATATAAAACTGTAGTCTATACAATACATCTTTATAGTTTATAAAATGTTCCTAATCTCAATGAGCCTCTTGGCTTAGGCCTCCACTAACAGTTTCCACTGGGGTCTCTCATGAACTACTCGCCCATACCACAGCGCGCCATCGCTTACACTTTGTGCCTACATCTTGGTGCTTTTCTCATCTTCATTTTTTACATAGTTCCTTTAGGATAACTCTCGGTTTTCGCGCAGGAAAAGCCACTGGCAACCACAAACACAAAAACTGGCACTTTAAATATTTTTGCTGAGGATCTCACTCATCATAATAATCATTTCTGCCGAAAGACTGCTGGATACAGGCCTTCCCGGCACTCAGCATTCAGCGTCACCACATCAACCGGTGCTGTGCGTCTTTCATACATTGGATGCCTGCGACCTCAACCTGGTTATCGGTCTGTAGAGGGATGCTTTTCAGCCCCATCGACCACCCGTTCTTCGAGCAACTGAGATATATCAGGCGTGAAATATTTGCATCCAATCTAATGTTTTTGATAATTCAGGTCGAACACTCTTCTGCCATGCATCGGTCTTCGTTGAGGCATCTCTAAGGAAGACAAGGATGTATCTTCATCACTCGTTTTATAAGTTTTATATATAAAACTATTTCGTATTTATTTCGCTTGATTAACGTTTAAGCTTGTCAACTATCAAGTGCCAAATGTAACCAGTGTAGCCAGATTTGACGTCTCGTCCATGTCGCCGAAAACTTCATTTTTCCATTTATAAAAAACTCAAGGAGATCACTATTCATTAGAACCACGAAACATTCTACGAAACGTAAATTTCCATTGTTGCCTTGAACACCCTAGAATCTAATATCAACTTTAATGCGTTTGACACAATAATCATTATTGGTTCCGCATAAAACATTTTTCAGCATTTCTTTATTTTCCCTGTGTTGTCACGACTGAAGTATAATGAAAAAAGAGATGAATTGTTAAAAGCATTTTGATTTCCAGTTATTTTCATCATTCCTGAGGATAAGACATTCTTATTCCGAAATCGCCTAAAATAGTCCCATGTTTTTAGGGTTCCGTACCCAAAGGGAAAACAGGATCCTATTACTAAGACTCCACGATCCGTCTGTCTGTCCGTCTGTCACCAGGCTGTATCTCATGAACCGTTATAGCTAGATAGTTAAAATTTTTACAGATGGTGTATTTCTGTTGCCGCTATAACAATAAATAATACTAAAAACAGAATAAAATAAATATTTAAGTGGGGCCCCCACGCAACAAACGTGATTTTTTTGCCGTTTTTTAAGTAATGGACGGAACTCTTCGTGCATGAGTCCAACTCGCACTTGGTCAGTTTTTTTAAGGTAGCCTAATTGGCGATCAGTCGCCGATCGTAAAAATTGGTCGCCTCGGCCACCCTTCCGAGTCTAAACCTAAATGGCGAAAAGTCGCCCAATCTGGCCACGCTGATTATGTAACGTTGACAACGGTCTGAGAATTTGAGAATGATCAAATGTGTTTTTCTCAGTTGTGAAACCTTTGAACTTCAATGAAAGTTTTTTGTATGACATAAGGTATACTTTGGCATGACTTGACTACGTATACTTAAACCTTGTTCAGCATCGCAGAAAACTTAAAGTGGCAGATGATCAAGAGTGACAGATGCTTAAATCGAGACAAGTACATACTTACTTACCCAGAAACCGGCCATACTACGTTAATGTAATCTGTGATAAATGTGTAAGTGTAATAAATGAATGAATTATGACACTTACACACACACTAGGAACACACGTATACATCCCAGAAACAAAACACTTACAAAACGACCACTTGATCACATTAATAAATAATTTAATTATAAAACAACAATTACGCTCAAATCGGGCTGTAATTACGTTAAAAACTAAACCTATCATGCCTCATTCATTATACTATTTATTATGGGTTCTACAAAATAAATAGCAGATGTCATAGATAACTACAAAGTCTCAAAAATAAAGTTATGCAATACTCAAGAGGCTAAATCGCATTTAAACTCCATGCATAGTGGTTTAAAATGATATCCCAGAATATCACGAGCATTTCTTGTGATATGTCTCAATTCGAAATACTTTTAACACAAATACAGCTGGATTTCAACCCAATAGTCTTAACTGAATGTTGGCTAAAAATACTAAATCTCTACCTATACTTCATTACTATACATATTATTCCACGAAGGGCCATGAGACCCAAAACGAAGGTTTAGTTGTGTACATAAAGAGTTGCTATCAATATTTCGTCTTTGAGCATATTTTAGAGGACCTAACTGCTTAATCTTCAAAATTAAAGCTGATATCGTTATTTTTGCAATGTACAGACCTCCTGTCTACAGTATTTAAAGGTTCCTAGAATCTCTGGATGCTCTGTTGTAATCACTGTCTTCTTATGCAAACATTATTGTCATAGACGATATTAATATAAATATAAAATAAATCGGTAGCGAACCGCGACCTCACGAATATTTTAATTTAATGGCATCACATGGTCTACTATCCGGTCACTGCTTCCAACAAGAAAACAAAATTGACTGTATCATGTATTTATATAAAATCTGTACTAAGCTGTAATACGACAGTAATAACCACAACTATAACAGATCACTATACAGTTTGTTTGTCGCTGGGCAAGAATTTATCAGAATACTGTAACAAACACACAATAACCCACATTAACTACCCTAAAGTCATCTCGGAATTAGAAAAATCTAAGTTATATCACATTTACAGTTGTATTGACGTAGATATTGCATTAAAATTTCTTATAGATACTATTACAAGAATAATAAATAACAACTCTATAACTAAAATAACTAGTCATAAAAAATGGATAATTAAACCATGGATTACACCGGTTTTGTTATAGTTCTCGCCAAACTTCTTGGCCAAAACAACAATTCTAATTCAAAAAATAATTCTAAAAAACCCTGAAAATTAATAAAAACAATAGCATCTCTTAATAAACAAAAAGATAATAACGAATCCCTACTAGAATTTGACCCAAGCCCCCATAAATCTGTTAATATAATCAATAGATTCTTTGCAACCGTGGGACAGAAACCAGCTGAAAATATAGATAACATGGATTGTAATGGGATATCGAAACTCGACTCAGGTGAACAATTAACAACTTCCTTTATTTGACACTGACGAAGAAGAAGTACGTTATATTACAATGAACCTGAAAGATGATTGCTATGTAGGAACAGATGGTATTTCAAATGGGTTACTAAAAGCTGCAAGAGGTGTGCTGACACCTGTTATTACATATGTCGGGTTTAGTCAATAGTACGGACGTCAAAACAAATCACAAGCACGCCACCTGGCGGCAAAGCAAGAACAACTACGCATTGGCGCACTTTTTTAACCAGTTGCGTAGTCGGACAGAATAATAGAGGGGTTTAGTACTGACAGCCTCAGAGCTAAGACGTCGTAGAATCAGTGTCGATCCGTAATATTAGTAAGCAAGATTGTAACTCTGAATATTTGAATAAACCCAGTGTATCGAATAATTTCTGTGATTTCATTTGCACGATTGTACCCACCGACCTGCCCACACACGATGTCTTAACCTAAGGGAATACATCCTGACTTCCCAATGGTTTCCATCCATCGGGCCAGCCTTGATGCGACATCAGAATTGGGATTCAGTCGTGCCACGGGGTCTCATTCCTAAGAAAGAAAGTTTGGTACAAATAAATCTCACTAGATGGCGCGACATGTATTGAAGTGTGTAGAAATTCCAATTTTTTTTTTTTGGTCTTCTTTGATGTTTATTCATATATAATCAACTACTATACGCACAAAATTATGGAATAATGAGCTCTTATATCAAATTTCAAAGATGATTGGAATGGACAGTTAATATCGATACTAATAGATGGCGCTGTATTAAATTTCAGAGGTTAACCACTCGACTTTTTAAAATTTGTATTAAAACACATTTTTTGAAATGAAAACTTCAAAGCAGGAGTAAAAATACAATTTAAAATAACTCGTCACTTTAAAAAAAAACGAACCGAGTACAATTATTTAACCACCACAGATTACTACGATCATGGTCATAGAGGAACAACAAAACGCAAGTGTCAACTCAACTTTGAAATTGAGCGACGAAATCTTTTCTGTGATCTTTTATCTTCGTTTGAATCTTTGAGCTTTCGTGATTTTTATTATTAACCTGGACATAAAACGGACTCTGATAATGCTTTCTGCCTCGATCGACTTTTGGCACGTAAACGGTCTCCGACTCCGCTGTTATTACGATTAACTATTGACTTTTTCACCTCGGATGTTAGTATTATATTATTATCTGTGGTTGATGAAAATACCGAAATTGCTATTTGTATACCTTAATGATATTCTAGTAAACAGAATACACTCACAAAACAACCGAAAAAGTGTTCCGCGCGGCAGCGGCAGCACACATAGAGACCATAGACCTAATAAATAGTATGGACTCGAAATACCTACAAAAAAAACGTGCCTACCTAAACCTTAAAATGGCACTTAAAATGGCTGCCGATGCTATGGTTGTGTTAATCACGGAACACACATTAATAATACAAACAGTAAACAATCATTTGACAGCAGGACTACCACGAACACAACCACAAATTTCGGCAACTAATATGGCGAATATGGCACGTACTGACAGCTGTCACTACGTCGTAACAAAATGTTGACATAATGAGCAACAACTGAAATATTGTTGTCTCTTTTGTCAAATACGATTACTACATTAGAAGAAATGAGACAAAATGATGTTTCACATTCTGTATCGTATTTCACTCATATTTGTATAAGCTAATGAATGTATAGAATAATGGGGCGCCTCCATGTTTTTCCTAGCTCAATGATAGGTACACACTTTTCATTCATGTGACATTTCACAAAGAAATTTTTTTTGGTATTCTAAAAATTTTTCATGAAAAAAAAGTCTGCCGAAATTTCCCAAATTTATTGCAGTACCGGGTTGACCTTGACCATAACAATCATTTAGGCTCTGAGACACATGGTCCTATGACGCACTGTTTCCGAATTATGGGCCTCCGAATTTTATTGTATTTTGTATAAAACTGTCTATATTTCCAAAATGGTAGTATAGTATTCATGTTGGGATGCTGCTAGCATGGGATACACAGGGGGGGTTAAATTTTGGTTATTTTTTGCCTAGGACACACCGTTTTGGAGATATTTGGATATATCTATACCAATATTATAAAGAGGAAAGATTTTTTTTGTTTGTTTGTACCGAATAGGCTCCAAAACTACTGGACCGATTTCAAAAATTCTTTCACCGTTGGGAAGCTAGTCTATCCCCGGGTGACATACTACGCGGGTGAAACCGCGAGGCGTCCTCTAGTATATAATAAAATTCGGAAGCCCATAATTCGGAAACAGTGCGCCGTAGGGCTATGCTTCTCAGAACCTAAATGGTTTTATGGTTAAGGTTAAACCGAAACTGCAATAAAATTAGACAAATTCTGAAAAAAAAAAAAACGTTTAGTCCTCGCGCCATAGTGCCCCTAAGGCTACACTGCAGCCAGTATACCCTTTTAAACACAAAAAGAATTTTCAAAACCGATCCCCAATTGACGGCGAATTCAGTGAACACAAGAATACACTTTTAACATCGTGTTTGACGTAAAAAAACTTGGGTACCTACACCACAATAATGTATGTAGGTACATGACAAGCGTTATAATATCTCCTATTAATATACCTAATAGGAGTTTTAATGTTTGAAAGTGATTAAAGTAAGTAGGTAATTATGGTACAATCTTTACGTATTCATGCTATCCAATCTTTTTGTTTTGTAAAATGACATTAACGTGAGGTAGGTTCCTACTTAACGTAGCTACTAGAAACGAAAATTACACTGTTTTGGATAAAATAGGTACCAACTCGAATAAAAACCGAATGAATTCATTTTGAGTAGTATTTATACCTACTGATAAAATCCCAACACTATTTTAGGTACCGAGAAATCATACGCCATGCGCCACCGCATACATTTTCGACGAACTCAAATTTAGGCATCTAGTCGCACACAGCAACATTACGCGCACGCACTCATTGAAACTACTGAGCGCTCGATTTTATACATCACTCAAATAATATTGGTCCTTGATATTATTTTTAAATTTTATTAAAGTTGATTCAGGAGGGTTAGTTGGCCTTTGATAATGCATTTGGTAACTGATACTTAGAACCGACGTCGTGATAAGTAGTATTTTCAACCGACTTCAAAAAAAAGAGGTGCTCTATCTATTCGACCCGTACCTATATAGCCGCGATTTTCTCAAAAACTGCTGATCCGATATTGATCGGGTTTTCGTCGATAAATGTATGTGTTTTCAGGAAAGGTTTATTGTATAATATATAAGGACCTGATAAAGAACTTCGGAGATAGACAATAGAACTCTTCAATAACAAACAGCAAATGACCTGCGATTACTGTGATCGTATGTTTATGTATTGTTTTCACCATACTATAATATAACATCACGCTTGTATGGTTTTAGGGAGTAAACAGATGCATTTAGTAAACCCAATATGGGGTACCAACCAAAACTAAAAAGAGAAAATACCTGTACCTGTAGAAATAAGTATTATTGTAAAAGCGATGTGTAACTTTAGTTTTTGGTGTACAATGAAGTATATTCTATGCTAATTTTCCTGTGTGTCCCGACACCGACTTTCGAAAATAAAATTAGGTTTAACTTTGTTTTAGTAAGTAGGTATTTTAAAAAAACGGTACGTGTAATAAGAAGATACCTAAAACAAAATGATTTTCGGTCACAAGGATTAAAAAACGACATGATCATATAAAACATTACTATCTAAAATGTTTGGAGCATTACATAATGAGCAGCAGCTAATACTAGCCTGGGTGTATAGTTAATCTTTTTGATAAGGAAAACCCGGCTCCCGAATGATCTGTGGCGTAGGTTCAGCATTTACAATAAAAGTTAAAAGACCAGGAATTAGTAAAAATCTATAATATGTTTAATAAAGGCATGTTACAAAAGTACACCGACAGTAGTGCCATTTACATCCAGAGCTTTTACGCATTATTTTTTTCACTCAATACATTTTGGTTTTTGTGTGAGCTATGGTCTCTTAGGCCCATAGACCTCGGGTATCGAGGGTCAACCAGTTCTGGAAGTAAACAGTTATTATAGAATTTTACTAAATGACCTTCCATATTTTCGTTCCAGAACTGGTCGTCTCTTTTCACAAACTCGTATTTAAGTTTGCCGACACCTGTCCACACTGCGAATATACACATGTCATGACCAGTTACCCGTAACTGGCCTTGTACTTGGTAGTACCATTTGCTTTTTTTATTGACCACGAAAGCATCAGATCTGTACACCCAAAAGTCAATTTTCTTTTGCTTAATTGCTTCTTCTGGATTTAACTTTAAGTTGTATGCAGATGATGGACACTTTACTTCTAGAATACCAAGTGCGCATTTGCCGTCTGGAGTAGCGCCCAGAAACGGGAATTCATCATCGATGAATAATCCACATTCTTGGATATTTATATTTAATGCGCTTTTCAATTCTTCGAGCGCTGTATGCTCGTTCATTCTGCCATGTTTTATGGACGGGACATTGCTCAGATCGTTGCCATATAATATCTGTTGAACCAGAGAAGCACAATTGGTATTTGCACGCCGCTTGCAAACTCTAGCAAACCAGGAAGCAGTTAAGAGTTTGCGCCTAGTCTCTAGCCACTTGGGGCTTGCACTTTGCAAGACGGTGCTTCTTTCTAAATTATTTCTCTCTTCTTTAGAGAGTACTAAACCTTTTAAAAAGTCTTGTTTTCTTTCACGGTATTTTAATGCATCTATGTCAGGCTTCTGGCAATTTACACCGTAATGGGCGTCTTTCGCAGGTACATGTTTATGGGTCTTTTTCCTTTTAATGTCCCTCCTCCTATAATTATTGTTTTTGCGCTTATTTTCTAGACGAATTATTTGTTCGTTTGCATCGGTCTCAAAAATGAATTTATGCACATAGGTTTGCAGTGTGCCGCTGGTATTGAATGATATGACTGCAGCCGCGCATCTTCCGCTATATGAGCCTTTTAAGGAGTAATTGACCCTTTTTCCTCCTACATACTTGGCAACTCTGGCATTGAAACTTGCGACCAAATTGTTAGTCTCGTTATACGCAAAACTGTACGCTTGTTGGGAAAGCCTATACGCCAAATCGGTTAGTTTTTGAAACACCCCAAAAGCTACCAATTCTGGAACAAAGTTTTCCGAGTTTGTTTTATTACAAAAGTAAAGTGAACAATGGCTGTGATCACCAAATATGTGATGGGGCCCATTTTGTATATCCTTTTTTATATTATCAGCCTTTTCTGCGAAGGGGATGTTTTGCCTAGACCAGTATTTTATAGAAGAGTCCACTCCCCAACGCAACCTCAAATACTTTTCTTTGACAAGTTGCCTTGCTTTGATGTGATACGATGTGTTAGTTGACACTGCCAGCAATGCTTTACAATAATTGCGCAAAAGGTGGTTCTTGCACTCTATTTTGCCAACAGTTAAATTTTCATACGGTCGGGCATTTCTAATGCATGCATAGGTACTAGCATCTCCATCAGCAATTAAATGGGAATAAATGAGTCCATGATCAGAGAAAGACCTTTTAAACCCTTCGGTAATAATTGCAGATTCCATTGCAGTTGAAGGGCCACTGAAGTTCTTAAAACATTTATGTGCACGTGCCTCAATTCCTTTGTTGGTTGATCGGGAACATATCACACAGTATTTATTTTTCACCCCACAGTAAAGAACTTTTTTGCCATGCTGACCAACAATTGCCGCGGCGCTTGAAGAAGCATCGTAATTTGTGCCGTATGAACGCTTACTCCAACACGCATCCGCAATAACAGCTATCATTGGTGTTCCCTGAGATGACATATTGCCGATAAGTTTTGCATGTTCAACCTCTTCCTTTCCTGCCTCAGACATACAATGATCCGCTGTTTTTTCCCATCAATGGGAAACTTGATCATGCGTTACCTGATATAACCGCAGAGACATCGATGGGATGTCGGCATGGGCAAGGACTGTATTAAGCTGGGTGTATCCTGCACCAGTCGACATAATTCCGGACACAACATCCTGATTAATGTCCATTTTAAGATCGTCTTGCCGCATTGTTTGAAGTTCAAATTTTTCACCACACATTTTGCAGACAAGTTCAAATTTAGAATGCAGGCCATGTCTTTTTCTTTATTTATCGTTAGATGCTTCACACCGCAATCGAAAAGTGAATTGTGGCTTCCTATATGGATTATCTGCTCAAATAAGTAATCAAATTCTATTATTCTCTTGCCTTTTGGCTTAAATTGTACTGTACATTCCTGTTCCTGAAAATAAACGGCACTATTAGTCGGGACGGAACCTACGATAAAAAAAATACAGTAAATAGACTTTTATAAAACTTACAAATGAAATTTCATACTGCTCATCATGGTCTAACGAGACATCTAAGCTGTTCTCCCTGTTAACAAAAAACAAAATACAGGGTCAAATTAAGTGTCAGACGTGATGGGATTGACATTTAACAACAAAAATACAAATACTAAGATATTTTAAACTATTACTTCAATTAACTACAAAGTGAAAATACTTACATAGTCTCATTACTTTCATTTACTGCTACGTTTGTAGATTTTTTTGGTCTATATCCAAATTTCTGAATACGGGGCATCTAAAAAAATAAAGATAAATTTAACATTTAAACCCAAAAACCATGACGAAAAAATGTCAAATTTTCGTCGTCGCCATCTTTTATTTTGATTTTGACCCCAAATTCGACATAAGCGACCCCAAAAACCATGAAAATGACACCCATGACGAAAAGATATCAATTTTATGTCGGCGCCATCTTGTATTTTGGTTTTGACCCCATATTCGACATAAGCGACCCCAAAAACCATGAAAATGACACCCATGACGAAAAGATGTCAACATTTTGTCGGCGCCATCTTGTATTTTGGTTTTGACCCCATATTTGACATAAGCGACCCCAAAATCCATGAAAATAACACCCATGACGAAAAGATGTCTTGGGTTTGTCTGGGATTGACTTGGGGGCCGAGTCACCCGCGTCCGTAGGAGAGTACCCTTTGATTCCCTACACGTGGTCCCCGGGTGGTGCAAATCAGGTGACACTAACTGGTGGTAGGCTTCGGCCGAAGGCTTGTGACCACCCACTGAGCAAAGACGTACCGCCAAGCGGCCTAGCCGTGTTCCGGTTACGATGCTCGGTGTAGCCATCTAGAGGAGTTGGGTCGAGATAGCTGTTCCATTGCAGGCAGACCAGCCTGACACGCACTGTTATGGGCGTATCGGGAGACTAGTCCCGGAGGGTAGCGGGATCCGAGGCACGGTGCGCCGCTGGCCGACCGCAGGTAGTTCGGGGCCCAAGTAGTGTGCCAGCCACATATGAAAGGCTGCCCCGCCAACTGTCGAAAAATCCCGGAATGCACCTTCGTGCTGGTTGGCGACCAGATGGGGAGGGCCCGATGGACATTCCGGGGGGGCTCGGGCGTCCCCGCAGTCTCCGGACTAGTGCCCCAATGATGTCGTCCTTTCAGTGCGTGTCTGTAGGTTAGCAGCGTGGAACCTCGTCTCACTTCCTACTCCTCTCCTCTATTCACTCTTCAAAAAATGAAAATGCCAAGGAAAAAGAATAAAGTATTTAAACAGCGGCTGCACCCCCTCCCCCACAAAGTGCACCTCACCAACATTAGAGGTCTGCACTCAAATCTCTCTGCAGTCCACTACCATCTGGAGACTGAGAAACCAGCGCTGTTTTTCCTTACGGAGACGCAGATAGCGAGTCCCTCAGACGTGTCGTACTTATCTTACCCAGGGTTTACCCTAGAGCACAATTATAAACCGCGTGCGGGTGTGTGTATGTACGCCCGTGACGACACTTGCTATCGGCGTCTCCGTAACCTTGAGGACTCAAGATTTTCAACGCTGTGGGCTCTAGTGGACACAGGTCTGGATAAGATTATCTACGCCTGCGTCTACCGCTCGCATAGCGGAGATCAGGAGACAACCAGGCTCACAGAGTACCTCAGTGAGGCGGCTGATGCGGCACAGCAGCGGTACCCCTCCGCCCAATTAGTGTTACTGGGGGACTTTAATGCCCACCACCAGGAGTGGCTCTTCCCATACCAGTGCACTGACCATGCTGGACGGGAGATGCGTAAGCTTGCGCTTGCGCTTAACCTTACCCAGCTGGTCCAGGGGGCAACGAGGGTGCCGGATGTTGAGTCGCACACGGCCAATTGCTTGGACCTTCTGCTGACAACAGAGCCAGACCGATACTCTGTGTCGATAACTTCACCTTTGGGTAGTTCCGACCATTGTCTGGTGAAGTCTGTGTCCGTCTACTCCCCGCCTGATCCCAGCCCAAGAGGCACCCGGCGGGTTTGGCGGTACAGGTCAGCAGATTGGGATGGCATGCGATCTTTCTTCGCATGCTATCCTTGGCAGCCTACTTGCTTTTCTTCGGAAGATCCTTCGGCTTGCGCGGACGCCGTGACGGATGTGTTGCGTCGGGGAATGGAGTACTATATTCCGTTCTCTGACGTAACAATGTCCAGTGTTGACCGGCCATGGTTTGGCGCCGAATGCTATCGCGCCGACGTGCTTAAACATGAGGCGTACCTGGCATGGGTCGACGCTCGATCGCGCAAGGCGAGTGATGTTGGTCAAAAGAAGAAAGCCTTCAATAGGGCTGCTAAGTCCTGCAAGAAGGTGTTAAGAAGGGCTCGGTTCGACCACATTAGTCGAATAGGGACCAAACTTGCTTCTTACCCAGCAGGTAGTAAAGCGTTTTGGTCCCTGGCTAAGTCGGTCGAGTCGAACTTCAGCCGTCCCTCACTACCACCACTGCTGAAACCTGACGGGTCGCTGGCCCACTCCGCTGAGGAAAAAGCAAATTTATTTGCCTCTCTTTTTGCGGAATCTTCACGTCTAAATCCTGGTGACGCGCAGCCCCCACCTTATCCTGATGGATGCGAGACGAGTATGTCGGACATTCGCATCCATCAAAAGGACGTCCGTAGGGTATTGCGCAACCTCGACGTGAACAAAGCTAGCGGCCCTGACGGAATACCAGCGATAGTTCTCAGAACCTGTGCGCCTGAACTGTCTCCGATCTTGACACGCCTATTCCGCCTTTCGTACGAGATTGGAAAAGTGCCGAATGCTTGGAGGCTAGCTAACGTACAACCCGTGCCCAAGAAGGGTAGTCGAGCTGACCCGGCCAACTACAGACCCATCTCTGTAACGTCCATACTCTGTAAGAGTATGGAGCGTGTACTTAACACGAAGCTCCTGGCATACCTAGAAACTAACGAAATCCTTAGTGACCGTCAATACGGTTTCCGCCGAAATCGGTCTACTGGGGATCTTCTAGCGTATGCCATTCACATATGGAGTGAGGCCATCGAGAGCCACGGGGAAGCACTTGCTGTTTCCCTCGACATCTCGAAGGCTTTTGATAGGGTCTGGCATGAAAGCCTTATTGGTAAGCTTCCTTCGTTCGGTCTGCCCGGTGGTCTATGTGACTGGATTGCGGACTTCCTGAGAGATCGGTCCATTCGAGTGGTTATCGATGGCTGCTCATCGGACCAATTGGATATTAATGCCGGGGTCCCTCAGGGGTCGGTACTCTCAGCAACATTATTCTTGCTGCACATTAATGATCTGCTAAAACCCGGCACCTTTGGGTATGCAGACGACAGCACTGTTGCTGAGAGATACTTGTCCAACGCACGGGCTACCGGGCCGCAGATCCGGTCTCTCCGTGAGGCCATGGTGGAGCGTTTGAACCTGTCCTTACAGGCAGTCTCCGAATGGGGCGATGCCAATCTGGTCAGGTTTAACGCTGCTAAAACCCAGGCGTGTCTTTTTTCCGCAAAAAAGAGCCAATTTCAACCGGCTCCAACTTTCCGAGATGTGACCGTGCCAATAACGGACCATCTTGAGCTTCTTGGCGTTACGTTGACATCGACTCTCAATTTTGTCCCATACATTGAGGCAAAAGCTCAGCTGGCAGCCAAAAAGCTGGGGATCCTTGCGAAGGTGAGAAGGTACTTCACGCCGAAGCAGCTCCTCAATTTGTATCAAGCGCAAGTTCGATCATGCATGGAGTACTGTTCTCATCTCTGGGATGGATCTGCCAAATACCAGCTTGATGCACTAGAGTCGATCGAAAAGCGGGCCAAGAGGCTCATCGGCGACGAGGCGCTGGTCAAGTCAAAGCTCCAGAGTCTTGAACATCGTCGCCGAGTTGCCAGCCTGTCAGTTTTTTATCGGTTACATTTCGGGGAGTGTGCGATGGAATTGCACGATCTAATTCCACCGAGCCCGTTTCACCATCGGACTACCAGACGTACGGCGATGCGCCATCGATACATGGTGGACATTCCACCCATACGCACAAAACGTTTTGAGAACACTTTTATTATGCGTACAGCTAAGGAGTGGAATTCCCTGCCGGAGTCTGTGTTTCCCGACAGCTACAATCTGGGGGTCTTTAAGTCAAGAGTGAATAGGTTATTTCTAGGCAAGCGTGTTTCACCGTCGACCACATCATCGCTTACCATCAGGTGAGATAGTGGTCAAGCGCGAGCCTATAGGATATAAAAAAAAAAAAAAAAAAAAGATGTCAATTTTATGTCGGCGCCATCTTGTATTTTGGTTTTGACCCCATATTCAACATAAGCGACCCCAAAAACCATGAAAATGACACCCATGACGAAAAGATGTCAACATTTTGTCGGCGCCATCTTGTATTTTGGTTTTGACCCCATATTTGACATAAGCGACCCCAAAAACCATGAAAATGACACCCATGACGAAAAGTTGTCAAATTTTTATCAGCGCCATCTTGGGTTTTGGTATGGCCGCCCTGTATTGTTCATACATACATACAAACGGGTTAAAATCATAACCCTCGTCCCACCCATCCATTTCTCAACCTTGTCAACAATTGCTTAACACCACCTATCCAAATCCCGATCTTACCCGAAATAATTTCTGAATCACATTCTAATATAATAAAAAAAAAATATAAAGAAAACAAAAATGTAGGAAACTCAAACTTACTTTTATTTCGGTGCGGTAAAATATCAACTCCTTTCGATCACGACTAACGACGCGACGGTACTCACACGCATGCACACTACAATCTTTTCTATTACTTTTATCGTATTTATTTTTTGCAAAAAAGCGATACGCTCGTCCTTCCACGAGCGCTTCTGAGCGCGGAATGATACGCTTCGAGTGCAAAATGTATGAAGAAGTCGGCAAGTGTTTTTATTGTAGCTAATAATTAAAATATATATTGATTTGGGTAAAAAATAATTATCTGAACCTGTAAAGGACTATATATACCGCAATTTTTTTATAATTTTGAAGATAAAAAATGCTGTAAAATTAACTAAACTGGGACCTATTCGGACCCTACTTTTTAATATTTTTGCGATTATCGTGATGGGCAAAACGTATTTGTGCGAAAATTTTGTATGATGTCATGCAATTTTTCTGATGCCAATCTGGAGCTGAATATATTATCTTTAAATTAAGACCATGATATCTTCACATCTGTGATTGCATATACCTTAAAATTGTACCTGAAAAGCACTGTTATTTGTAGAAAAATGTAATAGCGTCCTTAAAAAATAAAATAAGCGACGTCTAAAGCTTCAAGGTCAAGATCTGACATTGTAGGATTGTAGGTATAATTATGCTAGTATTATATTATCTGTGATCACAGATAATATAATACTAGCATAGTAATATCACAGATATATGAGTACGTAGCAGCCTGTGGCAGCAGTACAAAAGTACAGTGCGCTTTTAACGCCATCTAATAGGAATAAAAGTAAATCCATGTAACCCTTCTTGCAACGTCGCTGCTAACACCATCTATTGCCGTGAAACGGGACCGAACGCGATTGATGTACTTACAAAAATAACAAGATTAATCAGATGAAAAACGCTAGTTACGACGGCACGGTTTCTTTGTATGGGATGAGGCATCTGTATGCTAGTATTATATTATCTGTGGTCGTGCTAATGAGATCACACGTAAAAACAATGCTAGTGAAAATGGCGGTTGCATTCTTGCAAAAAATATTGCGGTGTCAGTTGAAGTGAAATCTGTTGTGGTTCGTTTCTGCGACTACCCTCAGTCTTGAATAATGAAACACCAGTCTAGAACGGAGCAGTAAGGAGGCTAGCGACAACCAAGGAGCCGAACAGGTCAAGGAGGGGCGTGTGGACGTGTGGAAAGATTCATACACACTGATCTTTATACCATGTTTATACCAATCTGGTGAGTCGTTTTAATTTTGTTATGACTATGGCAAAGAGCGTTCATTATTCAAAATTCTGGTTTTGTGTACGGTATGGCGCTTAGTGGATCGTCGGGGTGGCCCGTGTCAGATCATAATTTCATCTTAGTTATCGATGGTCAAGTTTTGGTGTTGTTGAAGAGTTATTATTCTTCTAACACTGGCAATAGCCCTTGACTGGCCTTGGCCGACTATTATTGGAAATTGGAACGACATGGTGACAGTGACTTGTCTATCTTACAGTTCTGTCTGGAAATAACAATACATTAAAAAAAAAATTGGTTAGTTTTGTAGTGTGATAGTTTTATGTAGTGAGAGTTAATTCAGTTTGAGAAGAAGTTTTGTACTCGTAGGGCCAAACTATCTTAAAGGTAGTAAACCCTACCAGGCCTCGTAAATTGCGACTTAAAATGCTTTGGCATTCATCTGATTCTTTAAAGCTCTTATACCAACCTGGGCACTTGCGACACTGTAGTGTGTAGTCCATGTGTAGCACTCACATTCGGTGTCCATAATAACACATTTTGCAGGTTTAGGTTACTACTACTACTAGAAGCTCGTGGCTAAATAATAACAGCCGCACTGGTCGACCATCAAGGTTAAGCAACGCTTGACTAGGTCGGTCCGTGAATGGGTGATCATTTCAACACACCAGGTTTCCTCCTTGCCTCGGAAAGCACGCTAAGCCGTTGGTCCCGGCTGTCATTTGAAGATCTTTGACAGTTGTTACGGGTTGCCAGAAGCCTGAGATCTGACACCAGTCTTGCCAAAGGGTACCGCGTTACCCAGTTACTGGGTTGTGGAGGTCAGATAGGCAGTCCTTCCATGTGGAACACTGGTGCTCAGCTGAATCCGGTAGGACTGGAAGCCGACCCCAATGTAGTTGGGAAAAGGCTAGGCCGATTGATTTATGATTTAGGTTACTACACCGGTGCATCGGTTAATTTCGATCAAAGCTGTTTATGGTTAAGATAACCGTGTGAACATATACTCTCGTAATGTTTTTCATGTTTCAGATACCATATTGTGTCGCAGCCTGAAGCCTCTGCTGCAGGCTAGCGGACCGGATGCTGCATGCGAAGGCTGACGTATCAAAACCTGAGAGGTCAAGAGGCATGGCAGGCTAGCAGTTCAGACAACAGCTTGTGGGGTCATAAGCTCGCAAGTTTGGAATGGAATACTCAGTGAGTCGCTTCCATTTTTTTTCGATAGTTAGGTCGGATGTTCTCTAGTGAAGAGATGCTATTTCGAGTTCTAAGAGTGTTCATGTTTGATCACTGAATTGGTAGTGGTTATACCTAGCACTATCACTAGGTAATAAAGACGCACTAAAAGGCAAGCAATTAGTGAGTTTCCTTTTGGCGGTTTAGCTTCAACATTTGGTTCAGTACGAACTTTACGATGAGATATCCCATAAGAAGATGAGATATCCAAAATGACTGAATAACTAGTCGTTTTCAGTGACAAAGCGAGTTAGTAATGTTGTTGGGCGAACACAATTTTATCGAGTTAGTAACTGTACAGGTCATTTATGTGTATTCAGAACAGATCTTGTTGCGTAACGATTTACAACCACCGTCTTCAGATCTGAATTCACTTGCTTACTTTCAAAGTAATATTATGATAGCAGTAGATCTCGCGATCGTTTTCCGTACATAAAAACTGAGTTGGTGAGCGAAAATAAAGGGTTACTGTTGATAATTTGATTTTAACGATATTGATTAGAGTTAATTCGTGAAGCTCCTTAATATTATCAGGATTTGTTGTTTCCCTTTTTTAACAGATGGTATATCCCAAGATCTTTGAGTAAAAAGCGCGAATCTTGTGAGAAGGATACCCGATCACCAAGTTCCTTGAGAATTAAACATCCTCGTTTATGACAGTGGTAGTGCAACCAAATCTGATTAACATGTCTACTCATAAGACAGATTCTGGACCACACCTCATGCGTAACATGTGGATGATGTGGCGATGGATCTACGAAGAGGTTTCATGAGTTAAGTATGCATTGCCTTTGAATTATAACAAACAGTAACAGCATTGTTACTATTACTTTAATTAGTTGTCGAACTTGTTGATCGTCTGACCTTTTTTTTCTAATGTAGTGTTGTGTGGGAAACTCTAGTACGTAAACTAAATAAATAGGCCCTGTATTAAGTCCGCGATAGGTGATTATGACAGGACGGTGATCGTTATACACCGAAAACATTAAATAGGTACGCTTAGAACCTACAAGTATGCAAACGGTAGGTTAAGGAAGATGCCAGCGGGGCTTGTACCAGTCGATGTTGATTTTAAAAGGATTTGAATGATGATGCACAAGCTTAAGATGTCGAGTAATTGAGTCTATCAGCCGTATTATGTTTGACCGTACCAGTGGATTCTGGCGGAGGTCGGGGTCCAGAGAGACCATTGTATGAGAGCAATATAATTGCTGCTCGGCTATAGAGCCGTGGCTTTAGAGGTTTTACTCGAGGGTTTCTGTAGGCTTGGCAGTTTTTACTGCAGAATAAGTTTTAAAGTTTGTTTGGAGCGTCTAGTGGTACATGGCCCAAGGTAATGATTTATTTAAAGAGTGACATGTTTGTGTTAGGAACCTTACCGAAAACTCCTATTGAGTTATGAGGTAAAATAAAGTAAACTCACATAGTCACGCGCGTGTTGATGTCACCATGTTAATGTTGTTGATGACGTTCGAATCGTCAAGCCCTCATTAAGAAAATTGAAATAACGTGGTTTTCTAATTTTGATTACTGTGCGTAGATCGTGTTATTAAGACACAAAAAGCTCAAGTACCAATTGAGAAAGTAGATGACGAATTGACGTAACATACGACAGGCTAAATGTACATCATGGGGATGTGCGAGTAGAGCAATTGTGATTGCAAAGATAGCTAGGAGATAGCTAAGAGAGCAGTGAGATAGCTAGGAAAGCTATGTGATGGCTAAGGATCGTAAATAAGATACCTGGTGTCTTATTTCTAATTCTTTAATGTGACATTAATGACTATCAGTGGTACTTGGACTTTGTAATCACGAAGATTGTGTGCCTTTAGGTACCAAATCGATGATTGAGTTGCTATTTTCTTTAAATAGGAAATAGAATAGCTCGTTCATTGGAATAGTGAACAGAGTGATTTAAATGATCATGTTTGATCAACAATCAAATCATCATCGATTTTAAACATCACTCACCTAGAGTATGAGACAGGATTGGACGAGCGAATACTGTTTGGAAATTTTGTATGTTTCAGAGAAACATCCCTTGTATGATGGGACATTGCCAGGATGGAGTGGACTAAGACGTTGTGTGGTGTAACACTAGGTGACCATGAGATGGCATGGAGCAAGCACAAGAAGTTGATGCCTGCGGGTGACAGATTTGGGGATTTGTCACCTGAGAGAGGCACGAGAAGGCAACGTGATGTGTTCCACGCTCGCCTCTCAAGAGGAACTACGGCCTAGAGAACACCATGTGGTTTTAATCAGTAGGAGTCTGTCAGACCCCTCAGCTTTCCCCAAGGGCTGAGGATATCCATGAGGATTTCCACATGATTCGATACACTGTTACCCCTGACAATGAGGAACAGACGAGGACGCCTGTCTCGCAGGATGGCCGTGTCGGGTTTAGTCAATAGTGCGGACGTCAATACAAATCGCAAGCACGCCATCTGGCGGCAAAGCAAGAACAACTACGCATTGGTGCACTTTTTCTAACCACTTGTGTGGCAGGGACAGCAGAATATGGCAGTTGAGTACTGACAGCCTCAGAGCTAAGACGTCGTAGCATTAGTGTCGATCCGTAATATTAGTAAGCAAGATGGTAACTCTGAATATTTGAATAAACCCAGTGTATCGAATAATTTCTGTGATTTCATTTGCACGATTGTACCCACCGACCTGCACACACGATGTCTTAACCTAAGGGAGTACATCCTGACTTATATATCCTGACTTATATCCTGAGTCTCCACTTGGGAGTATTCCCGAAGCTTTTTAAAACAGCGCTCATACATCCTATATTTAAGTCGGTTTTTTTTTTATTCGGCGAGAGGGACCAGAACTTGTGGGCGCAGCGGGAAAATAGGCAGATAGGTAGGTACTTACGGGTGCGGGAACGGAGCTTTGGGTAATAATGTCCTTCGATAGTTTTAGCAGTGGAGTTTACACTATAGTTGAATGCTGGTAAGCCACCCACGGAGTCTGTTTTTCACACACAACACTTTTATTTGAGTTTTCTTTGAGAGCGGGAGCAACGGGCGCGCATACGCGCTTCCGGAGTTGCGACTTTTTGACAACTAACGAGCGGAATGACCGGATGACCGCAACTAGGAAATAGGAAGGGGTGTGCGCGGGAGTTAGGGATTGGTCCTCGCGTATTTGATTGAATGATGTGAAATGAATGTTAGTGTTGCTATTGTAATAATTTGAGTGCGTGAGTAAATGTTTAAATAATATTTAATTTCTAATTTTAATGTGGCGCAGACAACTCCCCCGGACTAGAGGTTTCCTCTAAACAATTTAAGAATTAAGATATTAAAGGAGAGAAAGAGTAGTAATATTAAAAATAATAGTGAGTAATATTAAATTTACTGCGAAGGTAACGGACAAAGCCGAACTACTGGCCTTATATATGAACCAGTCGCGGTTTTTACTTTAACAGTTCTTACAATTTTGTCCTTTCCAGGATAAACAACATCCACTATCCCTAGAGGCCAACTAAGTGGATGAGATTGATTATCCATAATTACGACAATAGTACCTAGTTCGATAGGTTTTGAGGGAGAGTTCCATTTTTCTCTTTCTTGCAAAGACGTAAGATATTCTTTATTCCAGCGCGGCGTTGCCAAAATGAATGCGTGATTTTATTGAGTAATTGATAGCGTGATAAGCGATTATCAGCGATGTCGGTAACATCTTCAGCGGGTAAGAATTTGAGCGGAGTTATGTTTAAAAAATTATTAGGCGTTAATGCGGTAATATCAGAAGGATCCGAGTTCAAGACACATAGAGGTCGACTATTTAGCAAATTTTCGATTTGTACAAGCGCTGTACTAAATTCTTCGTAAGTAAGTATTTGAGAACCTATGACTTTGTAAAGATGAGTTTTGACACAACGAACACTTATTTCGCTGAGTCCGTTAAAATGCGGGCCATAAGGCGGACTATGTTTAAATTGTACGCGATGCTCAGACAATAACTGTTGACTAATATAATTAATATGCGATTTGGACTGTATAAGAGAGTAAATTTCGTTGAGTTTACGTTTTGCTCCAATAAAGTTGGTACCTCCATCGCTATATATTAGCGAAACAGGACCTCTGCGAGATATGAAGCGCTTAAAAGCGGCGAGAAATAAATCAGAACTAAGATCAGAAACAAGTTCCAAGTGTAATGCTTTAGTTGTTAAGCATACAAATAGGCAAATATAAGCCTTTTGGCTTTTGATTCCACGTTTGCGGATATGAGTTATGAAAAAAGGACCAGCGTAGTCAACAGCTGTGTGAACAAATGGTTTTACTTCTGAAACTCGAAAAGCGGGCAGATCACCCATTGGAGGGTAAGTATTTTTTGGATTGAGTCTAAAACATTTATTACATTTGTGAACTATTTGTCTAACTAAGTTTCTAGCGGAGATTATCCAAAATTTTTGTCTTATCATAGATAATAAAAGAGCGGGTCCTGTATGAAGATTAACGATATGATAATAATCAATTATAAGGTTAGTTACGCGATCTTTTTGCGGTAGTAACATCGGATGCTTTTGTCCGTAATCGAGTTGAGAGTGAGTTAATCTTCCACCTACTCGTAAGATATTAGTAGAGTCGATAAATGGATTAAGCTTTAAGAGTTTTTTACTTATTGGTTTATTTAATTTTAAGTTGACCATATCTTCCGAAAAGTGTAAATTTTGGACATATTTTAAAAGATATATTTCAGCGGTATCTAAATCTGAGACTGTTATAGATCCATGAGAATTAAGACGTTTAGAAAAGCGTAGAATATATACTACGATGCGAAGTAATTTTGAGTAACTAGAGACGCGATCAATTAATTCTTGAATAGGACGAGTAGTTTCAGGTTGATTGACCTTAGCGGATAGAGTAGTAGTTTTCATTTCCATTATCTCCGAATTATTAGAATTAATTTCAAATGTTTTAATAGGCCATTGACATATGGGAGATGAGAACCAATGAGGAGCGTTAAACCAAAGATTTAGTTTTGAGAGTAATTTAGGCGTTATAGGACGAGAAACAATATCAGCGGGGTTATCTTGTCCATTAATATGAAACCAATGTTTAGCGGGTAATTTCGAATTTATTTCAGTTATCCGATTTGCGACAAATGTGTGAAATTTATATGCGGGTGAGTGTATCCACGTTAGTGTTACGGTTGAGTCAGAGAATGCGTAAATATTGTCAATTTGACAGCGTTTGCTTAGAGTATATTTTACAGCGGTGAGAAGATTAGCTAACAAGAGTGCAGCGCAGAGTTCCAGGCGAGCCAGCGGCAGTTTATTGAGTGAAGCGACGCGTGATTTCGAGGTGAGTAGAGTAACAGATCCGTGATCCTTATCATTAGCATTAACCCTTAAATATACGGCTGCCCCATAGCAGCGCTCACTAGCGTCTGCGAAACCGAGGAGTGTCACGTGACTATCCGAAGATATACCTACATGACGCGGGATTCTAATTTGTTCGAGATAAGCGAGTTCGTTGTGGAATTGATTCCACTTATTTTCAATATGCATTCGCAAGTTTCTATTTTACTAGCGTTATCGAACCTATATAAAATGCGTTGAAAAGAGTGATGTTTAGATTCGAGTTTTAATTGAAAATACATCTTCTCGATGTCAGCTGCTACAGCGACGGAGAACATGCGTAAATTTATGAGCAAGTCAAATATGTTACTTTGTAAATTAGGACCAATATATAAAATGTCATTTAGAGATTTACCAGATGAAGTTTTGCAACTAGCATCAAGAACTATGCGTATTTTGGATGACTGTTTGTCGGGGCGATAAACAGCGTGATGCGGAATATAATAATGCGGAATTTCAAGAGAGGGATTATCAACTTTTGACAGATATCCTTGATCGATGTAGTCTTGAATAGCGGCGTTATAATTTTTACGTATATCGGGATGCGAGTCTAATTTCTTTTCTAAATTAATGAGACGTCGGTGAGCAATGGCGTAAGAATTTCCCAATTCAGAATATGGAGTTTTAAACGGTAACTGTACAGTATATCTGCCAGTATCATCACGTGATTGCGTAGCGTTAAAGATAAGGTCACAGGCCTGATCATCAGGGCTCCTGTGAACTTTATCAGGGACGTTTTCTAATTCCCAAAAGCGTTGAGTGAGAGTTGCAAGTGAGTTAGATGAGGTAGCGCAGAAAAAAGATTTATTATTATAGGTATTATTATTTTTAAAGATAGGAGTGCGAGTATTTAAGCGGTTGTCAACATCTGCTCTACCCATGGCAATGTAACCTAGTGTAGTCTGTACAGCGACGACTGATGACCCGGGTAATGTAACCTTTCCACTTCCTAATAGGAACGGGAATAACTCGTTGCCAATTAGACAATCGATCTCAGCCGGTAAATGGAATGAATCATCAGCCATAGGTAAGTTGCGTAAATGAATTAGTTTTGACGTATCTATAGGTAGACTAGGTAACCCGTCGGTAATATTTTCTATTACGCGCGCATGGATAATATACGAGCAGCGTGAATCAAAGCGGGAATATTTTAAATGTCGTAAGTCCAATAGAAGATACTTTAGATTGGCCTATACCAAGAATGATTGAGTTATCAGGATTAATTACTAAATTAAGGCGTTCACAACATGATTTTGTGATAAAGTTACTCATTGAACCTGTATCTAGAAACACGCGAAATAAGGTTCTATTTGGATTATTATTTTTATAAACGTATACAAAAGCAGTAGGTAATAAAACTGTAGTACTATTACTAGCGATATTACAAGTGGAAGCGGTCATTGATAACGCGAGATCATTTAAATTTTGGCGCGCAAACTTATCAGCGGCGGCGGCGGCGGCCGATGGAACGTTCGACACGATCGCGGCAGGCAGAGCGGCAGAGAGGGGAGCGGCGCGGGGCGCGGTGCCAGCGGGCGGTGGCAGCACGGGCTGCGTGTTGAGGTTCAGCGGTGCGTTAGCGCTAGGTTCGAATTCCGATCGCGGGGACATCGGTTTGGTTTTGAAAATATTATGAAAGTTTGCTACATGTAAGAGTGTATGATGTTTGCGTTGGCATGTGGAACAAGTATTTATTGATTTACAGAATTTAGTATCGTGAAATCCCAGGCAATTACGACAGCAACGATGTTTATTTACTAGTTCAAATCTAGCACGCGGGTCTTGATTAACAAAATATGAACACTTATATAGAGGATGCGAGTTAGGATCATTACATATTTTACATGAGCGATTTTGTATTGCGGGTGAATGAGTATTTGCGACGAATGCTTGAGTACGTTTATATTTTGATGTATTATTATCTTTTATTTGAGAAGCGTTGAGTCAAGAAAGGTTTTGTATTTGAGTTAGGATTGCGGAGCGTTTGTATTTTACTTTGTTCTTTAAGAAATTTAGAAAGATGATCGAACGTAGGTATTTGAATATGTCTATGCGATTGCTCGAACAAGTTCACTACCTCCTTATCGAGTTTAGTAAGTGCGAGTAATAATAAAATCTGAGAGATCGTCAATATTTAAACGGCGTAAAGCGGCTTCTGCAGAGTAGAATTGTTCGAGAAATGTATCGATTGGTTGATTTGGTTTATAGTTAATTATTTGTTGTACATAAATGGAAGCTTGTACTCGAGTATCTTGGTATTTATCTAAAAGAGAATTCCAAATTATAAGATAATTATTAGCGGTAGGTGTAATACCTGAACAAACGGTTAATGCTTTGCCCGACAAAGAACCTATTAAATATTTAACTTTTTCGGCGTCTGAGAGATGTAGATTATCGTGCATGAGACTTTTAAAATTCTCGTAAAATGGCGACCAATTGTATGGTGAACCATCAAAAGAAACTAACTTGAGAGGCGGTAACTTGCGGTTTAACAAATCATATTTATGAGAATTGTCTTGAGTATTTTTAATATAATTATTTTGTGTGAGCGTGGATGCTGTATGTTTTACGTAACAATACAGTTCATCACAAGATTGTAAGGCGGCGTAGTTCGGTTTTGCGGATGGATCATTTTCTAATCGAGCCATAACACACGAGTCCAGGGTATCCATGAAATTTGATCGTATAATATCTACCGATTGAATGCGTGCTAGAAATTGCAACGCACACTCAATATTTAATAGGTTCTTTGTCGGGCAAAGCATTAACCGTTTGTTCAGGTATTACACCTACCGCTAATAATTATCTTATAATTTGGAATTCTCTTTTAGATAAATACCAAGATACTCGAGTACAAGCTTCCATTTATGTACAACAAATAATTAACTATAAACCAAATCAACCAATCGATACATTTCTCGAACAATTCTACTCTGCAGAAGCCGCTTTACGCCGTTTAAATATTGACGATCTCTCAGATTTTATTATTACTCGCACTTACTAAACTCGATAAGGAGGTAGTGAACTTGTTCGAGCAATCGCATAGACATATTCAAATACCTACGTTCGATCATCTTTCTAAATTTCTTAAAGAACAAAGTAAAATACAAACGCTCCGCAATCCTAGCTCAAATACAAAACCTTTCTTGACTCAACGCTTCTCAAATAATAATAATAATACATCAAAATATAAACCTACTCAAGCATTCGTCGCAAATACTCATTCACCCGCAATACAAAATCGCTCATGTAAAATATGTAATGATCCTAACTCGCATCCTCTATATAAGTGTTCATATTTTGTTAATCAAGACCCGCGTGCTAGATTTGAACTAGTAAATAAACATCGTTTCTGTCGTAATTGCCTGGGATTTCACGATACTAAATTCTGTAAATCAATAAATACTTGTTCCACATGCCAACGCAAACATCATACACTCTTACATGTAGCAAACTTTCATAATATTTTCAAAACCAAACCGATGTCCCCGCGATCGGAATTCGAACCTAGCGCTAACGCACCGCTGAACCTCAACACGCAGCCCGTGCTGCCACCGCCCGCTGGCACCGCGCCCCGCGCCGCTCCCCTCTCTGCCGCTCTGCCTGCCGCGATCGTGTCGAACGTTCCATCGGCCGCCGCCGCCGCCGCTGATAAGTTTGCGCGCCAAAATTTAAATGATCTCGCGTTATCAATGACCGCTTCCACTTGTAATATCGCTAGTAATAGTACTACAGTTTTATTACCTACTGCTTCTGTATACGTTTATAAAAATAATAATCCAAATAAGGTTCGCGTGTTTCTAGATACAGGTTCAATGAGTAACTTTATCACAAAATCATGTTGTGAACGCCTTAATTTAGTAATTAATCCTGATAACTCAATCATTCTTGGTATAGGCCAATCTAAAGTATCTTCTATTGGACTTACGACATTTAAAATATTTTCCCGCTTTGATTCACGCTGCTCGTATATTATCCATGTGCGCGTAATAGAAAATATACGGTTTTAGATTATGGCTGATGATTCATTCCATTTACCGGCTGAGATCGATTGTCTAATTGGCAACGAGTTATTCCCGTTCCTATTAGGAAGTGGAAAGGTTACATTACCCGGGTCATCAGTCGTCGCTGTACA
Organism: Orthosia cruda; assembly: GCA_964057195.1. NCBI lineage: Eukaryota > Metazoa > Arthropoda > Insecta > Lepidoptera > Noctuidae > Orthosia > Orthosia cruda. The sequence continues at coordinate 30,766,602 of OZ059843.1, read as the reverse complement.
GACTACACTAGGTTACATTGCCATGGGTAGAGCAGATGTTGACAACCGCTTAAATACTCGCACTCCTATCTTTAAAAATAATAATACCTATAATAATAAATCTTTTTTCTGCGCTACCTCATCTAACTCACTTGAAACTCTCACTCAACGCTTTTGGGAATTAGAAAACGTCCCTGATAAAGTTCACAGGAGCCCTGATGATCAGGCCTGTGACCTTATCTTTAACGCTACGCAATCACGTGATGATACTGGCAGATATACTGTACAGTTACCGTTTAAAACTCTATATTCTGAATTGGGAAATTCTTACGCCATTGCTCACCGACGTCTCATTAATTTAGAAAAGAAATTAGACTCGCATCCCGATATACGTAAAAATTATAACGCCACTATTCAAGACTACATCGATCAAGGATATCTGTCAAAAGTTGATAATCCCTCTCTTGAAATTCCGCATTATTATATTCCGCATCACGCTGTTTATCGCCCCGACAAACAGTCATCCAAAATACGCATAGTTCTTGATGCTTGTTGCAAAACTTCATCTGGTAAATCTCTTAATGACATTTTATATATTGGTCCTAATTTACAAAGTAACATATTTGACTTGCTCATAAATTTACGTATGTTCTCCGTCGCTGTAGCAGCTGACATCGAGAAGATGTATTTTCAATTAAAACTCGAATCTAAACATCACTCTTTTCAACGCATTTTATATAGGTTCGATAACGCTAGTAAAATATAAACTTACGAATTCAATAGAGTTTCCTTTGGTGTTTCAAGTTCGCCATACTTGGCTATGAAGGTTATTCGCCAACTGGCTGCTGAAAGTAAAGTTCAATACCCACTAGCCGCATACGAGGCTGAAAATCATATGTATATGGACGATTATATATGTTCAATAGATGGCGTTGATAAAGCCGAAAATACTCACCGCGAAATGGTCGCTATGTTTAAGTCCGGAGGCTTCAATCTTACAAAATGGGTCTCAAATAGTTCTCAATTAATGGAAAAAATCCCCGCTTCGCATAAAAATCCGCAAAATATTAATTTCGACACAGACGCTAACTCAAACGTAAAAATTGTAGGTATGCAGTGGAATCCTTTGGAAGACACCTTTTAATTTAAAATTAACGCTATTTCTCTCAAATGCACAAAGCGCACAATTCTCTCCGCAACCGCTCGCCTTTTCGACCCTTTAGGTCTTATCGCTCCTGTGACAGCATTTATGAAGGTACTCGTTCAAGAATGTTGGAAACATGAACTTGACTGGGATAGTCCAGTACTTACGCATATTGAAAATAAGTGGAATCAATTCCACAACGAACTCGCTTATCTCGAACAAATTAGAATCCCGCGTCATGTAGGTATATCTTCGGATAGTCACGTGACACTCCTCGGTTTCGCAGACGCTAGTGAGCGCTGCTATGGGGCAGCCGTATATTTAAGGGTTAATGCTAATGATAAGGATCACGGATCTGTTACTCTACTCACCTCGAAATCACGCGTCTTTTCACTCAATAAACTGCCGCTGGCTCGCCTGGAACTCTGCGCTGCACTCTTGTTAGCTAATCTTCTCACCGCTGTAAAATATACTCTAAGCAAACGCTGTCAAATTGACAATATTTACGCATTCTCTGACTCAACCGTAACACTAACGTGGATACACTCACCCGCATATAAATTTCACACATTTGTCGCAAATCGGATAACTGAAATAAATTCGAAATTACCCGCTAAACATTGGTTTCATATTAATGGACAAGATAACCCCGCTGATATTGTTTCTCGTCCTATAACGCCTAAATTACTCTCAAAACTAAATCTTTGGTTTAACGCTCCTCATTGGTTCTCATCTCCCATATGTCAATGGCCTATTAAAACATTTGAAATTAATTCTAATAATTCGGAGATAATGGAAATGAAAACTACTACTCTATCCGCTAAGGTCAATCAACCTGAAACTACTCGTCCTATTCAAGAATTAATTGATCGCGTCTCTAGTTACTCAAAATTACTTCGCATCGTAGTATATATTCTACGCTTTTCTAAACGTCTTAATTCTCATGGATCTATAACAGTCTCAGATTTAGATACCGCTGAAATATATCTTTTAAAATATGTCCAAAATTTACACTTTTCGGAAGATATGGTCAACTTAAAATTAAATAAACCAATAAGTAAAAAACTCTTAAAGCTTAATCCATTTATCGACTCTACTAATATCTTACGAGTAGGTGGAAGATTAACTCACTCTCAACTCGATTACGGACAAAAGCATCCGATGTTACTACCGCAAAAAGATCGCGTAACTAACCTTATAATTGATTATTATCATATCGTTAATCTTCATACAGGTCCCGCTCTTTTATTATCTATGATAAGACAAAAATTTTGGATAATCTCCGCTAGAAACTTAGTTAGACAAATAGTTCACAAATGTAATAAATGTTTTAGACTCAATCCAAAAAATACTTACCCTCCAATGGGTGATCTGCCCGCTTTTCGAGTTTCAGAAGTAAAACCATTTGTTCACACAGCTGTTGACTACGCTGGTCCCTTTTTCATAACTCATATCCGCAAACGTGGAATCAAAAGCCAAAAGGCTTATATTTGCCTATTTGTATGCTTAACAACTAAAGCATTACACTTGGAACTTGTTTCTGATCTTAGTTCTGATTTATTTCTCGCCGCTTTAAGGCGCTTCATATCTCGCAGAGGTCCTGTTTCGCTAATATATAGCGATGGAGGTACCAACTTTATTGGAGCAAAACGTAAACTCAACGAAATTTACTCTCTTATACAGTCCAAATCGCATATTAATTATATTAGTCAACAGTTATTGTCTGAGCATCGCGTACAATTTAAACATAGTCCGCCTTATGGCCCGCATTTTAACGGACTCAGCGAAATAAGTGTTCGTTGTGTCAAAACTCATCTTTACAAAGTCATAGGTTCTCAAATACTTACTTACGAAGAATTTAGTACAGTGCTTGTTCAAATCGAAAATTTGCTAAATAGTCGACCTCTATGTGTCTTGAACTCGGATCCTTCTGATATTACCGCATTAACGCCTAATAATTTTTTAAACATAACTCCGCTCAAATTCTTACCCGCTGAAGATGTTACCGACATCGCTGATAATCGCTTATCACGCTATCAATTACTCAATAAAATCACGCATTCATTTTGGCAACGCTGGAATAAAGAATATCTTACGTCTTTGCAAGAAAGAGAAAAATGGAACTCTCCCTCAAAACCTATCGAACTAGGTACTATTGTCGTAATTAAGGATAATCACTCTCATCCACTTAGTTGGCCTCTAGGGATAGTGGATGTTGTTTATCCTGGAAAGGACAAAATTGTAAGAACTGTTAAAGTAAAAACCGCGACTGGTTCATATATAAGGCCAGTAGTTCGGCTTTGTCCGTTACCTTCGCAGTAAATTTAATATTACTCACTATTATTTTTAATATTATACTCTTTCTCTCCTTTAATATCTTAATTCTTAAATTGTTTAGAGGAAACCTCTAGTCCGGGGGAGTTGTCTGCTCCACATTAAAATTAGAAATTAAATATTATTTAAACATTTACTCACGCACTCAAATTATTACAATAGCAACACTAACATTCATTTCACATCATTCAATAAAATACGCGAGGACCAATCCCTAACTCCCGCGCACACCCCTTCCTATTTCCTAGTTCCGGTCATCCGGTCATTCCGCTCGTCAGTTGTCAAAAAGTCGCAACTCCGGAATCGCGTATGCGCGCCCGTTGCTCCCGCTCTCAAAGAAAACTCAAATAAAAGTGTTGTGTGTAAAAAACAGACTCTGTGGGTGGCTTACCAGCATTCAACTATAGTGAAAACTCCACTGCTAAAACTATCGAAGGACATTATTACTCAAAGCTCCGTTCCCGCACCCGTAAGTACCTACCTATCTGCCTTTTTTCCCGCTGCGCCCACAGACAGTGTCAACAACTATTGACCTATATCGGTCCTGCCAGCGATGTCCAAGATACTCGAAAAGCTGTTAAACAAAAGATTAACAAATTACTTAAGAACTTTTAAACTGTCAATAAATCGATTTGGATTTATTCGTGGTAAATCCACAGAAGATGATATAAGAACGTGAAGGACGGCACGGTTGACATCTGTCGGGCATGTCACCGGCCGGGGGAAACAATCCGTCACATTATCTCCGGTTGTTCTAGTCTGGCTAATGGAGACTATTTGTATAGACACAACGTTGTAGCCTGGATCATCGATCAGCAACTTACTATTAAATACAAACTTGTGGAATCGGAAGTCCCTTACTATTAAGTATGTGCCCGACCCAGTTTTCGAAAATGGCAATGTCACGTTGTATTGGAATCGGTCTATAATTACTGACAGGACTATTGTTGCCAATAAACCTGGCATAATGGTGATAGACCGACTAGAGCGTCGCGCAATGATTGTTGATATAGCGGTCCCCCATGATGAGAACCTCGTGAAGGCTGAGAGAGATAAGAAAAGCAAGTATCTTGATCTAGCTCGCGAGGTTGACGACATGTGGGATATGAATACAGCAGTCATTGTGCCGATAGTCGTGATGGCCAAGAGCCTCGACGAACATTTGAGGAGGCTCTCGTTGGGCAGCTGGATCAAGGGCTTGATCCAAAAAGCGGTAATCCTGGATACAGCGCATATAGTTAGGTGGTTCCTCTCTCAGGAACCTTGACCACCGCTAGCTTGGACCCTGTTCCCGATACCGGTGGACTACAATTTTTGTATTTTCAAATGCTTTATTTTTATTTTTATAGAATTATATTTAAAAATGTAAACATATGCAAACAAAATAAATAAATGGAATAATAATAATTAATGGCGTTATATAAATGCGAAAACTGATTTGAATATTGGTGTCTAGCGAAGTATGTTCTACATGCACGTGTTTTAGCTACTATCTCTTGACTAAGAGTTTTTGGTTTAAGGTGTCTAGGTGGTCTTCTATTCATTTATTAAAATTTACGTGTGAGCTGCGTTGTTTGGTCTTTGCAATAATTTCATTGACTTTTGTTGCAAGCCTTCTTGATGTTTTATCATTTTTATATTGTGTCAACCTATTTGTCTTTTTTTAGTAGATCTATGTCTGTTTCTAATATTTTTTACCATGGTGGCTCGTTCTTTAGTTTAGTTTTATTTTTAAAAATGTTCAGCGACCGAAGAGCTATGCAATAAATTGGTGAATGTGTATCTGTTAATTTTTCAGAGATGAAAGTTTTGGCGGTATAATTTTTTGGTTAAATATACTAATGTTATCCGATAATTTACAAGTTGTTCGCATTTTTGGTAATAAAGGTATACACGTGGGATCTATTCCATTGTATTTTAACATATTTGTTTGTAGTTCATTATTTAGTATTTTTACATACGAAGGGTCAAATACCGTTTGTGTTTGTATTAAAATTGAATTATTTATAGTTGATTGACTGCTATACGGTGCGTTAATGGGTAGTGCGGTGTCAAAATATTCTGTCCCTAGTCTCGTGTCGTATTGTAAGGATGGATTAAAAGGTGGATTGGATTATTTGTAAAGTGTTATGTTGTTGTAAAATATTTAAACTTTCCTCTTCTTCTTCTTTTTCTCTGCTCTGCTCTGCTATTTTTGATTCTATTTAACGAGTTAACCGATAACAGGATATTAATAATAACCCGTCTTTGGTCTGCTATTCTCAGCTCTGTTACGTTCATATCTGGGTATTGTAGTTTAAATTTTTCAAATAGTAGTGTGCAATACATTGTTTTGTCCTCTTCAAGTTTTGTAACATAGAAGTACGTGCGCATGATGAATATGTTCATATCTTCCGTCCATTTCATGTGCACTCGTGGTTTTCCCGCCTTGGTAGTCTCAGGCTGAGTAGCTGATGCCGCATGAGAAACATCCTCGGTAGATGTAACTGCTCTATTGTCTAGTCTGTCTGTCGGTTCGGCTGTAGTATTTTTATCGGGGAGAACCCGCCTGCTTAGTCCCACACTGCCAATGCATTGTATGTTGTGATACCCAGCATCGGCCCCAGGTGCGCCCCGACGATCGCCCTCGGTTAGCGGTCCTATACGTTTATTCTTTGACCGAGTCTCCATGTTGTTGGCTCTGGAAACCCATCCAGAGCCACGTTAGCCACGCCAGTAATATCTCGTTCGTTGACTTCTACCTGACTGCGCATATGTACAATCTGCACATCATATCTTATTAGAGTGTATTCTTTGGCAGAATGAACGCTATATTATGTTGAATAATTTACAGGCTGCATCAGGAGTTGTTTACTATATGGGCCTTGTGGAAACTAGAACAAATTGCCGTGCGTTCAAGCGTTTTTACCATACCTATTATTGGTAAAAAATATAGCAGCTGACAATGTTAGGACCCATTAATATAATTGTTAATTTTTATCCATGGTGCCAGGCAACTGGGTTTATCCCAGTTGTAAACGACACTTTGTGCCTACTGGCCTTGTTTGTTCTGTCTCCTGCGTGATATTGAGGGAAGTGGAAATTGTGTTTTTTGTTTTCCTACTCCTCCTTTATTCTTTTCTGATTAATTTCCTTGCGGGATAATTTCGTTGGGGGACAGTTAAATTCATTCTCAGGGACTTCGTCGAGCTTCATTGCCTCGGCGCTTTTCTGGTGGTCGCCACTGTTGATTCTGGCTTTCAAGAGTTGCTGTGGTTTGGGAATAGTGCGATGTGATAGTCCCCGACTTACAAATAAAAAATTGCAAAATGAAAAATAACTTCAATTTTTGACACCGACTGCCATAATTGACATAATTTTTAACTTTGTAGTGTTTTTATTTGGAAGTGGGTTGTATTTTTTTGTGAAAATGTTTTTAATTTTTCACTTTTTAGTTTGTGTACATATCTACGAGTATGATGCCCACAGTTTTGCTAGAATAGATTATCCGAATAACATGAAACTTTAACACAACTGATGAAAAAATTATAGTGTATCAGTGTGAACTCTATAAATCTGCGTAGGTATCCCTTTCGAGCGTAACGGCTTGATGTTATGTTATGAAATGGTGTAAACTATAAACAGAAATCCGATGGCAGCAATCCCGAGAGATTTGCCACCATTTATTGAAGAGTGCTGTTTTATATCTCCGAAGTTCTTCATCAGATCTTGATAACATTTATATGGGACCACATACAAGGACTAGCTTACATGAGAAGCAATACCTCCAAATAAAAAAAGAATTTTCTAAATCGGTTCATCTAGTAAATGTACTGAGGTAAGAGACAAAAAAAAACGGTCGAATTGAGAACCCCCTCCTTTTAGAAATCCGTTTAAAAGAGAAATTTCTAAAATATAACGGCACTGAAATGTCATTATTTTGTGACTAATATATGAATGACAGTCGTTAAGCCAGTTTGTCCGGCTGTAACAAATGATCAGCAATTCAAATAGATGCTATTTTATTGTAACGGGGAAATATAGAGTTATTACTAGTCATTATTTTATAATAGGAACAGGGTTCCTAATTGACAATGGCTTGTATACTTATAACATTATAAATACTAGAACTGACAACGCCGAATGTCGGCCATGTTCCTAATTTTACGAAATATCACTTACCTATTTGTTAAAAAAATAAACTTCATCATCAGAGTTGGAGAGTTAATTATTTGATAATTGTATGTTGCCAAAATGTGTTCGACATATAAAAAGATTGTAGGATAGATCTAGTGCAGGAGTAGATGGGGTTTGCATTGAATAGTCGGCGGGCCACTGCATACCACCTGTGTTTTTTTGCCCTAAAACTTACAGAACATCTTCTGATTTCTCTGAAACGGTTATAATAAATAAAAAACGAATAACTTGGTAATGATATAATTTTAATGCGATAAACAGATTTTTTCTAGTTTATATTTAATTTTGCCACTTTTAGCTCCATATCGATATAGCCGCTTCCTATCTTTTCAGTCACATCGTTTGAAGTTCTTGACACGTTTAAATAGATACGACCTTTAGTAAACGGAAAGCTTTTAGGTACATATGGTACCGACATATTTTGAAAATGTAATATTCCCTGAAAAAAATAATAACCCTTTTTATCATGCTACTAGGATAATGTGACGCAAGAATTACATTATAAAAGAGTGTTGTTAGTTAAAAAAACTGGCCAAGTGCGAGTCGGACTCGCGCATTGAGGGTTCCGTCCAAACAGCTACATTCACCAAAATAATTAGGTAAAATTTCTCATGTTTATAAACAACGAATGCACCTATTATTGCTATACCGAGAAGAAAAACTGGATGTAGAGACAAAATTAACTTTGCCATTAGAAAACTGTTGTCTCCATACATCGACATAGGTCGCGGTCAGTTTACCAACTGCAAATAAGTTAAAAATCGTTTTTTTTTGTATGTATTTTTACAGTTTTCGTATGTTTTCCTTTATTTGCGCTAAAAATTGTTTCTTGCCAAATTTCATGATTGTAGTTCAACGGGAAGTGGTTTTGGTTCCCTTACGATTTTCAAATTACGTATATGCGGTATAAACGGCCGTATCTTTTGATTACGTTGATTTCGAAGTTTGATATTGTCACGGCTCTGGATAGCAATTAATGATATGATATTCATTTCAACTGGGTCACACGCCATGCTACCCACCACGTGGCCAAGCTTTCCTAAGAAAAAATACCCTACAAGTGACCAACAACAAAGTTATTCATATATTCTGAAATAACTTTTTAAGCACTACATTTTATTTTATGGAAGCTAAGAAAAAAATAAAGAAAACATATTTATTTTTGACCCGCACAGGAGACACGAGAAATGAGCATAAAAACAAAGGTAAGCTCAATTGTATCCCAATTTTGAAATATAGAAGTAGACGTACCTACCTAAACAGTTTACGATGCATAAGGGTAAACCGCGAAACCAACAGAAATAAAAGTAACACTTACAACCTAAAACTACTATTTCAAAAGTTATGGTAACATGACCTACAGTGGGATGACAAGGTGTCAGATGACATACATAATGAATGGATTAAATTGATGACAGAAATTGACCAAATCAACAATTGTAAGATGCCACGATGGATACTATGCAACGAGAATGACGTCGTCGAACTGCACGGCTATTGCGACGCGTCCATCGAAGCATATGCATGCGTGGTTTATGCACGAACAAAACACCAACAAACACAGTAATTGTTGCGGCAAAATCAAATCAATCCAACAAAAAACACTACAAAGTGAAAAATAACTTCAATTTCGGAAGTCGGTGTTCCTGTTTTCGTTTCTGCGTTTTTTGAAACCGACTTCCGAAATTGAAGTTATTTTTCACTTTGTAGTGTTTTTGTTTGGAATTTGGTTGTATTTTTTGTAAAAATGTTTTTATTTTTCACTTTTTAGTTTTAGGACATAGGCCAGTTCTAAAGGCTACCTAAAATGCCCAAAGTGAAGCCAGAATAGATTAACCGAATAACATGAAACTTAAACAAATCTGTGAAATGAGAGTCTACTAGGGTGAACTGTTCACACCTGCGTACCCCTTTAGAGCGTACCAGTGTGATGTTATGTTATGAAATGGTGTAAACAATAAACAGACATGCGATTGCAGCTATCCCAAGTGATTTGCCGTCATTTATTGAAGAGTTCTGATGTATATCTCCGAAGTTCTTCATCAGATCTTGATGGAAATGGGACCACATGACAAGCATCAGCATTCAAATAAAAAATAATCATCAAAATCGGTTCACCCAATAAAAAGTTCTGAGGTAACACACAAAAAAAAATATACATTCGAATTGATAACCTCCTCCTTTTTGTGAAATCGGTTAAAAAGTGTGTTACATTGCCACGAATGGTGCTTTGTGGCGCTTATCTACTATCTAAGATCATCGACAAAATCAAACAGGGCATAAGTTGTCAGTTGGAAATCTACGGATGGTGTGACTCCATGGTGGTCATAGGTTGGCTACAAGGTGATTCAGCGCGTTGGAAACCTTTTGTAGCTAATAGAGTCAACGCTATACAAGAAATAATGCCGGCAAACTGCTGGCGTTATGTGTTTTATAGCGTTTATGCACGAACAAAACACCAACAAAAAACAGTAATTGTTGCAGCAAAATCTAAACTTCTACCCAACAAAAAGAGTTTGTCAGTTGGAAATCTACGGATGGTGTGTCTCCATAGTGGTCTTAGGTTGGCTACAAGGTGATTCAGCGCGTTGAAAACCTTCTGTAGCAAATATAGTCAACGCTATTAAACAGATAATGCCGGCAAACTGCTGGCGTTATGTAAAATCAAGGGATAACCCAGCCGACTGCGCCGGCCGAGGTTTAACAGCACCACAACTATTACAGCACCCGTTGTCGTTTAACGGACCGGCATGGCTAGCATCCTATGATGTAGAAAAAGAACAAAAACAACCAACCTACCAAACAGAGGAAGAAATGAAAAGAATTAAATTAGTTAACATTGTGCAAGAGATTAACAATAACAGCGTAATAGATAACTTATTATTGCAACATAACTCTTTTATAAAAATAACACGTATCTTGGCATGGGTACTGAGGGCACTGAAACCAAAGTCGCAACATTTAGCGAATTACCTAACATTACTAGAACTAAGAAATGCCAAATGTGTTATCATAAAACGAGTGCAAAGTACAGCATTTACTTCAGACATTTAAATGCTAAACAAACATGGTAACGTCGCAACAAACAGCAAGTTATTACAGTTAAAACATTTCGTCGATAAAAATGGCTTTCTCCGAGTGGGAGGCCGTTTAAGGAATGCGGTTATAAACGATGAAATGAAACATCCTAGGATAATTCCTAACAATAGTTGGTTGGCCGAGCTGCTCAAAGAAGAAGCTCATCAGTTATCATTCCATGGGTGTATTCGACTAACATTAGCTACTCTCAGACAACATTAATGGATCAACATTAGCGGATACAGTACGACCAAGAAACAGCTAATAAATTGTGTTACTTGCCGGAAATTTGAAGCAAGGAAGCAATTTCAATTAATGGGAGATCTTCCCGCAGCTAGAACTAATCCCGCTCCTCCATGCTATCATACTGGGGTGGACTACACCGGTTTTGTAAACATCAAGGCAAACAAGGGAAGAGGAGTGAGAACACTGAAAGGCTACGTGGCTGTAATCATATGCATGGTCACGATAGCCGTTCATTTGGAATTGGTGTCTGACCTTACCAATTCCACATTTTTGGCTGCACTAAGGAGAATGACAGCCCGAAGAGGAGCACCACATCACTTATATAGTGACAAAGAAACAAATTTTATCGGAGCTAACAGGTTACTACAAGAGGAGTACAACCAATTACAACAAGTTTTCGGAGATAGTTGCCTAGCAGAGATCGCTGAAATGGCATTTCAACGCTCCATCTTGGCCAAGCGCGGGAGGGCTGTGGGAAAGAGCTGTCCGCAGTCTGAAGTTCCACCTAAAAAGAGTGTTTGGTGAACAAAGACTATCGTTTGAAGAGTTCACCACTGTACTGACACAACTGGAGGCGTGTCTGAACTCGAGACCGTTATGTACGCTTACAGAAAACATTGAAGATTTGGATTATTTATCACCGGCACATTTTTTAACCGGAAGATCCGACTTAACAGTGATCGAGACAAAGGAGGATGCGAGAACAAGGTGGCACTTAGCAACTAACCTTTTTAAACAGATTTGGCGAAAATGGAAGAATGAATATTTGAGCCAATTAGCATCAAGAGATAAGTGGTCAAAACCTTAAGAAAACTTGAAAATAAGCAACATGGTGATAGTGCATGAAAATAACATTCCAGCTGGACGATGGATTATGGGCCGAGTGATAGATCTGCATCCCGATAATGATGGCTATGTCAGAGTGGTGTCATTGAAGACGAAAAATGGCATCATAAAGCGACCAGTAGTCAAACTATCTTTATTACTAGTAGAAATAGACACAAGTCGTCGACAGATGGCGCTGAGTCTACCTTAACGTAAAAAAAAATCGTTCTGTGTTAATTATATGTTTAAAAATACTATTAGTGTGCAGAGGTGAATAAAAATAAGTGAACTGTTAAAACATTATCTAATAACTTAGTGACAGTGTTATCTCCGAGTTTTATACACAAACTGTGAAGTTAAAGCCAAAACACATATTGTCAAAAACCGTAACAATAACAAGTGTCAATTTGCATTAAACCATATATTATAATCCGTAAGACACTCTGTGATCCTAATATTTAGTAATAAGTGTAATAAAAACATTAATAACAAAGACCAAGTGAAAAAAGTGATAAATACACTCATTTTTAACTTCAACCTTCACCAAGAAAAAAAAAGACAATTGTACTTTAAACCACCGCAAAAAAATAATATTGGACTTTGGCGCAACTAGTCCAAAAATTCGACAGCCAAACGTATTGCACAGTTGGCCTAGCGGTTAAGACAGCCACCTACTTTTGCCAATTAACTTGCGTCGCACAAGTGGTCGCGAGTTCAAATCTCACTGCGAGCAATATTCACTTTTCATAAGTTTCTATTAGTGGAACTCATAATGAATAACTGACACGAGTGCATTTAGTACCGCTATCACACGCAAGAGGGCAGTAACAATAATAAAATTGTAAAACCATACAAGGTAAATAACATTAAACAAACATACAAATAATTGCAAGGTGGAGAACGATCATTCTGATAATATTACATACAGGAAACCACAGCGTTCAAGCTCGCTTTGCGATTTAGCTAGTACAGAACAGTCACTCTTTGATGCTACTATGCTAAGCTTACCAAATTCTTCAATTGCTGAATCTCAGGTGAACAAGGAATTACTGGAAAAAATTTCTCTCTTGGAAAATCAATTGTTGAGTGCAAATAACGAAATAGAAAACTTACATCTTGAAAATACTTCATTAAGACAGGAATTACATAAATTCAAGCAAGTAATTGATATGTACAAAAAAGTTGGAACTGCTGACAATACTATTCGCACGCCAAAATCAGTAAAAAAGAAGTGTTCTTCAAAGATGTCTAACATCGACAAAAGCCCTGAATTATTACTTGAAGGAAAGCAAAATCAATCTAATGGAAATCCGAACAACGCAAAACAGCAAGTACCTCAAATATTGAGTAACCTGAACTCTGAAGCAGGCTATAGCAATGATAAACGATTGACACATAGCAATGTAACCAAAAATAAAATGTGCATTCTAAGTAGCAATAAAAAGAACGATGTATTGTCTATAGCTGAGAAAACTTTTGATAGCTGTTTCAACCTGTGCCATTATCTAACACCATACGGATGCACCAAACAGTTGCTTAGGGACCTTGATACAAAATTACTACAATTCACTTTAGATGATTTTTGTATAATATTCCTTGGTGAAGAAGACTTTAAGACGACCAACAACTACTACGACATTATTTTCCATTTAAGAAACGTATTACAAGCTATGCAGCATACTAACATAATAATCTGATTGCCTACATTTAAGTGCCCTTTTGATACAAGTCTTTTTAATTGCCGAGTAGAGACTTTTAATAACCTACTGTATCTGGATATTTTGACGCATGGTCACGCCTTCCTCTTAGATAGAAATCTAAATCTCGAATACGACTACAGCATGTTTGATAGGTACACAGGATCTATAAAACATCGTGGTCTATCGAGAATATTCAAGGACTTATTGGATTTAATTACTAGTATAACAGAACAATCTAACATAACACAAGTTGATGTAAGTGAGTTGAAAAACCCCGCCAAACCAAATGACAATTTTTTTCTCGACTAAGCACCTCTACATATTACACCAAAATATTGCTGGGTTATTGGGAAAAGCAGAAAATCTTACTATTTGCCTACATGATCTAATTGATAAGCATATAAGGGTCGATATTCTATGCATTACTGAGCATTTTATGATGGAGGGCTATGAAAGACATCTCAACATAATGGATTATTGTTTAGCGGCGAGTTTCAGTCGCAAGACAAGCAAACGAGGCGGAGCGTGTATATTAGTAAGGAAAGGACATCAATGGAGGGAACTGGTGAAAATATCAAAATTATCTACAAATGGGGTTTTTGAATGTTGCGCCATTGAATTAACGACGGAAAAGACTGTGATTGTTTGTGTTTACAGAGTACCCAATGCAAGCAACTTTAATGAGTGTATGGAAAAATTAGATATAATGTTACGTATGCTTGTGAAGAAGTCCTATAAAAATATTGTTTTAGCAGGGGATTTTAATATAGACCTATTAAAGCGAAATAGGCAATCAATTGAATTTGAGACATTGTTACTTAATTACAACTTAAAACTTGCTCTATATGAACCAACTCGTCTTTGGAGTCAGTCATGCATTGACAACTTTGCGCATAATTTTAGCAAGTCCTTTAAGGCTTCTGTACTAGAATTGGCTCTCTCTGACCATACGGCTCAACTCCTAAAATGCCCTATCAAAACTGTCTGTTCTATAAAACAATGGCGTATACTAAGACGTGACTATAATGATGACAATGTAAATAAATTTAAATCATATTTGAGTAGTTTAACATTTTCAGATGTATACGAATCGAATAATCCTGATATAGCTTTCAATGCATTCACAGAAATGTTTTTATTTCTATATAACCAATGCTTTCCAAAAATAGCAACTTATGTGAAAGCATCCAAGAAGCAAAGGTGGGTATCGCGCGGTATTAAAAAATGTAGTACAAAGAAACGCCATTTATTATGGCAGTATCGATTAAAACCTACGCATCGAAACAAAACTCTATTTAAGAATTATTGTAATACGTTAAAAAAGGTCATCTATTTGACGAAAAAAGCACAGAATACGTATAAAATACAAACGTCTAATAATAAATCTAAAACGACATGGCAAATTATTAATGAAAATAAACTAAATACTCCTAAGAATAACATTAATAAAATTCGTATCAACGATACAATTATCTCAGACCCTAAACAAATTGCAGACATGTTTAATAATTTTTTTATTGACAAAATAAAACCAATTACTGCAGGAGCAACTGTCACTAACCATATCCTAAATAGAAAGGATTCGATGTTTATGGCTCCCAGCTTGCCTACGGACATATTCAAAATCATTTTAGCCCTCAGAAACACGAAGAGTGTAGGTTATGATGGTGTTAGTACAGAGATTGTTAAGGCTGTCGCTGACATTGTATGTAGCCCACTGTGTCATAATGAACTTGTGTATTTGTGAGGGCATGTTTCCTAATGCTTTGAAAAAATCTATAGTAAAGCCATTACATAAGAAGCAAGAGAAAGACCTGATGCAAAATTACAGACCAATATCACTAATATCCATTTTCTCTAAAATATTATGAAAATATATTTCTCGAGAACTAAGCACATATATAGATAAACATAATATACTTTGTAATGAGCAAAACGGTTTTAGATAAAGTAAAACAATCAATATGGCGGTTTACGACTTTCTACACAAAATCATGCAAAAATATGGATAAGAATACACCCATCTGTGCCATTTACTGCGACATGACGCAGGCTTTTGATTATGTTCAGCATAATATTCTATTAAAAAAGCTCGAAGCGTATGGTTTAAGAGGAAATGTTCTAAAGTTCTTACAATCATATTCACAAGACTGGAAGCAAACAACAGAAATCACGACGATTAATTTGAGCACTAAACGTGAAGAATTTTTTTCATCTGGAGAGCGTAATGTCAACTATGGCGTACCGCAAGGAAGCGTATTAGGACCACCGCTTTTTATCCTTTACATTAACGATTTTCCTAAATGTATAGAACACAGTATGACACTTTTTGCAGATGACAGCACGATAACCATTCCTTGTGATAATAGGCAAATGTATGAATCTGAAATAAAGAATACATTGAACAAAGCGATTCGATGGTTAGAAAATAATAACCTCAATATCAACTTAAATAAAACAGTAATAATGCATTTTAGCCAAAGGCAGTTAAAATTTCCTTTTTTTTGAAATTAGATATAATAATAATTTAATTGACGCTGTAAATTCCACTAAGTTTTTAGGATTAACGATAGATCGTAATTTAAATTGGAAGGCTCACATAGAGGTTATTAGTAAAAAACTAAGTAACAGTGCATTCGCACTATATAAACTATCGCGGATACTAAAGACTGGTGCCCTATTAACCGCTTATTACGGCATAGCTGAGTTTTTTTAGATTTTTTGGGGACTCTCTACGGATAGAGATATCGCATTTAAAGCCCAAAAAAAATGCATTAGATCCTTATTTAAATTAAAAGTGACTGATAGCTGCAAGCTGTTTTTCATAAGCCACAACATCTTGACTTTACCTTCAATTTATATTTTTGAAATTGCGATATTTGTTAAAACAAATCCTTATCTATTTACCCGCATGGCAGACCAGTTTCCTAGAAATAGACGTGATAACAGTCAACTCTGTCAACATAGCTCTCGTACTGCACTTATGCGCAAGAGTGTTTTTTGTATGGCTCCCATTATTTACAATCATCTTCCCAATAGTTGGAAAGAGCTAAGCATAGCAGCATTTAAAAGGAACATGAAATCTTTTTTAGCTAGTAAAGCATATTATGATGTGAATGAGTTTTTAATGGAATCATTCTAAATTAACATGCGTTTTTCAAAAATTAATTTAATCTAGAATTTATGTAATGTAATAATGTTTTAGATAATGCTTTTTTATTTATTGTTTTATTGATTATTTTTGACCTACGTTGACATTATATTGAATTTTTTATTTTAAATAATTGAATATTTGACGATTTTGTATGTAACTGCCATCTATTTCCATATAAACTAATTATGTAACCAATCAATCAAATTCGATTTATTTATTTATTTATGTCAGCATTGTCAATGTTAATGAATTGTGTTATTATTTAATTGCAAGTTTGTATTAATATTTGCACACCATGACAATATGGTAAACATGTTAGAACAACCCAATGTTTTTATATCACCTTGCATGCATTTTTGTCTCTTATAATATTGTATGTACACACATGTTTGAGCAAATAAAGTTATCTAATCTAATCAAGTGATAAAGAAAACAATTCAACTGAAACAGATAAGTCAGCGAAACAGGTCTCTGGAACCCGGAATTTAAATAAACGACATAGAAATGTGACACCAGGTGCATTATCGTATGTTGCCATGGCATTGACTTTCTTTATGTCACTATGCAGCGTTGCAAACTGCAGCTACAACATATAATAATTAGATAACAACCAATCTTTTTACTTTGACCGGATATCTAAAATCAGTCTCGTAAAAGACAGCTGGCTCCTAGTCGGTATGCAGTCATTCGAAAAAGTAACAACATATCTGGACAAAACATGCAAAACAACAGGCAGTGAACAATGTAACATGGTAGTCCCTCAGCTGATCCATGAGTGTAATGAACTGAAATACTACAATGAACTTCTGATGACACAACACGTAAGCGGACACTCCAGACGGCGGCGGGGACTTATCAATGCAGTTGGCAACATTGCACATTCTCTATTCGGCGTATTGGACGAACTATTCGCGGAAAAGTCCAGTCGAGACATCGATATAATCCAACAAAACGAAAAACATTTAGCCAGATGGATGGAAGAAACAGACGTCGATTGTCGAATCAGAGTACAATTTGTTGAAAAGAACAGTAGAAATGATGGCTAAACAACACAAAATTATCGATAAACATCTGATTACGCTAGACAACATCTCAAATAAATTACAAAAATAAATTAACAACATATCCTTACTGCAAGAGTTTACTATGATAGCGTTAACTGCCAGTAATTTGTTACATAACTTGAAAAGAAATCATGATATTTTACTGGATATCCTTATCAATGTCCACCATGGACAGGTTAACATTCATCTGCTTACGAAAAGCTAGCAAATTAAAAGTGATCTAGAATTCGTAACATCTAGTAAAACTTTATATGAACCTAATGTTCTATTAAATAATGTTATAGAGGAATTACATATAAAATACAGCGGTTGGCATAAATTCTATACGGATGGTTCGAAGAGTGCGCAAGGACAGGGGGTTTGGGATATTCTATCAAAATTCTAATATTAAAGCTGGTTTTAAGATAAATGCTTGTGTACCAATCATGACGCTGGAATTTATTGCGGTATTTCAAGCCATGACATATGCAAAAGAACGTGGATTAAATAAAATTGTTATTTTTTCTGACAGCAAAAGCGCTTTGCAACACTTGGCTCGATGCGCCTCTGGTATCAGAGGTGTATCGATAGCCTACGATATTATTAGTACCATTCATAAATTCAATCACAATGGTGTTGAATTTATATTGCAATGGGTTCCGGCTCATATTGGTATGAAAGGTAACGAGGAGGCTGATCGAATATCTAAATTAGCAGCAGTAAAAGGAAATGAGATTAGATTTTGGCCGGACTACTCAGATTTGATCCCTAAATTCAAAACTAAATGTCACAGTTCTGGAAAAAACATTTTGATGAAAAATCGGAAACAAAAAGAATTTGGTATAAAACCATTTAGCATGAGCCTCCTCGTTATCTTTGGTTTGATGATACCAAACTTAGTAGATATTATGTGAAAATAGCATTATGACTCCGATCGGGGCACTATCCATAGGCAAAGTTTGCGTTCTTGATGAAAGCAGTCGAATCACCAAATTACATTACTTGTAATAAAATCGAGGACGTACAACATTTGTTAATGGATTGTGTTAAAAATAAGATTGAGAGAGAAAAATTGGTAACACAGTATGGCTTGAACAAATTAGATATTGGCTTAATTTAGACGATATTATCATGCCCTAAGTCTGATCTAGCAAAACAACTTAGTAGGCTGGCAGTAATCCGTAATGTTTATATTTCTTTTTAATTTATGTAGCTTTTAGCAAAATATTGTAAAGTGCATTAGTGCAGTATATTGTTTAAGGTACAATGGGGTTGACGTATCCTTGTGGATAAAAATCCCCAAACTAATAATAAAGATAAAAAAAATAAAAATAAACTGCTTACGCCAGAACAGCTCCAAAAAGAACTTAACATTATCTCTGGACATTTATTAGAAGACCTAACATTATCTATTGAACCCCTCCACTTATCAGTAGACACCGATATAAAGTTTACAAAATCCATCCGATACCACATCAGATGAATAACACCATGATAGAGTTCATCCCGCGCGTCGTCGGAATACGTCGCTATGGATCTATAAAAAAACTTTTTGCAAAAAAATACTACCGACTTCCTAATACAAAACTACAAAGTGAAAAATAACTAAATTTTTTGAAGTCGGTGTCTTTCGTAGGTACCATTTTTTGCGTTATGGACACCGACTTCAAAATAATTTAGTTATTTAGTTATTTATTATGGACCAAGCCAACGAAACTCCTACGTATGAACAATTAAACAGTACAGTCGTGAAGGGCTTGTCCTAGCGTACCTAGGAATCCTTTAGGGACTATAAGATCGTGATTTAATATTGTATAAATTTTACTTTAGGTCAACAAATATGTCAAGTTTGATTGTTTTCACTGGACACCTTACTTTAACCTAGTTTCAATATATAAGTCAGTGCACTTTTGTCTACCGCGTTAGCCGGGTGTATTCAAATATTTCATTCAACATTCATTAACATTTTGTAACCTTTTAGTCATTAAGAATATTTGAGTAATGAAATAAATAGTAAGTCAATAGTGAATAGGTTACTTCTAGGCAAGCGTGCTCCATCTTCGACCATATCATCACTTAACATCAGGCGAGATAGTGGTCAAACGCGAGACTACCCACTTTACGTCTATATGAGAAACCCCAAAATAAAACTTGGTTTTATTTTAGCAGTTTGTCGGAATTATTAATATGTATATCCATGCCAAATTATAGCTTTCTAGTACTTAGATTCTCTGAGCTAAGCTGCGGACAGAGCGAAACTATAAGGGTTCCTTGTTGACATCGGAACCCTAAAACACGCCCAGTTATTTTTATTATGTTTCATTTTTAAGTAAAATAATAATTGCTGTAAAGTATAACTGAAAAATATTTTCAGCCAGATTGCAAGCTATAAACTAGTAGATATCGTGCTAGTAATAGCGCATGACTGTCAGATCACAGTGAGCTTCAAATATGGGGATAGGCTAACAAATTATCCTTAAAATTAGTATATTTATGCAAATATCTCCTCGCTCAAGTACACTAGTTAGTTAATACTTACAATAGTTGGGATTCACTCGGTTGGCGCCCATCGGAGTCGTGAAGGGAACATCATTCATATAAATATTTGCGTACGAATGAGATGGATAATAATTTATAACGGACGTATTTCTCGCTCTCATCGCCGAGATCCTATCTCTATAGTGTTAAGGTGCAAATATTAGTGACATCGCATTCCAGCGATTTGTAACATGTTATTCATCATCATCATCATCATTTCAGCCGAAAGACGTCGACTGCTGGACATAGGCCTCCCCCAGGCGTCGCCACATTGACCGATCCCGTGCGTCTCGCATCCAGCGCCTTCCCGCAACCTTAACCAGGTCATCAGTCCACCTAGTGGGAGGCCTTCCAACGTATCGTCTTCCGGTTCGCGGTCGCCATTCCAGAACCTTTCGGCCCCATCGGCCATCCGTTCTGCGAGCAATGTGCCCTGCCCACTGCCACTTAAGTTTGGCAATTCTTCGGGCTATGTCGGTAACTTTGGTTCTCCTGCGGATATCATCATTCCTGACGTGATCACGCAAGGAAATTCCGAGCATAGCCCTCTCCATTGCCCTTTGGGTGACTTTGAGCTTTCTGATAAGGCCCATTGTGAGCGACCACGTCTCGGTCCCATAGGTGATCACTGGCAACACACACTGGTCATAGACTTTTGTCTTGAGACACTGCGGAACGAACTAAATTGGACGAGAAGATACCACGCAACTTCCCGAACGCCGCCCAGCCGAGTCGGATTCGACGGTTGACCTCTTTCTCGAAATTGGACCTACCCAACTGGACCGTTTGTCCCAGGTAGACATAATCGTCTACAACTTCGAGAGTAGAGTCTCCGACCTTGATAGGAGTGGGTGTTACATGGACATTCACCATGATCTTGGTTTTGTCCATGTTCATTTTAAGACCCACTCTTTCGGAAGCTCTACTGAGGTCATCGAGCATTTTACTGAGGCTCTCCATGGTCTCAGCCATGACCACGATGTCGTCGGCAAACCGAAGGTGAGTAATGTACTCGCCATTAACGTTGATGCCCAGCCCCCTCCAGTCCAGAACCTTGAAGACATCCTCCAGCGCAGCAGTGAACAGTTTCGGAGAAATGACGTCTCCCTGTCTCACGCCGCGCTGGAGAAGGATTGGTTTCGAGGTCTGATCCTGAAGACGGACTGACATGGTGGCGTTTTTGTACAAACACTTCAATACCTCAATGTACCGGTAGTCGATCTGGCACCGTTGGAGAGACTGCAGTACAGCCCAAGTCTCTATCGAATCGAAGGCTTTCTCGTAGTCCACAAACGCTAAACAGAGAGGCAGGTTATACTCTTCGGTCTACTGTATAACCTGCCGCAGCGTATGTATGTGGTCTACGGTGCTAAAGCCTTTTCGGAATCCGGCTTGTTCGGGGGGCTGGAAATCGTCAAACCTGCGCGCGAGACGATTCGTGATGACTCTTGAAAACAACTTGTAGACATGGCTAAGAAGTGAGATGGGCCTATAGTTCTTCAACCGGGCATTGTCGCCCTTCTTGAAGAAGAGTACCACCACACCCCTGCACCATGCCTGTGGCGTTTTGCCCTCGAGTATGACGGAATCAAACAGCTTCTGAAGGGCCCTAAGGACCGGTTTTCCACCCGCCTTCAGGAGTTCGGCCGTAATTCCGTCATCACCCGGCGCCTTGTTGTTTTTCAGCTGTTTCAGAGCCATCCTAATCTCGTACAGGCTGACGTCCGGGATATCTTCGGTATAGTGTCGGGTCAATCTAGCTCTTGGGTCGTTTGCTAGACTCGCAACGGGCTTGCTGATCGAAGTGTACAACTGCCCATAGAATGTCTCGATCTCCTTGAGAAGCTCCGGTTTGGCGGATACGATCCTGCCATCGTCGGTCTTCAGTTTCGTGAGTTGGCTCTGCCCAATAGCCAGATCCCTTGAGAACACCTTGGAGCCTTTATTTCGCTCGATAGCGTCTTTAATACGCTCGGTATTGAAGCGGCGGAGGTCTCTTTTCAAGGATTTAGAGATCTGTCTATTGAGCTGCCGGTATTTGCACGCCTCATCTGAAGACTGCAGGATCATCTCACGCCTCTCCTTCATAAGCTTGAGGGTGTGATCAGAGAGCTTTTTGTTTCTATCTGTACGACGGGTCTTGAAAAACTTAGACCCGACCGTATGGACAGCTTCCACGAACCCGTTGCTATATTCATCCACGGAGCTCCCTAGGCACTCGAAACGATTCTGGAGTTCGAGCTGAAAGCTCTCGGGGTTTTGGACCTGGATCTGTGCTGGCCGGAGCGTGGACTTCATCAGTCGAGACCTTTCAAGCTTAATATTAATGTTCAATGTGCCTCTTACCATGCGGTGATCGCTCCCGGTTTTTACCGAATTGATCACAGAGACATCATTGAACATTTGCTTCTTGGTTGACATGATGAAGTCGATCTCATTTTTTGTTGCACCATCGGGGCTCTGCCAGGTCCACTTCCTGTGTTCACGCTTTTTGAAGAAGGAGTTCATCATATAGAGGCCCTCCTTCTCCATAAAACTGGCCAGTAGGTGACCCCGGTGGTTCCGTTGTCCAACTCCAAATTGCCCCACTTGCAGCTCATCCTCGTCCCGTTTGCCCAGTTTCGCGTTGAAGTCCCCCATGACAACGGTGAAGTGAGTTTTGAAACCATGCATGGCTCTGGAGATATCCTCATACATGGTCTCTACCTCATCGTCGGGGTGTGCCGAGGTTGGGGCGTAGATCTGTATGACCTTCAGCGAATATCTTGAGGATATTCTGAGTATAAGGTACGCCACCCTGGTCTACACACTCTCGATCTTCACCACGTTGTTCACAAGGGACTTGTGGACGATAAACCCGACACCACCCTGGGACTGCCGGTCACCTTCTCGGAAATAGAGCAGGTTACCGGATTTGAGGATTATCGAGTCCTCCCCCTCTCTTCGGACTTCAGATAACCCTATAATACTCCATCGCAACCTGCTCAATTCCTCCTCGAGTTCGGTGACCTTCTCGTCGGTCCGAAGTGTGCGCGTGTTGTACGTTGCCAGGTCCAGTCGTCGGTGATTTTTGGGGTAGCCGGATCTCGTCCGGAGATTCTTAGCACCCCTTGCCATGCCGTAGCCTCGACCGCTACCGTAGTCGAGGGTAGGCAAGCTGCCGGGTACCAGGGGCCATTTTTTATTTGTGCTATTCATTGGGGGGGTTTTGCCATAATCGCCACGCTTGGCAGGCGGGTTGGCGATCGCAGTATGGTTGTTATAGAAGCACAGAGAACGCTGCTGCCCGTTCTCTGGTTTGTCCCTTAGTCGCCTCTTACGACACCCACGGGAAGACATGGGATGGTGAAATTCTTTACGTCCGGCACCATACGGAACAACATGTTATTATTCCAGAATTAATTCCAGGCACAGGAACGTGGCGATTGGTACAAGATGAGAGAGGCCTATGCTCTGCAATGGCCGATGTCAGGCTGAGGATGAAGATGATTCCAGAAATTAGTATTACACATTGCTTTTGAACTGATTGTTACTGATTATTAGGCATTCATATAAAATGCATCACCAATACCAATTTGAGATATTTAGTTGCAACATTACTACGAGAAGTCAATACAGTAGTTCAGTGATACGCCATGCCAAGTCTACTATTTTGATATTAGTGAAATTTAAAATATCACTAATCCGATGAAGATGAAGAATATCACTAATGATATATTAGTTACAATATTATAGTATTTCCAGGCGAATATATTAGTATCACCTAATCTTGAGAAAAATCGGTACTAACCCATCTCTAAATGTGTCAATTTTAGTTCCTGAGTCGCTCGAGCGGGGCGATTTGAATCAGCACAAAAATCAACTTTCATTTCATATATTATATTTAGTCCAGCGTACTTGTATATTAGAGGTCAGTGCTATCACACTAATATTACATAGGCGAAAGTTTGTGAGTATGCAAGTGTCTTTGTATGCAAAAACGAATAAAAGGATCTGGATACAATTTGGGACAGAGATAGCTTGGAACAGCACATTGGATACCTTTTTGACTCGGGAATAAGTACCCTCGGGATTATTTTCGACTTTCACGCGTGCGAAGCCGCTGGTAGAAGCTAGTATTTAAATAAACTTCTTAGCAAGAAATTGTAACTCTAATTTAAATTATTTATGTTCTCAGGCTTAGAACCCATGTTCGAGACTCCTAACTACCAAATCTCATTTATTTTGATGGCAGCCTCTATCTCTCTAATCTGCTATCTCTCTGCGAACATCTCCGCTTTCCTGATCATCATTACTGGATACATTCAGGCTCAGATGTTAGCACTAAGCGAAGAACTGACACATCTGTGGGATGATGCTCAAGAACATTTTCGTCGAAATGGGACAGAAGATGTTGACAATGATGGTGAAGAAGGTATAGATGCTATAAATGAAGCCAGAGAAGCAAAACTCAACAATTACGTCAAAGATCATCTAAACGACATAGCAAAACGTCATGCTGTAAATATAAATTTACTAAGACTAATTGAAGGAACATTAAGAGGCGCTATAGCAATAGAATTCTGCCTTCTAGTCGTTGCACTTATAGCAGAGTTACTTGGAGGACTACAGAACACTTACATGGAAGTGCCATTTGCGTTGATGCAAGTTGGGATGGACTGTTTGATTGGCCAGAGGGTGATGGATGCAGGTGCAGTATTCGAAGGTGCAGTGTACGACTGTAAATGGGAGAGGTTCAGTAAGGCAAATATGAAAACTGCATTGATAATGCTCGTGAATGCTCAGAAGCCTATGACGGTGTCTGCTGGAGGTGTGACGACCTTGAGCTACGTCAGCTTCATGACGATTATCAAGTCTATTTATTCTACTTATGCCACTTTGAGGTCTACAATGGATTATGAAATGTAAGACGGAAGAAGAAGGAGGATTATTAAGTAGCGGTAGTCGATAGTTGCAAACGTAATAATAAAAGGCACTGGCTATGGCACACCGAAATTAATACATGGTGATTTGTTAACCATCTGAAATATTTTAACCTTTCTTCATCTATTAATTTAAATCAAATAACATATTTATGAAATAAACACCACACTTGCTTATTTGCATTAAAAAACAAATGAATAAACTTGTTTAATTTATTAAAAAGTATCTAATTACGTAAAGGAAAATTAATATTTTCTTATAACTTAACTAACTAACTTTTTTCGATCTTAATCATGATTATGGATAAAAACTGACTGGTTTTTATCCATAATCATGATTACGAGTCGGACTCGCGCACGAAGGGTTCCGTACCATTATCGCAAAAAGGGCAAAAATATCACGTTGTATGGGAGCCCCTCTAAAATATTTATTTTGTTCTGTTTTTAGTACTTGTTGTTATAGCGGCAACAGAAATACAACATCTGTGAAAATTTCAATTTTCTAGCTATCACGGTTACCGTGACAGACGGATAGACAGACAGATAGACGGATCGCGGAGTCTTAGTAATAGGGTCCCGTAAAAACTAAGAGTAAAAACTCTTTGGGTACGGAACCCTAAAAACCGACAAGTACATTCAAAGTTCGACTCATATTGCCCTTGTAGTTCCATATCTAGGCAGAGCTAGAAAGCTTCTTGGACAGAGGCCCCAAGGTGGATTGCAGTAGCCTATATATGCTGTGGGCATCCTGTTGACGCGAGACGGACAGGACTGATCAGTGTAGTGACACATGGGGGAGACCTATGTCTAGCAGTGGAAGTCTTTCGCTGAAATGATGAAGATGTTATGATATAGATTAGATTAAGACGGGCTGGTGTCCGCAACTCCACGTCTAAGCGCGTATTTTGCGTACGGAAAGGTACGTATGTTATGATATAAATATTAAGTTATTACAAGCTTTTACTTTAGTTTCACACGTCCGGGTGTTGCAATTTAAATTTGACCGACTTCCCGGTGTTCGATTGAGTTGCAATTTTGCACTCATGTTTGTTTCTCTTGACAATGCAATTCGAACTCAAACACAAGCTCAATATTAAATTTTCAAGCAAAAGATGACGTTAGTTGCACATTCACAAGCGTCAGTAGGTCTCTATGGAGAAGAATGTTCAAGAACATCACGTACACTCTTTTCAATCAGTAAAATCAATAATTAAAAAGATCAATTATAAAGTATTTGGTTACATTATTCTTGCTGAAAAATTACATAAAGTGTGGTAGCGCCATCTCTTGTAATATGTCATAAACCAATGATCAAACACGCTGACAAGGGATTTGAAATTACACAGGCGAACAGCCTCCTCGGCCTCCTCTTTTACCCTGATCCATTATGTATGCCTTGACCACGGACATTTCAGAGCGAACCTTGACCGTGAAAGGACTGCTGTGCCAAGGAGTCAGAGCGAATTGAACTTTTACCGCATTCTCGTCGCCAGCTCTTTGTGGCACATGGATGAAGATTGATGGATACAATTAGTTGGATTGCAGAGATATTCATAAACTGTGTCCATTAGCCGCCGGGATATAAAAAAAGGAACCTACTCAAAATTACGTCAGCTATCCGCCAGTGTAAGCCTCGTCAAAATTGGTGCAGGCGTTTCGAAGATTAAGAAACGGACAGACAAATAGACATAAGATATATGTATACTAAAGTCCTTCTTTTTTTTTAAGTTTTTCTTTTATAATTTAAAGTTGTCATATTTGTACAATAGGCCTCTGTTGACAGCACAATTTCGAGATTTTTTGAGGGATCTAGTGCTTCTAAAGGTCATCAAAAAGGAAATCAATTCTGAACAAGGATATTCAGTCTATGGATGTCTGCAACCGTATATCCTCTTGAAACGTACTTTTCTGGACTTTTTAAACGTATTTATTTGTTCGGTCTTTTAGTAATTTTCAGTATCAATTTTTCTCTTCTTTCTCTAAAACTCAAAACTCATGCGCCACTTGAAAATTTTACTAAACTAGCTGAAATTTTGCGTGAACACTTCTAATACTACGTATCATCGATTGATAGTACAGGAAACTTCAAATTTTGCATGACTTAGGCGTGACCCATCCAATCCTATCTTAGCCTGGCAGCGTTTTTCCTACGTCTATGACTAACAATTACTTACTAGTAAATTCAGTACCATTATTGCTAATTATAATACGTGTTCGGGAAAATACTAGGAAAGTCAGGTGTACCACTAATTCAGCGTTTGCAAAATCGATGTCTTACATATTTCAGGCGACTTTGTAATTATTTTAATGGCCGGCTACCAAGTGGCGGCAATTATTAGTTCACCAGATTATAGGTATTTGTTAGCAAATTAAAATGGAATACTATTCTGGAACATTATTATATTTATTATTTTTTCATATTATATTGACTAAACAATATAAAACGGTAATTTGAAATTATTTTAAACGGTTATTTGTCTTTGGTTGTTATTATTATTATTGACACTTATCATTATTGCCTTTGTTACTTTTTTATTATATTGACATTTATTTGATTTAATAAATAAAATAAATAAATACACTAAAAAAGCCAATTTATTTCTTATCTTTACTAAACAATTTTTTTTTTCTCTTATTACTATCACTTAAATATTAGATACACTTACTTACTAATTTCTGTTTTCTATTTATTACTTATCTAATCTAATCTCTTACATAACTAATCCAATTATTAGGGATTGTAACCCCTTTTCGGGTAAAGGCCTCCTCCAGCTTGTTCCATTTATCTCTATCAGCGGCATCTTTTGTCCATTGTTTTCGAGCAATATTTAAGATGTCATCAGTCCTGCGTTTTTTAGGCCTCCCTTGTCGTCTCTGGCCGCTGAGTCATCATCATCATCATCTCCTGTCATTTTAACGGGCTAGGTGTCCGGCTCATTTCCACTAGAGCTTAAGCGCATAATGCAGAGCATCAGTGTTGGAAAAACTAGTAAATAATAATATTTGTTATATATGTTGTGAAGAATTTTAATGAAGTAAAGTGACAAAACAGCTGATCGTTCTTAGTACGAATATTTTCAAAAATGACATTGATATAATAAAAACTAAAACTACAACACCCACCCCTCAATGGAGATAAAGGAAAATACACCAATACATACATAGAACAATAAAAGAAAAACATAAAAACTAAGTATTGGTTAAACCCATTCCTGTGACACATCTTAGGTGAGCTGTGCGCCTTAAGGGCTTAGTTAACACATCAGCTGTCATCTTATCTGTCTGCAAATATTTAACATTGATAACACCATCGCAAATTTTTTCCCTTATAAAATGATATTTGGTATCAATGTGCTTGGTTCTGTTGTGGTGGATTGGATTAAGCGCAAGTTGTTTGCTATAATTGTAAGAAGCCTGGACACATAAAACCAGACTGTCCACTCAACAGAAAGTCCGAAGACAAAGGCTCAGGCAATAAGAACAAACTCTCAAGCTTATTCTGTGCACTTTGGCTATCATTAAAAAGTACAACCTTATCAGCGTTACCAGTAATTTCAAACACTAACCTCCTAAGAAAAGTAGCTTCCTTTGCAGCGCTAGTTAACGCCATGTATTCAGCTTCATTTGAAGATAACGCTACGGTTTGCTGTTTCTTACATTCCCAACTAATGGGTCCGCCTGCTAGCGTAAAGTAGAAACCGGTGTATGACCGCCTGTCATACATGCAATTAGCCCAATCTGCATCCGTGTAGCCACACAAATAGGCACCCGTTTTCCTGTAAGTAATACAGTAATCAATAGTACCTTTCAGATACTGCAAAATCCTTTTTGCGGCCGACCAATGTTTCTTTTCAAAACAATTATTAAACTGGCTTAAATAGCTCGTAGCATAAGCTATGTCTGGCCTAGTATTTACCGCTAGGAACATCAAACAACCAATTAAGCTTTGGAAAGGATAAGACTCATCAGATTCTTTACCTTTTTCATACTTATTGTTCTCCAGCGGAGTTGACATATGCTTACAGTCTTGCATATTAAAACGTTTTAAAACTGTTTGAATGTACGTCTTTTGGTTCACGCATATTTTCTCGTCCATTTGCTTTACATTCAAACCTAAACAGAAATCTAATTGCCCTAAATCTTTTAGTGAGAAATATTTTGCCAATTCTGTTTTGACGGTAACAAATGACATTTCTTTTTTATAAAATATGACAATATCATCGACATAGACTGCCAGGATGACAGTTACAACACCAAACTGTTTTAAATAGATACATGGTTCCGAAGAGGTTCGTACAAAACCTATAGAAGATAAGGTTTGGTTTAATTTATTATTCCATGCTCGAGCCGCTTGCTTTAAACCATAGAGCGATTTTTTCAACAAGCAAACTTTTTCTTCGTGGCCTTGTTTAATAAAACCTAGAGGTTAATGCATGAAGACTTCCTCTGCCAGGTCACCATTCAGGAACGCAATATCCACATCCAAGTGCTGCATTTTTAAATCCATTTCTGCCGCTAAAGCAATAAGTGTACGCAGAGACGAATTTCGAACAACTGGTGAAAAAGTTTCATAATAATCAACACCTGAAACTTGACTGAAGCCTTTAGCAACAAGTCTTGCCTTATACTTCTCCACTCTACCTTCGG
Source organism: Orthosia cruda (assembly GCA_964057195.1). Classification (NCBI taxonomy): domain Eukaryota; kingdom Metazoa; phylum Arthropoda; class Insecta; order Lepidoptera; family Noctuidae; genus Orthosia; species Orthosia cruda. The sequence continues at coordinate 30,736,816 of OZ059843.1, read as the reverse complement.
CATCCTTTTTTATTTTATACAACCATTTACATGGTATAACCTTTTTGTTGGTTTTTAACCGACTTCCCAAAAAGGAGGAGGTTTCTCAATTCGACCGTATATATTTTTTTTTTATGTGTGTTCGCGGAAAACTTCGTCGTTTATGAACCGATTTTAATTATTCTTTTTTTGTTGGAAAGGAGATATCCCAAGTGTAGTACCATGATAAGGAAACCAGGATCTGATGCTGGAATCCTAGATAAATCGAGGGAACTCCTCAAATATTATAGGCATACATGTAGCGATTTTGGTATTTTCATCAATAATGCAATCATTTGCACTCAGAAAGTATCATTTGGTGTAGTGGAACTGATGAAGAAGACCACAATGGCCACTGGAAACCCGAAATAAAACAATATATCCTAGTCGTGTTTGGGCTTATTGTAATTGTCATAAGATGTACTTTGGCTATAAATGATTTTCATATTAATTGGAGGTACCTACCAAAACTAAAAAGAGAAAAATAAAAAACTTTTTAACAAAAAATCAAACCGACTTCCAAAACAAAACACTTCAAAGTGAAAAATAACTTTCTTTTCCGAAGTCGGTGTCGAATAACGGAAAACAATGGGTACAACAGACACCGACTTCGGAAAAGAAAGTTATTTTTCACTTTGAAGTGTTTTGTTTTGGCAGTCGGTTTGATTTTTTGTTTAAAAGTTTTTTATTTTTCTCTTTTTAGTTTTTTTCAACTAACTTCCAAGTCTTATTTTTAGTCAGTGAATTAAACTCATCTTGCATAGCAGACTGCCAGCTTGCACTATCTCCTGCTTTGATAGCTTCATCAAAGCTTTGGGGCTCTTCAGGTTCAGTTGTAACAGTAGCATTACAATCAAAAATACTGTGAGTTTTCTTAGCTATTCTGTTTCGAAGAGGATACCGTTCTACAGGCATCACTGTCTGTTCGCTTATATCTTCTGTGTCAGAAATATCTTCGGCGCTAAGAAATTCTGAAGTATTATGAACTTGATCTGTTATTAGCTCCAAGTCATTAGCTTCTTCATCTTTTTCAGTTGAGACTGCGTGACTGCTCTCCTGAGAAGTCGAACCAATTGACGGCATCTGATTATGCTCCTTCCTATGAACCAATTCTAAAATAGATTCACTTTGGACAATCAAAGGAACTGATTGTGTGCTTTTAGCTTTTATATCGGTAAAAGAGTTTTCAAAAAATACCACATCTCGTCCTTTCACTAACCTTCTTGGACAACTTGGTTCGTGAAATAAATAACTTTGTCGATCGTCTGAATATCCGACAAAAATATACTGTGCGGCTTTAGGATCTAACTTCTTCCTTAGAGGATCAGGAGTCTTCACCATCGCGCGACAGCCAAAAACTTTCAAATTAGACAGGTTTGGTTTTCTATTATGCCGTAATTCATAAGGCGTCTTCCCGGCGAGAGTTCGATGCGGACATCTGTTCTTTAAGAACACAGCAGTTTCCACAGCATCTTGACAATACCCTTTTGAAAGAGAACTATCTGAAAGCATACAACGAGCCTTTTCAACAATAGATCTGTTTGTTCTTTCAGAAATAGCATTCTGTTGAGCATTATATGGCACTGTAGTTTGATGCTTAATACCTGCTTTGTCTAAATATCCATTAAACTGTTTATTGACATACTCAGTCCCATTATCGGATCGCAAAGTTTTAACTTTTAATCCCGTTTCCCTCTCGACCATTGATTTGAACATACAAAACCTGCTAAAAACCTCATTCTTAGATGAAATAAAATATTTAAAAATCATGCGGCTAAAATCATCTATAAAAGCCAAAGCGTATTTATTTCCCTGAAAAGAATTTTCAGACATCGGACCACAAAGATCCGAATGGATAAGTTCCAATTTACATGTTGTTCTTTTGTGCGATACGGATTTGAAAGGTTTTTTAGCCTGCTTACCTTATATGCTCGCAACGCAAGGATCTTTATCAACTTCAGTGTACACTACGCCTAGATTATCCCTTTTAAGTTTATCTAATCCTATACGGCATAAGTGCCCAAGCCGTTTATGCCATAAACGAAAACTTGCTACATCACTTTGTACTTCGAACACTGATAAGGGTTTGGTGGGACTAACTGTACAATTCAGCGAATATAATCCACCAGAACAAGATCCATGTAGAACTGCTTCACCTGTACAATAAATATTTTCAGAATTAAAAAATGTACAACCTTCCGTATCAAAAACAACACTAAAACCATTTTCAGTAGCTTTCTTCACAGAAATCAAATTAGTATTTAAATTAGGAACAAACACTACATTTGAGATCTTCGTAACTTTGCTGTCACTTTCCGTTCTAAGTTTATTCACAATAGGTACATTACCTATTCCTGCACTTGATAATATGTCCCCGTTGGCAATCTTTATCTGACCAGTTGAAAATTCCTTATAGTTTACTAACCAATCAGATCTTCCAGACAAGTGTGCACTGGCGCCAGAATCTACGTACCATTTATCAGACGAAATTTCCTCAGTATCCGCGTTTAGTGCACCGAATAAGCTTGAGAGTTTGTTCTTGTTATTGCCTGAGCCTTTGTCTTCGGACTTTCTGTTGAGTGGACAGTCCGGTTTTATGTGTCCAGGCTTCTTACAATTATAGCAAACAACTCCTCGTTTCTTACGACTTTTCTTCATCTGTACCCGCAAAGCTGCGTCAGAACTAGAACCTTCGTCGTGAATGGATGATCTCGAAAAATCTGATAGAAGTTTCGTTTTAACGAACTCACTTGAAATGGTACTCGTAGAGTTCTCTAAAGCCATTATAAGAGGAACAAAACGAGCAGTCAATCCTCCTAGAAGAATCGCTGCGACAGATACATCTTCAATGACTTTGCCAATGTCTGACAAGTCTTGGACAGTAGTCATCACAGCATTTATGTACAGCTCTATGTTTTCAAAATCGGTCAAATTGTACCTGTATAACTTGCGTTCTAAGGCTAGACGACGACCCATAGACTTGTCTTCATAAGCCGCCGCTAATGCATCCCATGCGTCTTTAGCAAACTTGCTATTTCTTACGTGTGTGATAGCTGCACCGTCTAGAGTTAAGCAAATTTTTGCTTAAGCATCTTCCTCATTTCTATCCTTGATAGTATCCTTATTAGTAGCAGGCACTTCGTTTGAATAGCCCGTAATACAACTCCACAAACCTTCGTGTATAAGGTACATCCTCATTTTGAATTTCCAAATAGGATAGTCTTGCCTACTGCTTAAGAAAATCCCAGCAAGGGAACGCAAACCAGATCCTCTGTTGTGACCTGACATCTTCACAAAGTATCGAAAAATTCACTTCTAAATGGTGAATTTAAATTTTGACTTCACTCACAACAACATCACAAAAATACACAACTTATTATTCACTTTTTCAAAGCATTCGTGCTGATAACGTGTTGGAAAAACTAGTAAATAATAATATTTGTTATTTATGTTGTGAAGAATTTTAATGAAGTAAAGTGACAAAACAGCTGATCGTTCTTAGTACGAATATTTTCAAAAATGACATTGATATAATAAAAACTAAAACTACAACAATCAGTAAGTCTTGTCTTCTTTTGTATAAATTCGCTTCTGACTTTCTGTATTTTTCTCAGTTTTAATATACTTCTTTCCATAGCTTTCTGATATACAACTTGTTAGTTTTGTATTTTGGAATTATACGTCCACGTCTGACATCCGTAAGTGAGGGACGGAAGGATGCATGTATCCAGCACAACCTTTTTTTTTGGAGGGATAAATCGCCTTTTAGGATTTTCTTGAGGGCCCAGAATTTCCTCCAACTTATCTGTACTCTTCGATCAACCTCTTCTGCGGTATTTTTGTTTTTGAAGGATAGCTGTTTCGCCAGGTACACATAACTACTTACATATTCCAAAGCCTTGCCTTTTAGGTTGATTGGGGCAGCTATGCTGTTCGTCATGAGTTTAGTTTTGTCGTTATTCATTTTCAGACCCATTTTTTCACTATCGACATTTAGTGCATATATCATTTGTTACAACTTGGGGCTAGTCTCAGCGAAAAGAACTATGTAATCCGTAAATCTCAGGTGACTCTTAAGGTATCAAAGTAGCTGGACATCACTTATGATGTCCAGCTACTTTGATACCTTTATCCTGCCAGTTAAGTTTAGTATAAATACTCTGCAGCACGGCTATAAAAAGTTTGGGTGACGGTGGGTCTCCATGTCGTACTCCCCTCCTGATTGGTATATCCGATCCGCGGTTTTCTAATTTGGCTCTACCTTTATAGATGTATTTTAAGGTTTCTATATAGTTTTTATAGACACCACATTCGCCGAGGGCTGCCCAGATCGAGTCATGTGTTATATTGTTGAACGCCTTGTCATAGTCTACAAAGGCAAAGTACAAAGGTCGATTAAACTCTTTGTATTTCTCCACAATTTGTTCCATTACATGAATGTGATTCATTGTGGAGAAACCGGATCGTAAGCCTGCTTGTTCGATTGGTTGAAGATAATAAATTTTTGGCCATACTCTATTTTGCAGGATCGATGCAAAGACCTTATAATTCTTACTACTAGACTGTGTACCAAAAATGTTTGTTTAGGTAAAATGAAATCTATCATCATACACCTAGGTTAGCTATTTCCTTAAAAGCGGTAGCTAACCAAAAGCGGTCCTGGCGGGAGGGTTTCTGCTGGTAGTGTGTCCTTATTTGACGTCTTGCCAGCTCAAATAATCATTGGGTTTGGTAGAAAAATTTATATTTTTCTTTTTTATGTTTTACCTACAGCAGGTTGTAGAGAGAAATTCACCTACCACCAAACGACTTCTTAAAAAACCAGGAACACCTGCCACCTGGACGTGAACTGCAATGGCCTATATGGAAAGCACTCAATCGTTTGCGCACCCAAGTAAGTCGCTGCAAACTCAATTTGGCAAAATGGGGTTTTATAGACCCGTCTGAGTGCTGTGGCCTTTTGCAAAATAGGGCACACATGCTGGATTGTCCCAAGTGCCCATACACCTGTACTTTGGAAGACCTTATACTCGCCACTGATGCCGCAATCGGGGTGGCCACCTACTGGGCCCGAATTTTCTAAAGTTCGCCATCGACTCGAATAGAAGAAGAAGACCAAAACGAACGATTCATTAACTATGAAATGTATTTACATATGTCTACAGTTCCTATAATTAATCAATTCATTGTATTTAAAAATATATTAATTAATACTGAGTAAGTATGTAAATGTTTGGACCTGGTAATATTAAATGTAAGATGGTGGTTTGCGGAGTTTTAGGCGGGCTTTGTTCAAGTGAAGTTCAGCGGCTGTTAATATTATTTGCAAATTGATTCCTAGTGGATATTGTGATATAAAATTGGTGTATATTTGTGTCTTAACTGTCTACGCAACTGGACAATATGTGAAATCATTGACAATCTTTGAGATCCTTTTAGGTATATTTAGTGAGTTATTATATTTAGTGATTATTTATGTAAGGCTTGAAAATTGCTGTACCCAAATATTATGTCAATAAAAGGTTATTTGATTTATTTATTTGATTTGATTTGGTATTTCAACGCATTGTCTGAAGACTGCAGGATCATTTCACGCCTCTCCTTCATGAGCTTGAGAGTAGGATCCATCGACCATATAGCCACTAGATGCCTAATGCTTGATTTAATACATCAAAACAATTCTGTCAACTAGCTGAGGTATGAGGGACGGGGTACTGCGCTCTGATTGGTCCCTTACCAAGGTCATACGCATCATTAAGGATGGGACAGGTTTAAATAAAACCAGGAAGGTATCGATTTTTATAAATAGTATTTGAATTTTTTTAAAAATTATATTACCTTTTTTATTACTAATTATACGGCGTTTTAACATTTTAGTAATAACATAAAATGCTAAAACTAATAAAACTAAATACACTTTTTTCGGTTGTTGGTTCTTAAATATAGTAATATCAAATATTAGTAAAAAATGTAATCAAAAAATCGTTTCACAATTAATAAACTATTCAATTTAATGTCTGTATTTGTAAGGTTTCTAGTTCCATCGATAATAGATTTGGTCATAGGATATGGTACTTCACTAGTTTTGTTTACGAAATTATAGAGGACAAGAGATAGCGAAAAAAATACTTTAAAAAGAAAGAGACGCAAACATGCGGTGGGCGTGTTCACCTACAAACTTGACCAGTATAATATGAACTCCGATAAATAATATTAGAAAATAAATCTAATTATATTTATGTAACTATTAACTTATCAATGAAATGTTATGTTATTTTTTCGGAAACTCGATGTCTGGCTGTTGTTACCATAGCAACGTATTGTAAAAGAGGCTATCATAATATTTATTTCATCAATTTTTTTATTGTCTGACACGGAAGTGTTTATGGTTCACAGAAGTGGTCGCTACTAATTCTAAATTGTCGAGTGGCGATCAGTATTACCTGTATATGATCTTTTTAGTCATATGTGTTGACAGACATCGCTCGCCTGTTATTAGGCGTCTAGTGGCTATGTGGTCGATGGTAGGATCAGAGTGCTTTTTGTTCCTATCTATATGATGGGTCTTGAAGAACGAGACCTGAGGAGACTTGGGATTTGAAGCTTACCGAGTCCTCCCTCTCTCTTCGAACTTCATATAACCCTATATTACTCCATCGTAAACTGCTCAATTCCTCTTCGAGTTCGGTGATCTTCTCGGCGGTCCGAAATGTGCGCGTGTTGTAGGTAAGTTGCCAGGTCCAGTCATCGGTATTTGTTGGGGAAGCCTGATCTCGACCGGGATTCTTAGCACCCCTTGCCATACCGTAACCTACCGCAGTTGAGGGTAGGCAGGCTGCCGGGCACTAGGGGTTATTTTTATTTTTGTGCTGTTCATGGGCAGTGCTTTGCAGGTGGGTTGGCGATGGCAGTATGGTTGTTACAAATGTCCGAGAACGCTGCTGCCCATTCTCTGGTTTGTGTGGTGAACTTCTTAGTCGCCACATTCAGACTCATTAGGAGTCTATGGTTTCTAGTGTTTGAAGTTGTCATTATACGATCCTAATATGTCTTTATATTTTAAAGTTGAATAAAGCCAACATTTGGTTCTAACTCGATATTGTTATTTCATAACAATTTATTCAACTTTAATAATTATGCAAAACACTCTTCAATACTACCTGTAACGATGGAGAAATATCTTCGACCAAAAATTCTCGACCTTGATCCGTCATCGCCTACTGCGGCTCAAGAATGGACCCATTGGGTATCTACTTTTAAAAATTTTCTGATTGCGAATGAAGCAGAGATGAAAATTAATGATGCGGTAAAGATGCAACTTTTTACTAATCATGTATTATCCAAAGTATACGAATACATAAGTGAGTGCACTTCATACGAAACTGCAGTAAGTACACTCAACACCATATTTGTTAAACCAATCAATGAAATTTTTGCGAGACATATTCTGGCCACAAGAAAACAGCAATGCCATGAAAACATTCAACAATATCTTCAGCACCTGAGAATTTTAAGCAAAGACTGTCAATTTAAAAATGTTGATGCAGAAAGTAATAAGAATGATTGCATAAGAGACGCATTTATTTCTGGCATTATTTCGCATAAAATTCGCGAACGTTTGCTAGAAAATTTTAACCTGACGTTGGATGAAGCTGCTAACCAGGCACAAGCAATTGAAACTGCTGAAAATAATGCGCAAAAATTCAACTCCAACAATCCCACTATTGGTGAATCTCTAGTCATGGCATTGCCAAAGACCGCAACGGAAGATAAAAATAAACTACTAACACCAGAATACCATTTGAGACGATGCTTTTTTTGCGGAAATAAAGTTCACCGGCGTCAGAACTGCCCAGCGGTAAATGCCAATTGCCAAAATTGTCAAAAAAGGGGACATTTTGCAAATGTTTGTAGGAGCCCTAAGACAAATATTAACGCTGCTACTGCTACTGATGCGGGATCTCCTGAAAATATATTCGATGATGTTACGGCTGTTGCTGCTCCGGCTAGTTTAAAGAAATCAGTTGTCATCATTGAAGTTAACGGCAAAAAAGCAAACGCCTTAATTGACTCTGGAAGCTCAAAAAGCTTTATCAATTATGATTTTTATTCAAATTCTTCTTTTATGAAAGCACAATGTACTGAATCTGTAACAATGGCCCAAACAACTCACACAATCAATTGTGAAGGGCAACTTCAAGCAAAGATTGTTCTTAATGGCAATGTTTACGAAAAAGCTTCGCTTCTCATCGTTAAATGTCTTTGCGCTGATGTTATCATAGGACATAATATACTGAAAGAACACTCGAGACTTGAAATTACTTTTGGTGGACCTAGAAAACCATTACAAATATGTAGTGTGCTGGCTTCATCTGTTCCACCAGTTCCTTTATTTTCGAATTTACATTCCAACTGCTTACCAATTGCTATTAAATCTAGGAAATACAGTAACGATGATCTGAAATTCATAGAAAATTAAATAAGTCAGCTCTTAGCAGACGGAGTTATTGAAGAGAGCAGATCACCTTGGCGAGCGCAAGTTCTAATCACCAAAAATGAAAATCACCGCAAACGATTGGTCATAGACTACTCTCAAACCATTAACAAATATACAGATTTGGATGCCTACCCTTTACCAAATATAGAGAAAATGGTGAACGACATTTCAAAATACGACTTCTTTTCTAAAATTGATTTAAAAAGCGCTTACCATCAGGTATGTATAATGGAAGCAGAAAAACAATATACAGCATTTGAGGCGTGTGGAAAACTATATCAATTTTGTCGTATCCCGTTTGGCGTAACAAATGGAGTCAGTGGATTTCAAAGAGTAATGGACTGGATAATAAAAGAAGAGTATTTGACAGATACATATGCCTATTTAGATGACGTAACTGTATGCGGAAAAGACAAGGCAGAACATGATAAGAATTTAAAAAAAGTCATGGATTCATTTCAGAAGTACAATTTAACTGTTAACAAAGATAAATCTACGTTTTCAATAAACACAATTAACCTACTCGGATACAATATTTCGAAAAAGTCCATTAAACCTGATCCAGACCGACTCCAACCACTTATTAGCATGCCAATACCGACTGACAATACTTCACTTAAACGAGCTCTCGGTATGTTTTCCCATTATTCAAGGTGGATACCAAAATTTTCAAAAAAAATACACTGCCTCGTGAATCCAGAATTCCCATTAAATGATGAAGCTATATCTGCTTTTGATGACTTGAAGAATTGCATTGCAAAGTCTACAATATTTTCTATCGATGAAAACAAAATGTTTACAGTCGAAACAGATGCCTCTGATAATGCTATTGCGGTTACATTGACTCAAGAAGGACGCCCAGTAGCTTTCTTTTCGCGCACACTATCCACAACAGAAAAACGACATTCAGCCATAGAAAAGGAAGCGTATGCCATTGTCGAGGCGCTCCGTAAGTGGCGACATTACTTGATTGGAAGATCTTTTCGACTAATCACAGACCAACGATCAGTTTCTTTTATGTTCAATCGCACACATACAAGCAAGATAAAGAACGAGAAGATAGAGAGATGGCGATTAGAATTATCTTGCTACAAATATGATATTGTCTATAGACCAGGCAATGAAAATGACGCTGCTGATGCACTGTCACGTATCTGCGCTATTCACACGGAATCTAAATTGAAGGACTTGCATAATGAACTTTGCCATCCCGGCGTTACACGAATGTATCACTGGATACGAAGTAAGAACCTACCATTTTCGGTAGAAGATGTCAGAAAGATGACAAATGCATGTTCAGTCTGTGCAGTCGTGAAACCTCGTTTTTTGAAAAATAACAGCAATTTCATAAAAGCGACTTCAGCGTTCGAAAGACTAAATATCGATTTTAAAGGGCCAGTACCTTCATCTTCGTCAAACAAGTACATACTGACTATTATAGACGAATATTCGCGGTTTCCATTCGCATTCCCGTGCCAAGACGTTTCCGCTGCGACTGTAATGAAACATTTATCGACTCTTTTCTGCACATTTGGATTGCCAGCTTATGTTCATTCCGATCGAGGCTCCGCTTTTATGTCTAAAGAAGTAAAAGATTACTTACACAAAAGAGGTATAGCAACAAGTCGAACGACACCATATAACCCACAGGGCAATGGGCAAATAGAGCGCACAAATGGAACAATTTGGAAGACAATACAATTAGCTCTAAAATCACTGGGATTTAAAATAGAGCAATGGGAAATGGTTCTAAATCAAGCACTGCACTCAATAAGATCTCTGCTATGTACAGCAACGAACAAAACTCCTCATGAAATGATGTTTGTACACAATAGAAAATCTAATAACGGACATTCGGTACCAACTTAGCTTCTAACACCCGGTCCTGTCCTACTCAAAAAGCACAACAGAACCAACAAATACTCTCCCATAGTCGAGGAAGTCGAGCTGTTGGATTCCAACCCGGACTATTATTTTGTGAGACTGAGCAATGGCCGAGAAACGACCGTGTCTAACAGACATTTAGCCCCAACAGGGTTAGAGAGCGGGGAAGAAGGCGAACGTACTGAAACTGTAGAAACAGAAAGCGACTCCTCATTTGTCTCTACAGAGAGTGCTGCCCCAGATACTTCTTCAATTCTAGAGTCTACCAGGAATAGAAGACCACCGGCCTATCTGCAGGACTACGATACCTCAAGCTAGAATACAGCGGGGGAGAATGTGGTGAACTTCTTAGTCGCCACATTCAGACTCATTAGGAGTCTATGCTTTCTAGTGTTTGAAGTTGTCATTATACGATCCTAATATGTCTTTATATTTTAAAGTTGAATAAAGCCAACATTTGGTTCTAACTCGATATTGTTATTTCATAACAGTTTGTCTTTCAATCGCCTCATACACCCACGGGAAAACATGGGATGGTGATATTCTTTACGCCTGACTCCATACTGTAAGTGACGTAGATTCCAGAAAACATACACTATTTTTTCGTAAAGAGACTGATTGGGCGGTAGTTCCCTATGTCTTTAGGGTCCCCTTTTTCGTAAAGCAATATTATGTGTGATCTTTTCCATTGTTCGGGTACTTGACATAAGTTTAGAGGCATGTTAAGGAGGTGGAAAAAATGGAGAGGAATAAACCGCCCGATCCTGATCCGCCTGATATCCCAGCCTCCTTATTTCTTTTTCCTCTGTTTTTCCTTTCTCGCCGAAACCTCTATCGCAGTCTGCAGATGTAGTCTGCATTGTTTCCGAAATGGAAGTCTCGCAAACATCGCGTAAACGTCCCGGTAATGCAGAAATATCTACGCCGACATCTAACAAACAACTTAAGGCAAATTGGCCGTGTAAAATACTCAGTTATGGATAAGGGACCATTTATTGTACACGTCTCTCGAGTGGAAACCCAGATTAATTCTGGCACTACTTTGCATCCCGTGAACTTCGGGCAGTTTCTAATATTAAATAAAATAGCCAACATTATTCATGGCGTAGTTAACAAAGTCGGCAGAAACAGGGTATCCGTTGAGTTTGCTTCCCCTCAGGATGCAAACGCTTTTATAGTCAATGCTTTACTATCTAAGCACGGTTATACAGCCGCGATTCCGACCTTTAATATTACCAGGATGGGCGTGGTGACAGGAGTTCCTTCAGATTTAACCAAAGATGAGGCTCTAAAATATTTGGCTGTGACCTCAGTCTTTGGCCAAATCTTAAAGGTGCGCAGAATCAACCAGAAGGTTCAGACTGAAGGTATAGTAGAGGGGAAGCCTACAGAGACTTATGTACTCACATTTGACGGACAGGCCTAACCTAAACGACTGTTTTGTTGCTACACATCCCTCCCTGTTGAACAATATATATGGCCCACTATTTAATGCCGTAAATGCTGTCGATTTGAGCAAGATGCAAATGTGTGTAGGTCGATTCCACGCTGCAGTAAATGTGGCCACGATCACCCCGGTAATGGTTGAAGCATTTCTGAGGGCGAGGCCTTCTGTGTGCTTTGCTCGGGAAACCACTTCGCTAATAGCAAGTCTTGCCCTGAGCATGGTAGGCAGAAAGCCATCAAGACTGTTATGGCTGAGAAATCAAACTCATATATTGAAGCAAGCAAAACAACGCCAGCAGCTTCCCGCAACTATGCCAATGTCACGAAATCACAGTCTTACCAAAAAACTGTCACTTTCAAGCCTAGGACCCATGCCCCACTTTCTCAAACTTATAATAAAGCTGCTCATCAGCAAACAGTAAACATTCCTCAATCCTCACAGTCTAATGACTGTGCTATCAACGATAATGTCGCAACCAATAATACTGTTTCAGTTATTGAACTTTTAATTAAATTGTTACCTTCACTTATTACTTCATCTTCTAGTAACTCTCAAATACCGTCCAACGTTGCCGATCAGCTAATATCTCTCCTATTATCTTTTAAAAATGCCATCCCACCAAATATTTCTCCAGTGGAATGTGAGAAGCGTGTGGCATAAAAAGCACGACCTCTGATTTTTTTCATTCCTCCTGAATTTAGCCATTAGCTTGTTCCATAGCTGAGACTTGGCTCTTCCCAAGCCTCAGCTTCCGTATGCCACATTTTAACATCCTTAGGTGTGATAGATCCGACTGGTACGGTGAATCGGCTCTCTTCGTTAATAATCAGCTCCCACTTTTTCCCTTTTCTTTGCCTTTATTTGATGACAATTTGAGTATTGTAGCAGTAAGGGTTGAGGGCATCAAAGTGTTTTCTATCTATATTGCACACCCTCATCCTGATTTCATAGCTGTTTTAAGGAACATTTTTACCAATGTGCAAGGCCCATTGATGGTCATGGGTGACTTTAATTGCCACCATTATAGATGGGGATCTGAACGCTGTGATGCCTTCGGTGTAGCTCTGGTTGAGATGTTGGATGATCTAGATCTCTGCATTCTTAATAATGGCTGTCCAACTCGTCGTTCCCCTCCCGGTCACCAAAAGAGTTGTGTAGACCTTCCATTTTGTTCTGTTGAATTGGCTGCATCTGCTCACTGGGAATGTACAACCTTATAGCATGGCAGTGACCATTACCCTAATGTTATATCCTTAAATAACAGAACTTATTTAGAAAAAACTTCTCCTCCACTTTTGAAATATAACCTGTCCAAACCAGATTGGACTAAGTTTGTATCATTATTGGAGGATAAAATTGATTCTCTTCCAAATTTAAATTCATGTTTACCAGATCCTTCTGGTCACAACCATGCCAAAAGTTGCTATGAGGGTTTCATCACAGCTGTTACCTCAAGTGCAGATTCTTATTTTCCGCTGAGAAACAGTGCCAGAAATAAAATCCCTTCACCTCCGTGGTGGGACCCAGAATGCACCTCAGCAGTTAAAACAAGGAATGAGGCCGAGAGGCGATAAAATGCAGATATGAGTACCTGTAATCTCTTAGCATATCTTCAGTGTAATGCCAGGGTCAGACATCTTCTTCGCAAGAAGAAACGTGCTGGCTGAGTTCAATTTTGTACCTCCTTGTCCCCCTCCATTCCAATCTCAGCAGTCTGGAAAAGCATCAATAGATTTAGGCGAGGCTGTTCCACTTCTATCACTTCACCAGTAACTAGGGAAACGAGAATGTCCCCTTATCCAATTAAGCAGAGGATCCTTTTGATGCGCCATTTACCTTGGAAGAACTGAACGTGGTACTCCGTCATGTCCGGGACTCAGCGCCTGGTATTGACGGTGTGCCATATTCTTTCCCACTCTGGCGACAAGGCGAAAACTTACTTTTTGAACATAATTAACTTCTGCTATAGTCATGTCGCGTTCGGGCAGTTGCGCGGTATCTTCTCGTCCAACTTACCACAGTGTCTCAAGACGAAAGTCTATGACCAGTGTGTGTTGCCAGTGATTACTTACGGGACAGAGACGTGTTCGCTCACAATGGGCCTCATCAGAAAGCTTAAAGTCACCCAAAGGGCAATGGAGAAGGCTATGCTCGGAGTTTCCTTGCGTGATTGAATCAGAAATCCGCAAGAGAACCAAGGTTACCGATATAGCCCGAAGAATTTCCAAACTTAAGTGGCAGTGGGCAGGGCACATTGCTCACAGAACAGATGGCCGTTGGGGCCGAAAAGTTCTAGAATGGCGATCCGTACCGGAAGATGCAGCGTTGGGAGGCCTCTCTCCAGGTGGAGCGACGACATAGTCAAGGCTGCGGGCGTCCGTTGGATGCAAAACGCACAGGACCGATAAGTGTGGTGACGCTTGGGGAAGGCCTATGTCCAGAAGTGGACGTCTTTCGGCTGAAATGATGAATGATGATAGTCATGGCTGGGTACCAGATCAGTGGTAGCTACAGATCATCATTCCATTATTGAAACCTGGCAAACATGCAAATGATCCGAATGGCCTTAGGCCAATAACTTTATCTTCAGTCTTAGCCAAGCTACTGGAAAACCTAATAAAAATCATCTCGAGTGGTTAGTCAAATCGAGAGATTTACTGCCGAATTTCCAATTTGGTTTTAGGAAAGGGCTTAGTACTATAGATAGTGTTGGCATCCTGGTCACAGACATCCGTTTGGCCCTCTCCAGAAACCAATCTGTTGTTGCAGCTTTCTTTGACATCTCCTCTGCATACGACAACGTACTTCTTCCCGAACTCAGGCAAAAATTGCAACAGCTGAGTCTACCGGCAAAGATGAAGATAGAAGATGATGATACCGTGTGTATATGAACATCTTTTACCCGGTCATTGGTTCTGAGGGTTCAGGAAGAGGAGTTCGATAAGTGGCAGGCGTGGAGGGAACTCCCTCAAGGCTTTGTCCTCAGTCCTCTGCTGTACAATTTGTATACGGCCGATATTGGGTCTTGCTTAAACAATAATTATCAGATCCTGCAATACGCCGATGACATTGCTCTATACGTGACAGATTCCTCCATCATTGACGCGGCTTCTTCTCTATGCCTCTCTTTGAAATCTCTGAGCCAGTGGCTTTTAAGCCATGGTCTTTCCCTCTCCGCATCAAAAAGCTCGGCGGTAATTTTCTCTCACAAAGGTAGTTCCCTATCCGATATCAGTGAGCATTTTAGGTCATAATATTCCAATAGTCGATAAAGTTAAATTTTTAGGCGTTTTCTTAGACTCTAAATTAACTGGCAAGTCTCACATAAATAACCTCATTAAAAAATGTGAAAGAATTGTTTCAATTTTAAAAGTTTTAGCGGGTGTCTGGTGGGGTGCTCACCCTTACACCATGAAGTTCGTGTATAACGCCTTAGTTCTTAGCGTTTTGGAACGTATCACTTGATTCCTTGTAACAAAGTTGCTTTGG
Source organism: Orthosia cruda (assembly GCA_964057195.1). Taxonomy (NCBI): domain Eukaryota; kingdom Metazoa; phylum Arthropoda; class Insecta; order Lepidoptera; family Noctuidae; genus Orthosia; species Orthosia cruda. The sequence continues at coordinate 30,721,481 of OZ059843.1, read as the reverse complement.
CGGGGCTAGATAGAGTTCAGTTCAAGTGTCTTCGGATCATCTCTGGTTGCATGAAGTCCTCCCCCCTTAACGCATTGCAGGTTGAATGTGTCGAGCCTCCCCTTGCCTTAAGATGGCAATATCTTGCCACCCGTTTTTTATCTAGGTTAATCTCTAGTTCGTCCCATCCCCTTATAGTTAGATTGCAGGAGCTAGACGCCTTATGCAGAAGCTCCAACTATTGGAGAAATAAAGAAATCCCATTCATTATAAAAGCTTTTTGGAGTGTTCAAAATTTTTTTGATGGAAGATTGTCCGATTCTCCAGCATCCTAGATTACCCCTTTTTGACTTCGCTTACTAAGTATTATTTTTTACCCCCAAAATTATCTATAATATTGGTATATCCAAAAGATCCCCATCTGCTAATTCGACCTTCAATGCGGTGGTGGGCGAGAGATGGAATTGTTTTCAACTGTTCTTCACTGATGCTTCGAAATTAAACAGCCTTAACAACACTGGAGCTGCGGTATATTACCAAAGCTCTAGAATTGTATTACAGTTCAAGTGTCCCAAAGAGTCTTCTGTATTCACAGGCGTGTGTGTGGGAAGCTTATCTTTATAGAATCACATACTAACATTGAGAAAGCCGTCATCTTTACAGATTCTCTTAATTGTTTGCAGGCCCTAGAACAAAGTCCTTTTAAAAGTAAATTACATAGCCCTCTTATATAAATATCAAAAAATCTTTACTAGCTTGTGCTAGTAGTCAAAGAGAGGTTCATCTAGTTTGGATACCTAGTCATTGTGGCATCAAGGGTAATGAATGTGTTAATGTATTGGCTAAAGATGCCTGTTCATCTGTTACGGCTGATATCTCACATAATACTCACCTGAGTTATGACTTGCTGTCCCTTCCCAAATTGAGTCTCCAGGATTCATGGCAGGCACATTGGAATATGTCTGGCAGGAAGAAAGGCAAATTCTTCCATACCGTCGAACCGGTCATAAACCCAAAACCATGGTTCTTTGGTTTCAGAAAGTTCTCCAAAACCGCTATATTTGTCCTTTGTAGAATCCGTTTTGGTTTTTGTTGCACCACTGTCTTGAGTGAACTTAAGCAAAGTGGATGTTGTACGAGATCTGGATGTTATCTTGGACTCTAAAGTCACATTTGTGCCACATATTGAGAACATAATCAGTCGATCCTAACGTATGTTTGGCTTTGTCATTCGTAATGCAAAGGTATTTTAACGCCCACATACTAAATTATTTCTATACAATAGCCTTGTACTAACCATCCTGGAATACTGCAGTGTAATATAGAGGCCTCACTACGCAACCCACTCGCTGCGGATTGGACGAGTTCAAAAAAGTTTATCCGATACCTAATGTACTCAAAGGGAATGCAATTTAAATATCTGCCATAACTTGATAAACTAGGCTGCTACAAAATTAATACCCTGGAAGCTCGAAGGGCGCTCTTGGATTTGAGATTCGCATATAAACTGCTCAATAACGCCATTGACTGCCCACAATTGGTATGTAGGTTCAATTTCAGAGTACCCCGTAGACCATCTCTCAAACCCATAACACCCTTAGCTCTACCTCTTCGCCATACAGTGTTTGGTGTTAATTTGCCTATACCCCGCATGTGCAAACTCATGAACGAACGCAGCGACCTGGTTGACGTCCACGCAGACTCAATATCGAAGTTTGTTAGACGTAATTAATATTAGTATTTAATATAATATAACTTTCTAAGTACATTAAGTTTTTACAATTACAAAGAGCAAATTTGCATGTGGTGTTTGCCTGTAATGGTTGTGCAGTTAGATTTAAGACACAATTGCTTATATGTTACTATGTGTATAATATCTGTAACAACTGTTGGTGAACATTAATTAAAAAAAAAATAAAGCCTGTAGTGCATGACACTAACGACCACAAGGATGCATGGCGAAGCACGGAGCTTCACATACGCTTTTTCCGGGCCGAACATGGGTCCGATGTGGACCAATCAGCGTCCGTAACCTGGCTGCGTTTGGGTGACCTCTTTGGGGAAACCGAAGGTTTTGTCTGTGCAATTGTGGACGAAGTTATCATGACGAATAACTACCGGAGATTTATTGTGAAGGATGGCACGGTTGACATTTGTCGGGCATGTCACCGCCCGGGTGAATCGATCCGCCACATTATCTCTGGTTCTTCTCGTCTAGCTAACGAAGAGTACTTGCATGGGCACTACCTTGTAGCCAGAATTGTCCATCAGCAAATTCCTCTCAAATACACTATTGTGGCATAGGAGGTGCCATACTACAGGTATGTGCCCGACTCAGTTCTCAAGAATGGCAATATCACATTATACTGGGATCTGTCCATCATCACTGACAAGACTATTATCGCTAATAAGCCTGATATAGTGATGGTGGACCGAACCGAGGGGCGTGTAATGATTGTTGACATAACTGTCCCGCATGACGGGAACTTCGTGAAAGCTGTGACTTGGCTCGCGAGCTTGTCGACATGTTGGATGTGGACAAATTATACCGATAGTCGTGTCAGCCAATGGCTTAATAGCCACGAGCCTCGACCAACACCTTAGGAGGCTCTCGTTAGGCGGCTGGGTCAAGGCCCTGATCCAGAAAGCAGTACTGCTGGACACGGCTCGCATAGTTAGGAGGTTCCTCTCTCTGGAGTCCTGACCGCCGGTAGCTTGGACCCGGTTCCCGATACCGGTGGGACTCTATTTTCTATATATTTAAATGTTCTATTTTTTGTATGTTTTATAAAAATATTTAAAATGTTTTAAATAGGAAATAAGCTAAATAAAGGACATACTAATAATAAAGCCCGTTTTATTTTATTTTTATATATATTACAAATATAACAAGTAGTGATTAGTTTTAAATATAAGTGTAAGTATTTTTTTTTTCGTCTGCTCCCTATCATTGCTATCATTGCTTTCTTTAGTTCCATTGATCGGAACCCAATCTCGGGTAAAGGCCTCTCTATCCATAGCTTTCTCTCTCCATTCACTTCCTGCTATCCTTTCTATATCTTCTATCCACCTCTTTTAAGGGCGCCCTCTTTTCTTTTTTACTTTCGGTCCCTTCCATATGGTTGAATCTAGTGTCCATCTTTTGTCTGTGTATCTTGCTATATGTCCCGCCCATTGCCACTTTTGTTTTAGGGCATATTGTAAGGCGTCTATAACCTTCATTTTTCCTCTTATTTTTCTCTTTTTACTTTTTGTATTCTTCTTAATTTCAGTACACACCTCTCCATTGCTTTCTGACACATTACTAGTTTTGTTTTTAAGCTACTGCATAGCTTCTATCGCGGGCCTTGAGCGCGGGGACCGAATCCAGAAATTCCGTAACGAAAAAACCTCACGCTCCCCACTCCGACGGGCACGGCGGTGATACTTTGACTTTTAATAAGGTTTTTGAATTCAGTGGAATCTGAGTGGTGAGGGGCAGGGGGGCGGGGGGGGGAGGTTTGTTGCACGTGTTTTCGATTTCCGTGTTGGTATTTTTAGAATGAAATTTTTTTTTGCGGGGGGAGGTAAACGGTTAAGGGGGGGGGGTTAATCCTATCTTGTTCTCCTGGATGAAGTAGCAGGGGCAGGGGGGCAAATTTTTTGTCAGAAATGCGCTAACTCCAACCGTTTCTGAGATATGAGGGTTTTAAAATTTTTGTTGGTCGTAATTTTTTTGCCTTTTATCGGTCTCTCTGAGCTGTTTCTGTGACAATGGTGATCAATGTGGACCTTATGCTAATGAGAATAAGGGTCATTTTTGCTTGTCAAAGAAAAGCGACCTTATTTCAATGTGGATAAGGGTATTTTTGTTTTGTTTTTTAGAGTTTTATTAATCGTAAATAAATGCGGGTTTGGCTCGCTACGTTTTCGAGTTTTTAACGTTTTTAATTTTTTTGACGCATTTTCCAGGACTGGATCTAGAATAAATGCTATGCAATAGCTTTACCGCGGCAGTCCCCGAGTGCCACACGACTTTTTTTATTTTAGTGTTTTATGTACACGTCTGGCATCCATATGTAGGAATAGATATGATGCAGGTGTCTAAGACAGTTTTCTTTAGGTGGAGAGGATATTTCCCTTTTAAGATTTCCTTCAGGGACCAAATTTTTTTCCAGCTCATGCTAATTCGCCGCTCTACCTATATAGTTCTTTATTTTTGTCTTCGAATGACAGTTGTTTTCCTAGATATATATAATTATTTACATATTCAAGCGGCTTCCCATTGAGGTTTATAGCGTTTAGATGGCTGTTTGTCAGGATTTTAGTTTTATTCTCGTTGATTTTGAGGCCCACTTTTTCACTTTCTTCATTTAAAGTGCTTATCATTTTCTGTAATTTTTTACTTGTATCAGCGAATAAGACAATATCGTCCGCGAATCTGAGGTGTGTAAGTCGATCTTGATTAACTCTAATCCCTTCTGACTGCCAGTTAAGATTGTCAAAAGTGTGTTGTAGTACCATTATGAACAGTTTGGTTGAAAGGAGGGCCCCTTGTCTCACTCCTCTGCAAATCAGGGCCTCGTGGCTCTAGTTTGACTTGACTTACGCTGCCCTCTTAGATGTTTTTTAGTACTTCTTGTATAATTTTCATTTATGTGGCATTTTTGCAGCGCTTTACAAATAGTGTCATGAGAGATCATGTCATACGCTTTGGTGTAATCTATGAAAGCAATGTATAGTGGCCTATTGAACTCCTTGTATATTGTCCGTGGTAGAAAATCCGGACTTGTTCGACTGGCTGGTAGTTATCAATCTGCCAGCTCCGCTGGCTTTGTAGAATTGAGGTGAACAGTTTATAAACACTTGAAAGAAGACTAAAGTCTTGAGGGTCTCCTTTCTTGAATAAACGGATTATATCAGATCTTTTTCATTGCACCGGTACCTGACCTGTGTTCAGAACCTTGTTGAATAAATATGTAAGTGGGCGAGTTAGCAGGATAGCACCGGCTTTTAGTGCTTCATTTTGTATGCCATATGGACCAGGGCTTTTTTCTGTTTTGAGTTTTCTGATGTGGTTGATAACTTCCTTCTCATGTACTAGTGGTAAATCGTTCATGTTTCGAGAACTTGTTCCATTTCCTTGTTGATTTGCAGTGGTGCAGAAAATTGATTTTGCATATAATTACTAGTAAAAATCTGTGGCGCAGTTCATGATTTCTCTTCTGGTTTTTGTTTCTTCTGATTTTGATTTTAAGTTTTGAATCCAATCAAAATCAAATTGTGTGTGATCAATATCTTATAGACTTTAGAATATCTTCTTCTTGTTTTGTTTACAATTGATGTATGTTGATCTCAAGGTTTTTTCCTGTCCTTAGTGGCTTAGGTTGTGATTTGTATGATGTTCTACTCTTTTTTTCGTGTTCTGGCTTGAACGTAGCTCTAATTACTCGATGGTCAGATCTGAATCCAAAGCCATGTAATACTGTTACATTTCTGATCCTCTTTGGGTGGTTTAACAGTATAAAATCAGTTTAGTTTTTTATGTTGCCGCAGGGAGATGGCCAGGTCCATTTGCGGTTTTTTCGAGCTTTGAAATAGGAATTCATAATTGTCAGTTTATATTTCAATGCGTGTTGAATTAGTTTCTCTCCTCTTTTATTTATATTTCCATATCTAAATTTTCCCCGAACAAAGTTCTCACTATCTTCTGTTTCATGTTGGCCCACTTTTGCATTAAAATCCTCGATAGCGAATACATTATCTCCTGCCTGGCTTTGATCTACCTGCAGAGTTTCGTAGAATGAATTGATTTTTTCATCTGTAGTCTTTTCAGTGGGCGCGTAAACTTGTATTATTGCAAGCAGTTAGTTGTTGTATTTCGTTTTTAATATAGCTACACGATCTGAGAACGGTGTAAAGCTGTCAATATTGTTTTTATGTTCCTTTTTTTATTAAAAATCCAACTCCATATAAGCCGAGTTTTTCACCTTTGTTGCAGAATATATATTCTTCATGTTCCTCAATTGCATAGTCCTTTCTTCTGACTTCTGCCAAGCCGAGTATATCGATTTTATCTTTTGTAGCATATTACATTAATGCCATCCTTAGTAAACAATAAAGATTGTCATTATTAGTTTATCGAATCATCTCCCAAAAGACAATTTAGGTGATGTTTATTTTTTTTTGAAGTATCATATTTCTTGGGTTAATAAACATGAAACTTGGCACAAATACCAACCTGAGTGTTTACTCAGGTTGGTATTTAAGCCAAGTACCTTTATTGTTTAATAAAGGTTGTCATTATAAGTTTTTCGAAACTAACCCAGTCCAGTAAGATTCTTAATCTTACTGGACTGGGTTTTGTTTTTGAGGTAGGGTTCTAGGGGAGCACTAAGCAGGCATTTTCCGAAATTCAACCTTTATGGAGGTGAAAAGGGGTAAAATTAGTTTGATAATAAAATCGAATTCCTTGGGAATAAAGATGATAATCAAAATTTATATAAAACTACCCCCAGAAAGGGTAAACGGATGTTTGTTGTTGCGCAGTATAATTACTCAAATTTTTTTTGAGGAATTATACTGCGCAATCTGACTAACCTAAACGTAAAATAAAAAAAGAGAAGAATAAAATGAATAATATATTTGGGCTGGTCCAACCTCGACCCCCAACGGGGTAAAAAGGGGTTATTAAGTTTTAGAGGAGTAATTTACTTTGTGGCTGTAGCCTGAAATTTATTATTCTATAAGTCAAATAACGAATCGCCCCAATCCAATAAACCCTGTATATCTATGACACCCATGTTTTTTTATTTAATTACAGCTTATTTTTAGTCGCTGTCATTAACTGCACATAATTATGAAAATCATTTATAGGATAAACGAAATCACGCGAACGAAGTCGCGGGCAGATTGCCAGATAAAATAAAGCATATTTATGTAACTTTGAAAATAGTTTAACCGGTTTTTTTCCCAAATTAGCGAAACAATAAAAAAGCCATTGTGTCTCGCGTGGATCCAAGTTTTAGGAACTCATGGGGTTAAGGAAGTAGAATTACTTATTTGCTCCTATTGCAAAACCTTCTCAAACGATGGCGGAATCAGACTGTTTAATATGAATGATTCACTAGCCATGCGTTCGAGTGATTATATAGCTAAGTGAGGCATTAATTATAGTTGAAAGACTTCAAATTATTAGCTAAAGGTTAGGTTTTGTTTCAGTAGACCTAAGCAGCTGCTGTAACTTTGATGTGACCGAGTAAAGTTTTAAAGTTTTTTGTATAAAACAGTTATTATTATCTGAAGATAAAAACCTGATAACTCTAAGAAAAGTCAGTGTGCCTAATGTACGCTTTTAATTACAAAGAAAAGACCTTACATTTGTAACACTATTGCCCTTATCCCTTATAAGATAATATATTGTAGAACTTTCAATATTTTGCGTAAAAAATAAAATATGCAAATTTTCTCATTTTAATTGTAGAAATAAAAATAAAAGTTACAACAATAATAACACATTTCAACTTTAGCGAAGTTTAACATTAAAAGAAAAAGATTCTTTATAAAACTTGTAAGATTACTTTCAACTAACTTTGCCTCTTACTGTATAATTTTCGATATCTCTGACATAAGTTTAAGGAGTGTAATCTAAGGATTAAGGGTCCGAAATTATGAGTTAAATACGCCCAACGGCATTCAATTGGCCCTTTAGAAGCTGTTTGATTCCGTCATACTCGAGGAGAAAACGTCACAGGCATGGTGCAGGGATGTGGTGGTACCTACTCTTCTTCAAGAAGGGCGACAATGCCCGGCTGAAGAATTATAGACCCATCTCACTTCTTAGCCATGTCTACAACTTGTTTTCAAGAGTCATCACGAATCGTCCCGCGCAGGTTTGACGATTCCTAGACTCCCGAACAAGTCGGATTCCGAAAACGCTTTAGCACAGTAGGACACATACATACGCTGCGGCAGGTTAAACAGAAGACAGAAGAGTATAACCTGCCTCTCTCCTTAGCGTTTGTAGAATACGAGAAAGCCTTCGATTCGATCGAGACTTGAGCTGACTGCAGTCTCTCCAACGGTGCCAGATCGACTACCTGTACATCAAGGTGTTGAAGTGTTTGTACAAAAACGGCACCATGACAGTCCGGATTAGACCTCGAAATCTATTCTTCTTCAGCGCGGTGTGAGACAGGGAGACGTGATTTCTCCGAAACTGTTTACTGCTGCGCTGAAGGATTTCTTCAAGGTTCTGGACTGGGTATCAACGTTAACGGCGAGAACAGTCACCTTCGGTTAGCCGACGACATAGTGGTCATGGCTAAGACTATGGAAGGCCTCAGTTCAATGCTCGATGACCTCAGTACATTAGAGCTTCCGAAAGAGTGGGTCTTAAAATGAACATGGACAAAACCAAGGTCATGGTGAATGCCCTTTTAACACTCACTCCTATCAAGTTCGCAGAGTCTACACTCAAAGTTGTAGACAAATATGTCTACGTGCGACAAACGGTTCAGTTGGGTATGTCTAACTTCGAGGTCAACCGTTGAATCCGACTCGGCTGGGCAGCGTTCGGGAAGTTGGTTGGCTGTCACCCAAAGGGCAATGGATAGGTCTATGCTCGGTGTTTCCTTGCGTGATTGCGGATTGGAGCGGTGTGATCAGAAATGTGGATAAGTATCCGCAGAAGAACCAAAATTACAGACATAGTCCGAAGAATTGCGAAACTTAAGAGGCAGTGGGCAAGGCAAATTGCTCGCAGAACGAATGGCCGATGGGGCCGAAGTTCTGAAATGGCATCCGCAAACTGGAAGGCGTTACGTTGGAAGGCCTCCCACTAGGTGGACTGATGACCTGGTTAAGGCTGCGGGAATGAGCTGGATGCGAGACACACGGGATCGGTCAATGTGGCGAGGCCTACTATTTCCAGCAGTGGACATCTTTCGGCTGAAATGATGATGATGATGACGCCCAACGACCCTATAAATTCTATGGAAGTTTATATATGCTCGCTCTGTAAAATATTGTTTAAAGTTATCAGCCGAGTTTCGTTAAACTTTTTTAAAGCACCCTGATTTTAAGTGCTTTCGAAGATGGTTATGTTGAATGGAATGTTTGTGACAGTTTTTAGAGCTTATTACTTTAAATACATATACTTACTTTAATTAATTAAATACATCTGATCCTAAGCATTATTATTTTTGTAGAGGTATTCAGTCGTTAAAGCTTTATTTTCTTGATTTATTTTATAATAATAAATTGATAAGCCGTTCGAATACCTATCCATATTCGTTACCTGCAGGGAAGACCATCTCTGGTTTATTTTATTTGTTAATTGTAATCTTATATTTACCACACTTCTCGTAAAAACAAAACAATTGCACAAAAGTTTTAAATATACCACTCAGGTCAACGACTCAAGAGTTACGTCACCGAACAAAAAGCAACGTCAACCCCTTACCGAACCTTGATTTCATAAAAATACCACCAAGTTTTTTTCAGAATATTAAAGCAGATATTAGTTATCATGCTACAAGCGTCAGTGTTTGACAAAGGGTGGTCATGTGCGGTCTTCACTGTTTGTGAACAGATACAGAAGTTATATTAACTTTAAAACTTTCGCGTTTCATAATTGAGCTGAAATTGCGGATGAAATAGGTAAATAAACAATCGAAATCATTGCGTTAAATTCCCGTGAAATATTGGTTCTCAGATACAGAAGTTATACGATGGAGACTATTCGCAAGTTCGGCCTGGAGTGCTGTGATGTGGAGACCATGCTCTGGAATGTGTCTGTGTTTCTGAGAGCCCTGATCCTGAATATTGATGGCAGGAACAAGAAACGTAAGCTATGCATTGTTAATTGATATACGAGGGGAGAGGTCCAAAAGATCGCGGCATATTAAGATGTAGTTTAAGGAAAACAACCCGCGAATTTTTGGATCTCCCCTCGTATGGTTAGCATATTTTTGTATTAAACGGACTGATTTGATATTAGAATAGAAGTCCTAAAAACCAAATGGGAAAGATGTTGAAGTAAAAACACAATCATAATTTCGTTTCATTTTATGAGGCTAGAAAGAGAGTATCCACAACTATTTTTTTTGCCTCAGGAATTATCATGCATAGGTACTGCGCTATCACGGGGAGATAGTGCAGTTATGTGGGAGTTCAACCCACTAAAACTTCACGGAAGATAGGGAAAACGGCGCACCGCAATACGGCTCCTCTCAAAAGACGGACGATAATTTAGTTAAGTTGGCATAAAACACAAAACAATGAACGTTAAAAAAAAATTAGAACAGCTTAATACTTTATAAAACGTTCTCAGCTAAGGGTTTTATGGTAACTAGTTAGGTAGATCCGTAGAAGTGTCTATGGTATAGTTGGTTTAGTAAACATGATGGGCGCAATCTGAATGGAGACACCGATGTTTTTTAATATTTCTTTGGGAGACACTATTAATGATTTGACGGCTTAGGTAGGCTTAGGTATCAATAGTGTAAGCTTTTACTGAAACCTGTGTGTATATAAGATTTGACATAATATTAATAATAATTTTTTCAAACATTATTATAAAATAAAGTCGCTTTTTGTGTACGCGCTGTTAATCCAAAAACTAGGCAACGAATTTTGATGCAGTTGTCACCAAAATTTAGAGATCTTATGCCCGAAGATACATGATTGTGTTACATTAGTATAAAAGTCACAAAAATAAAAGATATCTTGATATTTTGTTAGGTCATTAAAACCCGTGCGAAGGAGGGTTGGATCGGTAGATTTTACTAGTATATAGGTAGGTACTAGAAGACATGTAAATATATTTAAGCCAATAATTTACCAAAGCCAATGATTTTTCAAATTCTAGCCATCCCAATAATCTTCTACATCACGGCTGCTGTAGTTTGCCTGGGGTACTTCTACGTGTATCTGCTATCTATGAGCTGGTTCGTCTTTGTTCGCTGCCCAGCTACCGGCGACCTGCTGGCGGCCATCGTTGTCTTCTCACTGGGGATCTCCAGCGAGATCGGGACTGTCAAACTGATCTTTATGTTTGTGCATATGTAAGTATTGCCTTACAATGGCCCTCATCAGAAAGTTTCAAGTCACTCAAAGGGCAATGGAGAGGCCTCTGCTCAAAGTTTCCTTCATATCAGATATGAGGTTATCCGCAGTAGAACCAAAGCCAACTCTCTCAAGAATTGTCAAACTTAACTAGACTAGAGTCAAGAGCAAACCCATAATAAAAAATATGAACTTAACTGGCAGTGGGGCACTTTGCTCGCAGAAAGGATGTCCGATGGGACCGAAAAATTCTGGAGTGGCAACCGTAAACCGGAAGATGTTGCGGTGGAAGAACTCCCACTAGGTGGACCGATTGGATGTATTGCGGTTGAAATGATGATGATGTTGATGATATGTAAGTATTACCTACATGTGTTATTGTTGGGAAACACCGCGAGGAAGCGAAATGCCAGGGCGAAACTTCGATGCCGCGACAAATCACGGCTCGGCGGACAGAACTCCGGCAGGATCTCATAGTGACATAGAGAGGGCGACTGTCGCAACCCAGGCCCTGGCTCAAGCAACAGAAGGAACACGGGTGGATTTTAGTCAGTAAAAGTTTGACACGCCCTGCCGCTTCACCCAGAGCAAGTCATTGGATGATTTAAGACCGAAAAAAGAAAGATGATGTGTTATTGTGTGGCAATCGGCACGAAAACTAGACTAGGAAGCGACGATGTTTGCAGGTCGGCTTGTATTAACTGAATATGAGCCATTGTATAGCAGTAGACTTCTGTAGGCAAAGTCTTGAAGATGATAAAGAGGGATTAGGAGGTGGTGCGTCTATCTTCGCGAGTGGCTTGTTGCAGCTAGAATGGAAAGTATTGATTATTAGGGCGCTTTCCTGATCGGGACGGAGCGTTATCGTTTCGTTTTCGTTTCTGCACCGAATCAGTACAGATTCTTTACCGAGTGCATATTAATAAGCGTTTCCTGAATGAGTCGTTTCGGTACAGATTCTTGACAAAGCGCACACTCGCTCGTCTGTGTAAATAAACGAAAACGCACCGACCCGAGGCAGGCGCCTACGACTATAAGTGATAGGTGATACCCACAGGCATATTTACATAGTTTTAAATATCTTCAGGAGCAGTGAAAGCCCATAGACTATCGCTTTATGTTCTCGTTTTCCAAAATCTCAAAAGTTTTAACTTTGCGCTTATTTTCAAGGTTGTTCTTATTACAAGCTCCATTTACTTTCCTGTCCTGTCTGTAAGCAAATCTTGCAAGTTAAATTTGACTTATTTTCAGGTGACCAATTGAGCTGATTTTTTTATAATAATATGAATAGAAGCATGTTTAAAAAAATATACATCTTGTTTTTTGCTAGAGAAAAAGTCCGGGAGATAGTGTCCGAATGCCTTGCATGCGATTCCTTGGTGGTGGCAGGCAGTAGATTCTCCAACAATCTGCTAAGTGCCCTGAGGCAGGTTAAGAAGAGGGCCATGATCTTCTGGATGGTGATCATCTTCAACGGAGTGATGTACATCATTAAACCCTTAACATTGCCCGGGCGTCATTTTACTGAAGACAAGTTCATACTTTTTGGTAAGAACAATTATATTTATAAACCTATTATACCACAGAAAATATAATACTAGGATACAGATGGCTCATCCCATACAAAGAAACAGTGCAAACGTAACTAGCGTGTTTCGTCCGATTGTATTGTCTATTGTATTAAAAGTACATCGAACGCGGCCGCTTCTGAATCAATCGATAAATGGTTTTAGCAGTGACTTGCAAGTAAAAGGGTTTACATGGTTCGTGAATATATTTAGGGTTCCGTACCCAAAGGGTCAAAACAGGACCCTATTGCTAAGACTCCACGGTCCGTCCCTCTGTCCGCCTGTCAGTCTGTCTGTCACCAGGCTGTATCTCATGAACCGTGATAGTTCATGTTAGCTAGACAGTTGAAATTTTCACAGATGATGTATTACTGTTGCCGCTATAACAACAAATATTAAAAACAGAATAAAATAAATATTTAAGTGGGGCTCCCATACAACAAACCTTATTTTATTGCCGTTTTTTGCGATAATGGTTCGAAACCCTTCGTGCGTGTGTCCGACTCGCAATTGGCCGAGTTTTTCTTTAAATACAGTGACGATTTGTTTTATAGTATTAATTTGCTCGTTTTTACAGTTTCATTGTTTCAAAATGTGTTACAAAACAAATAAAAAATATCGAATGGAATACCTCAGAAATTTAAAAACGCGCCATCTACTCGATGATACGCGTGCGTTTTAAATTATCCGTTCAAATAATCTTAAAAATGTGAATAGAGAGTTCATTAAATAAGAAAACACAATTATTATGATCTATTCCAGAAAATGTTAATCTTGCACAAAATTCTCATTTTCTAGACATTTTCTAGCCAAGCTAATAATGTTTTAAATATGATCCATAGGCATTTCTTAACTATCTGGGCATATTTAATAATACCGTTGACATTTATTTAAACCAAATTTTCTTAGCGTCGGGACCCAGTGCCTTGAATAATATTACGAATTCGAAAGTATCTCTGCGTGACTGTTTGCTACTTTTGCATGTCAAAACATCTGAATTTATTTTGGACTAACTTATTATGAATTTCGGTACAGAATCAGATTGGGGCTTGGGGAAGTACATTATTAGATATATATATATATAGATTCGATAAATATGACTTGTATCTAGACACGCTGCCGCGTGTCAAGCGTCAAGCCAAGTTCAAGCAAAAACGGAACTGGCGATGCAGCAGCTATGTGTAATATTACACGAACCATTTGGAGCACTTTTGTCATCTTAATAACTCAAATCTATTGAACTTAAACAGATAAAATTTGGTGTATGTATTAAAACCCCTCAGATAAACTTAGAACCAGAATTTCATAAATATAGCTGAAACGGTTATTGTCGTCCAAAAATCGTTATTTTTATCACTGACTGACCTTTAGATCAAAACTCTAACCCAGTTCCAGATGACCTAGAAAGTTCAAATTTGGCATCCAGATAGGTAGTTGCGTGAATACAAAGGAATAAATCAGAAACTAGTAAATTTTATCATATTATTATGATTTTTCAATTAATCGATTCTATTAGGAACACTTATCGACAGAGCCTGTAATCAAATCAAATCAAATCAAATCATTATTTATTTGCTTAAACATGAGTACAGTACACACAACAAATTGTCAATATGTAAGAGATGTTAAATAGTAAAATACAGAGCGTCATGTTTGCCTTAGTTTATAATGGCATGCAAATATTAATAATAAAATATAGATCAAAATAATAAAATTCAAATCATAATAATAAAAAACAAAACAATAAAATTCAAATCACAATAATAATTCCAAAATGTCATGTAAATAAATGATTAAAAAAATAAAAAAATTACAAATGTCAATATTATCATTCCAGAATGTCTTTTAAATTATCATTGTTACTCGTATAATGTCAAAATTGTCAATATGTAAGAGATGTTAAAAAAGTAAAATATAGAGCGTAATGTTTGCCTTAGTAAATAATGGCATGCAAATATTAACATTAAACTATAAATCAAAATAATAAATAAAAGTAATTACAAATGTCAATATTATTGTTACGAGCTGGGGTTCAGGGATAAATTATTTAAACTGCAGACTTCAAGTAATCACTGTTTATTACAAAAACACTTCTTAGACAATTCTCGCACTTCTTTCCGCTTTGATCGCTCTGTATCGCTTCTCAATCGAAACTGACTCACGATGAATCCGACCGCTCTTTATATAGCACGGAAGAAGTTTCTGGAACGTTCCATGCTGTTCTAGATAATTCGAGAAACTTCCAGAACAATCGACGATCGAACTCATTGTTCCCGAAGCGACTAGAAACATCCAGAATGTTCGGTTCGAACCTTCTGGAAAATTCCATTCGACACGAGCTTTCGAGAACATTAGTTCCGCTATTCAATACTAGATGGCGCCACTAGTTACTACCTAGTTCTTCCTCTCGTTACTAGATGGCGTTGGCCTATCTTGTAACATTGCCTCCCTCTTAGACATGCTCGTCCCGAGCATTGTTGGACCCATGATAACGGGCCAACCGATCCACATGAACGACCTTTGCTGCACCTCGGGGTCCCTTTTGAATTCGGTAGGTGACGTCATTGATCTTGGTGACTACGCGATAAGGTCCATCCCATTTTGCTTGTAATTTAGGCGATTTTCCTTTGCTCAGTGCCGGGTTATGTAACCATACAAGAGATCCTTCATCGAAGCCCTTATTGTTCGCTTTCCGATCGTAGCGGGTCTTCATCCTCTCCGACATCTGTTGACCTGTCTGTCTCATATGCTCATATACATCATCCATCCTGTTTCGTAGCTCATTCGCATAATCTGTTACATTGCGTGGAGATTCAGGCGGGATACCGGTGATTAGATCTGCAGGTAATCGTAGTTCTCTGCCGAAATTAGCAAAAGCTGGTGTTACCGTTGTAGTTTCATGAACAGCACTGCGATATGCCATGAGATATGGTTGAATGTGTTTGTCCCAATCCTTCTGTCTGTTTTCCACAACCTTTGCAAGATATCTCTCTAGTGACTGGTTGAATCGTTCAACCATCCCGTCTGATTGCGGATGATAAGCAGTAGTTCTGGTTTTGTGAGCACCCATCACACGACACGTCTCCTTGAACACTTCTGACTCGAAGTTCCGGCCTTGGTCACTGTGGATTTCCAAGGGTACCCCGAACCGACAAAACACTTAGTGAACTAACTTATCAGCCACCGTAACGGCTTCTTGATTGGGGATTGCAAACACTTCCGGCCATTTTGTGAAGTAGTCCATGACGACCAAGAAGTACTTGTTTCCGCTTTGGCTTTCTGGAAATGGTCCAGCAACATCCAATGCTATACGTTCCCACGGTGCACCAACATTGTAAACCTTTAGTGCCCCTCTGCTACGAGTTTGTGGTCCTTTCACAGCCGCACAACTTGTGCATTTGCGGCACCATTCCTCAACGTCCTCTCGACAATGGATCCAGTAAAATCGTTCTCGGATCTTGATTAAAGTCCTCTTAACTCCCATGTGACCCCCTGAACATCCATTGTGGTAGAGCTGTAGGATCTCCGGCACCTTAACTTTAGGTACGACCATTTGTAGATGACACTGGTCACCGCGAGCGTTCTCCCATTTCCTGCACAGAACTCCATCCTGGATAACCAAGCTTTCCCACTGTGCCCAATAAGTCTTGGTGATGGAACTGGTTGCTGCGACATCACTCCAGTGAGGCCTGGGAGCACCTGATTTCTTCCATTCAAGGATCGGTTTTAGGTCTCTGTCTTCTTGTTGAGCACTCTGCAAGGTTTCCTTCCACTCTTCGCTAAGATCCGTCCCCAAAACCCGCACTAGCGTTACCTGCTTAGCTTCTTGTCTCGCACAATGTTTACATTGGTCTGGACACGGTCTTCGCGAGAGAGCATCAGCATTACCGTGCGACGTTCCGCTGCGATGTTGAATTACGAAATTAAATTCTTGCAGTAGCTCAATCCATCTTGCTACCTGTCCTTCTGGGTTCTTAAATTGCAGTAGCCATTTCAAAGCAGCGTGGTCCGTTCGCAGGAGAAATTTCCGCCCCAACAAATATTTATTGAAATGCTGCAATGTCTTTACTACAGCTAGAAGCTCCCTTCGAGTGACACAGTAGTTCCTCTCAGGTTTGGATAAGGCTTTACTGAAGTACGCAATTACAACCTCATGATCTCCTTTTCGTTGAGACAATACCCCGCCGATTCCAGTGTTGCTGGCATCTGTGTCAACTATGAATTCATTTTCGTTGTCAGGATAGCCTAGGATGGGTGCATTGCACAGATGTTCCTTTAGCTTCTGAAATGCGACGTCACAGCTCTCATTCCAGCAGAACTTTATCTTGTCTTCAGTTAGCTTATGAAGAGGTCGGGCAATGTCAGCAAAGCTCTTCACAAACCGCCGATAGTAGGAGCACAAACCGAGAAATGCCCTGACTTGCGTTTTGTTCTCCGGAACTGGCCAATCCTTGACGGCAACGAGCTTATCCGGGTCCGTTAGAATACCTTCTTCGGAAACCACGTGTCCTAAAAAGTTCACTTGCCGCCTGAACAACGCGCACTTCTTTGGACTTAGCTTTAGATTGGCTCCTCGTATCTTTGACAGCACACGTTCCAAATTGCGGAGGTGAGCTTCAAACGTCCGTCCCACGATTATAATGTCATCCAAGTAGACTAGGCAGGCGTCACCAATCAGCCCAGTAAGTACCCGCTCCATCAATCTCTCAAAGGTGGCAGGTGCATTACACAGTCCAAATGGCATAACGTTGAATTGCCACAATCCTTTTCCTGTAGAGAACGCTGTCTTTTCCTTATCTCGAGGGTCTAACTCGACCTGCCAGTAGCCACTCTTTAAGTCTAAGGTGGAAAACCATTTCATTCCCGATAGCGTATCCAGCGTGTCATCGATTCTTGGCAACGGATAACTGTCCTTCTTCGTGATGTCGTTTAGTCGGCGGTAGTCTACACAGAAGCGCATGCTGCCGTCCTTCTTTTTTACCAATACTACCGGTGAACACCATGGACTGGATGAAGGTTCAATCACGCCGTCTTTCACCATACCCTTGATCATGTCGTCCACTTCCCGTTCCCGTGCCACTGGAACACGTCTTGGTCGCTGGCGGATTGGTACCTCATTTCCTGTATTTATTCTGTGTTGAACTAACGCAGTCTTCCCTATGTCGGCATCATTTGTCGAGAAAATGTCGGCGAACTTGTTTAACATCTTCTTAGCCTTGTTCTTTTCTTCTTCCGACAAGTTATTCTGGCTGTTCTTCAAAAGCGATGACACATCGAATCTTGCACTAGCTTTGGTGTTGGTTGGGTGTTCGTGGCATCTACGCATCCAAACCACTCCGTCACAAGTGCCTAATAATGTGCCTTTCTTGAGCACCAGGTCCTGGTCACTTGTGTTGAGTGCGCGTACCGATGAAACACTAGTACCTCTTACCAATGTGCGTGCAATTTTCCATGAAGCATCGTTATCTAAACCTTCTATAAGTACACATCGGTTTTCCTGCCCAGAATTCCTTGATAGACAAACTGGTATGATTGTTTCTGACCTTGGACGAAGAATAACCTTTTTTAAGCAGTACACTTTGCCCGATGCTGCACCTTCCATGAAGACTTCCTCTGAGCCACACTTTAATACACCTTGATAAACGTCGATCTCACAGTGATGTTTTCGCATGAAGTCCAAACCCAGAATGCAGTCGTCCACTATGTCGGCCACGATAACATTGTGGCGGTAAACTTTGTTTCCTAACTTCATGTCCACCTCCTTCTCACCTCGGACGGTTATGTGCTGACCGGTGGCTGTTCTGAGATGTACACCTTCATGGCTCCCGAAGAAGTCCCCAAGAAACCGTCTAGCAAGTTGGAAACTGACAACTGTCCGAGAAGCCCCAGTATCCAGTGTCAGCTTGCAAGGTGTTCTGTTAATTTCGCCCTCGATGATCAGGCTGTTTCCGTCACAGGATTGTGAGATCGAGATCCTTGGGGCTCTTCCATAACCAGCCAGCACCCGCCCCTTAGTCCTGGCATCTACTCGTTTCCCTGCTACTGTTGCCCAGCAGGGACCTCAGGTGATCCTTCCACTGGCGGCTGCTTACTACGGTAGGGTGGCCTTCGCTTCGGGCAGCTCAATCGGATGTGGCCTCTCTCTCCGCAGCCATAGCATCGGGGTGAAGTCGCAACCTCCCTGATTCGGTGAGTTCGTTCGTCCCGCCGTACTGCCTCCACCTCCAAAGCGTGGGCTAGAGCGTCCTTGAGATCCTTGAAATGACCTAGCCTTACTGCAGCCCTAACCTCCAGGTCGCGGATCCCATCCGTGAACGCCTGTACGAGGTTCCCGTCGATCAGCACAGGTGACGACTGGTAAGCCTTCCGAACCAGCTTTTCCACCTCCAGAGCCCACTGCTGAAGAGTTTCACCAACCCGTTGCGACCGGTCTTTCAGTTGGGCCCGAAACACATGTTCTAGGTGCGCGTCGCCGTATCTAGCTTCTAATGCTTCCAGAAGCTTCTCGAAAGTGACGTCTTTTCCCAGCGCCTCTAACACAGTCAAGGCCTGGTCGCGAAGTCCCAAGGTTAGAGCAGTTAAGGCCTGTTCTTTAGTCCATCCATTCGATTTCATCACGGCCTCAAACTGAATTTTGTAGGCGGACCATGACGAAGAGCCATCAAATGGTGGCACTTTAAAACCACGAGGCGAGGGTGCCACTACCGCAGCTGCCCCGATCCCATCCCCAGACTTGAGGCCACGTATAGACTTCTCCATTTCGACGATGCGGGTCTCATGTTGCTGGATCTGGTCCTTTACCTCTTTCATCTCCTTACCAATGGCTCCGCGGAGGTCCTTAATGACCATGAGCTGCTCCTCCTGACGGCGAGCTTGCTCTTCCTTGTCACGCTGTAGCTGCTCCTCTAAGCGGCGCGCCTGCTCCTCCTGACGGCGAGCCTGCTCCTCTTGACGACGGGCCTGCTCCTCCTGACGGCGAGCCTGCTCCTCCTTGTCACGCTGCAGCTGCTCTTCCAAGCGGCGAGCCTGCTCCTCCTGACGGCGAGCCTGTTCCTCCTGACGGCGAGCCTGTTCCTCCTTGTCGCGCTGCAGCTGCTCTTCTAAGCGGCGAACCTGCTCCTCCTTGTCGCGCTGCAGCTGCTCTTCCAAGCGGCGAGCCTGCTCTTCCTGACGGCGAGCCTGCTCCTCTTGACGGCGAGCCTGCTCCTCCTTGTCGCGCTGCATCTGCTCCTCCATGCGGCGAGCTTGCTCCTCCTGACGGCGAGCCTGCTCTTGCATGAATGCCATAAGGGCGGCTAGGTCAGGCGACGCCGACGATTGAGCTGGTTCCGCTGCAGCCGCGGAGTCTCGATGTCCACTTGATGACGGTGAGGGAGCGTCTCCAAAGCGCCTCTGGTCTACGTCTTGCTGGCGCTGACTCCTGGTACGCATCCCTTCCGTTTCTTCCTTCGGTAGAACCGGCATAATTTATCCCGCACTTCTGACACCAATTTGTTACGAGCTGGGGTTCAGGGAT
Organism: Orthosia cruda; assembly: GCA_964057195.1. Lineage (NCBI taxonomy): Eukaryota > Metazoa > Arthropoda > Insecta > Lepidoptera > Noctuidae > Orthosia > Orthosia cruda. Next base: position 30,701,372 of record OZ059843.1, on the reverse strand, counting down.
AAATTATTTAAACTGCAGACTTCAATTAATCACTGTTTATTACAAAAACACTTCTTAGACAATTCTCGCACTTCTTTCCGCTTTGATCGCTCTGTATCGCTTCTCAATCGAAACTGACTCACATCATCTGGACGTCGCTCCGCCCCCGTAAGGGGGCGGGGCGAGCGGTGCCGGAACAGCGTTCCCAGCCCGCGGGTGCAGCACCGGGGCTCGCAACAGCGAACCCGTCGCTCTGTTGTCCTCTGGACCTAGCATGTTGCTAGTGCGGTCGTAATGTTGACCAACACTAGCTATGTTTACATGTTGTATGTGACTGTGGGCGCGCCGCGGCGGCCGTTCTGAACGGTCCGCCGCTTCTTCACGACACCCGGCGGTCCCCCCCCTCCGAGTGAGACCCAGGGCGTACTCTGGGAGGCTCAGAGAGGGTGACCAGCGACAGGTGTGTCGACTTTTAGACGAACCCACAGTTTGGTAATGTAAGCGACTATAGCACCGCCGTTGTGTGTGTAGGAGCGGCAATGTTTTGTGTTACACCGCTCATGTACCTATAGCGCGCGAGGTACTCGCGACGCTATTCGGTGCAAGTGTACTAGCGAGTGTATAGTTATGAATGTCTGTTTACGACGCGAAATGAGTCTATATTAACTTAGAACAAACTTCACGCCGTGGATGTCGTGTGGGGTGGGCAGTGTTTTTGTTTGAGTAAGCAGCGTGTAGACTGGTACTGCTTACTCAGGCGTCAAGACTGACTCACGACGAATCCGACCGCTCTTTATATAGCACGGAAGAAGTTTCTGGAACGTTCCATGCTGTTCTAGATAATTCGAGAAACTTCCAGAACAATCGACGATCGAACTCATTGTTCCCGAAGCGACTAGAAACATCCAGAATGTTCGGTTCGAACCTTCTGGAAAATTCCATTCGACACGAGCTTTCGAGAACATTAGTTCCGCTATTCAATACTAGATGGCGCCACTAGTTACTACCTAGTTCTTCCTCTCGTTACTAGATGGCGTTGGCCTATCTTGTAACATTATCATTCCAGAATGTCATTTAAATTATTATTGTTATAATATCAAAATTCATAAAAGGATTGCCCCCTTATGTTTTTCTGCCGCGCTTGAGTAAAGATAAAGATAATTTATTTGTCCAAACATGAGTTCACATACAGTAGGCATGCGGGATGTTCAAAATATTTTTTTTTGCACTGACATGTTTTGCCTAGCGAGGCGTACAAATATATTTTACAATATTTAGAATTAAAGCATTTATGCTTTAGTAGAGGTAAAAAAAAAAAAACTAAATTTAAAATAATACAATTAAGCAAAAAAAGCTCAATTCATCATAAAAAAAAAAAACCAGATTAATGTATTAAAATAATGTCAGAACGTATAAAAATAAAGTCAAGCATCATTAATTGACAGAAAAGTAAAAAACAAATGTCAGATATAAAACAAAAAAATATCATACAACATTAATAAAGCAAACCAATGTCAATCGAAAAAATAAGAAACAAAATACGGATTTATAAACATAGAATAGTGTGATATAAAATTAATGTAATGTAAGAATCAGAAATCAAAATTGATGACAGCCGTTCTTTATGTAGATTTTAAGGTAGGTATTCACGTGAATTTATAACTAGTGGAATACCACCCTTAATTCTAGAACGATTCAAGACCAAGTTTCAGTTATTAAGTAATGTATATTATGTTCACAGGGAACAAATCTCAATTTGTTTAGCATATGCTATTACTATCCACAAATAACAAGGCCTTAGTCTTGACAGCGCTCTTCTTAAAGGGCTGCCTTACGTTGGACTCTCCAGAGTTAAAACCTTAGATGGAGTACATCTTATCAGTTTAGATCCAAGTCAAATCAAGGCACAAGAGAGCTCTATTGTAGAGTACAAACGCTTGCGCACGTTATACCGCCCTGACTTGGCCAAATTAAGTATAAACAGAAATCACATAAAAAAGAATCCGGGTACTGAATGGGCAATTCACTCGAACATTTCAAAGGTAAAATAAAATATAAAAAATAACACAATAAAAAACAATTTTACCCCGTAAACGTAGGAAAATACAGTAGATTAACAAAAACCATTTGGTATTAATTTTATAATGAATAAGTACCTACTCATAATTTCTGTACAAAAAGTAATGATATCCCATCAAAAACGTAAGTGTAAAAAAGGGAGCCAAGTTCAATACTAAGAATATGCGCGGTTGTTGACTACGCCGACAAAAAAAAAATGAGATCTAAATGGGTGCTAAGTTCTGTATCCTGAAATTTATTTACAAGAATATATAACATTCTAAAATAAATTTTAAAACACAATTTCTTGCTTTTTCTGCTACAACAATATTCGCTATTTTAAAATGTAACTTCTTAAATTTGGAAAGTCGAATTATTTACATAAAGCAGATACTTAGGATAAAATGTAGCTCATGATTTGACTTGGCTACATTTACTATTTATATACTTTTTATTCCCCAATTTCCTTCCCTTGGGATATTGCTGATTTTTACGCGGACAGCAGAAGGAAGCTGGCAAAAAGTGATGTCGAAACTAATGTTATTAAGAGGTTTAATTAATTGTAGATATGTTTATAATGTTTTATTAAGGGAAATCTCGGAAAGGATTCGGTTACTAAAATTCTTTAAATGACAAAAAGCTACACTAACATCATCATTTCAGCCGAAAGACGTCCACTGCTGGAAATTGGCTTCCCCCAATCGTCGCCACACTGATCGGTTCTGTGCGTTTCGCATCCACCGTATTCCCGCAGCCTTGACCAGGTCATCACTCCACCTAGAAGCCAGCTTTATTCCGCACAATCGCGTCTTTAATACGCTCGGTATTGAAGCGGCAGAGGTCTCTTTTCAAGGATTTACAGATCTTTCTATTGAGCTGAAGTATCTGAAGACTGCAGGATTATCTCACGCCTTTCCTTCATAAGCTTGAGAGTAGAATCAGAGCGATTTTTGTTTCTATCTGTACGACGGGTCTTGAAAAAGTTAGACACGACCGTATGGACAGCTTCCACGAACCCATCGCTGTATTCATCCACGGAGCTCCCTAGGCACTCAAAATGATTCTGGAGTTCGAGCTGAAAGCTCTCGGGGTTTTGGACTTGGATCTGTGCTGGATGGAACGTGGACTTCATCAGTCGAGACCTTTCAAGCTTAATATTAATGTTCAATGTGCCTCTTACCATGCGGTGTTCGGTCCCGGTTTTCACCGAATTGATCACAGAGACATCATTGAACATTTGCTTCCTGGTTGACATGATGAAGTTGATCTCATTTTTTGTTGCACCATCGGGGCTCTGCCAGGTCCACTTCCTGTATTCACGCTTTCTGAAGAAGGAGTTCATCATAAAGATGCCCTCCTTCTCCATAAAACTGGCCAGTAACGACCCCGGTGGTTCCGTCGTCCAACTCCAAATTACCCCACTAACAACTCATCATCGTCTCATTTGCCCAGTTTCGCGTTGAAATGCCCCATGACAACGGTGAAGTGAGTTTTGAAACCATGCATGGCTTTAGAAATATCCTCAAATATGGTCTCCATCTCTGCACCTTTTTTGGGGTAGCCGGATCTTATCCGGAGATTATTAACACCCCTTGCCATGCCATAACCTCGACCGCTACCGTAGTCGAGGGTAGGTAGGCTGCCGGGCACTAGGGGATACAGATCACATTCTAATGCAAAACAATGTTTTGTAGTAGGTATACCCGCATATTGCCAGTTATGTTTAAATTACAAGTACCATATGTAGGAGCAACTACCATCTATTGCCATCAACCGGACTTACAATCAGGCTTCGGTCTGCTGGTTAAAAGTTTCCATTAAATTCCAGCAAGCCCATTAGATAATCCACCGCCTGACTTGGGAATTCAACCGAAGATCTAATGTTCAGTGCTTGCGTCATTAGACTAACTAGACAGACAACTCCATATCATCATTATTATCATTTCAGCTGTAAGACGCTCACTGCTGGACATAAGCCTACCAAGCGTCGCGACATTGATCGGTACTGTGCGTCTCGCACCTATCAGATTCACGCGGCCTTATCAAGGTCATTGGTCCATCTAGACCTAGAGGGAGACCTTCCAACATTGCCTCTTCAGATTCGCGTTCACCATTCCAGAACTTTTCAGCCTCATCGGCCATGCCACACATCTTCATATACTTGGCAGTACATATAAATTCACTAACAACCTTGGTCGATTAAAAGATATTTTTTTATTCACAGGTTTAGAGCCAATGCATGAGAACCCGAACTATCTAATAGCAACCATGCTGTTTGCTGCAGGAGCTATCTTCACCGTTTATGTTCCAGCCAATATCACGGCTTTTCTCATTGTAGTATCTGGCTTTATCGAGGCCCAAATGTTGTCACTAACTGAAGAACTACTACATCTTTGGGAAGATGCCGAAGAACATTACTACAAAACAAAACAGACTGCTAGTATATTAGACAGCAACAAAAAAAAAGACGGATTCAAAAATAAAATTATTAATGATTACGTAGACAAACATCTCAAGGATATAATAAGAACCCACGCAAGAAATATTAACTTACTGCATAAAGTTGAGAAAGTGTTCAGTGGAGCTATAGCGTTAGAATTTTGTTTACTAGTAGTTGGTCTTATAGCAGAACTACTAGGAGGACTAGAAAACACATACCTGGAGATACCATTCGCTCTGATGCAGGTTGGTATGGATTGCTTCACAGGACAGCGCATCATGGATGCAAGCGTCAAATTTGAGAGAGCTGTTTACGACAGTAAATGGGAAAACTATAGTTTTTCCAACATGAAGATCATCCTGACGATGCTGCAGAGTTCTCAGAAGACGATGAAGCTGTCCGCTGGTGGTATCATCATGTTGAATTCCAGCTCCTTGATGCAGGTCATCAAGTCTACATACTCGGCTTATACGACGCTGAGGTCGACGATGAAGTAGATGCATAGAAAGATAACTGATTAGATAATAAAAAAAATCTAAGACTTTCTTACTAGTTTTATTAGAATACATGCTTTTTACAAACTGATACCCATGAAAACATAGTCTTATTTACATAATATAGCTAAGCTTTAGGAAACACATTTAAAAAAAAATTGGCCTTATACAGAAAAAGTGAAAATAAAAGTCGGTGATGAAAATGTATATGAGGAGGCAGGACCTACAAATATGAAGCAACATCGAGAAAAGAACAAATTACTTATCGACAATTATGTGACTCGTGAATCGATCGACACAGTCATCTAATAACTCTGAAAATCAAACAAAAGTTGCAAATTGAAAAATAAATTAACTTTACGAATCACATTATTTGATACATTTTAAATACTTGACGTGGAATGAAGTCATTTGTTTATTTGCTTTTGTTGAAAGCTACATGCAATAAGACATTGAGAAATCATTTTTGGGATTCCTACCGTTTCGTCCAAATTTTTGAGTCTGTATAAAGTAATGGTCTGTTTCTGGTAGGTATATAACGAATCTAAAGACCGAGACCTATGAGTTTTGGAGAACCTGAATTTAACCTAGATATGCTCAACATGAGGGAGTCAATCCGCAAGTTTGGCTTGAAGTGCCTTGAGCTACCGGAAATGGTGTCGAACATCTCTGCCATGCTGAGGGTGCTGACACTTAACATTGATAACAGGAATAAGAAACGTATCTATGCTTTGTATTTCTACTATTTTTGCCAAGTTGTAGAAATGGGTTATAAATATAGTAGAAAAGTTCTTTGAGATATATCGTATCCCTGAGCCAGACGAAGTTCGTCGTATATATGTGTAACATAATTAATGGTGGAAGGATTATGAATTTGATTTTTCAATTTCTTTCATACAAAGTTACCGTGGCATGTAAAATGAGAAACTTCATCGAACTTCTTAGATTTCCCGATTATAGTTAAATTAGACCCACTTTCTGGTGTTCGTTGCAAGTTTGTACACTCGTGTGTTTCCCATGATAATGTAATTTTTAATATAAACACTAGTTTTTTTATGGTTATTAAACTTTTTAAAGCAATAAAATAAAGCTATTTTCCACTGAACCCTGACTATGTCTATGTCCTACTCACTATTTATCGAGTAATCATCGTGTGTGGTGAGGCATATTATATTGACATATTTGCAGGAACTAGAAACTGAAATGTGTACTTAATACCAAATGACATTGGATAATTGAGGGTGCATATGAGTCTCTTATTTATTAGGAAACACATTTAAAATTTGGTTTGTTTCATATAGAGTTAGACGAAGATACTCGTATGAGTCCGGGGTGGGTGCGGTGGCGCAGTTTGGTAGATGCCTATGTCCTGTAGTACTATTCTCCAAGGATAAAGCCATGAGCGCAGCGCTGCGTCCTTAGAGAATAGCACTGCAGCAGTGGACTAATCTATAAACCATGATAATATAATATAAACTACCAGTTTATATCTAATCTCTAATTAGTATAAGTCAAAGTCAAGTATATTTGTTCAACTAGTCCAATAAGCGGCACTTTTGAACGTCACACAATTAAAAATTAAAATTTAAAAGTAATAAAAAATTATTCTACCGTGCATTCGGAAAAGTAGCTTGTTATGGAGAAGAACGCAAAAAAAACTCCATACCTACCCTTTTTAAAAAAATAGGTGTTTTACAATATTTACATAAGTATTGTACGTGTATTCATATATGTGAGGACGACGCACTCAGAATAGCACTACACACTATATATACGTACAGGTATAAAGTATTAAAAGCATTAACAGATAAATTCTTTAATTTGATGAATAGGAACATGGTTCTCAAATACTTACAAATATTGCAAAAATAGGTAAAACACCTAATTCAAAGGAAGTTGTGTGAGAAAATTTCATAAATAAAAAAATAAAATACAATAACTATGAATAGGAATATAAATGAACTAATTTGATTTTGTCTACACTAGAGATTGCCCTATGGGGCAGGACCAACTTGGTTCCAAGCATTCTTATCTTGAATATAATCATTTAATTTGTAACATGCTTGTTTTTTTCTTCTTTTTTTTGGGACAATCCCACCGCACTATTCCCAAACCACTGCAACTTCTGAAAGCCAGAATCAACAGTGGCGACCACCAGAAAAGCGCTGAGGCAATGAAGCTCGACGAAGTCCCGGAGAATGAATTTAACTGTCTTGGATCCCGCAACGAAATTAATCAGAAAAGAAAATGGAGGAGTAAGATAAATACAAATTTCCACTTCCCTCCATATCAAGCAGGAGACAGAACAAACAAGACCAATAGGCACAAAGGGTCATTTACAACTGGGATAAGCCCAGTTGCCTAGCACCACGGATAAAAATTTGCATTAATTGTCCTAACATTGTGAGCTGTTATATTTGATTCCAATAATAGGTATGGCAAAAACGCTTGAACGCACGGAAATGCATAACATGCTTGTTTACAAAGTGTGCTTTTAACTAAAGTTTTAAATTTACTTTCTTTTTGTTTTAATATATCACAAAGTATTTTGTTATAGAACAGTACCCCATGAAATATGAGTGTACTTAAGCTAATCTATAAGATGATTGATCTAACTTATCTTTATTTGTCGTATTACAATTGTGTCTATTACTGACTTTACTAAAGATATGTATATTTTTTCTTACATACATAATTTTTCCTTACATCCTTACATAGTATAAAACAAAATCGTTTCCCGCTGTCTGTCCCTATGTATGCTTAGATCTTTAAAACTATGCAACGGATTTTGATGCGGTGATTAATAGATAGAGTAATTCAAGAGGAAGGTTTATATGTATAATACACGCGGGCGAAGCCGCTGGCAGAAGCTAGTACATAATATTTTCATAAATGAATTGGCAAGAAACTATCAAACATTTTTAAATATATAAAACAAAGTTACGGTGTTTCTCATATTCATATTCTTTTTTGTACACAAAACAAACATATACAAATACAGAACGATGTACGAAGGCGAGCTTAACCCATAATTAGGTTCTCTGACATCAAACCTCAGGACGATAACCTCTGACTGTTTTCTCGCTGACATATTCTAAACCACGCAACGAATTCTGATACAGTTTTCACTAATAGAAAGAGCGATAAACAAGAAATGTTTGTGTAAATAATTTGTCTCGTGCAAAGCCGGGGCGGGTCGCTAGTTTCTTCTAAATATGAAAATGTGTTGCTAACTGGAACATAATTCTCCAATTGATAACTAGATGGAGCGCAAATCGTGATGTGCGTCAACCATCTATCATTTTGGAATATGTTTAGATAACTATACGACTTTTTGGTCTAGATAAGTAAATTTTAATAGCTACTAACATGAAAAATCTTTTGAGAATTAAAATTTGATCACTAGAAATAGTGCTCATATCACAAAGACTAGGTACATTAGAATGTACTATGAACCGAATAAATGTTTCAGACATAGTGCAATTATAATTTCCTGGGAGTTGCTGTCAAAAGTGGAACAGTAACTTCATATCCAACTAAGTATATCTAAACTACTAAAATATTAACTTTTCTCAATAAAAGAGGTAAAAAAACAAAAAAATCCCGACTGCTAAAAAAGCGAACTAAAAAGACGTAAACAAGAAGAAATTCATGCTGTGCAATCGGAGGATACATATTCGCGAGCTGGCTGACCAAAACCAGATGTATCCTGCGACTGCACAGCATGAATTTCTTCTTGTTTACGTCTTTTCAGTTCGCTTTTTAAGTAGTTGGGTTTTTTATTTTTTAAATTTATCTTTTTTATTTACAACATTTTAGTTTTTTTTTTTAAATTATGTACATTTAAACATATAAGTGTTATATATTTTTGAAATCACCTCTTAAAACCCTCTTGATACCCCACACGATGGGTTTGTAAGGAAAAAAAAAACCATTTTAATGTAGCCAGTGACACTCGCATGGTTAAGACGAATCGACTGACGTAAGAATCATCAAAATCGGCCAACGCCTCATAGGAATAAACATACATAAATACATATACTAATAAACACATTACCCTCCTTTGGCAGTCGGGTAAAACAAGACAGTACATATTTATTGTTCTGACGTGAAAACGTTTGTGTGTCGATCCGAGTGTGGCTACAATTATTTTTCTATCAGCTAGTGCATTTTGCAATAAGTACCACTAAAAGGTTGAGTGCTCTAAGACTTCTGAATGATTTACTAAAATAATAGACGGCGACAATATAGTGAATTAAATGATGAAAAAGTTGATCAAGAGGTGGTGAAACAGATTAGTGCCAAAAAAATTTTCAAGATCAAAATTATTGGATTATTTATCTCAAATTTCTCCGAAATCCTGGTTAACCTACTTTAAACAGATGAGGCCTTCATAAAAAATATAGCAAACAGTTATTAAGTGTGATGCATTCGGGAAAATATGTCACTTTGCAGGTGTGTGAACTTGTCACCGAACGGCGAAGACATGATTACATGCTACACGTCAAACTATGCAATTATGTGCTACTTCAATAATAAACTAAGTATATAAAGGGTTGATACTTTTTAAATACGACGCAAAAGCTTCTATCCTGAAGTAAAAACTTATACAAACTTCTTGAAAATAAAGTTTTTGGCAGTTGTTTGTAATGCTGACCTTACGAGAAATATAATATGAAATAGAAGAAATAGAGATAAATAGAGTTTGGCCTGGAATACTGTGATCTGCCTACTATGTTGGAGAATGCCTCCATTCTATTGAAGGTCCTCACTGTCAATATAGACAGCAAGTATCATGAAGCTCAGTAAGAAAACTGTAACAAGTCTTGTAATACCTTAGAAACAAGATAGCAGTGGTTTAGTTCCATTGCTGTACTTTTTTCAATCCATTTGTCTACTGGAAGGAGTCCAGCCTAATCTACGTCTGTTGCTTCCGTGTTTCTATGAAAATAGAGGCATAATATATATGCTCCTTCTCAAGGCGTTTTTGAAGATGGCCAAATGGAAGACATGGACATGCCATGCAGTAGATAAGTTCGACTTTAACATCATAACGGCAACATAGACAGAGCTTAAAGCTTAAATCTTTTTAGTCCATGAGCACTTGTACTAAAGAGCTATAGGTAGTTATGTAAGTACTAGTTGCCCGCTTTTTTGCTGAACTGGAATTATTTGGTTCATCTTGGACTTTATAGAATGTGACGCCTGCATATAGGTGCCCTAACATGTGCCTAAACATGTAGTTGCCCTTGGCAGAAATCCAGTGGATACAATGAATAAAAAAATCGTCTCAAGTCGCTGATTGGTTCTATACGTTACAATGCCAGGACGACAAGCTTAGTTCACTAATTAACCTGCTAAAAACCCACACCGCCGATCCGGACATAATAAGCAATTACTTGATTGTTGACGAGAGGCTTTATAGAAAAACCCTAAACGGGAGTAGACTGGTAGGAGCTTCGGAGCTTGGTTAGATAGATAAGATAGTGCAAATGAATCATGATGACCGCCACCATGATATTAATAAGATAGTATATTGGTTACCAAAAATTACGCAATTTATTAGAAAAACATGACCGCACGTCTTCATTGTGCATATGGCAAGGTCAGTTAGTGTATGAAAGAACGAACATTACATCTAAATTCCTTAACCGTTTGAAACAATTCTTATGATTCATGTAAACCATTTAGGTCCGTTTTGTTGGGCAAAAAAAAGGGGTATGTGTGTGGGGGTGTATGAAAGTATATTATAATAAATATTATACAGTTGGCTCGTGGCCAAATAATAACAGCCGCAAGGTCGATTTTCAAGGTTAAGCAATGCATGACGAGGTCGGTCCATGGATGGGTGACCATTTCCCTTTGTTCGCATATGGACAGATTCTCGTAAAGACAGATTAGCAGAAGGACAGATTCTCATAAGGACAGTTTCGCATAAAGACAGAAAAGGTACAGTTCCGCACACTTTTTTCACCGCCACGCATAATTATAGGTATAAAGTTTTGCAAAGCAGTGTGATTATGAAATAGCTATTATACAAGCTATCAAGCTAACATATCCTGACATAGTACTCATCATCTGACTAGCCTTTACCCAACTATATTGGGGTCGGCTTCCAGTCTAACCGGATTCAGCTGAGTACCAGTGTTTTACATGGAGCGACTGCCTATCTGACCTCCACAACCCGGTAAAGTCAATTTAATTCAGTTCTTCTAAAAAGGGTCGTAAATACACTCAACTATTCTCCCTATTAGCACTATTGCCAACAACGCATATACCGGAGTTTGCCTCTAGTAATGAGGAAAGCTTATTTTTAACCGACTTCGCAAAAAAGGAGGAGGTTCTCAATTCGACTGCATTTTTTTTTTTTTATTTGTGTTACCTCAGAACTAGTTAACTACTGGGTGAACCGATTTTGATGATTCTTTTTTTTATTTGAAAGCTGGTGCTTGTCATGTGGTCCCATTTAAACTTGGTCAAGATCTGATGAAGAACTTCGGAGATATACATCAGAACTCTTCAATAAATGACAGCAGATCACTTGGGATAGCAGCAATCGGATGTCTGTTTATTGTTTACATCATTTCATAACATAACATCACACTAGCACGCTTTAAAGGGGTACGCAGGTGTGAACAGTTCACCCTGGAATACTCTAAATCCACCGTTTTTGTTTAAGTTTCATGTTTCTGGGTTAATCCATTCTGGCTTCACTTTGGAGAATTGGTCCGTTATGTACCCACAACTAAAAAGTGAAAAATAAAAACTTTTTAACAAAAAATACAACCGACTTCCAAATAAAAACACTACAAAGTGAAAAATAACTTCAATTTCGGAAGTCGGTGTCAAAAAACGATCCCAAAACAGGAACACCGACTTCCGAAATTGAAGTTATTTTTCACTTTGTAGTGTTCTTATTTGGAAGTCGGTTGTATTTTTTGTTAAAAAGTTTTTTATTTTTCACTTTTTTTCAAGACTATTTCAGTTGACAGTGGATGAAACTCATTACCAGCGATCTTTTTAATTGCTATAGCCAAAAGTTTCGAACCACGTATGGCATCGAAGAGTTATTTCTAAGATTCCTAAAATACCACCTTTATTTTGTTTCATCAAAATCTTGAAAGAGCAAGCATAACGCCGCGATCTTAAAATAGTCCGTGGTGGTTTTTATTGTGCAGGAAGAGACAAGAAGGAAATCTGATATGTTGGTTGACAGTAAAATTGAGAACATTATTTTGGATTTCGCAAACGATAAAATGTTTGTCATAGAATGCTTGCAACGCCTGGCAATACTGAGACGTGCAAAATGTGAACCGTATCAAACCTACAATAACTAGGTTTATGAAAAGTATTTTTTTTATTAATTGAATATGGTGCATTAAAATAATTTTGTTTTGGTTTAGTTTGTAAAATAAAAAAGTAAGTAAATATATATATTCTTTTCAACTTAACTGTACTTTGTCGTTATGCGAAACTGTCCTTTTGAGAATCTGTCCTTCTGCTAATCTGTCTTAATGAGAATCTGTCCTTATGCTAACAAAGGACCATTTCAACATACCGAGATTCCTCCGTGCCGGAAAGCACATTAAGAAGTTGATCCCGGCTGTCATTTGAAGATCTTTGACAGTCGTTACGGGTAATCAGAAACTTGAGATCCGACACCAGTCTTGTCAAGAGGTATAGTGTTTCCCAGTTACTGGGTTGAGAAGGTCAGATAGGCAGTCGCTCCATGTAAAACACTGGTACTCAGCTGAATCCGGTAGGACTGGAAGCCGACCCCAACCTAATTGGGAAAAGGCTAGACAGATTGATTGTGTACAGTTGGTAATGATTGTAGTGACGAATGAGTTTTCCAAATTTGTTATTGCCGAGTCAACACTTCCGTCCTATCAATTCTATCGTGACGATTCGGACACTGAAAAATATATATTGCCTCTTTGGTTCTCCCAATCATGGTGAGGTACCATATTAAGACCTTCACGAGCAAACATTTTAAAAGGTTTGGTAAACAGTTTAGTTAAACATTAAATGATATTGCTTGTCCACATGCTACTGGTTAGTTTAAAAGTAAAAATCAATCCATTCATAATGCTTTGCGGGCTAAAATTACTATAGCAAAGCCTTAACAAATAACTGGGGAATCAATAGCACCACTAATGACACCAACTTCCTTGAAGCGTAAAGATTTAAGATTCGCTCGTACTGGTAGGCCATGTGACCTTACGATTTTCAGTAAAGTCAAGTAAGGCCTAGTGACGCGTAGTGACGCCTAGTAACGCCATGCAACGCCATGTAATGCCATTCAACGCCAAGTAACGCCTTGCAACGCCAAGTAAAGCCATGCAACGCCAAGTAACGCCTTGCAACGCCAAGTAGCGCCTTGCAACGCCAACTAATGCCAAGTAAAGCCAAAGTCAGACCTTTATTTCAATTAGGCCACTAGGCGGCACTTTGAATGTCAAAACTTGAATGTAAAAAGAAAGCTTCAGATAACGCAAGAGTGATCATGTGTACAAAAGGGTTGTTTTAAGACTATAATTAGTGCAGCTGAAGTCAATACAAACTGGATGACTTTTATTAAGGTCATAATATAGTAACTAAAGTCAATGTCAAAGCCATAGCTGTAACGTATTTATCATAGCCATAATTTATTTACATTAAATGCGGTACAATGGTATGCAAGAATCTGTCCAGTCCATATTGAAAATGCATTATGTAAGTGGCAAATTATAGATACTGGATTATAGACATAAAAGGTTTACGTGGTTACAAAAGCTCACAGGTGCTTAGTCGGTAAATGCGCTAATGCCATATAGAAGTAAAGCACCTATATCGAGCAGTAACAATAGTACTGACACTGAATATCTACCTAATTGATTTATTTGAAAGTAATGAATGTGTTTTGCTTCCATCGCGGGAGCAATGATTCCAGGATGGCCGAATGTAACGGATGTGACGTCAGCCTACGTGCAACCGACCAATGCCCGCCGAGCCCGCCGAAGCTAAGCCTTGCTATTGCAGCTTCCCCTATTGCTATTGCTATTGAAGCTTCCCCTCCAGTCAAACCATTTCATGTGTTAATATAAGCGATTGCCTGTCAATTATCTCTCTTTATATTGTGAATACAAGATCTGAACAAAGCTCTGCCCGGTTTTTATTTACCCGTTTCATTCTGCAAAAACGAAGACTATGCTTGTGCAGACTTTAATTTTCCCTATATTAGACTATGGTGACATGTGCTACTTTGACCTGAACGCGGTATTCCTGGACAAGCTTGATAGGCTCCTAAAAAACTTCATCCGGTTCATATTCAACCTGAGGAAATATGACCATGTGTCGAGCTGCAGATCTGAACTCAAATAGATGCCCATTAGGCAGAGGTGAAATTTGCGCGCTTTGACCACGCTTTTACCCTACTCAACTCTCCCAATCCTCCTTCTTATCTCAAATCTCACTTTCAATATTTATGTACTTCACACGCTAGGCATCTGCGTTTACGGCATTACTTTCTACACCAATAGCAGAGTCGCCTCAATCACCTTTCTATTGCTTTATATATATATATATTGAATATAGGAAAAATATGTATGTTTACTTTAACTATATATATATATTCTTTAATTTTTATTTTAATAATTATTTTATTTTTATGCACCTGCCATGTTATCTCTCCATCATCCTTGGTTGGCTGATAGAGAATGCTTCAGGCATTAAGTCCGCCTATGTACCTGTATGTTGCATGAAGTTTTAATAAATAAATAAATATCAGGCGGGTAGTCCTCGAGGTCTTAAGTGATCCGGAAGCCGGTACCCTCTATATCGACGTGCAGGTGTTGTCGTGGTCGGTGAAAAGAACTATTCGCCCTCGCCATTGAGGTAATAATGTATGGCCCGAGCTCGACGCAGCTGCCACGGCCGGTCTCACAGCATTCACGATGGGGCTGCAATGGGCACCGGCGGCGGCGAGGCGGAGCTGAGCGATGAGTTGATCTCGTCAACGATGATTGAAAGAATTTCTCAAAAGAAATACGTATAAGGTCTTTGGAATTTCTAGGGAAATATTTTATTGTCGTTGTTGTTTTTGATGTCATGACGGCTGGCAGTCAAATTTTCATGATTTTCTTCTTTTTAGGTTCGGCTTTCCAAAGAGTTTCTGTTTATTTCATTGAGGTAATAATGGTTTATTCAGGTAAAATTTTAAAATACGACCATTTATTCCAGGTGTTAGCTATTCTTCTTTCAATTTCCTTCTGCATTGTCTTAGTTTTTTTTTTGTTTACGGGGGGAAACCTTCAAAAGGCGCCTGGACTTTTGGGGAAAAGATCAGGGAGTGTGGGATTTTTACCTCACTAAAACCACCCCGGTGATCACCATCAGCACCTGAAAGGGGCCCCGTCACCTCTTAAAAGACCAAACCGGAACCCCCTTTGTGCAACGCCTGTTAGGGCACATTCCTGGAGAAGCTGAAAGAATAGCTTCCCCTGAGCCACGCTATGTACGGCAGCACGTGACCACTGTGCTGCCATCCTTCCTGAAGTCACTCGGTGGGTGGACAGAGTCCCCAATCTGACCACTCGCGACCCCGGAGTTCCACCTGCTTGTGACGCAGGCGGGGTTTCGGCGTTTTAGGCATCGAGGTGGTTGCCTCCCCGACGCCTTCTTCTTCGAGCGGGATCTGACCTCTCACGCTCCCGCTCGGCGGCCTCCTTCTGGGCCATCACAGTCTCACAGAAGGAGGCCATTTCCCTCCAATTTGCTGTCTCTGCCAGCATGGCCCTCACAGCTGCTGGCAGAGACAGGTCTCGCCCGATCCTGGCGACTAAGACCTGCCGCTCAGAGGCCCACGCTGAGCACTCCTCGAGCGTGTGCTGTGCAGAATCAAGGTCGCCTCCACAATGGTGGCAATTTGCCGTGGCCTCTCGCCCAATCCTATTCAGATACTCACCGAAGCAACCGTGCCCGGTGAGTACCTGAGTGAGCCGGTAGGAGATGCGCTCCTCTCTCTTCAGCCAGGCTTCGAAGTGTGGCAGGACGGCTTCGACAACGCGCTTACGCGAATACTGCGGCTGCTGTAGCCGCTCGCGCCACCGCTCGAGTGCGTGTCGCCGTTCCTGCCGCCTCAACCTTACTACAGCGATTCCTGGCACGCTTTCACCATTCTGGCGGATGGCGCGAATTCGGTTATAAACCCTCGCGTCCATGTCCGCCAGAATGTCCAGCGGAGGAAAACGTGCCAGGAGAGTTGCCGCCTCAAAGGACACCGTTCGGTATCCTCGTGCGATACGAATGGCCATTTTCCGCTGCAGGCTATTAACTTTAGTCCTGCAGCGTCGGACGCCTGATAGTCTGCTTGACCAGACAGGCGCCCCATAAAGGACCATCGATCGCACGACCCCCGCGTAGAGGCGGCGAACTTCTTCCCGAGGTCCCCCGAGGTTGGGCAGCAGTCTGTGCAAAGCACCCACTGCCTTTTCAACGCGGGGGACCAGGCGCTCGAAGTGCTCTTCGAAGCCCCACCGACCGTCCAGGGTTAGGCCAAGATACTGGATGTATCGACCCACCTGGACATGCGCATCTCCAACTGTCACTGACGAGCTAGGTGGCTCCCTGCTCCTCAGCAGTTTATGGAACCATAGCGCCTCCGTTTTATGAGGCGCTATCACTAAACCCAGCTCATGGATCGACGCCACGACTTTTGCCACCCCGAGCTCGGCAAGCTGGATTGTCTCGTCGAAAGTGTCCCCGCCGGCCAACACCAAGGTGTCGTCTGCATAGCAAACGACATTAACGCCGACGGGGAATTCAACACGCAGGACCACGTCGTATGCGAGATCCCACAAGAGAGGACCTAAAACCGACCCCTGTGGAACCCCACACGTAATCTCCCTCCGATGTACGCTACCATCCCGGCCCACATAGCGAATGTGCCGGTCGCGTAGGTAAGCCCCGACGATGCACTGCAGGTAAGGGGGCACTCCATGGTGTACTAGTGCCGCCCTTATTGCATCCCAGGGCAGGGAGTTAAAAGCATTGACGATGTCCAAACTTACCGCCAACGCCACCCCACCCCGGGACACCACCTGTTCTGACAGCGAGCGGACGCGTAGGATTGCGTCCACTGTAGAACGCAGCTGCCGGAAACCATACTGGCAATCAGCCAGGTCGGGACCTACTCGCGACAGGTGCCCGACGAGTCTTTCGGCACTTATTCTTTCGAATAGCTTGGAAACCTCGTCGAGCAGGCAAATGGGACGGTATGCAGAGGGAGACTCCGAGTCTCTGCCTGCTTTCCTCAACAAGACCAATCCAGCCTCCTTCCAGTCGGTGGGGAACACGCCCGCATGGAGGCAGCTGTTAAACAGCTGTCTCAGGCGGTCCCCCAGAGGAGCCATAGCCAGAACCCACGCTCGGCCAGGGACGCCATCCGGACCTGGTGCAGTGTTACGGGCCCCCATGCGTCTAACGGCACGGTCCAGCTCACCTTCGGTCACCCCCAACTCGTCAGTCCAGTCCGAAGGGGTCAAGAATAGT
Source organism: Orthosia cruda (assembly GCA_964057195.1). Classification (NCBI taxonomy): domain Eukaryota; kingdom Metazoa; phylum Arthropoda; class Insecta; order Lepidoptera; family Noctuidae; genus Orthosia; species Orthosia cruda. Next base: position 30,683,870 of record OZ059843.1, on the reverse strand, counting down.
GAGGGACTTTCACTAGCTACTGGAAAGAGCGTGTTGACCACTCTTTCCAGCAGCTCTGGATCCATGGTTTCCGTAATGGGTGGGACCCATGGACGTAGTTTGGCCATGACCAACTTATAAGGTCGCCCCCATGGATCCCTGTCCAGTCGCTAGTAGTATTAATATCTTCTGGCCACGCTACGACGTTGGCAGCTGATTGAGCCGCTTGAGGGCCCAACGTCGCACCGGTGGGCTGGAATCTGGACGGCTCGGACTATTGGAGGGGCGCAGTTCCACATCAAAAACGATGTGGCGATGGTAGGAGAGGGTGACCATCTCCTCCGCTACCCTCCATTCCGACACCATGCGCACAACAGAAGGAGTCGCCCATGAGAGATCCACAATTGATTCCCCCTGCCACCGCACGCATGTGGACACGGACCCACGATTCAACAGTCGAAGGTCAAGTGACGCCGCCCAGTCTTGTACCACGCGTCCCCTCGGTGTGTCCCGGTAGTTCCCCCAAGCTCTGGAGTGAGCATTGAAGTCACCCAGGACGAGCACGGGACGGGGTGAGCACTTGTACTGAATACAGTTCGCAACCCCGTCCAGATATCCTTTAAATTCGGCGAGGGAAATGTTGGGAGACACGTAGCAGCCCACTACGGCCAGAGATCCCCATTCCACAGCTACAAATCCATGCCCCCCATCTAATAGGGAGCAGTGAGGCCCACCGCTTCCACCAGCCCAATAAATGGCAACAGAGTCCACAGTATCCCGGAACCAGCGAGGATGATCCCTAAGACCGTATGGCTCTGCTACCACGGCCAAGGCAACCGACCACTCCGCAACAGTCTGCAAAAAAAAGATTTTGCGCGCTGCGGCAGTGGTTCAGGTTGCACTGAAGGAATTTTAGGGCTGGGAAGGTGAGGTTTCCATGTCCTCCACGGGGCCCATACCCGATGGTGCCGAAGTCGGTACTTGTGATTTAGAAGGGGCAAGCAAAATCCGCTTCTTGCGCGGCGCGCATTTCTTGCCCCCCAGCCGGTGATCAGATGGAAGTCCCTGGTCTGCGCATATCGGACACCGCAGGGTCAGTGACGTGCACTCTTTTGCCTTGTGAGCTCCCCCACAAGCATAGCACTGAGTGCTCCGGTCTACCAAACTCGTGCACTGGCAGCGGACGTGGCCAGGCTCGAGACAACGGAAGCACATCATACGACGCGCTCCCAAAACCTGAACCCGAACTAACGTCCAACCCAAGCGCATGCACTTGTTTGACGCCAGTTTTTTTATTGCTGCCAATGGTGCACGCACCCAGACGTGCCCCAAAGAAGCAGGTGGTCGACGAATTTCTCCCAACTTCACGTCTTCAGTAGAACAACCACCTACCTCGGCAATAGCTGCCGCAACCTCATCAGGCGTGACGGCATCATCGAGGTCCATTATCCTCACCTCAGCTCTTTTGGTTGGGCGCGCAATCCTTACGTCGAACTCGGTAAGGACTTCCCGCAGACGGTTCGCGAGACTGTCAGCCTTAAGAGAGGAGTCAGTACCAGCGACGGTTAGCACCATTCCGCCATCAGCAGCCCTCTTTTGGCCGATAGTATCGATGCCGATATCTGCCAAACGAATTCGCTGCCTCGCTGCGAGCATAACCTCACCAAGTTTGGCAGACGATCCCTCTCTCACTGAAACCGTAATAGCTGCCGTAGTGGGAACCCTAGGCAGTTTCACTGGCTGCTTATTACGCTTTGCAGGAGTGGATGACGCAAGCGGAACAGATACGCCACCTGACTTAGCATTGGATTGGGGAGCCTTTGCATTATTTGCCTTCCTCCCCACTACAGTAGACCAGGTCTCCGTCTCAGCCATCGAAGCCTGCATGGGCGCCGTGGAAACAGCAGGCAGTTCTACCGCGGGAGCCACCGCATTGCTCTTTCCTTTCCTCTTCCCTTTCCTCTTCCTCTTCCCTTTTGTGAGATTAGGGACCTGGCTCGGATCAGTGATTGCCTTTGCTTGAGCAACCGGTGCTGAAGATTGCCTCACGTCGGCAGCAAGTGGCGGTCGTAAGGGCTTTTCTGGAGGCAACCTTCTCTCCAAAGCCGCCAATTTAGCATCTATCATGCCCCCAATCCCCAGGGCTATAGAACGCCGAAACTGGGCCTCTAGCTCGTCCGACCGAAATAGCCCGGCCACTGAATTATCCCGACTAGGTTCTGTCGATGCAGCCAAAATTGGGCTAGCCGTCACCTTACCCTGGCGATTTAGAAGGCTGACCTCCGCTGTCAGCTTCTCAACCTGTGCGTATAAACTAGAAAGCTGAACTTTCAGGTCCGCATTCTCCGTCTCTAGTCGTTTAACATTGACCTCGACAGCTGATCGCGAGGCCAATTCGGCTACCGCAGCCTGCACTGTGGCTGCCGCCAATTTAAGGCTGTGGACAAAATCTCCTTTGAGGTTGCGCGATTCGTTCGCAACCTCCTCTACAGCCTTCAGACTATCCATAATGCAGCTTCTGAGCTCTTCCGTTGGTTGTGCGTGCATAGTCTTGTACAACGTCTCCGAGTTTGGCAGCTGGTTCGCCGTTTCCCGAGTTTTCGCTTGCTTAGCTGGTGGGCTCGCTGGCTCGGAATCTCCGTCCTGCACTCGACCGTCGGTAAGTGGCTTGCTAAGCGTTAGTGACTTAGCCGACTTCTTCTTTGTTGTGAAAGGCTGAGCACGCTTGCGCGTGCGTGATCTAGTCGACTTTGTTGACGACTCAGAGGCGTGCGACATCTGCGAACAGGAAGATTCGCATGAATCACTAGCCATCTCGTCAGCAGCCGGGGTAGGCGGGCGCACAAATTGTGCCCGCTTTTTAGCTTTCGGTGCCACGGCAGCACCGGTACGTGAGCCACCTTGGCTCACTCCTTTCTCCTCTACCAATTCGTTTGGCACATCTTTTTTTAGTTTTGAAGTCTCTGTATCCATATCTTTGCATTATATAAATTCACCGTTAGAGCTCTCCACCCACCACGGAGCCCTCAGTCGGGGACGTCACTCGTTCTACGAGCAACGCCAGAGCTACTCCTTCGGTATAGGGCCAGCCTAGCAAGAAGTTGACAAGCCCGCACGCGACGGAAGATTACGGGACTGTATACGACACGAGACTATGCCGCAACTCATCCCGAAACCCCACGCCGCGCCGGCTGCCCCCCCTCACTAAACTGACCCTCGCATGGCAGCCCGCTTATGGGATGCCTCAGCCGATTGATTGTGGTTAGCTACCCCACAACCTCCCGTGTGAGAGGAAATCCGGACCAAAGTGGTGTGTTGTGTGCAACCTGCTCCACTCAACCACCAGGATTCCTTCATCCCTCCGTTCGGGTCCCCGCGCACGGCACAAACACGCGGGAGGTCATTACTATCCACCATCTGCTCTTATTCGATGGAGGACACCCAGGGGCATGACCTCGGCACCCCTGCGTTAATTCGCCCGGTGATTTTTGTTACGTCTAATTCTTAAGGAATTAGACCAATAACAGGGTGGCAACCTCGAGAAGGAACATCACCAGACTTGCCTTGAGGATCTTCACGACCATAGCGCTCTCCCTCAAGACCACGCCACCTTGCCGCCTCTTAGGGAGGAAGCAAGGTAGGCCTGTATCTACGCTACCAAGCAAGCAAAGCTTGTCGTTGTGCAACCGCAGAAGCGTATATACAGAGCCCTCCCCGATATTAATTTACCTAGGTTAATGTACTCACTTAGAAATAAATTTTGAACACTTAGCGAAAAAATTAAGAATAAAGAGAAGCGGAATGTCTAATATCTGCATTTTGCCATGCCTAACATACGGATACCAAACATGGCCCTTACAGAACAAAATCAAAATAAAATATAGGTATGGCAGAATGGAATAGAGAGAAGCTTATTGGGATTATGAAGGAGAGACAAAGTACACTTAGAAATGATAAAAAGAAAAACAAAATTTAATAAAGTTCATGTTGCATGAAAAAAATTAAAACGGAGTTGGTCAGAACATATTATGCTGAGAGAAAAGAAAGAAAATGAAACAAGAATAATTATGGAATGGTATCCGAGTGGAAGTAAATGAGGTAGGGAAAGACAGGTAAAGTGATGGGAAGACGATCTTAAGAAAGAAGCAGGTCCAGAATGGATACGGGTAGCGAGGGAGAGACTCAAGTGGAGAACCTTGGAGGAGACTTTTGTCGAAAGACAAGCTGGGACGAGGGAAAATAACCATTGTAAATAGTTTAATTAACAAGCAATAACGGCTTTATATTTTATTTTTATATAAAAGCCGAATATCAAATTAAGAAAATTATGAGACGTTTTATGATGTAATATCCATAGATGGGTTGATGCTTGCATATTTAGAAATTGTTCGAAATAAATTCCTTATCTACATTTTCAATGTAGCAGATGCTGAACATCACAATTATGTTGCACCAAAAGTTCCATTCGATTTAAAATCTTTCTTTGTTGCCAGTGACAAAATCCGTGGCCTCACACACGCGTTCCTCGAGTTCGAAGCCCGCATGACCCCGGACAGCCGACAGGCCTCTAACCTACTGAAGTACATGAGGGACGTTAAGAAGCGCGCAATCTTCTACTGGATGGTCCTCATGGGCAACGCCACTATCTACGTGTTCATGCCAGTCGCTAGACCCGGGAGGCATCTGACTGATGATTTGTTGGTTATTTATGGTTAGTGGAATTATGCCTGACGCTTTTTTTATGCCATAGAGTAGCCTGATTGTAAGTGATCACCGGCGCCTATGGACATCTGCAATGCCAGGGGTAAGACAGGTGTGTTGCCTGCTCTTTTCAAAGAGGTTTCACTTTTTTTTTTGTTTAAACTGTATTTAATTAATATTATGATTTTTTTGCAATAGTAATGCATTCCTTGTGAAGTATGTGTGGTGTTACTTTAAATGATAGATTGAGGAATGATGTAATAGACAACGTTGTGCTTAAAAGAAGATGTAGTGACAAATTTGAAAAGGGTATGCCAAGATGAGAGGATGACTGGAATGCGACTAACAAAAGTTATTTACAAGGCTGACGTGAATGAAAACGCTGGCAGGGGATGTCCTAGAAAGACATACATAGACCTTATTGATGATGTTCTTCAGAAAGGCCAGGTGCACAGTACTCATAACCGGCGTGCGTTTAAGGACGAACGTGATTGAAGCAAAAGTATGTAAGGATCGTAGTAGGTGGCGAAAACTGAAGACCGACGATGGCAGGATCGTATCCGCCAAACCGGAGCTATTGAGAGAGATCGAGAGATTCTATGGGCAGTTGTACACGTCAACCAGTAAACCCGTCGCGAATCTAGCAAAAGACCCTAGAGCTAGATTGACCCGGCACTATACCGAAGACATTCCGGACGTCAGCCTGTATGAGATTAGGATGGCTCTTAAACAGCTTAAAAACAACAAGGCGCCGGGTGAAGACGGAATAACACCCGAACTCCTGAAGGCGGGTGGAAAACCGGTCCTTAAGGCCCTTCAGAAGCTGTTTGATTCCGTCATACTCGAGGGCAAAACGCCACAGGCATGGTGCAGGGGTGTGGTGGTACTCTTCTTCAAGAAGGGCGACAATGCCCTACTAAAGAACTATAGGCCCATCTCACTTCTTAGCCATGTCTACAAGCCGTTTTCAAGAGTCATCACGAATCATCTCGCGCGCAGGTTTGACGATTTCCAGCCTCCTGAACAAGCCGGTTTCCGTAAAGGCTTTAACACCGTAGACCACATACATACGCTGCGGCAGGTTATACAGAAGACCGAAGAGTACAACCTGCCTCTCTGCTTAGCGTTTGTGGACTACGAGAAAGCCTTTGATTCGATCGAGACTTGGGCTGTGCTGCAGTCTCTCCAAAGGTGTTGAAGTGTTTGTACAAAAACGCCACCATGTCAGTTCGACTTCAGGATCAGACCTCGGAACCTGTCTTTCTGCAGCGAGGTGTGAGGCAGGGAGATGTCATATCTCCGAAACTGTTCACCGCTGCACTGGAGGATGTCTTCAAGGTTCTGGACTGGAGAGGGCTAGGCATCAACGTCAATGGCGAGTACATCACTCACCTTCGGTTTGCCGACGATATAGTGGTCATGGCTGAGAATATGGAGGACCTCAATACAATGCTCGATGACCTCAGTAGAGCTTCCGAAAGAGTGGGTCTTAGGATGAACATGGACAAAACCAAGGTGATGTTGAATGCCCATGTCACACCCACTCCTATCAGGGTCGGAGACTCTTCACTCGAAGTTGTGGATGACTATGTCTACCTGGGACAAACGATCCAGTTGGGTAGGGCCAACTTCGAGAAAGAGGTCAGCAACCGTCGAATCCAACTCGGCTGGGCAGCGTTCGGGAAGTTGCGCGGTATCTTCACGTCCAACTTACCACAGTGTCTCAAGACGAAAGTCTATGACCAGTGTGTGTTGCCAGTTATGACCTATGGCTCTGAGACGTGGTCGCTCACAATGGGCCTCATCAGAAAGCTTACAGTCACCCAAAGGGCAATGGAGAGGGCTATGCTTGGAGTTTCCTTACGTGATCGAATCAGAAATGTAGAGATCCGCAAGAGAACCAGGGTTACCGACATAGCCCGAAGAATTGCCAAACTTAAGTGGCAGTGGGCAGGGCACATTGCTCGCAGAACGGATGGCCGATGGGGCAGAAAGGTTCTGGAGTGGCGACCGCGAACCGGAAGACGTTGCGTTGGAAGGCCTCCCACCAGGTGGACCGATGACCTGGTGAAGGTTGCAGGGATCCGCGGAATGCGGGACGCACGGGACCGGTCAATGTGGCGACGCTTGGGGGAGGCCTATGTCCAGCAGTGGACGTCTTGCGGCTGATATGATGATGACGATGAAATGTATTTTTGTGTCATGTTATGCTGATTTATGCTACAGTTTCGTATTTAGCTATACTTTTTATTTAGTCTTTGTTGATAGGAACTTAATCAAGTGTACTGGTAACAAATATATTTCAGAAGGTTGCAGGTTTAAATCTCTGTTTCAATTTGACTTTTACGAATGAAGGCTGTGCATTTTACTGCTCATAAACATAAACCTCCCGTCAGAAATAAAAGACACTTATGAAAATCAACCTGAAAACTTTTATTTAGGCTATCCATTCGATTTCAATCTTTATGATTATGCGTGATGAACTGATCATCAATGATTGTTCTTTATTGAAACCTATAAGAACAAGGCACAGGCCTTATTACGACAAACTAGTAAAAGCTGAAATACTTAATGCCGAGACGAAATCTCTGCACAATCAGTATTCAAAACTAGAATGCCAATAGATATTTCATGTTAATATTATTTAAATTATAATATAACAATATGATGTGTGCTTGTCAGTTTATATGTATTTTCTGATATATAGTTTTTTTTTTTCTTAATAAAACGCCCCACACTAGGTTGATGCTAGTTGCAAGTTGTGAGCTCATAAGATACATTAATTTGATTTAGTTAAAGGAGTTTGAAAGGAGAATTATTTCCTATAGAATACAAGGGTTTAGGAACAAGTGTTGTAGGTATAATCTATTCTCTATCAAGTATGGTTTTCTTGAAATCAACGCCAGTAATGCTTGATGCATTAGTTACTCATGGCACATTTGCAGTGTATTTATTAATTGCAGTTCTTTCTTTAGTGTGTTTGTACTATATTTTACCAGAAACTAAAGATAGGACACTGCAGGATATTGAGTTTGAGTTTATGGATGTTAAGTTGCCTAATGATGACAATGGTTTTGAGATGAGTACTATTGTAAATCGTAATTTGTTCAATGATAAGTAGTTAATCTTCACGATGGAGATGCTTAGATGCTTTTAATGTCTTTCTTAGGCATTAGCACGAAGTAGGGGCATCATGACCGATGAAAAGGCAAAATGGAGATGTGTAAGTAAATGGATCAGGACCAAATTTTTGACGTAATCGCATAACGGAAAATGTGTCACACTGGAAAATAATTGTAGCACAATATAATTATTAGGGTGTGTGTAAATAGTTGTAAGATTTTAGTTATGTAAATAGAATATCCACTTACCTACCTGCGATTACGTCAAAAATTTGGTCCTGACCCAAATAGCTTATATCGACAGTTATAAAACTAATAGTGAAGTAAATATTCTAGTCTAGATCATAGATAAACTAAACGCATAACTTAGCCAACAATTTTACCGCTGGGATAATAATTTCTTAGAAATCTGCCTGACCTAAAAACCTTTTACCCAACTACGAATAATATTGTTCCAGTCCTCTAGGGTTTAGACTATCAAGTTTTCAACAATAATTTGCAGAAACTAAACAAAACACTATAGAAATCAGACACTTTAATACGTATTCCACTGAAAGGGTCCAAAAGACCCTCGGAGAAGGATAACGAAGGGGCGTAGCGGCCCGGCTGCCCATAAAGGGTTATTTAGCCTCCCGACATTGAATATCTTTGATTGTACCGGTTCATCGATAACTTAGAGTTGTACTTTTGTACTCGTAGATTTATTCTTGCGTAAGTAGTTTAGATTTTATTGTATCGATATTTATTTGTTTAAGAGTTGCTTTTTCAAAAGTCAGATAATATTTATTTGATGAATATAAAAGGCGGTTTGACTAATTAACCGACGAGGAGGTTTTTTGTGTATTTTCGCCGATTTCGCCGTCAATTGTAAACCGCTTTTGAAAATTATTTTTGTGTTTGATATGGTATACTCCCGAGGTGGTCCCATTGTCACCAAGTCAGAATCGGATGATTGGAGCCCATGGAAGTCGAGGGAAAGCCTTAAATATTATAGACAAACATATAGCAATTTTGGTATTTTCATCAACATGGCAAGGATTTGCACTCAGATAGTATTATTTGGTGAAATGAAACTGATGAAAAAGATAACACATATCACTGGTAGGTACTCCTTAATGATAGGTACTATCACGGTCAAAATCGCAGTCACAACTTCACGAAACTATAGCATAACCAATCAGTCCCACTTACGACCTTCTTCTATAGACACATAACACTCATACACACACTTGTATATCGAACTCATAATGAACCAATGAGAACGCGACGTGACCAAAACGTCATACTATTTAATAAAACACAAAACATATGGGTGGTGGTGTTTTAAATCCATAATTCATCATCCTCATCTGTAGATATTATAATATGATAGAAACGTTTACCTAAACTTTATAACAGTGTGGGTAGATTTCAAACACAATGCCCACAAGTTTTGTCGACAACATCAATTCATCAAGAATCCTAGAGAGCGTGGTAGATAATAATTTACCTTTAAGTTAGTTTGATTGGAATGAGGTATTTAATTTCATTGCTATACGTAAGTGTCTATCTGGCCTAGCGGTGAACACTTATAGGTATACTACGATAGGGTTATCGTAGTTTATCGTAGTATATATAGTATATACGATAGGGTTATGGTTCGAATCCCGTGAAAATATTATTATTTATTTTTTCTTCATTTATTATTCTGTATACATTTTATACAATTTTTAATATTATTTTTTAACTAATAATCAAATTATTATTATTATAATTTAACACACTTAACTTATGAATATGAATAATTATCTAATCCTTCATTTAAATTGAAGGCATAAATATTAATAAAGATTTAAATCTTAACTATCGTTTTAATGTAATCTCATAAATTATAGAAAATATTAAACACCGGATGTCTTCAAGGTTCTGGACTGGAGGGGGCTGGGCATCAACGTTAATGGCGAGTACATTACTCACCTTCGGTTTGCCGACGACATAGTGGTCATGGCTGAGACCATGGAGAGCCTCAGTAAAATGCTCGATGACCTCAGTAGAGCTTCCGAAAGAGTGGGTCTTAAAATGAACATGGACAAAACCAAGATCATGGTGAATGCCCATGTAACACCCACTCCTATCAAGGTCGGAGACTACTCTCGAAGTTGTAGACGATTATGTCTACCTGGGACAAACGGTCCAGTTGGGTAGGTCCAATTTCGAGAAAGAGGTCAACCGTCGAATCCGACTCGGCTGGGCGGCGTTCGGGAAGTTGCGTGGTATCTTCTCGTCCAAATTACCGCAGTGTCTCAAGACAAAAGTCTATGACCAGTGTGTGTTGCCAGTGATCACCTATGGGACCGAGACGTGGTCGCTCACAATGGGCCTTATCAGAAAGCTCAAAGTCACCCAAAGGGTAATGGAGAGGGCTATGCTCGGAATTTCCTTGCGTGATCACGTCAGAAATGATGATATCCGCAGGAGAACCAAAGTTACCGACATAGCCCGAAGAATTGCCAAACTTAAGTGGCAGTGGGCAGGGCACATTGCTCGCAGAACGGATGGCCGATGGGGCCGAAAAGTTCTGGAATGGCGACCGCGAACCGGAAGACGATACGTTGGAAGGCCTCCCACTAGGTGGACTGATGACCTGGTTAAGGTTGCGGGAAGGCGCTGGATGCGAGACGCACGGGATCGGTCAATGTGGCGACGCCTGGGGGAGGCCTATGTCCAGCAGTGGACGTCTTTCGGCTGAAATGATGATGATGATGATGAATGATGATTAAACACCGTAGCATAATCATTTTGTTATCCTTTAAATAATATTATGTTCGTCGCTGCATTCATTACTTTATATTATGATTATGACCTAATTTATTCAGTTGTCAGGAATATTTGCGTTTAAGTGTTTAGTTAATTGGATCTTGAGCATTGCATTTGGATGAGGGTAGACATTTTTATTTTATTCGGTAAAATAACTAAAGATGAGGGTATATTGAAACAATATGAATTTCTTGAAGAAATACTTAGTACGACGTTGTTGGTTGGTGAACTTTAATCAGAGCGTTCGTGGTGGTTTTTAATAATAGCTGTATGTGCTTGTGTATTTGAATATCATAAGTAATAAGTTATACAAGCAATTATGAGTATAGAAAATAGGGCAAACATTATTGCCTTGCATAAGAATATGCTGAATACAATCACATATTTCTGATGTAACCGGTTTATGTGTAAGTTATATTATAAAAGCTCGTGAGCTCGAAACTACCATTTCTAAAATCCCCGCTAGAGAAATGCTTAAGATCGTGGGTGATTTCAACGCCAAAATTGGTAAAAACTCACATCAGCTGAACCACTGCGTTGGTGAATTCGGACTAGGACAGCGTAACGAGAGAGGCGAACGCTTAATACAGTTTGTAGCTGATAACAATCTGGTCATTTCAAACAGCCTATTTCAACATCATCCTCGTAGGCTGTATACTTGGACTTCACCTGATGGACAGTATCGTAACCAGATCGACTACATACTCGTTAGGTCACGCTGGCGGCCCTCGGTCAGGAATGCGCATACATTACCAGATCACCAACTACTCATTTCCAAGTTGCATCTCAAGCTGCGAGCAGCCAGAAAACTCGACCAGCGTTCAAGGATCGAAGTGAAGGACAGCACAAAATTTATGTCAGCATTGAAACAAAATTGGAGTGAGTGGGCGAATGCGGATCTCGAAGTAAAGAACCTAGACGAGCTATGGGACAGTGCAAAAAGCCTGATAGAGCGCGCGTTCGACTTTTCTAAGCCGCCTGCAGAGGTTCGTAAACGCCAACAATGGATGAGCGACAGCACTCTTGCACTGCTTGAGGAAAGACACAGGTTAAAAGCATCGGGCGCTGATGTGAGATCCCTTAAACGACAGTCCGCGCAGATACAAGCAGCTTGCAGACGAGACTGGAACACCAGCTTACGTATAATATGCGAAGAAGTCGAGTCTCATAGCGATAAAAATGAGTCCAGGGATTTACATCACAAAATACGCTCGATTACGAAATCAGTCTCTTCTAAGACTTGGGCTATTGAAAACTGTTGAGGGGAAATGGTCTTTGAGCTGGAGGATATTTCTGAGACGTGGAAGCAGTACTGCCTATCTTTGTACGAGGACCCTCTAGCCCAGGATTTCGCTCCTACGGAACCCAACAATGAAATCATGGAGCCAGACATTCTAAAAGAAGAAGTCGAAGCTGCCATCAAACATCTGAAGAATGACAAAGAAATTGGCAAAGATGCCATTCCAATAGAGACCATTAAGGCCGCAGGTCAACAGGGCGTACAGATGATTCATACAATCTGTAACAAAATATGGCAAAGCGGAACATGGCCTAAGGAATGGGCTCACACTGTCTTCATTCCAGTTCATAAAAAGGGTTCCACAAAGAAGTGCAGCAACTACCGCCTGATTGCACTTATATCACACGCAAGCAAAATTTTACGACTGGAAACCTACTTATCCAAGGAAGTTGCACCTGAACAGGTAGGGTTTGTAAAGGGAAAGGGCACTCAAGAGCAGATCTTCATAGTTCGTCAAGTTATCGAGAAAGCCCGAGAGTTCAACAAGCCCACTTATATTTGCTTTGTTGACTTCTCCAAAGCATTTGACTCGGTGAAATGGCCAGTGCTGTGGAGGTCCCTTCTTGCTATGGGCACTCCCAAACACCTTGTGCATCTTTTGAGGCGTCTTTATGAGGACGGAACAGCGTCAGTGAGGACGGATGGCGTACTATCGAATGTTTTTCACCCCAGTGCAGGCGTCCGTCAAGGTTGTATAATCTCGCCCCTATTGTTCAACATCTACACTGAACTTATAATGCGGATTACCCTTGAGAACTGGACGGACGGTGTATCGATAGGAAGTATAAGAGTATCGAACCTGCGATATGCGGACGACACTACGCTGTTCGCGACTAGTGCCGAACACATGGAACGGTTGCTATCCAAAATGGAACATACCAGCTCAGCATTCGGTTTGAGAATTAACAGAACCAAGACGAAGATGATGATTGTCGATCGCATTAACGAAAATTCGCCAGAAGTCACTCAAATCGCGAATTGCGACGTCGTACAATCATACGTCTACCTGGGCGCTTTATTATCAAACCACGGTGGTTGTGGGGACGAGATCAAGCGACGCATGGCTATGGCTAGGTCTGCCATGGATAGGCTGAGGAAAATATGGAGGAATCGAAATATCACACTTGTGTTCCCCATATTTATTTACGCGGCCGAGACCTGGACGCTGAGAGACGCTGAGAGGAAGAGAATAGATGCTCTGGAAATGTGGTGCTGGAGAAAAATGCTTGGAGTGTCGTGGACGGAGTTTCGCACTAACATATCGATCCTTCAGAAGCTCGGAATCAGGCAGCGTCTATCAGCTACAGTCCAGGCTAGAATACTCCAGTTCTTTGGACACATGTCCCGACGAGGCAACGACTCTATCGAGTGGCTTGTAGTTCAGGGTAGAGTGGAAGGAACGACAGCGCGCGGCAGGTCGCCCATGCGATGGACCGACCAGATTAAGTCTGCAGTGGGTGGCCCATTGAATGAGTACACACGAATAACAGCCGATAGAGACGGATGGTGTCGCATCGTTAGGCAAATTATGGCAACCCGATGTCTCAATGCAACATGATGACCACGACCGCTCTGCCAAGAGTGTACCGACGAAGAAAAAGAATATTATAAAAATAATGTGATGAATTTTTAAATATATGGCATGATATTTTTGTGTCAATTATGTATTTTTTTTTATGTCTAATAAGTGTGTTTTTTTATTTTTTAGAGGAGAACTGTGATTCGTTGGATAACGAAGTTTGAGAAAGAAGGAAGTCTCAAGAGTCGTGCATGAAGTGGCAGACCACCTCTTATAAGTCAGTCTCAATGAAGTTTTATGGTTGAATGAATATGAAAACAATGGTTTTATACCAACTAGGCGTTTTGATAGTGAATTCGATACGTCATTTTGCACTATTCGCCGCGCACTCCATGCCGAAGAAAAGAAGTGACTTAATTTAGTATTTTAAATCAGTGTTTGAAATCTTTTAACTTTGACCACTGCCTTATCTCGGGAATGTGTTGAATGCCTAGTCGACAACGAACCATTTATTATTCTTTTACCCTCACTGGGATGTTATAATGTTAATAAAGATATTGAAACCGATCTAAGAACCAATTTATTATGTAAAAGTTTTAATTTTATTGCAATATTATTATTTATTACTATTACATTTATCGTTTTAACTATTAACGGTATTCTATGTAAACATCATTGTATTGTTGAGTTTAAGCTTCAATCCTCTTTTCCTAGAGAAAACGAAATAATTAAGCTATAGCCTCAATAATAATAGTTATCATAATATTATCCAAAAATTAAAACTTATCTATACTTTTTTATAAGCCTACTATTTAAATTAGTTGTAATAATATTTATTAAATCAATAAATTACTTTATTTTCAACTTGTTTTCTTTTTAATGCTTGGGTATAAACAATAATAACAAAGGATGCATAAAAAATAGTTTCATTTTATACCTATTCTAAGATGCATCCCTTTCGGGTAACTTACTAGTCATTATTTGTTACCATGAGTATAGGTTACGAAAAATACAAAAAGAAACTTAGTGCAGCCGAGATTTGTACTCGCGTCTACTACGATCCCGCTTTAGAGTGGCCCTCTCTCCCTAGTCTGCCACGAGTTACGATAACTACTAAGATGAATTTTAGAGTTAGTTTTGAACCGGCTCGAAACGGACTTTTGCAGTTACATATAAGTAAAACGAGTAGTATATATTTTTATCTCTGTGTGGCATTGACCACGCCCCTTCACCTCGTAGTTAGACTGTATGAGTTCTGATTGGTTGCGTTGAAACATCACGCACACACTTATATGCACAGAACCGTACAGGTGACTATAAACATTGAGGTGTGACTGCAGTTTTGACCCCTTACTGTACGTCACGGATATGAGATATCTCGAATGGTTAAGCTACTATGACGAAGCAAATACATATAAATATACGGTACTGATAAAAATGGTACCATCAAACTGATCTGATGATGAAGTCGGAAGGTAGGCACTGGAACTCCTTGCAAAAAAAAGTTTTTTATAAACAAGCTTTTTAGCTTACCTTGCATTGTCATCCAAACCAAAAGTATATGCAAAATTTCATCTTAATCGGTTGAGGATAACTGCTTTAAACTTCAATTGCAAGATTTGACCCGAACATACATACAATGCAAGTTAATAATAATAAAAAATATTCATTAAAAATCGTTTTTCTAACAAGTTTTTTCATATTATTCTTAGCAAACCCTTTCATTTGATACCCAAACTCATGGAACCTTGCGAAAACTGTCGCTGAACAGGGTCTGATTAAGATAGCTGGCTGGTTAAGAGCAAATCTTTTAACCTTAAATACCAACAAAACAAATTTTATTTGTTTTCCCCCAAACCAAAGATCACAGCCTGGAACTGACTTTGGAATTACAATTCATGTTTTTCCAAATTATTCCCTCTATAAATATACAAGTAACTGTGGCTGCCAGAATATACAACAAGTCAGATCCACAAAATATTTGGGCATAATTATTGACCAAAGACTATCGTGGCACCCTCACATTGAAATCCTCATGAAAAGGATCAGGAAGCTCATTTGGGTCTTCAAAATTTTACGTCATGTTATGTCCGCCCAGCTTATAAACAAGATCTATATAGCTCTGGCGCAATCCATAATAACTTACTGCATTCCGATACGGGAAGGAGTTTCCAAAATGAAATTGCTCTATCTGGAAAGAGCACAGCGATCACCTATCAAGGTGATATATTTCAAACCATTTAGGTTCCCCACAACAGACCTATATAAAGTCAGCAACTTGCTTTCAATTAGAAAACTTTATATTCTAAATGTGACCCTAATCGTGCATAAATGTCTTCCTTTTGACCCAGCTACTCAGAGCAGACGGCGCAGAGATATTGTGGCCCACTCTCCAAGGGTACGATCAGCTTTTGCTCAACGTCAATGTGTTACACAATCCACCTACATCTATAATAAATTGAATCTTAAGTTTCAAATATATCCCATGCTGTTATATGATTTAAAAAAAAGCAATAGCTGATGGGTTAAGATCTATAACATATGACGAAACGGAAAACATTCTGCTCAGGGTAAGCTAACATGCTGGATAACCAACACATACATATACACACATAAACACATGCGCACGCACATACTCACACAAACACACGCGCACGCACAAACACACTCACAAACACAAACGCATTCACAAAACGCACACCTAAGCACATACAAATACATGCACTCCTCACACATCGAGAGCAATTTTATTATAAACAAAAATAAAATATTTTGTTAATTGTTATCCTTAATTTTTATATCTATTCATTAGCTTCATTAATTTCATTAATAAGGTACCACTTAAAGGAAGAGTTCGACACAAGTACTATTGTAAATTACTGGGGCTGCTAAAAACTGAGGTTTATGTATGACACAATATATACGATGACATTTTTTTTTTTTATTTGTGTTTTTGTATCAAATACTAAACTTAATCATGATAAATCTTACGAACTAGAACAATAACCAGAAAAACATTATGAACATTGCTAACTTTGTAACACTCGGCCGGACTTTGCGGATATTGTTGCAAAAACAGCATGGAAAGTAATGGTGATTCTTCTTATTCTTCACATACCGACTCTTCAAGGCAATCATTACCTATCGTCAACCATTTTTTCGTCCGGTATGTCCTATAAATGATAAATGATTTTATTTATGTAAGTTGGTTTGTACAAACACTTTAACATGTCGAACATATTTTTTAAAACTAGATGAGGTCGGCGTTTCCTATCTGACTACTCTGAGAAGAAAGGCCGAAACAAACTCAGAGGTCACAGTCTCTTTTAAAGTCCAGACAAAATATTGGTTAGATCATGTGAAGACCATGTAGAATCATGTCTGAAATGGTCTTTTGAGAAAAGAACCAGCCAGATTGAGTGGACCTGTCCAGTCAGTGCACGCATTTGTCAATAACCGAGCAGCTCAACTCAGAATTTAAGGAGCTCAACGATTCGACGAACAATACCAAAGAAAGGACATTCGGGTAGGCCGCATAAACTACTCAAACTGCCAGACCATGATTAAAAACGAAGATAAATTTAAATTAATACAAAAAAAAAACAAAAAAGAATGATCCACATAGTCTTCACATTCACAATAATTAAAATAATATAATACTTTAAAAAGTAAATATTCTTGTCATTGCAAGAAAACCAAAAAAAAATAATAACAAAATTCACGGTGCAAAATATAATAAAAAAAACAAAATCAATTGGAGCAGCTCAATCCCAAGCCTCTTTTGTCTTCAAGGTAATCTTTAGTTGTATAAAACGCTTTCTGGCACAACTTACGTTTAATGAAAGATTTGAATTTATTAAGACTTAGATCTCGTACGTGGCTTGGAAGCTTATTATAAAAGCGTACACATTGACATCTAAACGAGCCACCTATTTTCTTGAGCCTTGTTGTAGGTACTACAAACTTGTGTTTATTCCTAGTATTTATGTTATGGATATCACTGTATTTTTTAAACAATTTTATATTTTTATGGGCATATAAAAGATTTTCATAAATATACTGAGAAGGCACAGTCATTACATTAATCTCTCTCTTAAATTTCTCTCTGAGAGAGTGTCTCGGGCTTAATTTATAAATTGATCGAACAGCTCTTTTCTGCAAAACAAAGATAGTCTGGATCTCGGCGGCATTTCCCCACAACAGAATACCGTACGACATTACACTATGAAAATAGCTAAAGTATACTAAACGGACTGTCTCTATGTCAGTTAAATTACGAATTTTTCTAACAGCATATGCTGCGGAGCTTAGCTTCTTTGACAATTTATCTATATGTGGGCCCCACTGAAGCTTAGTATCCAAAGTTAAGCCTAAGAGTACTGTGCTATTTTCAGGATTCAATTCTTCGTCCCTTATCAACACATCGGTTTTCACCTGCCTAACGTGAGGTAAGGTAAACTTAATGCATTTCGTTTTTTTTTCATTAAGAAGTAAATTATTAACATTGAACCAGTGAACTACTTTTGAGATCGCGCTATTTACATCGTCAGTAACCAGCTGCTGACGTTTAAGTTTAAACAAAAGTGAAGTATCATCCGTAAACAACACTATATCACGGTTATCCTTTATGAGGTAAGGCGAGTCATTAATATAAATAAGAAACAAGAAAGGACCAAGAATCGAGCCCTGTGGGACTCCCGTTGTTATCATAGATCCAGGAGATCTTTTTCCATTAACGTCAACGGTCTGAATCCTATTACTCAAATATGAAGTAAGAAGATCCAGAGCGCTGTTCCGGATCCCGTAGTGGCGGAGTTTCCTGATTAGCGTTTCATGAAAAACACAATCAAATGCTTTGGATAAATCACAAAAGATTCCCAAGGCATCGCACTTATCTTCCCATGCATTATAAATATGTCCTAAAAGCTCAACACGGCATCAGTAGTTGAACGACCCCTTGTAAAACCGAACTGTTTGCTATGTAATAATTTACGTTTATTAAAAAATCTTTGCAATTGCTCTAAAATTATTTTCTCAAATATTTTGCTAAACGTAGGTAGTACTGAAATAGGTCTATAATTTGTAGGGTCTGATGTACTACCTGATTTAAACAAAGGTATTATTTTACTATTTTTCATAAGGTCAGGAAACTCCCCACAGTCGATACAATTATTAAAGATAATAGCTAAACTAGGTGCGACAATGTCAATAATAGACTTAGCAACTTCTACAGAATGACCCCACAGATCTGCAGTCTTTTTAACATTTAATTTGTAACTATGATGTTGGTACTACTCTGTTAAAGTATTCCACGGACCACGGATGTGTGTTGTCTTTTTATACCTACATGTTTCAATATAAATGAGTCTTGTTTTAATTTGTCTTTCAATAGATAAAAAGACTCATAGAATTTGCGTGCATCCTGCAGTGGAATTTTACAGCATAGTAATTTTTTGCATTTATGTCGGTTTATCTGGCAAATGTTTTGTTGCGAACTGAAATAGTACATTGTGATACAAGGGTGGAAATTTGGTTATTGCAAACGAGCTGTCATTAACAAGCCCGAGCCGAAGGCGAGGGTTTTTAATGAGACGAGTTTGCAATAACCTACACACCCGTGTATCATACGACGTTTTTCACTACAGTTGTGGGAAAATAGTAAAAACAAATCAAAGAATTATTTGATTATTCACACAAAAATAACATTTTCAGAAAATGGCGCGTTTTTTCAACTAGACATATTTTTTTTACAACGGAAACAGCCTATACAGCCTATTCTATTTTTGACAAATGTTGATGTGAAAATAATTAAATTAAAACTGGTAATTAAATATATTAAACAACCATTTAAAAGACTTTTGAGAATTCATTGCTAAAACGTACGGAATCATTATTTTTTTCTCGTATAAAATCTATCAGATTTTATTCTAAGTATAAAAACTCCTTGCTACTAAACTTTTTTAAATTGACTTATAAATTTAAAACTCAACTGCAAAACTAACAATGCTCGTAAACAAAAGTCACGACCGTGTAATAGAAAGATGCCTATGCAAAAGATTTAATTTTCAAATCATAATTATAGCCTCTGAAAGTACGCCATGTTTAACAACAGTATTGAAAAAAAAAATTTCATTCGGGTTTGTAGTTATTAAAAGTGGTCATAAAATGCAATATAAATCGTTAAAGCCGTTGCCGAATTAGCCGATTATATAAATATACAAGAATTGCTCGTTTATAGTAATAACGTAATCTAATTAATGTTCCAATGGTCCAAAAATATAATAATTTGAGGTGACCGCAAAGGCAAAAGTGAACAGGTAAAAAGTATCAAGACATAAACAGTCATGAAAAAAAGAATCGTGCTAAAGAACAACGGACTCACCATTCTTCTTTAGCACGATTTTTTTCCAGTTTGCAGCTAGTCGTTTTCGTGACTGTTTATTGTCAACAACTTCAGGGTAACAATCCATTTCAAAAATTTTAATAAAATTATACCCATTTAATAAATACCCAATTATAACTTTTTTACATACTAAAACTAAAATAAACCGAGAGCAAACTTACGACTGCAAACAATAATCTGCCATATTGAAAGACGTGACGTGATTGGTCGCGATGGAAGCGTAATTTGATACAAACAGGAACGGACAATGCTGTTTTTGCAGCAAACTAAAAAGTTTCACAGCCATTTTCTATTGGACTAAGCGGACTTAAGTTCATGTGACTAATATAAAAACCGGTCAAGTGCGAGTCGGATTCGCGCACGAAGGGTTCCGTACTTGGTAAATTGCGGTTTATGATTTATGACGTACGTACATCATATATATTTTTTTAGTTTTATCATTCTCTTATTTTAGAAGTTACAGGGGGGGCGACGGGGACACACACATGTTACCACTTTTGAAGTGTCTCTCGCACAAATTATTCGAAAAAATATATATTAGAAACCTCAATATCATTTTTGAAGACCTATCCATAGATATCCTACACGTACGGGTTTGATAAAAAAAAATTGAGTTTCATGTCTCAGTATGGGGGACCCCCAAAATTTATTGTTTTTTTCTATTTTTGTGTGAAAATCTTAATGCGGTTCACAGAATACTTCTACTTACCAAGTTTCAACAGCATAGTTCTTATAGTATCGGGCAAAAGTGGCTGTGACATACGGACGGACAGACAGACATGATGAATCCATAAGGGTTCCGTTTTTTGCCATTTGACTACGGAACCCTGAAAAATTATGTATTTTGTCTGTGGATTTTTGTACGATAGCTAGGTCATTTTTATTTTTTTGTGGACATTGCGGTTTTTGTAACTAATGGACTACTAAAAAGGGGAAAAATAAAATTCTTAAACCGACTTCGGAAAAGAAATTTATTTTTCGCTTTGTAGTGTTTTTTTTGGTTTGGGTTCCGTACCCAAAGGGTAAAAACGAGACCCAGTTACTAACCACCACTATCCGTCTGTATGTCTGTCACCAGGCTGTGTTTCATGAACCGTGATAGCTAGACAGTTGAAATTTTCAAACATGATGGATTTCCGTTGCAGCTATAACAATAAATACTAAAAACAGAATAAAATAAATATTTAAGTGGGGCTCCCATACAACAAACGCGACTTTTTTGCCATTTTTTGCGATAATGGTACAGAAACCTTCGTAC
This sequence comes from Orthosia cruda, assembly GCA_964057195.1. Classification (NCBI taxonomy): domain Eukaryota; kingdom Metazoa; phylum Arthropoda; class Insecta; order Lepidoptera; family Noctuidae; genus Orthosia; species Orthosia cruda. The sequence continues at coordinate 30,662,792 of OZ059843.1, read as the reverse complement.
GCGAGTCCGACTCGCAATTGGTCGGATTGCCCATACAAAATCTGTGAAACAATTTTTTTGTTTTGCTATACCTAGTTATCTGAGGATTTTTTCTTAGTAAGTAAGTTTATTTTCATAGCATGTAGTAAATGAGATGGTGTTTCAATTGAAAAATGTCACTGTAAAAGTATCCTTTGATAATCTATACAAATACATAAAAATAGGAAAATCCAAAAAGAATAGCCGAAAAATCGAAAATAGGTTTTGTATGGGAATTGTCAACAGATAGTGGACCCTGTTGACGTGAGCAAAGCCACGGGTACAACTAGTTATATTAAAATTGGATATGTAATTTGGCCAAATCGATGTTAAACGGAACAATTAAAAGTTTTGATGACTGCGTAAGTAAAATTGAGTGAAAATAATTAAAACACAGTTCTAAAGACAGAAGAAACTTCAAAAATAATGTTAAACATTATAAATAAAGTTAAGAAGTTACATTTATTGTAGTTAAAAGTTATGTAATTAAATTAATTAATGATTGTCTGAGGAGAGTTTTGTTCAATCTTTTGTTCCGCCTGTTGATTTTAGTTAAAATTATTTTTGGAGAGCCTTTGTCGGTAATTTCGTAATTAAAATTAGAGCAGAACATGAAACTAATTAAACTTAAGTCTGGCATACTTTTCATAACTTATTAAACTGATTTGATTAATGTTTATAAACAAATCCCAACCGATATCTATCGTTGAACATATGTTTGCTTTTGCCCCGGATCCATTGAGAACTTAAGCTGCAAAACTACTTAGTTAACTAAGTAGTTTTGTAGTTTAAGAAGAGATACACAGCAATTAGATTGACAAGGTTAGAAAACAAAATACAATATAATAATTAACTAATTTGGAACTACAGTAAACTAGATAATTGCTCTTGGTTTACTAATGATAAGCATAAAATATATGCCCATAATTTACATTGGCATAACGAAATTCAGCATAATCATCATAACGCATAATGTTATTAGGCATAAATGTTTTGCCATCATGTTTATTGCCATAAATACTGCTGGCATAATAATAATGGTGCATAAACTTATAAAACATAATGTTATAAGCACATAATGATATTTACACATAATGTTCTTAGGAATAAAACAAACATATTCGCGGCTCAAGGGTGGCCCAAGGGCCAGCCCGCTGCACCTTAACCTAATTAATTTGGGTACTTACATCAAAAATATTTAATTAGACATTTTAAGCTTGGGTAAAACAATTTAAATCGATTCAAATCGATATTAAAATTTTAGTTATTTTGAAAATTTACATTTTATTTTACCCGTAGGTATTTTAATTTACGACGTTCGAAAATGTGGCCATAAAATTATTATGACGAATAAATATTATGCCTTAATATTTATGCAACTCCAACTTATGGCAAAACAAATCAGACCAAATGACAAAGTATTATTTTGCCGCAGTATTATTATGCTGATAAAAGTTATGCGAAAACGTAATGCCAAAAAACATTATGCCTCAAAAAATATGCCAAAAGGGGGATTCCCGAACCTGCAACGGATCATCATCATCTTTAATGAACTGCTGGGACACAGGCCTCCTCTCTGTGAAAGGGAATGGGCCGTAATCCACCATGCGGGCCCAGTGCGGGTTGGTGTGGCGGTTGGCATGGTGGCGGTTGCATAGAACTAAACTATTCATCCCTATCAATCCTTCATCCCTTGAGTGCCTAAAACGTGGATCCATGCGAGTCTTAATGGCTTTTTAATTGTTTCGGTAATTACATCATTCAACCGGTTAAGATTTAAGATTTTCAACTCTTTTCCAGCTATTTTACTGACCGTCTACAGTATGTCCAGCTCTGTGGGCATAAATCTGGCACATATGTAGCTTGTTCTGGTGTGAGCCAAGGTTGTACCCTCGGGCCGGAACAATTTATTATTATGGCTAATGACCTGCCGAAGGTCGTCAGGACGGCAAAGTGACTGATGACCTGAAGCTATTCTTGGGTATCAATAGAGTACAAGACTGTGAGGCGTTGCAGAGGGATATCGATATGGTGGTAAAATGGAGTGAAGTCAATCACTTGGAATTTAATGTCTCCAAGTGCAAGACTATTACATTTACTCGATTGCAAGCACCCATTCATTATGACTACCACATATCGGATGTCCCTCTGGAGCGCGTTAATGAAATCAAGGACTTGGGACTGACATTGGACGTAAATATGACCTTTAATCGGCACATTAATAACATCTGTGCCAAAGCCTTCGAATCACTTGGTTTTGTCATGAGGCAAACGAATGGGTTTAAAGATAAGAATGCTGTTATGGTATTGTATTATTCTTTTGTGCGCAGCAAACTAGAATATAATTCACTGGTGTGGGATCCGCACGAGCAAAAGTATAAGCTAATGATAGAACGGGTTCAACGCAAATTTGCTCGATACCTGTATAAAAAGTTGTATGGGTACTATCCCTATTTATATCCGTCTCTGTTTGTCGTGGGAATGGTGGGCATCAACACGCAGGAACTGCGACGTAAGTGTGCGCTGTTGATGCACTACTTCTTTGTGCTGAACAATAAGATCGACGACTCGTCCACGTTGGCTCGCTGTTCTCTGTTTGCTCCAGACTGAGTACGGGTGTCGCGCGCCTGTGCCCCGCGATGCCTGTTCGCGGCTCCTCCCTCGCGTACCCTGACAGCGCGATATGCACCTACAACCCAGGCACTCAATCTGCTGAACGCCCTTATTGCTCAGGAACCTTGCGTCGATATATTTATGTATAAGGATAAAGCTATGTTAAATGTTTGTGTAAAGTTCTTTAGTTTATAAGTGTTTATGTTTTTGGCTTGCTGTACGCTTTGGTGCAAACTGTTAGTACAGCAAGCAATTGTTATGAAATAAATAAAAATATGGTTATACGAGTATGAAGTAACAGAAAACACAGGCTCCGGTGGTACTTAGGTACCACCAGAGCCTATGTTTTTATTATTAGTAGAATTAGTTCCACTCTTTTCTTTCGTTCCCAGTAGAACGTTGTAAATGGCAATTACGTATGTACGAATATAAGCAATCACAGTGAATAGTCGCTCAGCTTCAGGTATTATTGTGTTTTCACATTTGCTTCGCCGCTAGGGACCGCTGAAATCTTTGTGGTGTGGACTGCGTGTTGTAAAAAATTGTGGCATAGATTTTGTGCTGTATTTTTAAGGAATTGTCTTATAATTAATAAAAAGTGTATACTCGGAATCGCTAAAGACCTGTAAGTTATTTTTAGACCAGTTTATTTTCTATTTCGTTTTTAGGGTTCCGTAGTCAACAAGGAATCTTATTTTTGTCAAGCGTACAGTTTGCGTGACGTATCCCTTCAAAATCATGAAAAAAAAATTCACCACCCGGCCCAATAAGCGATGGGCATTATTCAGAAGTATGTATGTATGGTCCCTCATAACTTCTAAACTGCTTATTATAATTTGACAAAAGAGGTGTAGTTGGAAGCGTATTGTTCGTCCGCTGGTTATAGGCTATGCGTTGTCACATTAAATTGAATATGGCGCCCTCTAGGGGGCCTGATGTCAAGGACAAAAAGAAAAATTTCGCCCCACCCCATCATGTGTGTTATCTTTGAATAGGTATTTTAATATTAATGTAGGCTTTTGTACATCTACATCTTATTTTTATCAAGCGTACCGTTTGCGAGACGTATTCCTACAAAATCATGAAAAAAAAATTCACTACCCGGCCCAATAAGCGATGGGCATTATTCAGAAGTATGTATGTATGGTCCCTCATAACTTCTAAACTGCTTATTATAATTTGACAAAAGAGGTGTAGTTGGAAGCGTATTGTTCGTCCGCTGGTTATAGGCTATGCGTTGTCACATTAAATTTAATATGGCGCCCTCTAGGAGGCCAGATATCAAGGGCAAAAAGAAAAATTTCGCACCACCCCATCATGTGTGTTATCTTTGAATAGGTATTTTAATATTAATGTAGGCTTTGGTACATCTACATCTTATTTTTGTCAAGCGTACCGTTTGCGAGACGTATCATAAGCGATGGACATTATTCAGAAATATGTATGTATGGTCCCTCATAACTTCTAAACTGCTTATTATAATTAGTGAGGATGGTTTTTTCTCGTCTATCCCACGATGTGGGTTATCGTTAGATAGCCCTTAAAAATATTACGGGTATGTTAAAACCATTTTTCGATTCAGGTATTCGTTTGCGTAAAATTAAGCTTTAAATTGCAAATATTTAGTTAGAGTCAAGTGTCGCCCCCCTCTGCAAGCTAAATGGTTGCTTTTGGATATGTGAAAAAAATCATGGCGGTAGTATATATAACGAAATGAATAGGAAAAATATCACAGTTATGTAGGCTGTACAACTTTACGAGTAATAGTCGACCAACTTATAAAATGAACTTGGAAAAGTAAAAACTTTGTACACATGCCATTGAAAAATTACTTATATAACGAGTTGTGTAAAACAGATAGTAAAAAATATAAGTTTATGAACCATGTAAAAACATACAATTATAAAATCATAACATCCTTAATAATAATGATTGCTATATTAATAATGTTTACGCTCGAATAACGCATCGGAGTGGGCGGAGTCGTTGGCAGTACCGGTCCGAACGGCACAAGCGCGCGGGGACTCGTTTTTGTTGTGTTAGTGCAGTAAGTATTGGTATTTTCGATGTTTTGTAATCTAAAGTCAAATTAGATTCGATTGCCAAGAAAATTCCGCTACCCAACCATAGATGGCGGTATTCTCAGTAATCGCTATAATAGACTTAATTGCGTTTACCGGTTGACAGGTTGAAATTCGCGTCATAGGCCGATATTAACCACGGCCACGTCAGTGCAGTATAACACTTTGCATTTTAATTACATTATCGATATCGATAGATACACGATTTCTTAGTTCGAAAAAATAAGAAGTGTAATTTTTTTTGTCTGTGTTTTAGGGTGAGGCCAAACGAACGTAATTTTGTGAGTCGCGTAAAATGAGTTGCGGAATTTACGTTCAACAGAAATTCGATTTTATCGCCTAACAGCACTTGCATACCTAATATTTTGAGATTTTAACGAAGACTATCTCCGGAACGGCAATACTGCAGTATTCAAATTAATACGTGACGCTGGTTATCAATATTTATTACAAACGCTTGCCTCTACACGCGGTGGTACTCAAATACTAAGATAATATTTTTCTAACTTCACTAGTGACTCCTTCTTCAATTACCATCGTACTATGTGGGCCCGTTTAGATGTGCGCCGCTGAAACTGTTTCAATTTCATGTAACAACAAAACGCTCGTCTTAATACCCATTATTGTGCAACTACGGAACCCTATCACCGCGCGTTGCCTGACACGCTCTTGGCCGGTTATTTAATATTATTAATGCGAAAGTAACTCAGCCTGACTGCTGCGCTTTCACACCTAATCCGCTAAAGTAATTTTGATATAGATATTTTAAGTCGCTTTTCAAGACAAAACATGTCCTAGAAGAAGAAAAATAAAAAGAGGACAGACGCGTTTTATGCCGTGAGTTGCCCTGTGACAATTTCCATCTTCATGCAGACATCTGCCAGTAGGCAGAAGTCTTTGTGCTTGTAGTTTCACTCACTTCTAAACTATGATATACTAGATATGTACAAACTAAAACCAGGCGACACAACTGCTAAAAGTAATCATACTAAAGAATTCTGATATCTTTTACATAACCACCGTTGTGTCCAAGACAACACTAAATTAAAGAAAAAACAGTACAGTTTAATTTGCCAAAAGATGCCAGAGTTTTATGATAATTTTCATTTAAAGTGAGTACCTAAAGGAGAATTACACAGTCTCAAATTAAATGTTAATGATACTAATCGTTAACAATTTGGTCTGCCGCAATAAAGAGCTTTGTAGTATCTCCAATTGTAGAGTTCGGAATAATAATCTTGAAGGAGCTACTTTGTTTTAGTGTAGACTAACTGTATAGAATAGAGGAAAGTAACCAAATATGGAATACCGTTTTGTTTTTTATGCATAAAATAATAGTACATTATGGTACAAGTGTGAAATGTTGGTGATTACCGCTGAGGCGCTATTGAGACCCGAGCCGTTAGGTGAGGGTCTTAAGAGAGCCGAGGACGGTAATCATCAATACACACGTGTATCATACGACGTTTTTCAACACACTTGTGAAGAAAATAATACAAAAAACACATTTTCCAACAGTGAAAACGAGTTGTGAATTTTTTTTCGCAATGGCGGGCAAAATTAATCAGTTTTCCTATACGCGCGCATCTAACAATAAAAAAACATTATTTTTAGTCTATGGCGATCTGCCATAGACTAAAAAAAAAAGTTTTTTTTATGGCATTTTGCGGATTGCGTTTTAGCCACAGTTAGCCACGTACAAAATGGGAAATTTCAAGTTTTCTTTATTACAGACATAAACAAAATTTATATTTGAGTGAAAGTTTTATTTATTAAACACGTACAAGTTGAAATTATCTATTTAAATACGAAGTTGCATGAAATGTGTTGCATTTGTACTATTGAGCACGACCTTTTTTGTATCGAAACTTTTTTAAGAACAAAGCAATTCACTCAATAAATTAAAAAAAAATCTATAACTCACTTGTGAATTATAGTAATGAAAAAATCACAGTTTGATAACAGGTGTCATTATGTGCCTAATTGCGGTGAAATTAGAGCCACTTTATGAGCAAGTGTGTTGAAAACAAATAAATAAATCAAAAACTTTTAATTATAATTGTATTCAGACATATATTTTCGCTTAACATAGTAACAGTCTTGTACTTTATTTATGAATTATAAGTACTATAATTTGTTTAAAACAAAATCAACATAAAGGCAACTAATTATGGAATAGGTACTCCAAATATGGAATACTACAAAAACTATCAAAGATCAATCTTTATTCTGTGACATACTTTAGGAACTTTGGTCAAATAAAAATGAAACTTAAACTACTTGCAATAATCTCATATCCGGGGGTCAAATTCTGCACCAATTCATACATGCAGTAAATATAACACGATTTCTAACCACGAATAATAATAATTTTTTACCTACCTTAAAAAGTTTTTTGACGGTGATAAAACAAAACAGTCTCACCGCACATATAGTATTCGCTCGACTGACAGGTTGAATACTGTACGTGCGTATAATGTTAGAAAGAGACAGATTCCATATTAGGGATACTATTCCATATTTGGTCATATTTTGGTATTTGCTATCTAAAACTTTACGATAACTTGAAAGCTTCTTACCAACAACACAAGTAAAATTTAAAAACCCCCGACACATTTTTATTTCATGTTACATAATTTATTATATTATTGGGTTTTATTATTTGGGATTTCTCAGTGACAGTTCTGAGAATAGAAAGCATAGAATAGAATTTTATTTAAAAAATATGGGTAATACACAATTGTAGGGTCTTTACACGTTTTATTGATGATAGTTTGAGTGTTACGCAAGAATACCTATTAATAGACTTTATCTACTTCGGTTTCGTTATATTCGAATTACAAAATTGACAGCGGTTTCATTATGATACCCATAACGACATCAGGTTGCATTATGCGAATCGTCATAAATTCTAAAGCACAAGCAAAGACATTCTGAACATACAGCCAGGTACCTATAATATTACTTCGAAATCGAGACAATGTAAATTATGTTTTTAAAAATGGAAAGACCGTCCATAACGTAACAGTTGCATAAATAGCTATTATGAAACTGTTGCATAATGAGGGGTATTAAAAAATGAGTGGGTGTTTAAAAATTTTTTTTTTGCAAATTAATACTACCGACTTCCAAATACAAAACTATAAAGTGAAAAATAACTTAATTTTTTGAAGTCGGTGTCTTTCGTAGGTACCATTTTTTGCGTTATGGACACCGACTTCAAAAAATTAAGTTATTTTTCACTTTATAGTTTTGTATTTGGAAGTCGGTAGTATTTTTTTGCCAAATTATTTTTTAATTTTCACTTTTTAGTTGTACGTACCTAATAGGCAAGTTAGTAAGGGAACTATTTCGCCAGAATAGATTTCATGAAACTTGAACATAACCGGTGAAATGAGAGATCTGCTTACCCCTTAAGAGCGAACTGGCGTGATATTATGTTATGAAATGTTATAAACAACAAACAGACATGCGATTGCAGCAATCCCGAGAGATTTGCCGTTATTTATTGAAGAGTTCTGTTGTATATCGCCGAAGTTCTTCATCAGATCTTCAGCAAATTAAAATGGGACCAATTTCGGGACATACTTTTTCATACAAAAAGAATTTTCAAAATCGGTCCACAATTGACGGAGACATCGGTGAACCTAAACAAAAAAAATAAAATAACGAATTCGACCATAGAACCTCCTCCTTTTTGGGCAGTCGGTTAAAAACCGAGCCGTAGGTGAGGTTTTTAATAGTTTTCACACGAATGTTTAATACCTAGTTATGTGCAGTTTCATACACTACTTTATCTACACTCATAAATTGGGATTGAACCTACTAAATACCTCTTTTTGCATTTTCCCTGCCATAAAATCGCATTTGTCATATACTTTTCTCGACTTTGCTGGTAATAAATTAAGAGTAATTTCCTTTGCCGCATCTAAAATATCGGGCGGAGTCAAATTTTTTCACATTCACTGATATCAGCCTTTTTTAACAATAATTTAAATAACTCATGAAATTCAGTACAGCAAAACTTGCAAAACGTATGAATGACGCCAAAACCCAGCACATCACCGCATTAACCGCGCATGCGCTAAGGCTTAGCACGCACTGCGATCTTTATTCGTGCGATTTTTACCGCCCATTCTGCGACCTATGGAATTATATGAAGTTGTTCGCATTGCGGTAAAGTAATCGTGCGGAAATAATACCGCAAGAAATCCGTGTTTTGCCACAGAATCCAACGCACCACGGCGCGAATTTTATTCACCCGAATATTTTGAGCTCTATGAACAGGTAGAAGGAAACAAAATTCGCGCGAATAAAAATCTCAGTGCGTGCTAATTGTAAAGCGGGCATTGTCATAGACAATTTAAAATTGGCATCAAATCTTTTTATAATAGGTACTATAAAAGGGCATAACAATAAAGATCGCAGTGCGTGCTAAGCCTTTTGGCGCCATTCATACGTTTTGCAAGTTTTGCTGTACTGAATTTCATGAGTTATTTAAATTATTGTTTAAAAATGTCTGATATCAGTGAATGTGATTTATAAAATATAATTACAATTATTGAAGCTATCCAGCTACTAGACAATACAGACTTAGTGCGTAGTTAGTGTAGCGTACAAATTTAATGAATAATAGTTACAACGCTGTGCTGTACATATAACACATGAAAACAGTGTTTTTTTAAATTATATCTGACTCTAAGAAAATGCTACGGACTTGTGTAAAAGTGCAAATGGACACTATTCTTAGTTTTAACATAATCTAAAACGTAACATATTAAGTTAGAGTTAAATTGCTTATTAGTCTTTTAGGCTAGATCGTAAAGAAGTCGAAAAGCTCAGATTACAATCATTTGTCGTAATTTTAGTCCGTTTTTTGGCACGCGAAGTACATACAATCGCGTCATCTAGTTAGATTTATGTCTGTGAGATTAATAGATACTTAGGTTTCAAAAAATCGAAGACATGTGACATTTACCAGCCCGCACAGCACCGGCATGGTCGATTAAGGCCCATTACCTCTCTCACAGAGAAGATGCCTGTGTCCCAACACTGGGCACATTAATTTCTGTTTCATTTAGAATATGATATTTATTATAATATTTATTAGTCTATTGTTTTAGAAATTATTTATGTATTTTATTTGTTAGATAGTTTATTAATATCCGACTTTAATTATTGTTCATTTTTATTTTGTACTCCTACCACCTGTTTGTCCTTTTTAACCCAAAGGTTGACTGGTAGAGAATGCCTTGCTGCATTAAGTCCGCCTATGTATCACCATTGTACATGAAGTTTAAATAAATAAATAAATAAATTATAAGGCTTATGATGATGAGGTACTTAAGAGGAAATACGGTTGCTAACATCCAACTGAATATCCTAAGTAAAAATTCATAATTCGAGCTTTGGCCCTCGCCTATTGCCTCCTCCAATGTTAGATCAATTTAAAAGATATTCCTTAGACTGAAAAAGATAGATATTTATACTGTGCCTGTATGTTTTTTTTTGATATATTATCTTTAGAAGCACTAGATAATTGCTCAAAATTGGACTGTCAACAGAGGCCTAGTGTACAAATTTGACAACTATAAAAGAAAAAGAAAAACATAGGAGTATAACATATATCTTTTTATTTAATTTATGGAAAATCTAAATGTCAAAAACAAATTTAAATGTCCTATATTGGAGGGGGAAATAGGCGAGAATCAAACCTCGAATTATGACTTTTACTAAGGAAATTCAGTCGGAGCTCTCTGCCCGCATTTCCTTTTAAGTACTCCAGGAGCAAAAACGAACCCTACAAAAGTCGTCTCCACACTTTTCTAGTCTGTCGCGTAGTATTTTTCGCTGACACTAATGTATTCGCAAAGGTCGCGTGGCCCACCTGACCCCAAGGGATCACACGAGAATAGCCGCGAAACATACGCCGTTCTGCGAAAAATGCGCCATTGTGTGAAAAATGCGCTGGCCTGCGAAATTCTGGCCCACCAAATATTTGAATTTTATTAGAAGTTTAGCTTTGTCATGCAGTCTTTAGTTATGTTTGTTTGTGAATTAGGAAAGGTAAGCGGGATGTTTGGGGTTGACCTTCAAGGTTTCCGCTTATGAAGGCGTGTATATATATTATTGCGGATTTCCTGAATTTTAGGCTTATTCTAAGTTTGTTTGGTTATAATGTCGACGAAAAGGTCTAGTAATCTTTTTTTACACGGAGCATTTTAGGAAAACGGAGGTTATGTGAAGTTTCTGCGAATGCTGACTTTATTGTGTGGTGGGAATTCGACAAAATTATTCTTTTATTACAAATCTATCTGATGAGTATGTAAGGATAGTAGCAAGTGGCGTTCTGTAATTTCTGCCTTGAGAAAAAGGCGTGAGTTTATGTATGTGTGTAAATCTATCTAAAAAATCATCGAGATGATTAGGCTATTAAAAAAAAGCTAGTAAGTACCGCCGAATAAAGTCAGAATAAGGTTTTTGGAGAAAGAAAAGCTGGAAAAGTAACTCAGAAAATTGGGAAATCCAGGAAATACGACGGTGCCTTTTTCTATGGTATTTAATTATGCACATTACAGGACATTTACAATGTATGCCGTGTCAGCTAGTAAATAAAGAAACAACTCTCCTACAAATAAATTCTTCTATTCCTCTTCAATAAATTTGAACAAAGACCGAATAAATATAATTAAATTAACATACTCGTGGTGTTTCCGCACGCCGCCGCACGGTGTCGATTCTAACTACTTTCCATCTGGCTGCGGCTCTGACTTGCGATCTATTGTGGAATGGGAGCTGGGATCACATATTCATTTCTGCAGAACGCTAAAATGTTTCCGTCCTAACTCCAAATTTTCAATAAGAGCAAATAAAACTATGCTCGTATTGCTATGACAAAAAGTGGCAGAAGTCAGAATTTGTTTTCTTGATTTTCTCATTAATTACTCGTCGCATTGTATTTTCAGATTATATTTTTATGAGGTACGTTGAAGGTAGATTCCTCTGGTAAATATTAGTTAACCATAAGGTATTTATTACCTTCATATCAATATTCACCCGCCATTCTGACTGTCAGGACTGCGGCTCACTTTATTATTGGAATTGTTCTTGTTTCATGGAAGTACATTGAATTTAATTAAAGGTATATTCAAGTATATTGCTGGTAAATTCCTTTCATATATAACATATTCATTTCTGCAACAATACATCCGTCATTATGACCCACATACTAATATAATAACAACTAAAGTAAATTTGTATTTTTTTTGTTTCTTACCTTTTCACGTCTCAACAGCTGAACGGATTTAGATGAAACTTGGTCCTATATTACGATTTGAATTCATTTATTTCTACAGATTACAAATCACTTTGACAGAAATAAATACTAAACATTACTTGAATTAATATACATTTTTTTTTGTCCAGGAGTAGCAAGAGCTATAGTGTTAACATTACGAATATATGAGGGTAATTGTCAAAAGTTTTGTATTGCCTACCGCCGTGCGGCGCGTTAATGCGGTCGACGTGCGGTGACTCGTTATCTTTGTTTTTATGTTTGAAATCTAAGGACTCGTTCACACCAGAGTCAAATGAATTATAAGAGTTAAACTAGTTATTTATGATCTTTTAAGATGTGGCACTTTAGTAGTTTTTTAAATAGTAATAACGATTGTGTATTTTTTATATCTTTTGGTAGTGAGTTATAAAGTTTTGCTCCCTCATGTGTTATTGTTTTTTTCCCCCATACTCGTAGTTTAGCACTACACTACACTAGGTATATGTATGTCTTGTGCGCACCTCAGAATACGTTTTTGTACCTGTATGTTTTTTGTAAATGTGATTTGTGTGTATAAGTTCTTGGAAAGAATTTTACGAACTAAAATACATGTGTTAAATAAATATATATCAGAAATGTTAAACAGCTTGGTTTCTTTATAAATTTTGTGTGTCCCCACACACAAAATTTATAAAGATACTGGTAGTGAAATAGGACTTTTATAATTCTTTTTTGAGCTCTTTGTAGCTTTTCTAGGTTGGTTTTAGCTGCTGAACCCCACAGTTCTATAAGATATTCAATGTGTGGTTTCACCAATGAATTATATATAGTGTGGCGGACCTTAAGAGGAAAGCATCTCACAATTCGACGTAACGACCCCGTTAGGCTTAATATTTTAGAGCAGGTTTTCTCGATATGTGGTCTCCATTCCATGTAAGTTTATTATCCAGAATAAGTCCGAGATATTTAACTTTATTAACTTTATTTAAATTGACTCCATTAATACTAAGAGGTTTGTGATCTGAGTTATTTTTTATTTTTTGCTGCAAATATTATATAGTTGGTTTTGGCTGTATTCATAGTTAACCGGTTAGAAACCATCTTTCCAAATAATGATACAATCTGTCTGTTATTTAGAAACCATCTTTCCAAATAATGATACAAACAATTAAAGATCCTCTTGTGCGTCCTGTATTATTGAGTCAATTGAGTCACCAAAATAAAAAGGCAAGTGTCATCAGCATATAAAGAAATATGCCCCTTCAGGCCTATATTGTCTATATCGTTAATGTAGATTAGGAATAAAAGGGGACCACAAATCGAGCCCTGAGGCATGCCGCAGTTACCTTAGGTGCGCTAACATTGTCATCAATTTTAACGACCTGTCGGCGCCCCTGACGATACGATTCAAAAATTCTGAGAGCTTTTCCAGCTATACCGATCGAGGAAAGTTTATTCATTAACAAGCTATGGCTAACGGTATCAAACGCCTTTTTCAGGTCAATGAAGATCCCCAAAGCAATGTGTTTCTTGTCTAATTAATTAAATCTGTTGCTGTTGAAAGAGTATTCGATTTTGATCTAAAGCCATACTGACGTTGAGAAAGGTAGTTAAATGAATTTAAATATAAACTGAGCTGATTGTGCAGTAGCTTTTCAAAAACTTTAGACAGCACAGGAAAGACTGAGATAGGTCTATAATTGCCCGGGGACAGTATGGAGCCAGCTTTAAAAATAGGAGTAACTTTGACGTATTTTAATGTGGGTGTTAGGACATATAAAGAAAGAAAAAGTGTCATATGATACTGTTTACCTCGGAAGCGTGTTCCCATGGGATGAATACCGATTTTCACGCGGTCAGAGCCGCTGGTAGAGGCTGGTATTTATATATCTTTTTCAAGTACCTATTACATAAGTACCTGTTATTAACTTAATAATAATGAATTAAAAATTACGACCCAAAGCAGCTGAACAGTATGATTAGCCCGGCAAATTTTTCTGGAGTAATCATATGCTCACTCTTTATTACAACTACTAACTGAAGGAGCTAAATGATCACTCTTTATTACAACTACTAACTGAAGAAGCTAAATGTTCACTCTTTATTACAACTACTAACTGAAGAAGCCAAATGCTCACTCTTTATTACAACTACTAACTGAAGAAGCCAAATGATCACTCTTTATTACAACTACTAACTGAAGGAGCTAAATGCTCACTCTTTATTACAACTACTAACTGAAGGAGCTAAATGATCACTCTTTATTACAACAGGATTATATATTTTTTTTATGTAACGTTTTATCTGTCTTTCCTTATGGATATTTTTTTCTTTTGATTGGCAACGTCCTAATGATAGAGATATTTTGTATCTTCAAAAATCTGCAATAATATTTCTCCGTAAGAACGCCTCGTTTCCATCCAAATAATTATATAAGAAAAACTTTCCCAAATGCAGTCAGACGCCATGGCAACTTCGTTACGAAAATATTGTATTTCCTTTTCTTTATTCTTGGTTTTTCCTTCCTTCTTATAAGCTTATTATCAGGAAGTTTGTTACTTCATACGGTATTTATATAGAGTATTTGCATGCAGATTTGTGGCAGGCACTTACAATTCTTTTGACTTACTGTTGCTACGGCAAGGATAAACAGGACATATTTTGTGTTATTCATTTAAAATGTATTTGTTAGACATCACTATGAGAAGTTTTCCCATTAATTTATGCCTAATTTTTTTTTTTTTTCAATTATAAGTTTTTAGGGTTCCGTACACAAAGGGTAAAAACGGGACTCCTGTCACCAGGCTGTATCTCATGAACCGTGATAGCTACACAGTTGAATTTTTCACAGATTATGTATTTCGGTTGCCGCTATAACAACATACGTGATTTTTCCCGTTTTTTGCGATAATGGTAAGGAACCCTTCGTCCGCGAGACCGACTCGCACTTGGCCAGTTTTTTTATTTCCTGAGCCGAGGCAATTTAAGTCAATAGTGATTAGGTAACTTATAAACAAGCGTGCTCCGTTCTTGATGAGATCTTCGTCCATCATCAGATGAGGTTGTCAAACGCGAACCTATCAATATTAATATGTACTCATAAAAATAAGAAATAGAACAAATTAATAGTGTAATGTGCGTGGCTCGGAATTAACTGACATTCACTTTTGAACAGTTCTAAAAGCAGTAACAAACGCACGAAACCTTAAAAAGATGCACATATAGCATAGCATCAAAACTTTCTCCCAGCCACTGAACTAGCGAAATTTCAGAGCACAACGCGGCTCACTTTGAGCAATTTGCCAGCAAGCCCACAACCCCTCCGCCCCCCTCCAGCTCCCGCATGGGATTGCATCGTGGCCAGGACTTAATTGACCGGATAATGGAGCATATCTCCTAAAACACATTGGACGTGAACGGACTCCGGGTTTCAATGTTTATAAATGAAACAAATGGACGGCATTTGAGGGTTTGCTTTGTTTCGGTAAACAAATTAGGAGGGTTAAAATGCAAGGGACGACGGTTGTGTGTGTAAGTACTGCTGAAAGTTGAAGTTATGACTAAATAGATTTTAAAAGAGACTCCGAAATCCAAATGTTTAAAAAAAGGATTTAATGATTATTTCTGTAAGTTGGTTTGTAAAAACACTTTTACATTACGATCATATTTTTTTAAACTAGATGAGATACTCTGAGAAGAAAGGCCGAAACAAACTCAGAGGTCACGGTCTCTTTTAAAACCCAGAAATATTCTTGGTAAGATCATGTGAAGACCATGTAGATTGGTGTCTGAAATGGTCTTTTGAGAAAAGAATCAGACAGATTGAGTGGACCTGCCCATTCAGTGCACGCATTTGTCAGTAATCGCGGTTACTGACAAGTGCGTGCAGCTCAACAAAGATTTTAATGAGCTCAACGCTTCAACGAACAATTCTAAAGAATTAAGGACGTTTGTATGACATAGGTCGCATAATTACTCAAACTATCAGACCATGATTAAAATTAACTGAGAAAAATAAACCACATCGTCTTAACATTAACAATAATTAAAAAAAAAAAGACTCTAAAAATAAATAATAAATTGAAGCAGCTCAATCCTAAGCCTTTTTATCCTCAACGTAATCTTTAATGGTATAAAACGCTCCCTGGCACAACTTACGGTTTAAATTTATTAAGGCTTGGATCTTGTACGTGGCTTGGTACTTTATTATAAAAGCGCATTGACATCTGAACGAGCCACCTATTTTCTTGAGCCTTGTTGTAGGTACTACAAATTAGTGTTTATTCCTAGTGTTTAAATTATGGACATCACTGTATTTTCTAAACAATTTTATATTTTATGGCCATGTAAAAGATTTTTATAAATATAGACACTGAGAAGGCACAGTCATTACATTACTTTCATTTTTTTTTGTCGTCTATAGGCTTGCGCATAACCACTATCTCACCTGTACGCGATGATGAAATTTCTCTTTGAGAGAGTGTCTCGGGCACTTTTCTGCAAAACAAAGATAGTCTGAATAAATGTCGGCGGCATTTCCCCACAACAGAATACCGTACGACATTACACTATGAGAATAGCTAAAGTACAATAAACGGGCTATGTCAGTTAAATTACGAACTTTATCTACTTCGGTTTCGTTATATTCGAATTATAAAATTGACAGCGGTTTCATTATGATACCCATAACGACATCGGGTTGCATTATGCGAATCGTCATAAATTCTAAAACACAAGCAAAGACATTCTGAACATACAGCCAGGTACCTAGAATATTACTTCGAAATCGAGACAATGTAAATGATGTTTTTAAAAATGGAACAAGTTTAGAACAAAAGTATCGTATACTATTTGGCTGTTGCGGCTACAAGATGTTTGCCTTATACCTAATAAAGAATAAATAAAAAAAATAAATGTAACAGTTAACAAATAGAACAGTTGCGGCTACAAATAATTTACTACCAGAAAAATCAAGACATGTATATGAGAAATGAAATACTTAAACACACTTCCTGAAATACTTATTTGTCTATATCTGTGTTTTATTCCTTCCCGCGTAGATAAAATCTTGTATGCAACTGTACGTTATTGGTCTTTTAATAACTCGTGCCCACCTATTTCGGTACGCGCTACGCTTGTACCGAAAAATGGCACTCGTATTAAAAGACCGTCCATAACGTAACAGTTGCATAAATAGCTATTTCTAACAACTTAATCTCCACAGCTTAGCTTTATGACAATAAATTTATCTATATGTCACTCACTGAAGTTTCCAAAGTTAAATCAACAGTCTTAAATATAAAAATCTCGACACTGACATATTGACATGTTTACATGTTGTCGTATTGTCGTCTTAACATATTCTATACTAGCTGACCCTCGGGGCTTCGCTCCCGTCTACTGGCTACCTACCTACCCTGCCTACCCTGGCTACCATGGCTACCCTGGCTACCCTGCCCCAAACCTGGCTACCGTGGCTACCCTGGCTACTCTGGCTACCCTGGCTACCCTGGCCACCCTGGCTACCCTGGCTTCCCTGGCTACTCTGGCTATCCTGGCTACCTTGCCCCTACCCTGCCTACACTGGCTACCATGGCTACCCTGGCTACCATGGTTACCCTGGCTACCCTGCCCCAAAACTGGCTACCCTGCCCCAAAACTGGCTACCATGGCTACCCTGGCTACTCTGGCTACCCTGGCTTCCCTGGCTACCCAGGCTACCTTGCCCCTACCCTGCCTACCCTGGCTACCATGGCTACCCTGGCTACCCTGCCCCAAACCCGGCTACCCAGGCTACCATGGCTACCCTGGCTACTCTGGCCACCCTGGCTACCCTGGCCACCCTGGCTACCCTGGCTTCCCTGGCTACTCTGGCTACCCTGGCTACCTTGGCTACCTTGGCTACCTTGCCCCTACCCTGCCTACCATGGCTACCCTGGCTACCCTGGCTACCCTGGCTACTCTGGCTACCATGGCTACCCTGGCTACCCTGCCCCAAACCCGGCTACCCAGGCTACCATGGCTACCCTGGCTACTCTGACTACCCTGGCTACCCTGGCCACCCTGGCTACCCTGGCTTCCCTGGCTTCCCTGGCTACTCTGGCTACCCTGGCTACCTTGGCTACCTTGGCTACCTTGGCTACCTTGGCTACCTTGCCCCTACCCTGCCTACCATGGCTACCCTGGCTACCCTGGCTACCCTGGCTACTCTGGCTACTCTGGCTACCCTGGCTACCCTGGCCATCCTGGCTACCTTGGCGTCCCTGGCTCCTCTGGCTACTCTGGCTACCCTGGCTACCTTGCCCCTACCCTGGCTACCATGGCTACCCTAGCTACCATGGCTACCCTGGCTACCATGGTTACCGTGGCTACTCTGGCTACCGTGGTTACCCTGGCCATCCTGGCTACCTTGGCTACCCTGGCTTCCCTGCCCCTACCCTGCCTACCCTGGCTACCATGGCTACCCTGGCTACCATGGCTACCCTGGCTACCCTGCCACAAACCCGGCTACCCTGGCTACCATGGCTACCCAGGCTACTCTGGCTGCCCTGGCTACCCTGGCTAATCTGGCTACTTTGCCCCTACCATGGCTATCCTAGCTACCATGGCTACCCTTGCTACCATGGCTACCCTGGCTACCATGGCTACCCTGGCTACCCTGGCTACTCTGGCTACCCTGGTCATCCTGGCTACCTTGGCTTCCCTGGCTCCTCTGGCTACTCTGGCTACCCTGGCTACCTTGCCCCTACCCTGCCTACCTTGGCTACCATGGCTAGCCTGGCTACCATGGCTAGCCTGGCTACCATGGCTACCCTGGCTACCTTGCCCCTACCCTGCCTACCCTGGCTACCATGACTACCCTGGCTACCTTGGCCACCCTGGCTATCCTGGCTACCATGGCTACCCTGCCCCTTCCCTGCCTACCCTGACTACCCTGCCCAAAACCTGCCTACCCTGGCTACCATGGCAACCCTGCCCAAAACCTGGCTACCCTGGTTACCCTGCCCAAAACCTGCCTACCCTGGCTATCATGGCTACCCTGCCCAAAACCTGCCTACCCTGGCTACCATGGCTACCCTGGCTACCCTGGCCACCCTGCCTACCCTGCCTACCCTAACTACCCTGCCTACCTACCTACAAATTTTCATCTATCATCAATACTTTCCTCTGCTCACGCCAAATAATGTATTTTACAGGCAACATTTTGCTACCTTGGGTTACATTATTGCAATTTTCATAAGGATCTCTAATTTTATTGGAAATATATTATAGCCTATGACACTCAGGAATAATGTAGCTTTCTACCGGTAAAAGAATTTTCAAAATCAGTTCAGTAGATCCAGAGATTACCCCTTACAACGTCACAAACTCACAAACTTTACCTCTTTATAATATTAGTATAGATTAAAATTTTCTTCAGACAATTTGAATTTAGAATCTACTAATAAATACTAAACAGCTCAGATTTTTTTTATAACAATGACCTAATTTGTTATTGTAGAATTGTAGTAAAAATGTCTAAACATACTCCTATGGATGATTTTATAATCAAATACCAACAGGCTCCTGTTACCAAGCAGTAAATAAAAATAGCTTCTACATTCTAACACAAGAAAATCTTTTCTACCCGAACTACATGAAAACTAAAGCTCCACAATATTCTATCTGAAATTCCAGCAATTCATGGCATAAAGTAAATAAATGGCGCTTCCAAAGCTGGCCGAAACAAAATATGTTTTCTGCTCAAAACTTACAAAGCGATATATTTTGCCGGTTGCCTGAAACTCTGCTATTTGTTGGTGACTTGTTATATAAACAAGGTTTTACACGGTTTCTTAGAACTAAGTGATGTGCTCAAATAAAGGCTACAATTTGAGGAATAGAATATGACCGATATTGCCAGCAGTTTGTTTTATTTCTCAGTAAGAAGCCTAAGGCACTTGTCCCACCGCCGACGATCAGCGAGTAGCGACTAAAGCTAGAAACTCGAGAAGCGAGTGTGTAGTTCGATAGTTTTGTCATTCGGCTATAAGCGAGTGTTCTTGTGAGACGGGCGATTACTCGCTCGGGGCGGCCGCACTTTAGGTAGAAATGTCCACTGGTTGGTCTCCGGCGTGTGTTCTGACCGCCAAGCGAGCAAGCTAGAATCGCTGAGGGAGTATAACTTGCTCTTGTCGCTGCGACAAACTTGTGGTGAGAGAGTACTCGCCAGCAGTGTGAAACAGCCAGCAATCAACTATTACTATATATGTGTCTCTTTTATGAATACGGGATCTTATATCGTTTGTACGTTCCTTCAGCGAGGAAATAGCTGATAGCTAATCGCTTACTCGTTGCCGTTGGGACTGTGTCTTAATAGCATAGCATATCATTTTAGCAAAAAGTTGAGTGCTTTCAATTACAGGATCTCACAGATAGAAATATAATAATTTCTGAATATTAAGATCTTAGGGATCACTAGCAGCAGGCACAACAATCAGAAAAAATAAATCACTAACGCTAAAGAACAATATTGCACACTATCCATTTAAAAAAAGTCAAGGTTAAGCTGCTTACACACTGATGAGCTTTTAATGGTAAACATATCAAACGTACGAGTATACGATGTTTCTTCCTAATGGCTATGTATACACTGCGGTTGGTGTACCTTAAAGAATAAATACAACTACTACCTTAAAGAATAATTTCCTATAATGCCAAACTGGTTCTACAATTTTATAAAAACTGTGCACAGCGGAATGAAAAGTACTTCACGTTTCAGTTACGCATAATAAGTTATTTAGTTTGGAAAATGAAACTTTTCTAAAGTTGTTTGCGATTAACAGTACTTACATCTTCGAGTGCTGTAATGTAACTAATATACCTTTCGTAAAGATACTATGTTTTTATATTTAGATAATGTTAAAGTAGGTTGTTTGAGTACCTTTTTACCCGAAGGAGGGTAATGTGTTTATCAGTCTATGTATGTATGTATTTATGTATGTTTGTTCCTATGTGGCGTTCCAGAGTCCAAACGCGTCGGCGATTTTTATGATTCTTACGTCTATCGATTTGTCTTAACCTTGCGAGTGTCACTGGCTACATTAAAATTTGAAAATAGAAACATGGCGGATTTTGGGCGCCATTTTGTGTGGTTCCTTATATTTTCTTTCTTCCAAACCTATCGTGTGGGGTATTAAAATAAAGGGTTTTAAAAGGTGATTTCAAAAATATATAATACTTATATGTTCAATTTTACCTAATTCAAAAAAAATGTTAACTAAAAAGTTATAAATCCTCCGACTGCACTGCATGATTTTCTCCTCATCTTTTTAGTTCGCTCTTTGAGCAGTCGGATTTTTCGATTTTTTTATTTACTTTTTTTATTATACTTTCTCAATATCTTACGTATTAGGTAGAAACTTTTATTGAGCCAAAGTTGTTGACAAAGCTCACTAAATAAGCACGCTCAAGTGGCAATGGGTCAGTCATAGGTATTAGCCGTAGAACCGATTAGGTACCGTTTATTACGGTAGACGTATTTTTGTGTGAAGACCGAAAGTTGGCAAACGTGAGGTGGGACATCCATAAGTTATGTGGAGCGCGGCGTGCGATTGGAGAGGCCTATAACCAGCAGTGGATTGCTGTAGGATGCTAATGATGATGACGATGATGATGAATCTTTAGGCAAAGAATTATATTTAACAATAAACATCCTTTTAAAAAAATATGTAAATCGTGTAAGGAAGGACGGTGCTACATTTTAAGTATAGTTACTATATATTCTGATTCATCGTTTTTAAATAATCATTCTTACTTTCTAGACGCACGGGGCCGGTCGATGAGGAGACACGTTGGAGAGGCTTATGTTCAGCAGTGGACGTCTTTCGGCTAAAATGATGATAATGATTCCCACTTTCTAAAATAATGAGCTTATACTTAGAAGTTATTGTAGCGAAGCCAGGACGTGGTTTTATTGTTTATTTCTTATAAAAGAATTGCGTAGGCGTGTAAAAGCTAAAATAAGTACATCCTTGATACATGATATCTCTTGTGGCTAACGAGAGTGCTCGTCAGACAACCGAGATGACTCTCCATAGAAAAATGTGTTGATACTTTGTCATCACATACATATAGATGCTTAGCGTGTGGAGCTTCTTGTTTAGTTTAAGGGCTCTTGTAAATATTCCAACACAAAATTTACTAAATGCCATCTGGGCTGCGTGGATTTAGTACTTTCCCCAAATCTTTATAATTTATAGCATACCAGCTGTTGCCCGCGTCTTCGCTCGCTGCTGTAATTACTGAAACAATACAAAAGCTATTGTGTCTCGCGCGAGCCGAGTCCTTGGCAGCGATCGTGTTAATATAGGTTCTGTTTATCTTCTGGTTCTCGATATACAGGCTGAGAAAATCCAATGTTGCAGTTTTAGTTTTCATCAAAATCGGCTCCATGTCTCCTTTGAGTGTTTTTCACTATTCTTCATAGTTTCTAATTTGTCCATTCACGCCCACTTCAGCAGTAGGAGTAGTTGTGGTGCCCGCCACTGCGCCCGCGGCGGGTCCTCTAGCGTGTAGCGTAGCACGCGGCGGCGAACGCGGCGGCTTTGAAATATCTTCTAACCAAAATGTCGATGATGTCGTACTCCAATGCTGACAGTGGGTATCCACGTATGTTCGTATTGGCGTGTGCATCGCCGCGATAAAGGTCGCGTGCGACGCGTCGGTGCCGCCTGCATCTCAAACAAACGCGTGTTAAATCGCTTATCCATAAACACTCTCATACATCGCTTAAATTGTAAAAAATAATGTTAAATTTAGTGCGAGCCGCATCATGCCGCCAGGCGCGACGCACAACGTACTGCACCTCCCGAAACGAGCACTCGGTGTTTTTAGCTGTATATTATATTATTGTTAAGATGTAGCTACTCTGGTTCTAAGTTTAGCCAGTAAGTGTTTTGAGGTTGCAGCCTTTTAAGTAGCATCTCTTAATTCTTCGTTGGTCTGGTGTTGCAAGCGCCATTGCTGAGTCTGGGTCCTGGGTTAGATTTCCGGTTAGGGAAAAGTGGTATTGGTTTTTTCTGTCACTAATTTTCAGTTACAGACGGGAGTCTAGATCTGTGCCCTGTGGAGGCCAATAGACTCGCCTTTTTAGGATTCCTTACCCAAAGGATAACGGGACCCTATTACTAAGACAGTCTTTCACCAGGCTGTATCTCATGAACCCCTTGATAGCTAGACAGTAGAAATTTTCACAGATGGTGTATTTCTGTTGCCGCTATAACAACAAATACTAATATTAGAATAGAATAAATATTTAAGTGGGCTCCCATACACAAACGTGTTTTTTTGGCGTTTTTTGCGATAATAGTACGGAACTCGCACTGAGCCGGTTTTTCTTAAAATATAGGCATACTATTTACATACTTCTGCCGTACCCTCCAGGGAACACAGGTGCGATTTTATATGTCATAGGAAAAATACATGAAATCAAACAAGTAAAAACGTATTTGTCCTTTTTTTATTAATATTATTTACAAATCTAATCACATCCTTTTGTTCATCTAAATAATACAATTAGTATGATAGAAGTGCTAAATAAAACTATAAATCACTTCTGAGCAAAATTACTGTCACACTATGTCCAAGTTTCATATGTAGGAGATTTAGGCCATAGTTTACAGAAGAAATATCTTAAAATAACATTTTTTTTTGTTATGAATTTTAAATAATATTAAATCAAAATATTTTTTTCAATAAAACATTTTTTGTTTTTTTTTCTATTATAAAATAAAGATAATTTTCTTCTACGCGATCAAAAAAATAAATTGTTCTTGTAAAATCAAGATTTTAGTTTTTTTTTTTAACCTTCAAGGCGACAAACAATGGAATGGTCATCAATGAGATCATTTTAATGAAAAATATTTAAAAAAAGTTACGTACATAGTGTGATTTCCAAAGATTCATAAAATATTTAATAATTTTAAATTAGGTCATGCTCTTTACTTTTATATTAAAATACTTAGAAGTTAACAGAGAATGGAAACTTGTAATAATTTTCAATACTTTATTACAAAATAATCTTAACTGATATGGCGGAGCCAGTCCGAAAACTTTCTTTACAAGAGGTTTTTACATTTTATCAAAATGTCCTAATTATTGTATTATGACAAAGATTGTTTCAGAATCACTTGCCAAAACTACTTTATAATATGCTACCAAGAAAAAGTCTTTTCTTTCTTTATCGAGACAAACCACTTTTATCATTTGTTTTCTAAATATGATCAATTTTGTTTCTACCTTCGTAAATCCGGGCGTTATTTTGTACCCATAAGTAGAAAACAAACAAAAAAAATGTAGTCTGATTTTCCTAACTTTTTATCCGACTTCTGTACAAATGACTACTGAACGTTAGTGTACACTTATATTTACACTAAATACAATTTACAGGCCGAACAGGTAACTACTCTATCACTAATTACTTCATAAAACATTCGAAGGCACATCTTTGTTTATAGAATGACCTAATTTTATTCTGTCTTTATTCTGAAGCTAGTGATCTATAGAACTTCTTTATGAAGGAGTTTCTTTTACGCGCTCATACAAAAGTTATTCAATATTTACAAACACTTTCTCTTTAGATGTTTTATGAATTTTAAAATTATTTCGCACATTTTTTTTATTTTGCTTGGCGCGTAAATGAAACCCAGTCATTATCACTAACCAACGATAGTGTAAATCTATACTAAATTGATTTTAAACCACATCGTTGGCAAGTATAAATATTTACATGAAATGACAAGAAGGTATGAGGTCTTCTTTTTTTGGTTAAAATCACAACAAGTACGATACTGAAAATATAATTACTTTTTTTTTATTTATAATTTTATTATCTACACTCCGCTCCGGCGACAACTATCTGATAGATCAGAAACACTACAGTTTAATGTACACGACTTTGGATTCACTCGCTCACTTTTTTAGAACACGAAACATTTGAATTTAATGGTTTTCAAATACTGGGAAAGTATTTTTGATATTTGAATTTGGAACTTTAGAACAGAAGGACCATATTCCCAATTTAAACAAGAAATATTTACATCAATTGGTCCGAAATATCGCCAACAAGTGCAATTTACTGGAACAAATCCACAGAGTAGATCCACAACAGTTTTTATATTTAGATCACTGCGAATTTGGCCCTTCAGACACCATTAGAGAAGCAAATTTTTTTTAAATTAAATATTTCCAATCACGTGTCATCAGTCCTTCTGTCCCCGTGTATACAACGGTTTGTTAGCCGAGCTCATCACTAGTGACGTCCGCGCGCGGGTCCCTGCACTAGCTCAGTAGCGCGGCGCCACCCGCGGCGAGGACAGTCGCGGCGAGCGGAGTGGGGAGCGGCGCGCCATCTGGGGGGAAAAGAAAAAAAAATATTTATTTAGAATTTTATGGATTAACGAATATTAAAAATATATAAAAACACGAAAGAAAGTGTTCCTCACGGCTGCGCCAGGCCCTAACTTAAGAGTTTCAAAACCCAGGCAAGCACATTCATTTGTGTACTTTATTTCATCAACGCTTCTCCCGAAACGGTGAAATCAAACATCGTGAGAAAACCGGCAAGTCCCAGAACCAAAAATTCGAAGATATGTAATATCTGGAGATGGTGGTTCTACCAGGGTTGTTGAGGGGCTCCTGTCTCCTAGAAAACAAAAGCACCAGTCCAGCTACATACCTCGGGCTATGGCTTCAGCCTCTTGAAGCCAGCGCCGTCGTGCCCTAACTTGAGCTCCTCGTACAGCGTGGGGTCCACCTCCCGGCCGCTGGGGGTGGTGGTGCTGCCAGGGTTGTTGAGCGTCTCTTGTCTCCAGGCGACGGAGGACGAGACACCGTTCGCCATAGGGGCGACACCGTTGCCGTTTGAGCCGTTGGCTGTGCCGTTCGGTACTGTGCCCTGTTGAAGAAATAAATTATAAGTTCAAATATAGTAAATTTTCAGCTAAATGGTGGAAAGGAGAGATAAATAAGTAAAATAAATGTCAGCGCATGCTGAACAGTTATTACTTAAACAAATTTTGTCATTCAAGAGAAGATGGACGTGAAAACTCTTACAAGATGATGCAATTTTTCATGATAAAATTGAAATGGGTGGTGACTTACGTTGACGACCGTGTCAGGGTTTGGTTCCCTGAGGTAGCTCGGGTTTTCAAATGCTACACCTCCTTGAGCTTTAAGTCTCAGATTCTGTAACAACAAAGCTAGTTTAGTAAGAGGAAACAAGGCCATAAAAAAGATCGAAGTCATGGCAGGTTATGGATAAAAAATTAAAACTAAATTGAAATGGATCTTCCGTTGGCTTACTATCAGGTAGAGGTTGATTGTGTTATATGGACGATGCACTCATTTTTTCATGTTGAACGTAGTTAGAAGCTTGGGCAGTTTCTCCCACTTCTGCTTTTTTGAGTTTTGGGGATTATCTTTTAATATTTCATTTGATAAGAGCTGGGTTTCATTCACTTCGATTTTTCTTACCTTTCTATATCTATAATAGAAGCCGGCAGCGAGCAGGATGGCGGCCACCAGCACGCAGGCCACGGCGACGCCCACGGCAGACGCAGCACTGTTGCCGTTCACTGCAGCGGCGGCTGCCGCGTCGGTCTCCTGACCAGCTGTCGTGAACATGATCGGCTGGCTCAGGGATGAGGTGCCTGAGAAGAGGGAATCAGAATCTTTGATTATTATAGACCGACGACCCCCTCTAAGCTGGATGTTCATCGTAAACAATGAACTAAAGGCAACACACTTAAATATCTCGATCAACCAGAACAGACACCTCTCGCGAAGAATGACGAGGAGTGCTGACCGCAAATAATGGGGTAGGTATGACTAGATATTTTTGTCTCGTCATATCGAGAATAGGGCGAAGTTTGTCGAATGAGACCTAGATAGGTTTTGATGAAGTTTTATTTGCACAACTCAAAACATATTCTTTTGAGGCATAAAATTTCGCAGCAGTTGTAGTCTGAGTTGAATTATATGCTGTCAAAGTTTAACTTTCAAAGACAATGTTAAGTTTCATCAGTTTATAGCTGATATACGAAAGAAGGTCTTTTGAGAGTGTTTTAAAATATCAGTTTCGCTTGAGCTTCTCATTCGTTTATTTTTGTCTCGGATTTGTACTCACCAACGTCGTTAGCTGCCTTGACGACACACTCGTATCGCACATCGTCCTGCAAGCCAGTCAGCACCACGCTGGTCTCGCTGGTGTCCAGCTTCTCCGGCACCTTAGCGCCGTACGCCCTCCAGAATACTCGGTACAGGTACACTGTTTGAGGGTTCTTGAGAGGAGCTGCCCAGCTGTTGCGAGAAAATATTGAGATTAGGAAGACAAAGAAAAATATTTAACGTGTCCACTAAGTACCTAATTTTGATTGTCTTTTGCATTATTTTAGTCAATCTTATAATAATAGATTTTATGTGAAATTCTTCATATAAAAGAAACGTTGTAACTTTAGTTAGTTAGTAACTGCGCGATCTTCTGCTTACCCCCAGTTTCCGAGCTCTAAATTATCGGCGAATTAATGTGACAAATTGTCAAGCACGCGTTTTCTGCTGTGATTGGCTGTTGAAACTTCATTCAACCAATCACAACAGATAAAGCGTGCTTGAGAATTTGTCACATTAATTTTCCGATAATTTAGAGTTGGGAAACTGGGGTGAGGCTCTATAAATAGATGGGCGGTACTTGAACGGTTCGCCAACATACAATTGCGAAACTGTTAAGCGCCTAGGCGGTAATCTGCAAATTTTGTCTCTCTGTTTAGGGTCCTCCACATAGAGCTGATGACGCGTCCGTGGGTCATTGCTGCAGAATCACAGTTGTTACTGCCACTGATAAGAGTGTGTTTATGTGCGGAATGTTGTGTATTACAGGTTTATTGATATAACACGGCGTTCCCTGTCTAATGTTTGTACGTAAATGATGCTTAGGATTCTTTTTGGTAAGTAAGAAACCACTTGATGCTGGCAGTGTAGAATCAGTTCTGACGTTGACGTATAAATAAGGGCTATGTTCAGCAAGGACGTCTTTCGACTGATCTTGATAATTCCCTAAACCGGTTACAAAGCCAAGTGGGCCGTTGAAGGCATAACTTGGTCAGATGGGGATCAGCCACAGTGTGACTGCGGAACCACTCTCCAAACGATGCCCCATCTCCTGTCCTGCTCCTTATGTAAAAACACCTGCACCATGCAAGACCTTTGTGAGGCCAACGCTAAGGCTATTGACGTGGCTGAATACTGGTCGAAGAAAATTTTGTGAAGGGAATCATCGAGACGAAGAAGAAGAAGAAGATCTCATGTTCTAGAGTATTTTATTACGAACCTCAATAAGACAGAGTTAGGCGTCGGCGCGACGTGCGCCTTCAGGTTCCTGGGCGGGCCGGGCAGGCGCGCGCCCGCGTCGCGGAAGCAGGCGAGCGCGCGGCGCGCGTGCTGCAGCGCGCACGTGCGCGACACGCTGCCGCCGCGGCACAGCTCCAGGCAGTTGCGCGGCACGCCCCACGACGCGCAGCAGCTGCGGTGGTCTGCACAGGGAGGAGGCGTTACAAAACAACCAACTAATTGTTGGGCTTGTTTATTCATTTAACGCGCTTCAAGACACAAACATCAATAATGCCTTAGGTCTTGTTTTAAGAGATCTTGCTTCAAGAGAGGCAAGAACCAAAGCAATTGAGAATAAATAGGTACTGGGGTACTGTTGATGTTGTTATCCCTCCCCGTCTCGTGTTAAAATATAATTAATTGTATGTCAGTGGCTAAAGCTTAATGAATAAGGTTTAGTTTAGTGGATTTTAGAGAATAAGCCAAAGCCATCAACAAACAACAAACAAGCTATGGTTTTTTTTCTCACTCCGAAATAGTAACACAAACACAATCTAGATCTTATCGAAAGTCAAATTGAAATAAACTAACAAGTATACGTACAGTCATACATTAAAAATGAATCGTCTTTTAAGAAATCAAAAAATAGTAAAATTCAACCTGAGGGACAGATCTGACGCAATAAGTTGGGTAAGACTTACCAGAGCCATCAGCCGCACACTTCATGAGCTTGTCGAAGTCATTCATGCACTCAGGACGGTCCATGATGTTGTCCATATCCAGGTGGAAGCTGCATGCGTCGATACACGAAGACGACACATTCATCTGGACAAATAGGGGTAAGGTGAAATTTCTGGTCGATTCAGAACCTTCTGACGTACGTGACTCTATGAGAGGAGAGTAGCTCAAACTATGGTAAGAATTGAATATAAAGATAAATGGCATGCGATTGGAGAGGCTACGTCCAACAGTGGACTAGAATAAGCTGAAGATGATGATAGTAAAAATAGTCATTCATAGCTGGATGTACACTTAGTATCACCACTCGTTAGAGCTTTTAAACTAAAATGTTGCTGTGTGCTAAAGTTTTGCAACGGCTGGAGTCCGTCTATAAAGCATGTAATAGGAGACTGTCCTTGAGCTTTTTATTTTTTTCGGGCCTGTAATTAGACTGCCGAATCATTAGCCATATAATAACAGATCGAAAATGCAAAGATAATTAATACGAATTTTAATTTTCATGGTGTAATGGTGACTCATTACACCATGAAAATTAAAATTCGATTCACAAAATCTGACCAAAAACCAATTTCCATTCGAAGCACAACATATTTTCCAGCTCGACTTAGTAAGTAAACTTCCAAAACATAGTAACGAAGACAAGCTTGTATAAACAAGTTCGCGTATCAAACTTACAAATAAGCCCAACTTCGTTATTGAAGTCCCAAAGACATCAAATTATCGAGAAGGCTTCCGAAATTAATGTTTTCAAAGAGCTGCCGTGCTGTGGCTACAGTTTCTCTTACAGAGCTACGAACTAAATGATCTAGAGATGCCATTGCTGATAATTAACGTGGCCTGGCAATTGCGCTGAGTATAAGTTTCGGTTGTCATACTATACATAGCCATATTCAGAGTAGGGTAGATTCTCGAAAAAGTATATTTTGCCCGTCAGTTAGTTTACCAGAAAATATTGGGCACGTATTTTTTCTTTTGGCTCGTATACAAAAAATTACGACGACACAGTCCTATGAAATTTCGCGTGGCTTGGTCCATTTTTAGGGTTCCGTACCTCGAAAGGAAAAAACAGAACCCTTATAGGATCACTT
The DNA here is from genome assembly GCA_964057195.1 of Orthosia cruda. NCBI lineage: Eukaryota > Metazoa > Arthropoda > Insecta > Lepidoptera > Noctuidae > Orthosia > Orthosia cruda. The sequence continues at coordinate 30,632,610 of OZ059843.1, read as the reverse complement.
TGTTGTACGTCCGTTCGTCTGCCTGTCTGTCTGTCAAGACCCTTTTTCACAGGAACGCGTGGAGGTATCAAGCTGAAATTTATATCAAATACGCAGGTCTACTGTCCCTTAAAGCTGTGAAATCAAACTTCTAAGCCAACGCAATCAAAAGATACAGCCGTTTATGCCGCAAATTTCCGCAAATGTTTGACACTCGCAAGAGAATCAAAACCCCCTGTAGGTTTACTTTTACTTCCCGTGAACTCTGAATCTTGAAATTTGATACGAAGCAACGTCTTTTAGCACAAATAAAGGAATAATTGCGACAAGCTTAAATTTTTTGTTACATCATATAATAAAAATATTTTGATAATTTTAAACTTACTACCCCTTTCCTCATGAACGCGTAGAGGTATTAAATTGAAATTCATATCAAATACTCAGGTCTTAATACCTTTGAGCTGAGGTTTGTAGGGAACCCTCGGTGCGCGAGTCCGACTCGCACTTGGCCGGTTTTTATTTTCATAGAAGTGACGTTACAGGCCCTCTTGTACTCTGATGAGCTTTACCTTTGTCAATTTTTATTGATTTGGTAAAGCCAAGAACACGTCGTGTCCAATGGTTTTGATAATCTAACTGACGGAATAAATAGTTTTTTTTTTAATTCAGGAAACATCCCTATTGACTGTCATAGCTAAAGTCACATTCGGGTCACCGTTTATCCGTAGAAACGTTAAGTGACAAATCAGTGAATGTCAAGTCACTGACACGCTTTTTTTTGTACAGTAAGTTTTGGCACTGCTATTTCTAGCAATGTCCACCTAGATGTCTTAGTGCTCTGTCGTTTGTCCTCAGTTTATATTTAGATGATGTGATACCAGTCGATAGTCGGCTATTTCGTTGAAACAACTGGAACCTCTAATTCAAGGCTGGAGTTGTCACCCCGGCTTGGTTTGAAGTATTCTGTATTTGCTGCGGGTATTCTAATGTAATTGGCTTTGAGGTTATTTTGGGCTAGATAGGGGTTTAGTTTGACTCGCGTTTGTTTGTCGGAAATGTAATACGAGGATGTGGACAAGATGAATGGATATTCGGTTCGTCAACAGGATTCCTGAAGATGCTACAATGTTTTTTTTTTCAAATTATTTATTCAAAATCTGTTTACACTACGGTCTATTCTCTACGCGTCCTCGTCTTACGTCTTTTCTGTGTCCCGCCCCTAACATTAAAAAAATCTGCTAAACTGTAAAACAGTTTGTCGGTAGTTGCTCTCGGTCACAATACACGTAAAGTAGGGATGTATTTTTTTTCTCGTCTATCCCATGGCGTAGGTATAGTTGGATAGTCCAATCAAATCTGTTACGGGTCTTTGAAAACCATTTTTCGATTCAGGGATCCGTGAAATTAAGCTTTAAATTGGAAATATTTGTTAACAGTCAAGAGTCTGCCCTGCCAGCTAAATGGTTGCTTTTGAATATATGAAAAACATCATGGCAGCAGTATATAATATCATCATCATCATTATCATCATCAGCCTATTAATGTTCCCACTGAAAGGGGATGGGCCATAATCCACCACGCGGGCCCAGTGCGGGTTGGTGGATGTCACATATCTTCGAATTTTTGGTTCTAGGACATGCTGGTTTCCTCACGATGTTTTCTTTCACCGTTTTTGAGAGCAGTGGTGATGAAATAATTTACACAAAGTAAAGCGCCTGCCTGGGTTCGAACCCACGACCTACAACTTGTAAGTCGCGGCCGATACCACTGGGCCACCACTGCTCTCACTGCTCTGCGTATATAATATAACGAAATTAAAATGAAAACTATCGCAGCTAAGTAGGATTTACAAGTTTACGAATAACAGTCGACCAACTTTTAAAATGTAATTGGAAAAGTTAAAAAAAATCGTTTCGTTAGAGCAATGTCCGGTGCTTTCTTTCTTTATCAACTTCAGTATTTTTACCTAATTATGTTTGTGGGAGAAATAACTAATTCCTATTTTTAATAATATTTGAGTATCTTTTGATTTAATTCCTGTTTAATAAGTTGGTGTATTGACTACGCGCTCCCTGCCACTGACAAGCAAGCCGCATTATAAAAGAGTGCGCAAGAGGCTTGATCTTTGCTGTGATTGGAATCAATTGTGATTTGATTTTAATTTTTGTTTTATTTAATACTTTGCTGTGATTGGCATCAGTTGTGATTAGATTTTAATTTTATTTTTGATTTAATTTTTGATCTTATGTTATTGAAAAATATATATATCATCTGTTAGCGGTTAAAAATGTTTTTTTTTTATTTACTTGAATTCTCTATATCTTTTTTTAAATAATAAGTGTTTTTATAATGTGCATGTAAGATTCACATCTAGTAGGTGTCAATCGGACTTTTTTTGTTATACAATATTTTTTTGTTTACTTGATTGTACATCAGTTTTGTGAATTACAAATAAAAAAAAAAACAAAAATCTTTAATTTTGGTTTGACTTCGACTTGAACGGTCAGGTACGTTTTGATTGCTCTTGATTTATTATAAATGTGATAAATGTGTTTATGTTGTGTACTAATTAATGATTGTCATTATTAATGTGCGTGTAGTTTTTACGCAATAATATGGGGGCAAGTTTTTTGCTGAAGTTATTATGCTGTTTTGATTAAAATTTGGTCTAATTTATGCATTGGTTTTATTTCATTAACTTTATTCTCACATTTGCTTATAACCTCACATTTTGTTGTGTACACTTTCACATTTTGGTGACTGTAGCTCTTTGTACGGAACCTACGGTGCGCGAGTCCGACTCGCCCTTGGCCAGATTTTCCATGGAAATAAATAATACCTACCCGGTGAAACCTAGCTTAGGAGGTACAAAAAATCAGTAAAAGTTCATCAAAGTCTACTTACTTGTGTGCAGCACTCGGTAACATTATGGTGCGGCATGGTAGGCCGGAGCCTGACGGAGACGGGCCTCAAAGTCTTGCCGAACGCGTTTTCTGCGTGACAGAAGTAATCCCCTTCGTCTGCTTCTGCTATCTTCTTTATTATCAGACGCATCGTGTACTTCGTTTGTTCCTGGGGATAATGGAAAATTGTAGCTTTTCTGGATGTAAAAGATGTGGCGATTTACATACATACATACACTCACGCATTTTGCCCATGGGGGACGGGCAAGAAACTATAGAACACCACCCGCTGCGTTCCTGATATGCTCTTTTTGCTTCAGTTGCGTTCATACGACTAGGTCATACAGTCATTATGTGTCAATTTAAAGTGTTTTATTTAGCTGAGTTGATAGGTTTATAATTTCAAAAACTTATAAGTATCATCAATAAATATTGACCAAAGATGAAACAGTATGAACACACACATACACAGTCACACACACACACAGTATTCACACACACATACACACGCACACAATATGACATTTCGATTACAGTAAAAAGATGCACTCGAGTTAACACTGCATTTATGACGATCAATGAATGCTTTCTCAGCAAAAATCTGCAGTAAAATTATGTGAAAGGGAATCATTGCCACCTCAAAATTTACTAGTAACATACACAAGAGAAAAATCTAGGCCAATCTACTAACAGAATAAAGTTTACGTGTAACAGAAAAGATCCTGTCGAAAACAAGTAAGTAAAGTACAAAATATCTAGTTTACAGGCTCAAACCACCGAAAGCGGTAAAACGGAGCTCCTCGCAGTAACGGAGAAAACTTTAGACGCAAGAAGTTTCCGCGTTGGATCGTTCGTTGTATCATTTTATGGGGGCAACTACCACCTTATTGGAAACTTTGTGACACAAACTGTTAACAAGGATCAAAACGGCTTTCGTATGCTGCCTTTGTACCACTTCGTGGACCGAGAAAGTTAGGCAGCGTATAAATAATTGAAATACGGTGATATTGCGATTTGATATCTTGAGACCCCATTATCTGGGATGTCTTTATCTAAAGGATGGAGGTCGTGTTCGAGTTTAATCAGAGGATGATTATCAGTATTTTACACAAAGAGACTGTTGTTGGATCTTTGTTACCGAACTATTGAAGATATTGGTATCTTGAGGTTGAATCAGTTGTCAGAATTGTGAAGTTTGTCTGTGACAACTGTCAGAGATATTAGAATTATGATAAGTTCAGGGAAGTTATTTGAGTAAATGAATTGTATCACAGCATTCGAATCACAGCAGTCCATGTATCATGGTTAACTATTACTCAGGTTTATGGAAATTGTGCCACTCTATAACCCTTTGTCTGTCATAATTAGCGAAATAATAGTAAAAAAATGGCGTCACGCCTGATTTAGGCGATTTGTTCTTGTAAAATATTTGGGTAACAAAAATACAGTCGGGCAAGTGTTATTTGGTTTTTCGCTGTGGATTTTCTCAGTGGTAGCCCGGAGCCTGCACTTATGCCCTGTTGATGGCCCTCTATTACATGGAAGACAACTGCAAAATGTGGGTGTACCATACCTCTCTGCCTAACCCTACGGGGAATACTGGTGTGATTTTATTTTAATTTTCTTTTAAACTTCTAGTGCAAATAAATTACAGTACAGTACTTTCACAACGGGCCTTAACAGAAAGCTTTAAGTCACCCAAAGGACAATAGAGATGGCTATGCTCGGAGTTTCCTTGCGTGAATGCATCAGAAATGAGGAAATCCACAGGAAAACCAAAGTTACCAACATAGCCCGAAGAATTGCGAAACTTAAGTGGCAGTGGGCAGGGCACATTGTTCGCAGAATGGATGGCCGATGGGGCCGAAAAGTTCTGGCATCACGACCGCGAACCGGCAGACGATACGTTGGAATGCCTCCCACTAGGTAGACCGATGACCTGGTTAAGGTTGCGGGAATGCGCTGGATACGAGTCACACGAGATCGGTCAATGTGACGACGCCTGGGGGAGGCCTGTGTCCAGCAGTGTGTCTTTGGGCTGAAATGATGATGATGATAGTATTTTGGTAAGCCTACCTCAGGATCAGCCAACAGCTGAATAGTATAGTTAGGTCCGTCAATGACAGGAGTCCTTCCGTTGGGGTCCCTCCAGAACGCGATGGTAGGCTTAGGCAGTGCTTCCACTCTGCACTCCAGGATTACAGCGTCACCGGCTGCCGCCATTGTGATGCCCGACGCTTGTATCGTTGGTACATCTGTAAGAAATTTTGTAAGTGAGTATTGGTTATAGAGGTATGCGGAACAGCGTGGAAAGTGCCGCAACCTTCATTAAACGGGAGGATCTTCCCAATAGACGGGTGTCATGTATAGTTGTTGTTGGGATCTTGTACATGTTGAATGCGCTATGTAGGCTTTGTGTAATGTCAGGTTATTTAGTGCTTCGTATGTGCGAACTTGTAGCGGCATAAATACCGCTACATGTGCATAGGTTTTTACTATAGTGTAACTTAATTGCAATGAACCTATATCCTTTAAAGAAAGAAAGAAACTAGTTTATTTGGCACACACAGATACACACAATGTAGGTACAAATAAAAACAATTACATAGTTTGCCCCGCGGCTGCGCCATTTAGGTCCAATTCAGCAAAATGCCAAACAACTAGGAGTTGAATGACGCTGGTTTAAACTAGTTTGTACATCACGGGGGTGACCACAAGCTATTAAAGTAAGGTTATTTTGAGTGTTTTTAAGGGACAGATGTTTATGACTTGTATACATCTGTCCCTTACACACACTCAAAATAATCTTACTCTAAGATCTTATGGTCACACCCCTGTAGGTGATTTTGTAAGTTCTTCATTGCAACAAACCTTGATGGTACACCTATGTAGGAGTATTTGTAAGAGTGTAGTCGTAGATTAGGGTTGCAAATACGTTGTAAATAAACTTGAATCTAGATCATATTCTCTGCTAACAAATGAATTTATTTGTTAACATGCTGCAGAGTATAAAACACGTAAAAGGCGGCCATTGTTGGCAATCTGAAGAAGAGAAAATGTTGTTTGGTTTTTGACTAAAATAGAGGTTTAAATTTTAATTTATATCAAAGCTTTATCAATTGTTAGTTTCTGGAGGGACTTGCGGGATGCCTTGTCCCGTTATTGAGAGTTATAATAAAAATACACGAAAAAAAATCTTTCAGAAGTTTTATTAATTTAAAAATGGGTATGTTTTTTTTTATTTGGACGATGATAAAGTCTTCGCTGGGTGGCTGGTAGCAGCTTGATGAGAATTGCAAATGATTTGCAATTGGAGAGGCCTATGTCTTGTGGACTGCTGTAGGCTGATGGTGATGAAAGTATAATATACTCACGTGAAATATTGATTTTCCTTGAAGCTTGCATGGGTGTGCCGTACCCGTTGTCAGCGTAGCAGGAGATCTGGTCCATGTCTCGAGTGACGTTGTGGATGACGGTCACCATGTGGCGGGTCACCTCTTGACGGACCAGACGACCTAGGCAAGAAAGGATAGTTCTTAGCTAAGGAATAAGTGGCTCTTAAAATTGTAACCCTCAGTCATTGCCTTCGGCGTATTTATATCTGCCTAACCTTTTAAAAACTGTGTTAGGGTCCGGTGCCCAGTCTAACCAGGGTGCAGCTTGGTTTTCGAAGAACTCAGGCGAATTGTTTGTCAAATCCAAGATTGCCATGGAAATCTATTGGCAAACTTGGAGTTCCAACTCCAAACTACTCCAAATTATCTCATGAATTAATAAGATCACCCTGAAATAGCTTTCAGGATGATCTTATAAACTTATGAGATAATTTGGAATTAACAGATGTCAATAATGACAAGATTGGATTAAGTCTTGACTCGTTTTGAAACAAAAAAGAAATCGTTAGTTATAAACTGGGTAGAAAATACCCAGCTTGTTTTCTACCTCAACTTAGTATTTTCTGAAGCAGTAGCAGTTGAAGCTATTTTAAATCGTATTACAAAAATGGAATGAAAATATTGCAGCTAGAAAACAAACGAAGAACAATAATCCAGTTTATTAAAACTTGTGACCGAAGCAATTGTTTTAGAAATCAATAATCCAAGGTTTAGATGAAGCCAATCAACATACAGCGACGTTGTATTGGAAAACGATTGAGCCAGTCCCCAAGGCAAGATCCTGTAGTAGTCTTGTTACTACAGTAGAATATAATACAGAAGTTTCAATACGCTTATAGTGCAGAAACAAGGTCTAGTATTAGAAAGACTCAGAGGGAATTGGAAACAATGGAAATAGCCCGGTAAATGATTACTTTGGATGATATAAATTAAAAATATTTCGAAAACTTTTAAAGTATTTTTAAATTAAGGTTTAAATGCTTTTTAATGGAAAACCTTAAACAAAATTTGTTCATATTTTTCTTGGGTTTACTAATGATAAGCATGAAATTTACTCCCATAATTTACATCGGCATAACGAAATTCGGCATAATGATTATTACGCATAATGTTATTAGGCATAAATGCTTTGCCATAATGTATATTGCCATAAATACTGTTGGCATAATAATAATGATGCAAAACCTTATAAAGCATAATGTTATAAACGCATAATGATATTTACACATAATGTTCTTTGGGATAAAACAAGCCACCCCGCCGCACTTTAACCTAATTACATTGAGTCATTATATCAAATATATTTAACTAGCACTCCGCCCGCGACTTCGTTCGCATGATTTTGTATTTCATTCAACTAAATTATGTGCAGTTAGTGAAGGCGATCAAAAATAAGCTACTTTTAAATCAATAATAAATGGGCTATCGTAGATATCTACGGTTTAAGTTAGGATTTAGAGAACAAAGAACCTCCTCCTTTTTGGAAAGCCGGTTGAAAATCTTATTCCTTGGGCAATAATAAATTGCCATCATTAGTTTTTCAGAATTACCCCCAGAAGATGTTTTAGGTGTGTCAACGGTTTTTTGAAGAATCTTACGGCACTAAGATGACCTCTTCCTCGATTTGGAACTACCGAGCTGGACCGTTTGAACAGTGCTGTTTGACGGAGATATCGGTGAACATACACAAAAAATAATTAAGTACCTTACTAAAGGCAAATTGCCTATTAGGTCCACCTAAAAAAAGTGAAAAATAAAAAATCTATTTTTCAAAAAAATACTACCGACATCCAACTAAAAACACTACAAAGTGAAAAATAACTTTCTTTTTCGAAGTCAGTGTCCATAACGAAAAAATTGGTACCTACCAAAGACACCAACTTCGAAAAATAGATTTATTTTTTACTTTGTAGTGTTTTTAGTTGGAGGTCAGTAATATATTTTTGTAAAAAAGTTTTTATACAATTAAATGTCTCTTTAAAGGTTGAATTTCCAAAACTCCTTCCTTAGTGCTCACTTAAATCATTAAAAGAAGCTATGTGTAATTAAATACTTTAAAAATCTTGATCACCCCCTAAATAGTATTTTGGGGATAGTTATGAAAACCGAATAACTAATAGCAACCCACATTATTTATTAAGGTTAGTATTTGTGCAAAATTTCAAGTTTATTAAACCAAGATCTTCAACACCCACATAATCATATTTTAGGGGTAGTTTCGAAAAACAATTAATGATATCCATGTAGGGTATTTGTCTCAAGTTTATTAATCCATGAATTGATTTTCCGTATAAACTTTAACATCCCTTAAATCGTATTTTAGGAGTAGTTTTGAAAAACTTGTAATGACAACCTTTACTTTAAAATCAATAAAAAAAGTATAAAATATTTGCTGTTATTATTAATGCCAAGTTTAAAATATATAAGTCCAACAAATTGCCATCTTTAACCTCTATTAGGGGTAGAATTTCCGGAAATCAATAAACTCATTAATTTTTTTTAATCAACAGCGTAAACCAACTATTTCAGATATTTTAACTTCCAAACCGAAGAAATTTCATATAAAGTTTCAACCCCTACTTTATTCTCCTTAGGGGTAGAATTTATGAATTAATGAATGATGAAAAAAAACCCAATATATGAATTAATTCTTTTTATCAACCAAGAGCGTAATTCTAAAATTTCACGTGTCCTACTTACAAACTGAAGAAATTACATTCAAACTTTCAACCCTCTTTTTACCCCTTTAGGGGTCGAATTTACATAAACCAACAAATACATTAATTCTTTTTACGAACAATAAGCGTAAATCTAAAATTTCACGTGCCCAACTTACAAACTGTAAAAAAATCATACAAACTTTCAACCCCCTTTTTACCCCCTCACTGGTAGAATTTCCAAATACCATTATATGAATTAATTCTTTTTATCAACCAAGAGCGTAATTCTAAAATTTCAAGTGTTCATCTTACAAACTGTAGAAATTACATACATTCTTTCAACCCCCTTTTTACCCCCTTAGGGTTGGAATTTAGAAAAACCAATAAAGACATTAATTATTTTTATCTACCAAGAGCGTAATGTAAAATTTCATGTGTCCAATTTGCAAACTGTAAAAACTTCATACAAATTTTCAACCCCCTTTTTACCCACTTAAGGGTCGAATATCCAAAAACTAATAAATACATTAATTCTTTTTATCAACCAAGAGCGTAAATCTAAAATTTCACGTGTCCAACTTTCAAACTGTTGAAATTGCATACAAACTTTCAACCTCCTTTTTACCCCCTTAGGGGACAAATTACCAAAAATATTTTTTTTTTTGTGAACCAAATGCGTAAATCTAAAATTTCACGTGTCTAACTTACAAACTGCAGAAATTACATATAAACTTTCAAACCTCTTTTTACCCCCTTAGGGGTCGAATTTCCATAAACCAACAAATACATTAATTCTTTTTACAAACCAAAAGCGTAATTCTAAAATTTCACGTGCCCAACTTACAAACTGTAAAAAAATCATACAAACTTTCTACCCCCTTTTTACCCCCTCACTGGTCGAATTTCTAAAACCCAATATATGAATTAATTCTTTTTATCAACCAAAAGCGTAATTCTAAAATTTCAAGTGTTCATCTTACAAACTGTAGAAATTACATACATACTTTCAACCCCCTTTTTACCCCCTTAGGGTTGGAATTTAGAAAAACCAATAAAGACATTAATTATTTTTATCTACCAAGAGCGTAATGTAAAATTTCATGTGTCCAATTTGCAAACTGTAAAAACTTCATACAAATTTTCAACCCCCTTTTTACCCACTTAAGGGTCGAATATCCAAAAACTAATAAATACATTAATTCTTTTTATCAACCAAGAGCGTAAATCTAAAATTTCACGTGCCCAACTTACAAACTGTAGAAATTACATACAAACTTTCAACCCCCTTTTTACCCCCTTTGGGGTGGAATTTCCAAAAATCCTTTCTTAGTGCTCACTTACGCGATATGAGGAATCTTTCAACCAAATTTCATTCTTCTAGGCCTAGCGGTTTAGGCTGTGCGTTGATCGATCAGTCAATCAGTCAGTCAGTCAGTCAGTCAGTCAGTTTCTTCTTTTATATATATAGATTAGACATTTTAAGTAAGTAAGTAGTTCTTTATTTTGCAAATATGGGTACAGTACATGGTGATACACAGATAAAAAGTAGGTTCGGCCATATTTTACCAAGAGGCATGCAAAAGTTATAATTTGACGCTAAAATTATAAGTAAAGGCAATTAACAGACACACGGAATAGTTTTAAATCACAACTTATTATATCTAGGTCACCCTAAAGCTAAAGCTAAATCAAAACAATTTTCAATCGATTAAAATCGATATAAAATTTTCGATATTTTGAAAATTGCCATTTCGCCCGTAGGTATTTCAATTTTCTACGTTCAAATAATTTTATGGATACATCCCATAAAATTATTATGACGAATAAATATTATGCCTAAAATATTTACCAACTCCAAATTATAGCAAAACATATTAGACCAAATGACAGTTATGATCACCTTTGCATTAAGCTAAAGTATTATTATGCCGCAGTATTATTATGCTGATAAAAGTTATGCGAAAACTTTATGCCAATCAACATTATGCCTAAAAAAATATGCCAATTCCCTTTTTTATTAACGTAGTCAAATACGGGTTTAGGATATAGAATTGATGAATTAAGTTTGCATACCGACTTCCAAACACCTTCCACTTGATTGTACCTTCTGTCTATTTAATTGTGTGTTATTTCTTAGGTCTTATAGTATCCTCAATTCCTCATTATTAGTCTCGGTCTAGCGTCTTTTACATTTTATTTTCATAATAATATTCAATTAGGTTTTGCAAGAAATATAAATTGGTTTATTTAAGCTTCATTTTATATTTTATTACGAGTAAAGTTTTCTATTTTTAATTCGTTCGGTGACTCACCTAGTTCATCAAGGACTATATTTATTTCTGGTTCTCATTTTATTTTTATAATATTTGGCAAAGTGAGTAGTGGGGCCAAGATGAGACTGTCAATTTTTATGACGTTAATTTTCGAAAGTAACTTTGGCACCCATCTGAGTGTGCCAATAAAATGTCGTCCAGTTGTGGACATAGTTCGTTTTCTGCAAGTAGTAGGTACACAAACAGAAGAGTCGTGATTCTCGTCCAAGGATTATGAATATAAATTTTAAATTATTCAAGAAAATTTACAAGTCTTACCAGAAATATACAGCGATATGGTCGGCGTGGGTGTTCCCATGGCGATACACAGGATAGTCATGCTGGAGCCTTCTACCACAAGGTTGACGGGGTTTACTGATGGAGGCTGGTGGAAGAAAAAGAAGGTTATCATGATCAAGAATAAAACTTAGAAATCAAAGTAGAGCCTGAAATATGAATTTCTAAAGTAGACGGCAAAAATACTATAATATCCGAACTACGCCGGACGGAACCAAACGTCTCGGAGAGGGAACATAACACTTTTTCGTGACGTGATGATTTCTACCGGGCAAATCCTACCGCAAGCCGCGTTAAGGAACTTTGTTTGAAAAAATAATATTCTCTATTTGAAATCTTTTTCCACCGTCCAAAATTTGTACGTTGAAAATATACTTCAAATAGAGAATATTATGTTATGTGTATGGTTGCAAACAGCTTAAACCATTTCCGAGAAATTATCTAGCAAGTTGGATTTGAAAACGGAACATCATATTCTGCGAAATTGGAATAATAATTTCGTAGCGCAATTTATGCAAAATAAAAATTTAAATACGAATTATATTTAAATAATCCAAGATGGATACCTCAGGAAACCATACAAACTGTTCACTCTATTGCAATGTTATTTAAATGCAATTCTATATTTCGTTTCTGTTTCCCTTTGAGCTTTTTATTTTCATACATTTTCTTATAACTCCTCAAAAGGGCCAATTTGCATTTAAATCCTCAGTGCCGAGCTGAAGTAAGGTTCGTAATAGCAAAAGATATTGGATTCAACGATTTTATATATACAAGTATTATTCAAAATGGTTTTAAGTAGCTATACTGAGGTTATTTTTGTATTATATTGCGTTTTATTTGCTGATTGTAACAATATATTTATCTTCAATGTCTGATTCCTATTCCTAACCTGCCTAAACATTGTCGTATCTTTTTTGATATTTATTTCTTATTTACGATAAGCACGCTCTTAACCTCGATGTCACCTGGTGGTAATCGATTTATGAAGTCTACGATGAAACGCGGGAACCATAGAACATTATTGGAATTATGGAGTCTTCGTATATGAGAGTCAGGAGATACTTAATGGTCCTGATGGACTTTTTACGGAAACTTACCTCAACATATGCTGGGTAGGCTGGGTCAGTCCAGGCCAGCAAAGTCTCCGAAGGTTGGGAGTCTCCCGCCACTGCATGCGCTTTCACCCAGATGACGTATTGAGTGTTGGGTGACAGCTTCTCCAGGGTGTGTCCAGGGACTGTCGTGGTGATTTTGGTGACGTTTGTCTGGCTTAACTGTGCTGGCGATTTGAAGAACAATCTAGGAAATAAATGAGGAGTTTGTGTGAACAACCAGAAAAAAATTGTGACATGGGACTTTGTATAACTTAACCGATGGTAAAAAGGTCTTGACAAACTGACAGACAGACAAAGAAGTGATCCTATAAGGTTCTATTTTTTCTTTTTGATGTAAGGAACCCCTTAAAATAGCTGAGCTGTTTAGCAACTGCTAAGCTGATTCGAAATCCAAATTCTCTAAGAAAATTCGAATTCAGAATCTGGTAATCAATTACTAAACACTCTTTTTCTCTTTGTCTCCTAACACAGGCATCTGTTACTGGCTTGCATCTCAAATTTGTTGTACAAATATGGTTATCAAATAAACAATTTATTTAATAAATGATTAATCAGATTGATTAAGATTGATGAGAGATTTTTTATAAATGAGGCCTTTAATGTTGAATATTCAAGGTAAGTAAAATTGTAAATAATTTGTTTTTCTCGCTAGGCACAGTCTTGACATTTGACGATCTAAAAATAATTGATAGAGCTAGTATTCCTAGAATTCAACTTATTTTTCAAAAGAGTTTGTATTCTATCACGAAGCTTTTGATTTACTGTCAAGAGTCTTTAAAAGTCAGATTTTATAATAAAAATGTATTAAACTGTAGCCTTGAAATGCCAGTTTCTTCATATATACTTATTATTTTTTTATTTTTCCATCACAAAGGTATAAAGGCAGATTAATGTCTTCGGCATTTTCTACCAGTCAACCCAGAGTGGACTATTAATTTTCGTAAACTACGTATATAACTTTAACTTCGCCATTTAGTGTATTGTTATCTTTTTTATTTAACAAAAGAACAATGACGGCTTTGTGTGGTGAACTACAGCAGCAATTAAAATTATTCATATTATTATTACAAAAGTTCGCGACTATTCGGCAGTTTTCGTAGAATGCCGATTTAAATTTCACCGGAGCTGAAACTGTTACTGGCAGTCCGCAAATTCATTCACATGATTTTAATAGTACTATGTGTTCGGTGGTCATTTTATATAAAAGAGATCTTCTAGGAAAAGGGTTTTAGACACACCTGCTAAAATGATTTTGTTATTGGTCGTTCTTTGGATAATAAATATGATGAAAAGACAACTTCTAGACAAGATCAACACTTTAACATTATTAAAGCAGAAGATCTGTTTGATAAAGAGGTCTATTAGCAGGATTTCCTTCGCGCAGTCAGTGCCAACATATTCAAGCGGAGGAAATCTACAGTTTTTGGCAGCGGACCGTGTTGAAGCACCTACTCGTATGTGCGTGACCCACAACAGCTGATGGGCGACCGCGGGGAGGGCAACCGAGGAGCGCGGGACGGGAATATAAAACTTGTGGACCCGCAGACCAGGACCCTCTCTGATCGACAGCGCTTTAAACAAACTTTCTACTATATTGTAATCCTTAACCAAATAAAAACTAGGTCGTTATATTTAAATAAATTTAAATCACTGAAGAAGTCCCTGCTCCATTCTTGATCCAATACATCCGAACACACAACAATCACAAACAGACCGTGTATTGTGAACCTGATTTTGTCTCAAAACTGCTGATTGTACAATAAAAATCGCTAGAAGCTGTCAGCACTGATTATTCCAAGCAGTCTATTAATGGAGGCTGATTTAACCAATGACTAAAAATAAAGTCACAATCTCGATTTTGATCTATTTGCGCATAAATCTTGACCTGTCCTGCAAATTAAAATGGTAGAGCCGAAGACAAATAATACACCTAAAGATATGTTAACTTACGTATAGGAGATCTTCTCGTCCGGCTGTGAGAACTGCGGCGGTTGCCACGAGAGGGTCAGCCATGTTGCCGAGTGAGACGACACGGACAGCGAGTGTGGGGGGGATGGGATGCCTGCTACTTCCTTCTCGTCTGTTACGAAGAAAACAATAAAATAAGATAAGGAACAAACAAAAAAGGTTTAATAACATTTTTGTTATTACGAAGAACCAGGATCTCGAAACTCTTCAAGATTGTGGAACATTGAAACAAAATGAAAGCTAGATATAATTCGGCGTAATGAAGAGGGTAAATGGATTTAAGTAATTTTCATCTTCATTTAGTTACTTTTGATTCGATCGAATATTAAACAAAGGACCAGCTGGTAGTATGGTGATGCTTGGGGGAAACAACAAGAAGCAAATTTTTTTTTTTGTTCTAAAGTTGATTATGACGTTAAGTATAAAAGTTGACATTAAACAAGCAAAAACTTTCCTTATTATTCTATGACTTAAAAAAAGCCTTAGATCAAAATGTAGATAATTCAAATGTCTTTGAGATGGTAAAAATTTCAATAAAATACGCCCGGCGGTTTTGGTGCGATTGTCGTGTTTTGACATAACTTTACAAATTAATTACAATATGTTATACGAATAGTATTCATAATTTTCGTAGATCTATTATTAAGAAAATGGTCTACTGTAACATATATTTATTTCCAAAAATTACGAGTAACCATTTAGACGTGTTTCTCATTTTAAATCAGCTAGTGAGGGGTATATGCGCCTTAAGGCGTTCCAGTGGTTCAAAATAGTGCGGCGAGCTAATCTAGCCTAAGATTTCCAAAAAAAAAACCACTCACCAGTATCAGTGACATTAAAGAGCAGCATGCTGGAAGGCAGCGACTCTCCGAAGCTGTTGGAAGCGACCACGAACACGTGGTACGTGCTGTTGGACTCCAGGCCCTCAATGTGCGTCATCGTGTCTGATACGTTCATTTTCTATGTCAAAGAAAAGGAGAAAATATTATTACTCTTTTGGTTCTTTATTCTTCATTAAACATTATCTTCTGCTTCGTTACGTGTGAGGATGTGGCCACCGCTGGTGTCAGAGTTAATTAAGCCGACTCTGGGAACCCCACAGGCCTCTGACTTGGCTCTTTCAGTATTTCATTAACTATATAAGACCAGGTTTCTTCACGATGTTTTCCTTCACCGTTCCATGTGATGTCCAAAATAAACTTATAAAGTACATATGAATTTGAAAAGTCACATTGGTACTTGCCTGGATTTTAACCCACGACCACAAGCACGAGAGACGAGGTTTTAGGCACTTGGCCAACACGACAGGTAAACATAATACTATAGATAATAAGCAGTGATTTGAGAGATTAACTTTGATGAAACTCAACTTTGAGGTAAACCCGCCTTTGTACATGAACTCTCAAATTACTCAGTTCATGTCAACTCAGTTCTCGCCATTGTGCCAAAGGCAAATGTAATTCAAAGTTGAGTTTTCTTCAAGCAAGACTTTGGAGAAAGACCACACTAGTGTGTCTAGACGGTGATTATTTAAAATTATATCTACTTATTGATGCGGTTTTAACAGAGGATTACACCCGCGAGAATATTATAGTGTCTCTAAAATGTTGGTATTGTTGGACGGGTTGTCAATTTGAACTCTACATAACGCTTTGATGAGGGCCTGATTACGAACATGGCTTGCTTTG
Organism: Orthosia cruda; assembly: GCA_964057195.1. Taxonomy (NCBI): domain Eukaryota; kingdom Metazoa; phylum Arthropoda; class Insecta; order Lepidoptera; family Noctuidae; genus Orthosia; species Orthosia cruda. The sequence continues at coordinate 30,616,290 of OZ059843.1, read as the reverse complement.
AGAAGCCATAAAATATCTTGTCGTTAATATGTAACAATGGAGCTAAGATATATACTGTCACATAGTTATGAGCGACATGGCTCTACTAATTAGAAATGTTACTCGGTCAGTCATAATAACCCCCGGGAACTTTAGAATTCCATCTTGTTTATCAAATATTTCTTCTTTTACTTTCGATGGTACATTTGATCAAACTATTTGAGCTCAGTAGGTGGTCACTTAATTGCAGCATCAAAGGCATCTAGGCACAAGTCAAATCAAATCAAATCAAATCAAATAATTTATTTGCATAATACATGTTAAAAAGGTGTTACAGATATAAAAGGTACATTGTATTATAACCCAATGAGGGTGTGCAAATTATATGTTAGGTACTATGGCAACATTAAATATTAAACAGACAAAATTTTACTAAAGACACAGTAAATAAATTTTAAATGGGGTTACATTAGAAAATAAAAATGTCAAGTTAAAAATGTCACATAAAATAAAAATAAACAATTAAAAATGTCAGAATAAATAGTAAAAATGTAAAATAAAAAAATCGAATCAAAAATGTCAAATTATTATACACAAGTCAAATCAAACTTCAAGTCATCTAGTATGCTGAATGGTTAGTTGGGACACTCCACCAAGGAGGGTATATCTTTACAGGATCAATGTACTTGCACCGGGTGTAAAAAATAAATCTGCATAAATCTATATATAAAAAAATAATCTCTATTTTCCTTGATCACGCCATAACTTGAGAATTCTCATTCTTTATAGAAGGTTCTTACGGAAAGAAAAATTAAGAAAATAAAATAAAAATAATGTTAGGTAGGGTAGGTAGAGTTAGTAGGTGGGTAGGGTTGGGTTGTTAGGGTGGTGTAGGTAGGCTAGTTAGGATAGGCAGGTGACGGGAGTCCGGCCGGTGCTCGAGCGCTGGCTCGGGAGGAGGCACGGCTCCCTGTGTGACGCAGGTGCTCTCGGGGCATGGTTGCTTCGGGAAGTACTTGTGTCGCATAAACAGGGAGCCGGACGCCCGGTGTCACCACTGCGTCGACTGCCGGGAGGACACGGCGCGGCATACGCTGGCAGAGTGTGCCGCTTGGGAGGAGCCACGCCGTGCCCTCATTTCTGAAGTAGGCAGTGACCTGTCGCTGCCGGCCGTAGTCGAGTCTATGGTCGGCAGCGAGGAGTCCTGGGACGCGGTGGTATGAATGTTTCGCAGAAGGAGGCTGCGGAGAGGGAGAGGGAGATTTCATCCGCTAACCCAATCCGCAGCAGACGCGCCGGGCGTCGGCGGAGGGCTGACAACGCCCTCTTCCAGCCCCCCTTGTAATCCTAAATGGGTCCAGGGGCGACGGACTCGGGGACGTCCATCGCCCCCCACACATCCGGACCCGAGTTGGTGGCGCGTAGTGTTCCACTTGCGCCCCTCTTAGGGGTCGTGGGGGGAGTCCAACACCTCACTCCCCCCCCAACCCGAGATTGTGGCCCGCAGAGGCGGGCCGGCACTAGCCGGGGGTTGCGGAAGTATCGTTGTTTCCGTGACCCCCGGTGTAGGTGTGAGAAGGAACACCGGGGTGGTTCTTAGTCAGTACGAGTCTGACAGATTCCTCATTCCTCAGAGGACATCCAATGAGGATTATCAACCCCAAAAAAAAACAAAAGGCAGGTGACGGGAGCGAAGCCGCGGGCACAGCTAGTACACAATAAAACCTAGTTCTGGTTATTCTCCACCTGTATCCATTATTAAACCTTTTTCTTAACAGTTTCACACCTATTTTTAACCCCCGACGGAAATAAAGGGGTGTTATAAGTTTGATGTGTGTTGCTGTGTATCTGTGTGTCTGTCTGTGGCATCATAGTTCCTAAAAGAATGAACCGATTCTGATTTAGTTTTTTTGTTAGAAAGGTGTTTTGTCGAAAGTGTTCTTAGTTATGTTTGAATAAAATCAGTTCAGCCGTTTAAAAGTTATGGGCGTTTTGCTGTTTGAATCGGGGTGTTTTCGCAAGATATCGTGTCTTAATTACGTGTTCAATAGATTACCGATCGAAGCGTATCTACTATCCACTAGATAAATAAAAATGTGTGGGGGTTGTTTAAAGTTTGAAAGTTTACTAATAACCTATTTAAACCAAATAATACTAAATCGAATTGGTCACAAAGTCACAGCGAACGAAATGTCCTACTATATTCTATTCTAGCTAACTGCAAGTTCTAGGCATTGCATAACGACCCAGTTAGAACCTCAGAAATCTATTGTTAGAAACCTAGGTGTATTTCAATGCAGGTCGCGTTGGAATTCAAATGGAAAATGCTTAGTGGGACAGAAGAATTTAATGGGTAACCGTTAGAGCTCCTAACATAGAAAACTATTCTTAAAGCTTTTCTAGTATTTTTATTTTTTTCCATCACACTTGCACGTAAAAAGTATCTAAACATACAGGTTAACTTGGCCGCAATGCCCCATATAAAACCCTCGGGCTTTCTTTTTGTCATGAAACCCTAGGGCGGTAAGTAATATTTTTTTTAATTTATGGCACAGCACACAGGTTATGCAAGTTCAAGCAAGGAGTTTACACGCATTTGAAAAATTGTCTTAAAATGTTATCTAAACAGGAATTTCTTTGCAATCTTGCTACATGTTACTTAAATACTCAATTGATGTTCTTAATAATCCATTTTAATAGTAATAGTATGAAAACGTCGAAATTATTTAATTCTTTTTACACTCCGTCATGGCTGTATACCTACGTAAGTATTTACCCTTAAAGTTTCTGAACGAAACACTGTATAATCTGTGGTGCGGGCAAAAATACACAAACCGCTTAAAAAAAAGTTCACGTATTTCGTAATAACAGCTGTGCTGACTTGTGTATTAAAGCTATAATTCATAATGATTACTCGCAAATGTGATGAAAAACATTGTATGTATCACGGGCGGTACGGGAATTACGAACCTCGACTCAGAAAGCCCTCAGTCTTCGACTTCGGGCTTCTACTAGAGTCTCGATCGTAATTCCTTACTTACCGCCCTTAATACACAATGTACTATTGTATCTGTTTTTACATACATGACAGATTTGGTTTCCTTACGTCATAGCCTAGGTACATGTATGTCTTGACTCATCATCATCAGCCTTTTAATGTTCCCACTGCTGGGACACAGACCTCATCTCTGTAAGAGAGGGAATGGGCCTTAATGTACCACCCAACCCAGTGCGGGTTGGTGGATGTCACATGTCTACGAATTTTTGGTTCTTGGACATGCCGGTTGCCTCACGATGTTTTCCTTTACCGTTTTTAGATTTGTGATGAACTAATTTACAAAAAGTAAAGCGCCTACATGGCGCACGACCACATAACCCACGACCTACGAAACTTAAGTCGGGGTCATTACCACTGGGCCACCACTGCTCTATACTGTCGTGATTGTGTCATCAAGACATGCATCTGCCTAATTTCTGTTCCAACTTATTTCTTTATTAAATTTTTACGTCAAATGTAGGTCGTATTTAGTTTAGGTCTAACATAATTTAAGTATAACTAATAGCATAGTTAATGACTTTTTTAAGCACATATGTATAGATTTGGCGGTTGCTGTGACAGAAAAACCTTATTTGTTTCTTTCTTTCTTTTTATAGATGGTATATTGGCTATTTTAGTCATTTAATTTTCTTAAATTGTAGTGGGACTTAGGGAGTTCGTATCCGAGACGGACAAGGTATTGCGGTAGATCTTTGTGGTTTGACAAATGAGCTTGGGGGCTGATGAAACAGTTTCATACCCCATTTATATAAACTTTTATTTCAGATCATTGTAATCATAATCATTCAGCACTTTCAAAAGGCCATCATTCATCACAGTTTAGCCTATCCTACAATGTCAAAATAAGAAACAGGGTCATCACCAGCCTTTCAATGTTCCCACTGCTGGGATACAGATTACAGACACTCTGTGAGAGAGGGAATGAGCCTTAACACACCACGCGGGCCCAATGCGGGTTGGTGGATGTCACATGCATTCGAATTTCTGGTTCTAGGACAAGCCGGTTTCCTTAAGATGTTTTCATTCACCGTTTTCAGAGGTGTATGTGAGAAAGAAGTAAGGTAGTTTGTTTAAATTTTGAAGTCTAGCCACTCAATGGTGGCAGTATACGTTAAATTAATCTGATGATGTTGTAATTTACGTGTTCTATTATTCTCAAGCACAAAAAAATGTTAAGAAGTTTTTGATCGACCGATATTTACAGTAGGTATTTTTTTTACGCCTGCGGTAAAACAGTATGTAGCTTCAGTAAGTAGTGTTGCTGTTATTTCAAAATGCATTTTTTCAGGCCAGGTAACAAAAATGCTGAATTTCTGTCGTGTAATTTCTGCCGTATAATTTCTGCAGTGTAATTTCTGTCGTGTAATTGTGGGTGGTGAGTCGCTTACCGCTCCTATTTTCTCGTTTTATTGCGGAAAAATATAAATAATCTTAAGAGAGAATGCGGGCAGAGAGCTTCGACTGAATTTTCTAAGTTAAATGTCATAATTGGAGGTTGGGCTCTCACCTATTGCCTCCTCCAGTATAGGACAAATTTAAAAGATATGCCATAAATTGAATAAATAAAGATATATATATTGTGCTTGTGTTTTGTTTTTTCATTTATAGTTGTCAAATTTGTACACTAGGCCACTGTTGCCAGCGCAATTTTAAGCATTTTCTGAGGGTGCTAGTGCTTCTAAAGATAATCTATACATATATTAAAATTGTAACTCAGCGATGTGTTTGTTTTAAAGAAATTTGAGAAAATTTTATACGGAGTGTAAAAAATAATTATGAAAATTTCGTTTGTCTGTCACGTAGGATGTTTGTACGCGGTTGGCGCAAAAACGACAGCACAAAATTGGATGCGGTTCTCTCAGTTTTATTTTTGGTGGTCTTACTTAAAATTTGGTAGGATCAGTGCTTTGAATTATCTGACCCCTCTTATTTATTTAACCATTAATGTACACACACATAGTAAAACGACAAGAAGAAGGAACAGAAAATAGGTACAAAGGTATGCTTATTTCTAACGAAATCTCTTCCAGCATACCTGCGAGAGGAGAGTTGCAAAAAAAGATATGTGGACACCGTGTGTAGAGGGGAAATAAAAAGAAAAATATATTGAACAATTCACAATAAATAAGAATACAGTATAGATAATTAATATATACACTTATATACAACCTCACAATAACATCTTAGAATAAATAAGAGAGGAAGAAGGGTTAGATATGGCAGAGCACTGTCTTTACATGTTTCATCTTGTGTATCATAACAAAGGAAAACATAGGGGCACAGTATATATCTTTCTTTTTCAGTTTATAGAATATCTTTTAAATTGGTGCAATATTGGAGGAGGAAATAGGCGAGAGCCAAACCTCGAATTATGACTTTTTACTTAGGATATTCAGTCGGATGTCTGCGAACACATTTCCTTTTAATTTCACATATAAACATATTCCTTTTAACTTACATTGTAAGTAGTCTGCATAGTGTTGTAGCTGTAGGGCTGCGAGTTGTTGTCGATCTTCTGCCAGTATACCACGTACGTCGTGACGTTGGCGCCATCTTGCGGCGCCGCCCAGTCTAGGAACACCTTGTCCGAGCTCACGACGCTGTGCAGCTCGCGCGGGGGGCCGGGGAGCAGCCCCGTACCTGGGGGGGAAGTAGGGGTTAGTTTGGTGCTAACTGAACAGGTGGTATAATAACTTCCTAACAAAAAACAGTCTATTATTTTTATCAATAAACTGTTTTTATTTACAAGCATTTATTTAATTTGCCTTTTAAATTATTTTGTTTGGATCAAATCTTGCATCCTCAACCGATGGAGCAGAAATTATGCATACACAATTAGTTTGGATGACAATCAATGCTCAGTTAGCTAATATAAGGAACATCATTCTAAATCCAATATGGCGGACTCTCAAAGATGACGGACCAATTATTTTTATGCACCTTCATGATATGGATCTATAAAATGTTTTTTTTATAAATCTCATTTCATGTGGCGATGGTTTCGCTGACAAAGTGAAATAGGAACCGTTAATCTGGCCACTACTTCTTTTTCTTGAATGAGCCAGCTCTTGAACTCAAGTTAACCTGAAGGAAACACTGACCTTCCTCGAAGCACTGCACAATGTTGCCGATGTAGGGCACGCAGGAGTTGACGCCGCCGCTGTATGCGCCCGCGCACACGCCGCGGCAAGCGCTAGGTACGCCGCGACGAGCGCAGCACTGTTCGTGGTTACGACCTTAGAAAGAAGACATTTATGTCGGCTTTAATCGGGTCAAATCAGGTTGTAACTCTAGCGGGATGTCCCTGTGCTACCGGTGGATGGCTAGCTTCGTTACCAATCCTTACCAGTATTAGCACTACATAAGGTTTAAGAAGGTTTTGTCGAATAAATTGTGCCATGAAGAAAGAGAAATGATATACACTCAGAAACAAATTGTTCGGGCTTTTTATACCAAGTATTTCTTTACATAATTTTTATACGTAGTATACCAAGAAAGTAGTAGTAGTAAGTAGTAGTAGAGGAGCTCGTGGCTAAATAATAACAGTCGCACTGGTCGATCATCAAGGTTAAGCAAGTCATTTGAAGATCTTTGACAGTCGTTACGAGTAGTCAGAAGCTTGAGATCCAACACCAGTCTTGCCAAGGGTTATCGTGTTACCCAGTTACTGGGTTGTGAAGGTCAGATAGGCAGGCGCTCCACGTAAAACACTAGTACTCAGCTGAATCCGGTAAGACTGGAATCCCGCCCCAATATAGTTGGGAAAAAGGCTACACAGATTGTAGAATACCAAGAAAAAGAGACGCTAAAGTAGCAATTTGAGAAGCCCAAGGGAGTTGCCTCAATGAATTTGTTCCGTAGAGTTAGCTCTTCAGACTGTGAATGTGATTATTGTTATTCTTATGAATTGACTGCAAAAACCCCCAGGAGAACCTAGAGAGTTTAGAGAAGTCTAAAGCAAATGCAACAGTGTGTCAGATAATGTCTATCAATCTTACCTCCAGCTCCACATCTGAGTAGTTTGTGGAAGTCCTGCGCACAGAGGGGCGCCAGCATCCTGAGGTCGGACATCTTGGCGTCGTAGGAGCACAGCGGCATGCACACTCCCGCTAACTGCACACGTTCGCAGCACGCGGTGACGTTGTATGAGTTCGCTACTTCTTCCTCTTCTTCTAATAACTTAGGAGAGAAGATAAAAATTACACGATGATAGCGGAATACAGGTCGATGCAAACTTTGTGTTGGCTCTGAATACGAGATGTATCGCTGTGCAGTAACAAATTCATGTATAGAAGTCACAACGGATATTTGTGTCTCTGAAATTAGGCTCTGCGAACCATAGTGCAAAAAACAGTTTGTCATCGAGTATACTGCATAGAGTAAGCGAGATAGGACGATACAACAAAGTAAGCGAGTGAAAGAGGCAGTTTGGCAGTATACAAATCCACCTTCTACTTCAACATTGACACTAAAATAGCAACGGCGCAGGGTCTTGCAGCCAACTTCAAATACACAGAGATCCGCTGTGCCTACTATAACTGCGGATTGTGGGGGTACTGTACAGCGAGTATCTCACTTCACCACAAAGTTGAATGCGTATGTACCTACTGTAGGAACAACGCAATGTCGCTTCTTCCTCGTAGTCAACTGGTTTGATCACGAAGAATTGTGTTTCCTCGTGGTAAAACGACATTGACATTGCACCTTTTGAGCACGCTGTGTTGAATACTGTTCTTAGTTTTAATTTAAGTTTGACTACATTTCACTAGAAACCCACTACCATTTTATTTTATGATCTGAATTGATTGACAAAATCTCAAAAAAATTCAGGGTGTTCTCTTGTGGGGTACTTACTTGACTCTGTGTCCTGAAGATCAATCTGGGAGAAGCGTCTCCCACGCCATGTTCGTTGACTGCTTCCAAGTAAATCTCATAGTCCATGTTGGACTCCAAGTCTTCTAAGATGTATGGAGAATGTACCTACACAAAAATCATAATGTTACAAAGATGCACTGGTTTTATTGACCTTGGGGTAAGGCTCAGCAGTTTTGTTGTGGTCTTCTAAGTTAGCAGAGCTGGATGGATTTCTTTAAATCGGTGCCTATATTGGATTGCATGTTCACAGAAATCTGTTCGACAAGTCATTGTGGCTGCCTTGGGATGACTTATGTCCAGAAGACGTTTAAATTGTAATGATATGTGTAACATACTTATTATATTATATTATTCTTCGAATAGCCTCCAGCTTCAAGAATACGCATAGTTTTAACGAAATCTAACCTACCTCATTAATTAAAGACACATGGCTTGCTAGGTTATTGCTCAGCTGGTGGGCACCAGTGTTCGGGGATACCTATGTCTTTCGGCTGTAATAACAATTACTTGCTACAAAAGTCTTACCTTCTCCAGAACTCTGTACTCATCACCCGTCTGCAGGCTCTTGTAATGCAAGTTGTAGTACTGGACGGTGTCAGCTAATGCTGCTGGTGGGGACCAGTGCACCACGGCGTAGTCTATGTCGATGTTGGTGAGGTACAGCCGCGAGGGAGCACCCGGGAGCACCCCATAGCCGCGGAGTAGGCAGTTCGTGTAGGAACTCATGTAGCGGAGACATCTGGTGGGGGAACGGTTTTTTAGGATCCAGCTAATTCAAATCAAATATTTTTTGACATAAAATACAGATTATACAAAGATATTCGAAGTCCTGAGCGAGATAAACGCTTGAATTACACTTGTGTCGAATTTGCACACTTTGAGAGAAAGGGGATAATTTGAGTTATGCCATATTATGTAGATACTAGCTGACCCTCGGGGCTTCGCTCCCGTCAACTGCCTACCTACCCTGGCTACCCTGCCTACCTTGCCTATCCTGCCTACCATGCCTACCCTGCCTACCCTGCCTACCCTGCCTACCCTGCCTGCCCTGCCTCTACCCTGCCTTCCCTGCCTACCCTGGCTACCCTGCCAACCCTGCCTGCCCTGCCTACCCTGCCTACCCTGCCTACCCTGCCTACCCTGCCTAACCCGCCTACCCTGCCTACCCTGCCTACCCTTCCTACCCTGTCTATCCTGCCTACCCCTGGCTACCCTGCCTACCCAGCCTACCCAGCCTACCCTGCCTACCCTACCTACCCTGCCTACCCTGCCCCTACCCTGGCTACCCTGCCTACCCTGACTTTCCTGCCTACCCTGCCTACCCTGCCTTTCCTGCCTACCCTGCCTATCCTGCCTATCCTGCCTATCCTGCCTACCCTGCCTACTCTGCCTACCCTGCCTACTCTGCTTACCATGCCTACCCTGCCTACCCTGCCTACCCAGCCTACCCTGCCTACCCTACCTATCCTGCCTACCCTGCCTTTCCTACCTACCCTGCCTACCCTGCCTTTCCTGTCTACCCTGTGTATCTTGCCTACCCTGCCTACTCTGCTTACCCTGCCCACCCAGCCTACCCTGCCTACCCTACCTATCCTGCCTGCACTGCCTTTCCTGCCTACCCTGCCTATCCTGCCTTCCCTGCCTATCCTGCCTACCCAGCCTACCCTGCCTTTCCTGCCTTGCCTGCCTATCCTGCCTACCCTGCCTACCCTGCCTACCCTGCCTTCCCTGCCTATCCTGCCTACCCAGCCTACCCTGCCTACCCTGCCTTTCCTGCCTTTCCTGCCTATCCTGCCTACCCTGCCTACCCTGACTACTCTGCTTACCCTGCCTAACCTGCCTACCCTGCCTACCCGGCCTACCCAGCCTACGCTGCCTTTCCTGCCTACCCTGCCTACCCTGCCTACCCTGCCTACCCTGCCTACCCTGCCTTTCCTGCCTACCCTGCCTATCTTGCATACCCTGCCTACCCTGCCTACTCTGCTTACCCTTCCTACCCTGCCTAACCTGTCTTTCCTGCCTACCCTGCCTATCCTGCCTACCCTGCCTACCCTGCCTACTCTGCTTACAATGCCTACCCTGCCTACCCTGCCTACTCTGCTTACCATGCCTACCCTGCCTACCCTACCTATCCTGCCTACCCTGCCTATCCTGCCTACCCTGCCTATCCTGCCTACCCTGCCTACCCTGCCTACCCTGCCTACCCTGCCTACCCTGCCTACCCTGCCTACCCTGCCTACCCTGCCTACCCTGCCTACCCTGCCTACCCTGCCTACCCTGCCTTTCCTGCCTACCCTGCCTATCTTGCCTACCCTGCCTACCCTGCCCACTCTGCTTACACTGCCTACACAGCCTACCCTGCCTACCCTGCCTACTCTGCTTACCCTGCCTACCCAGCCTACCCTGCCTACCCTACCTATTCTGCCTACCCTGCCTTTCCTGCCTACCCTGCCTATCCTGCCTACCCTGCTTTTCCTGCCTACCCTGCCTACCCTGCCTATCCTGCCTACCCTGCCTAACCTGCCTATCCTGCCTACCCTGCCTATACTGCCTACCCTGCCTACTCTGCTTACCATGACTACCCTGCCTACCCTGCCTACTCTGCTTACCCTGCCTGCCCTGCCTAACCTGCCTATCCTGCCTACCCTGCCTATACTGCCTACCCTGCCTACTCTGCTTACCATGACTACCCTGCCTACCCTGCCTACTCTGCTTACCCTGCCTACCCTGCCTACTCTGCCTACTCTGCCTACCCTGCCTAACCTGCCTATCCTACCTACCCTACCTACTAATTTGTATCTATCATCAATAGTTTTCTCAGCGCACGCCAAATAATGTATTTTACAGACAACATTTTGCTACCTTGGGTTACATTATTGCAATTTTCATAAGGATCTCTATTTTTTTTGAAAATATTTTATAGCCTATGACACTCAGGAATAATGTAGCTTTCTATCGGTGCAAGAATTTTCAAAATCGGTTCAGTAGATCCAGAGATTACCCCTTACAACGTCACAAACTCACAAACTCACAAACTTTACCTCTTTATAATATTAGTATAGATTGCTGATATGGTTTATTATAATGCCAACTATTATGAATTGGACAAAAAACCTACTGTGAAAGAAAAAGTAGGATCCTATGGCAATTACCACGACCTTATTTTAAAGACCAGTTTATTTTAATTAATTACTTAATTTATTTTTGAATTTATTGTTTTACTCTAGACGCTTTTAAGTGTACCCCGTTTTACATTGTTCTCACATATACGAGTATGTATATTTCCAACAAGAATAATGTAACCAAATACTTGTCATTACAACTGATGGGAAAGAGCATACGTGGAGTTTCTTGCAAATTCTTCTCCATTGAGACCTACTGACTCTTGAGAATTTGCAACTAGAGTCATATTTTTTTTCGTTTGACAATTCAAAAGTACCTCTAAGATTTATTTGATATAAACTATTTCATTGAATGATTTATTGAATAAAGCTAGTATTTAGCAAAATTACGAAACATAAAATAAATGTACGGTAAATAAACATGGCTTTCAAATCTCGGTACCAAACCTTGAATGATGTCTCTTTAGTCTTTGTTAAAGAACCCTTGTTTTTAAGATTTGTACAACTTGAATTGAGGACACTTTGTAAGGCTTCAGTGGTATTTTAAGAGTTTACGAGAATCTAAACAATATTCTCGAATTGTAATTAGATTTTTCCGTAGCGAACCTATTTAGTAACGAAGGTAAGGTAAAGGTACCTACTTCTTTTTGTGTTTTTAAATAGGATGAGATACTTTTATTTATGTTGCATAGAGAAAATAATTAGTTTTGTGAAATACCGGTTTATTGTGGGATTAATGCAATCCATAAGACCAAATAAGTGTGAGTTTCCAGTTATGACCTATGGCTCTTAAACGTGGTCGCTCACAATGGGCCTCATCAGAAAGCTTACAGTCACCCAAAGGATAAAGGAGGGGGCCATGCTCGGAGTATCCTTGCGTAATCGAATCAGAAATGTAGAGATCCGCAAGAGAACCAGGGTTACCAACATAGCCCCATGAATTGCCAAACTTAAGTGACAGTGGGCAGGGCTCATTGCTCGCAGAACGGATGGCCGATGGGGCAGAAAAGTTCTGGAGTGGCGACCGCGAACCGGGAGACGTTGCGCTGGAAGGCCTCCCACCAGGTGGACCGATGACCTGACGAAGGTTGCGGCCATTACCTATGTCCAGCAATGGACGTCTTTCGGCTGATATGATGATGATGATTAGACCAAACAAAATGAGACCAGAATAAAATATGTGCTATGGTTTCTGATTAAAAATAATTCATGGCTTTCATAAAATAATTAAATTTACATTCAAATACGGTCACTTGATTAGGGTTCTGTATTCTGCTTTTGTTTCCACAGGAGCCACAGTTGCATTAGTTTCGAAAACTATTGTAAATTTCTTGAACTACAAACTCGTGAATATATCTCCAAAAGTTAGGGTCTACCAGTACACCACCGGTAACTCGGATACGGGCAGAATACTTGCAAATAAACTTAAACCCGATAGTGGACGAAGTTCTACGAGAAACACCACGAACTTAGCTTAGATATTTAGTTTAAAAATCATATTTCAAAATGTTTTTAAAGTTGCCTCATAAAACTTGAGAGATTATTTTAAAAATATTGTAGAATACACCAGAGTTAAAATGTTGTATCTTTTTGGGTTAAAGAAATAAAATATCATGAAGTTTATGAATTACCATTTTGTATTAAATGATGCCATAGGTATTAACTTTGACTAATCTTTTGAAGTAGGTAACTAAGTAATCCTATTATTCTTACGGCTAAGGATTCCTTTGTGTTTAAGTGGTTTTTTGCTAGACTTTATTTTTAGAAACTGAATGAGCGGGCCTAAAGAAATAAAATGGTAAGACTAATGTAGAAAAAAACATGTTTCAGTAACTACATGACACTTTCGAGGGTCTTCTTATTATTGTCATCTAGCCAATTGACGGAAGTGTGTCTACTGAAGAATGAAGTTTTTTGTTTGATTCACAGATCGGACGGTTGGTTGGTTTTTAACTTGCGACGGAAAAAGAGCGGTGTTCTATGTTTGATGTAAACCTTTGTGTTTGTGTATCTGCCTGTGGTATAATAGCTCCTAAACGGATGAACCACAATACAGTTACATTTAAACATTAAAGTGTTATATATTTCTGAAACCACCTCTTAAAATCCTTTGATTTAATACCCCACACGGCGGGTTTGTCAGAAAAAGAAATGGGTCCCCACAGTATGGAGTCCAAAATCCGCTATTTTTATATATTCATATTTTAGCCAGTGACACTCGCAAGGTTAAGACGAATCGAATGACGTAAGAATCATCAAAATCAGCCAACGTGTTTGGTCTCTAGAACCCCACTTATCAAACATACATAGACTGATAAACACATTATCTTCCTTTAGCAGTCGGGTAAAAATTATACTTTAGTTAATTCGGCACTCACCGTCTAGCCAACTATTCGGTAAGGCCACAGAGAATTGGACCGACCATAGATAAGTTCGGGTGGCGAATCGATTAATTGGAAACTTTGTTCCAATTTTTAATCCAATTAGTCGCTTCGCTAATTGAGCATGAAATTGGAACAGCTGATAAAAGTTTCGAGCTCACATCTCTTACTAAAAATGTGGCTGAAATTGGAATTTGTTGGTCGATGTTTTGGTGGTCGATGCTAAGAATGTTATGCCCGATTTCAGAATTGAGAAGTTTGGAGTTCAGAAGATGTCAAACCAAACGTCAATGCCATAATTTTACAAGTTTTCAGGGTAGAGTTTGACAGATATTTTAAATACTTAATACAGAAATAGGCGGTATTTCAACTTTCATTTGAATTTTATCGTATCTATGCATCAGCTCTTAGTGTCAGAAACATTTTTTTTATTAACAATGGGTACTTTGTTATTAAATCTGCAGATTTTTAACACGCATCTAATAAAAAAATCCAAATTAAAACGAACGTTCAAATCAATCACGAAATCAAAATCAAGTATGATTTCCAGCAAACGGCACGCAAAGCATCGAATCGAAATGGATTTTACAATCTTTAAACGAAATTAAATCGTTTACACAGTATTTAAATTCTTTATTACCAAGCCGCGCGGCTTGCAGCTTGACCGCGGGTATATCCGCGACACGCGTTCGGAACCGAAAGCATGCTGCGACGCGCAGTCGGCACGTTTAGGTGCCGTCGTATCCGTTACTGTACTCTTTGTATCCGATTTAATCCTATCGGCTCCCGTCGCGTGCGCTTGTAGCTGTGGCTGGGTCGGCGGGCGGCGGCCGACGGCCAGCACCACTCTTTATTGAGAGTGCACTTTCATTTGACGTCACACACACACACGGTAGGAACGAATTTATTGAACATAGGCGCAGATACGGATACCTATGCAAGCTACGGAGCCGTTCATGTGCGTCGACACCCTGCCGGACGCGATCGGCTATCGCCGTATCCGTTCCTATCCTTTCCGATCCGAAGCGATGTGTGCCGTTTGGTGGAAATTGTACTTTAATCTTCAGATCCTGCCAGTTCAATTTAATACATAATCTGATATGATTGGTTTTTGATATATTTGTTAACTTTGTTAACTAAAAGCTTTCGTGATCTGTTGTGTGAAATTGTTTTATATTGATACCAGTCTATCTATTCTGTAAACATCTGACCGTAAAAATGTAGGTGGAGTGAACTTTCATTCCATCTTGACTGGATTGATTGACAGCTCAATTCATGTTCTCTTCACCAAAGTTTAGTAGGTGAATTGTTTACTGAAACGCAATACAGGATCCGAGGGGGAATTTCCGTATTTTTAAAGAACGTTCGCATCTTGATTTCGCAGTCTGTCAAAAACAACAGTGTAATTTTTATATACATTTTTGCCGAGATGGATTTGCAATTTGTTATTTTTTTTTGTACCGATATTTGGAACCTTCAAACACTTTCACAATTATTTATATATTCCAAGTCATGGCAATTTCTCATCGAATCATCAGATTATCACTTATTATTTATTGACACTAGTTGAAGGTTATTTCCGTTGTCACGGTGGCTAAGTCGAATGGAGGTCCCTTAAAGTGATCTTGAATATGGGTATTTACCCATATTCTAGATCACTTCACAAAATAATAATATAACATCGACTTCGGAAAATAAAGTCATTTTCAAAATCGATCTGATGATGGCATCCTCAATTTCTCTGGATGTCATCATCAGATCCTGGTTACCTTATCGTGGTACCACCCTTGGTATATATCCTTTCCAACAAAAAAAATAATCATCAAAATCGGTTCATAAACGACGACGTTATCCGCGAACACACATAAATATATATATATATAAATATACGGTCAAATTAAGAAACTTCCTCCTTTTTTTGGGAAGTCAGTTAAAAAGAACAGAAAACAAAATATAACTTACTTGAAATGATTAAAATCAAGAGTAGTAATATTCCCGCTGCACAACGGCAAGCAGGACTCCGGCAGGCCCTTAGACCGGCAGCACGGAGTATGGTCCATACCGTTGGCGAGGCAGCCGAACGTCACGCCGGCCCAGGGTGCGCAGATCATCAGGTCTGTTACCTGCAGCTGAGGGTTAGACGGGACTCTTGGGGTGATATGCGTTAGTCACAGGTGATGTGTGCGTGTTGGTGAGTGAGAGTTAGTTGGTGATAATATGAATGGTTTTTCGTTTAAATTTTGTCTATGATTGATGTGTTTTTGGATTGGAGTGCTATTTTAATAGTACATTTTGCAAAGGCCGGGAAATAGGCAATTGCAGGTCGATTGTGAGATTGAAGGCCTCACTAATATGAGACAGACAATTGCCATTTCCGCCGAAGCATATATAGTACTTTTCTCAAAAATAATGCAGGGAAAAAAACATATTTTTCATATTATACATTTAATTTATTAAAAGTTACAACAAAATTGCTGGAGATGTTCCAAATTCAAAAAACGCTACTGCAATTTATTTGATCAACATTGCTGAAGCGTTGTAAAATGTTCCAAATTCAAAAAACGCTCCTACAATGGATTTGATTGTCTTTGTCCGTAAATTAGATACTTCGCTTGATCGAAAATAATGACAATATTTCCAGGCATATTTGAGAAAAGACTATTGTGTAGTCTAGCTTGTCACAAAGCAGGGCAAAGGTCTCCCTCTCTTCCACCTCTGTCTGGGGTGATGTGGATAAAAATCTGTGATGCTATATTTATTCTAAAGCGTTGAATAGGTTTTGTGTTGAGAATGTGAAAACTTGTTGCAAATGATATGTCTTTGTTTTTGCAAGGGTCAATACTTTGAAGCTTATTTTATTCCCGACAAGATTTTTTTTCTTTATTTCTGGGTGTGGTGGAATGCTCTTTTAAGGGTTGATGTGTCAAATTAAAATGTGAAGTTAAAAGTACTCTAAAACTTTGAATGAGGATTTTATATTGAAGGTGGAAAGCTGTTTTTGCAAAGACCGAAACGTAGAGGCTTTATTTATACCCCACAAAATTAATTTCTCCAGTCAATTTTATTAATTGTGGTTGTCTTTTTATTAATCGTGCATAGTGTTAAACCATATTTTTCCAAGTCTTCAAAGTTCTCAATAATTATGATCTGGGCTTTCTTAAACCAATGTAGCAACGTGACAAAATGAAGATGATAAATGAAACTCATCACCAAAACACAGAGATGTTCGAAGACCCCCAACTTACTGCGATCTCGAAGGTCTTGGTGGGGTCACAGAGTTTGTCGACACAACCGTAGTGGTTGACCCCCGCTGACTCGCAGCACCCTCGCACGTCGGGGAGCTTGGGGGCTGCTGCAACTTCTGTTGACTTCATCTTTCCAGGAGTCAGGGTTAAGGACCTAAAGGGAGAATATTTTTTTTTATACTTAGTGCTAGTATACTGTGAATATAAATAAACAGACAAGCAAAATAACACATCAAATAATAGGGCAGTAACCTGGACGAAAAAAAAACTTTTTGGTATGTCAGCTAGGTGGATAATTTTTAACTTATTCAAATCAATAAAAATGGATAAACATAAAGCACATCCATGTTCAGCAGTGCTTGTGACGTCACTTCTAGGTATCTATGTGACGTCACGCCAAAATTTCAACGCACTGTATCGCCGCATTTTTTGTTTACGTGCTACAGCAAAAAATCTTGTTCAATATTTTATGGTAATCTAATTGGCAGACCAAATAGATATTTTTAAGGCAAATATCCAATTAAATACTACTGACTGTTATTTCAAAATTCTGGGTACACGGTTATATTACGAATAAATACTATAATTATGCATTAGTTGTATTATATAGAACTTTCTTCATATGTATGCTAACAAAAACTGTAAAACGCATCAAAGTACAGGAGTGGGGGCTTGTGACGTCACTTGTGAGTAAAAAGTGTACTAACACGTGACGTCACACGAAATTTCAACGCACTGTATCGTCTTAATATTTTTACAAGACAAAATAAGTGCCAAAGTTTTTAGTCATCGTCCCTATTACATAGAAATATTGACCTTTTCGACTGGATTTAAGGTTGAAACTATGTAAAGTAGACATTAACTGTCAAAACGGCTGAACAAAAGAAAAAAAACATAATTATTTGCCAAAGATTGTTCCGAAGTAACGAATTTAATTTGAACTCACCTGATCGCATAACTCGGCAAACTGGATCCATGAATATTATAAGAAGTCACAGTGATCTCATACATGGTGAAAGGCAGCAGATCATTGAGGACAAAGAAGGTCTTGTTCGGAGGCACCTTGTAGGTCATCGGCAGGATAACCTTCAAGGAGTCATTGTTCTTGATGGAGGATTCTGAAGGGTCTATGAGGTGAGCGTCGAAGGAGCGAAGAGTGGTCACGTTGACTACATACTCTGTCACTGAGTCTGTGTTCTCGACTGGGGGACTCCAGGATATATTTAGTTGCTTTTCATTTAATGGTTCCACTTCCACGTCTTCGGGTGGACTTGGTAGGAGTTCTGTGGAAGAAGGTTTTATTTAAAACTAGAGGACGCCTCGCGGTTTCACCCGCGTAGTTCCCGTTCCCATGGGAATACAGGGATAAAAAGTAGCCTATGTTACCCGGGGATAGAGTAGCTTCCCAACGGTGAAAGAATTTTTGAAATCGGTCCAGTAGTTTTGGAGCTTATTCGGTACAAACAAACAAACAAACAAAAAAATCTTTCCTCTTTATAATATTGGTATAGATTTATAATATTGGTATAGATGGGGCATTGACAACTTTGTGTTACAAGGATGAGAACTGTAGTTAATTCGACAATTTCATGGGCTTCTGAAATAATTTAAATCTAATTTTAAAATGTCTTGGCAACTTTAATTGGTTGTTTGTTTTCACACCACCTAATCACAATATTTTATTTGGTGTTACATTGAATGTACTAGGTATATTTATAAATACTTATGAATTTGATTAATTTTATGGTACCTCTTACACCCTTCCAGATTGTTTTTCGTTAATTGCTGACAGTCATAAACAGTTAGTAGTGTTTTGAGACATATTTCAATGGAAATCATCATCAAGAACTTACCAATCCCTTCAAAAATGCAGGCTAATGTCTTCTCCATATAAGAAGCACACGAGTAGTCGGTAACAGGAGGGAACTCTACCCTGCAGACATCTTGTTACTTTTTCAATGTTGATTACTTATCAATGCCTTCCACAATGCAGGCTGAAGTCTTCTCCTCATAAGAAGCACACGAGTTGTGACTCGTTGTTGGTGACAGCAGTGATTTCTACTCTGCAGACGTCTTGGAAAATGTTCCTTCTTGTTACCTTTTCAAAGTTGATTATTTATCAATACCTTCCACAATGCAGGCTAAAGTCTTCTCCATATAAGAAGCAGAAGAGTGATGCTTCTTGATGTTGCCGGTGACATGAGTGAACTCTTCTCAGTAGACATTCTGGCAGATGCCCCAAAATGTACCTTATTCATTGGAAGACTTACCAATTCCCTCAACGATGCAGGCTAATGTCTTCTCCATGTAAGAAGCACAAGAATAGTGAGTCTTAATGTTGTCGGTGACAGGAGTGAACTCTCCTCTGCAGACGTCTTGGCAGATGTCTGGAACCCTCTCCTGGACGCAGCAGGGGACGTGGTTGCGCCCGTCTGCCATGCACCTGGTGGAAAGAAGAGTTTGGTGAGGAGTTTGTAGGCACATTACTGGAGAAATATGTGTGTACCTTTGCATAAATATTTAGGGAACAATGTTTTACTGTCTGGTGTTTGGTTTAAGTTTAAATAAGGTTGGGTGTGATTTTCAGTTTTATTCGGTGACAAATTAGCAGAGGTTTTTTCCTAAAACAAACAGCTGTGGTGTCGTTTAGCAAAATAAGAGTGATTTGCCATCCCAGAGACAAATCAGTCAATTAGTCCACAAAAGCCCTTATTAGTTTTAACAAAGCAATTGAAAAGGTAAAGAACCTAATTATAACTTTGGTCATGAAAAATAAGGTCTATTAAAAATATTTTTTTCGCATTTTCCTGTTCTGGTAGTTGATAGAATAGTCACACTTTATTGGACCCTTGTAAACTGATGGTAAGTAGGGCCTTGATAAATTGCTGTTGTAAACTAAGGGTAGTTGGTAACATCGATCTATCTTTTCTAAAAAAAATAGTGATTGATTACTGACGTGAAGGCCAAGGGACTTGGTAATTTTAGAAGAATGTTTTTTTATAGCTCGTAAATTCCAAGACAGCTTTCTTTGCATACTAGATATCTGTGGGGTAATTCCAGTTTTTTTGGGAACGTATCTACTAATTCAAATGTCCGTCGTATTTTGTCTTTTTGACAAGATTTCGATATTGATTGTGTCACAGTGGGAGAATTGGCCTTTTGATTGTATGCTTTGAAAATAATGTAGCGAATAAAAGCTACTCGCACTACGGAAATACGAATAGATTGCAATGAAATGAAAATAACTTTTACGGAATACTGGATTCGGTAACGAGCATGGAATCGCAGATATATTTCAGAACGATAAATAAATAAATCAGATTTCTATATTATCTATAAGATAACTTTCTCGATTCATGGTAACTTTATTCTACTCCATAGGTACCAACAGTTCCTTTTAATGTGATCCTGATAAGTGGTCCCCATCGGAATTATTGTTTTCTATAACACCTCGTACATTTTCTATTTGCTTAAACTGACAGACAGAAAGTTAAATTCATCCTCCAGGACTTCGTTGAGCTTCATTGCTTCGGCGCTTTTCTGGTGGTCACCACTGTTGATCTGGTTGGCTTTCAGGAGTTGCAGTGGTTTGGGAATAGTGCGGTGGGATTGTGGCTTACACGGTCTCAAATCTGGAATTTATTTTTCTAAGTACAGGCTACTATTTCACTGTGTCAGTTTAAACTAGCCTTCGTGGTACGCACAAGGTCGTCTTGTCATCTCTTTTTAACCCCCGCCGGAAAAAGAGGGGTGTTATAAGTTTGACGTCTGTTGCTGTGTATTTGTGTATCTGTGTGTCTGTCTGTGGCATCATAGCGTCCAAATGGGTGAACCGATTTTGATTTAGTTTTTTTTTAAAGGTGACTTAATCGTGGGTGTTCTTAGCTATGTTTGAATAAAATCGGTTCACCCGTTCAAAAGTTATTTGCATTTTACTGTTTGAATTGGTGTTTTCGCAAGATATCGTGTCATAATTACGTGTTCAATAGATTGCTGATCGAAGCGTATCTACTATGTACTAGATAAATTATGTAGCAGGAAATAAAAATGTGTCGGGGTTTTTTAATTTTTGAAATTTTACTTGTTAGGTAATTCAGACCATTCTGATCAATTGACTCTTTCCTCCACTAGATCCTAAAACTTAACAGACAGTTGTTTTGCTGGGGTGTTTGTTGTGCTACTTTATTATTCCTAGCTAAAACACTATGAAGTATTGACGGACGATCAATTTGGAGGATTTGGTCTCTGTATAAATTTAGCCGTTCAAAAAGTACTGAATGATTGATAGCATAATTTGAATAAATAACTTTAGATTTTGGTTTTGATAAGCTTTAAAACTTACTTGACAATAGCAGGGAAGTCAGGCTGGCAAGATTCAGGGTCCTGGCCCGTTCCCTCCAGGATGGTCTGGATGCTGCAGAAGCCAAGACAGCCCTTGGAGACGTTGGCAGATATGCAGCAGTCTGTGTAGTTGTGTGACAAGGCCAGCGATGACAACGTGGGGATGTTGGCTGAGTAGCTGTCTGTCACGTTCTGGTTCTCTGGAGGTGTTAGGCCTCGGGATATCACTGTAGGAGAATCAGGTCTTAGAGAAATTGTATTTTTTATCATGGCAATGGTATGCCAGCATTATAACTAACTCCTCATAAAGATTTATTTATAACACTCATACTAAAATCTACTGTTCCTTAATCTGGTTACATAAGCAAAAGCCATTCCTGTTTACATTTCTTATTTCATGCTGCAAAAGAAGACCGATGGAAGCCTTTGGAGAATGCAATTTTGAAGCTTCGGTTCTAAAGTTCATTCGCGTTAAGAAAATAGTGAGTCTTCGTTGTCAGCATTCGGCATCTCGACCAGTCGGATGCAGTAAATAAGAAAGCTTGCGATCCAATTGGTAACTAATAACTCACTATTTTCTTAACGCGAATAAAATATAGCAATGTTCAAAATTATTTTTATCGTGCAGTTTTGAGTTTTATTTCTGTTTTGTTGATATAATGTTGTTTGTTAAAAGCCCTACAATATCATGAACAGATAGAGCCCAGAATAGCCACGCTGTCAGTAGCTACTAAAGACGCCATTGTTAATAATAATTTTCGCGTCCGTACAATATGCGGTGTTCACATGTTCATAGCTAGTACTGTCACGGGTCTTCAATTATAACTAACCGGTTACACTCACTGACTCGCTTGGTTTGTTGAAGTATGTAAAGTATTGACAGTGCCGTATCTCCGATTAATAATAATGCTGAGGCATCTAGTATCGGCACATAATTTAGTACAAACCTGTAAGCTTATGGAAGCTCCTGACAGGCGGCTCGGTGTTCAGCTCACACATGTAAAGTCCTGCGTCTGAAGCCTTCACCGACTTGATGACCAGCGCCCACACGTCACCTCCTTTCGCGATACCGGGGCCAGGGAGAGGCTCATCAGCTGTGAAGAAAGAATTCATTAGTATTAAATATCACGGCTGTATTTACTGAAAGGAGTGGGCAGATATATTGATTGTAGTCCGGACTATAATAATGAAGAAGCTATATAATAATGTAAATACATTACCCGCCTAGAGAATTAGACCCTGATACTCTCGCTTTCACCAGGTGTTGCTCCAGAGACAACGTGTTGAGCGAGGCAGCATTTTACGAAGTAATTTTACAAAACTTATATAAACTGTTTATTAGTTATATTCCTTAAAGAGTATTTATGCATGACCTTTAGCACCTTCTTAGCAAGTAGGAACTGCAAAGTAAATCTTCGTCGAATGTATATTGCTGTAGCCATTATAATTGCAAATTCAGAAGCGCTTCGGTACACGTAAATAATGTATTTGGTGCAAGGTCGACAGTAGTTGCTTAGGGTTTATAATTTTAAATTCGAACAGGTGAGAAAAGTGCTTTAAGGTCAATGGCCAACGACGTTTTTGAGTTATCTTAAAATTTTGCTGCCATTAAAGGTATTGCAAAAACTAAAACGATTTTTATAAATAGGTATCCCTTTGATTAATTAGCAAATGCTTAATTCAATTTTTTTATAGAGAATCAGCTAAACAGTTCAGAGTAAATTGATTGAAAGTTAGTTTTCGTGCAAATGGATTTCAAATCTATTGTTACATATTCTCTGAAGAAGATAAACTGAATTTCACGGAATATTGGCTAAACGTTGAAACAATATAATTTACAAACAACTGTTGTTACCTACTGCAAAATGCTCGCGTTGTTTTGAATATAAACTACAGCTTAATTACGAGATCCATTTAGTAAATCCACACCAGGATAGCAACAACATAGAATTAGCCACCGTAGAAGTTCTATCCCGAAATTTATGGCCGTTTAATCAACTGCTTCGTCGGTCTATTGATTGAGAGCGCTACTGCTGATCATAAGGTCTGGGGTAGATGCCCGCGCTGTATTAGGTTTTATTCGGTTTTTATCTGTGGCAGCCGGCGTTTGTACTGGGCCCGGTTGATAGCAACCAATGCTTGGCACCGCTTTTAAAATAACCGGTTATTAATGGTAATAATCGGTTTTATCGTTTAATTTCTTCAGAGTCTAATCATTAAAAGAGCGTTATTGAAAACACTAACTAACCGGTTTAGGCATGGCGCTGCCTAAAACTGAATCGTTTTTGTACTTCAGCACGGTTGCGCATTGAAGATTCGGTTAATTACACAAACCTATTTACGAAATTTTGTTGCCTAAAACCGTTTAATTGTGGTTAAAGATAAAACAAGACCGAAAGAAAAAGTTCCCTATGTACTTATGCGTTAACTGGTTCCAAATTTTTGTAGGTTTCCAAGCCTTGATCGCATCAGGCTCATCCCTATTATCCGGGTTCTTAAACATGACTGGCGAAATTTGGGTGTACTATAAAGGTAAACATCTTTCTAACACATCGAGGAACATGTAATCCACAGGATGGCCCAAAAAATTCAAACTCAATACTCACAGTCATCATGCAACACATCGACCCTGTCATCTCTGGTCACCCTGACGCCTCCAGCCGTCAGAAGCTGTAGATCCTTGGCCCGCCTCCAGAGCACCGGCCGTCCCTTAGCCCCGAGGACCACGCACGTGAGAAGAGCATCCTCCCCGCTCCTGACAGCAACTCCTCCGACTGCTGGCATCCTCATAAACGCCTTTGGTTCAGGTTCTGTCTCTTCCTGCGAGCTACCCGTTGAGGTGCTTGCACTTTCCACTGATTCATTTCTTAGGTCTGTGGACAAAGATATAATTGGGTTATTGATGGTTTCAGATAGTTTTTAGGCTAGGATAGGATAGGATAGATGGACCCTTTTGCCGCACTTAGACTCCCATTTGGTCCGTTGTGCGTGCAAGCCTCCTTCCAGTGAGAGGGAATGCGCCGTAATACACCACGCGGACCCAGTGCGGGTTGGTGGATGTTACATGTTTTCGAATTTTTGGTTCTAAGACATGCCGGATCCCTCACTAAGTTTTCCTTCACCGTTTTGGGAGCAGTGGTGATGAAATAATTTACACAAAGTAAAGCGGCTGCCTGGGTTTGAACCCACGACGTACAACTCCTAAGTCACGGCCGTTACCACTGGGTCACCACTGCTCGTCGCGGTTTTTAGGGTAGCTTAAACGGCTTTTGTCCGTCCGTCACAAAGTTTTATTTCTAGAGCCATACACCGCAGGAACGTTTCAATTTAAACTGGTTATTAATTAAGTAGTTAAAATATGAAAAAGTCTTGACATTTGTAGCTAACTCTTTTATGTTCGACGATTAGTCCGAAAAATCGTTTCTACAAAATGTTGGCTAAAGAATACTATAAGAATCTTTTAATGTAGATTCCTACTTAGTTTAAAGACCGAAATATATTTTATGCTAAGAATATACAGCAATCATCGCAAGGTCATTAGACTCTCCTAACTCAAAACAAAAACACAAAATCAAAGTCAAAACAGCTCAAAAACTCCGCAAGGCCGATACAAAATCACTCCATTACCGCGAAACCACATTTAAATATGCACAGTAAAGATCAAACCAAAATCATTACAAAGATGGTACTATGAAAACAACCGCTTGAAACGCTCCTAAGTACTGAACGACACTGTCATACTTCGAAAGCCCTTTGAAGGATTTAAAAGGCAATTCGGACCTCACCGCTCCTCCTTCTATAAAAAGGTCATCTATACTTCAGTTGGGCGTCTACGCGAATATAAATGTCAAAAAGAGAGGTTTGGGGATGGGTCCCAATGTTGAAGATAAGCTGATGAGTTTTGAAAGGAGTCTATGTTTTTAGGGTTTCGTGTGGTCAGGAAAAGGTTGTATTGTCCTCTGTTAACCACATACAGGCGGTTAGCAGCCTGACCACAAATTTTCTGATCATTATTTACATAATTATTTACCCCAGTATTTATGTGTCATCAACTAATAGCGAATGTGGGTAGTTTACAAAAAACATATTTACATTTGGCAAAGTTCGCGGTCCTCTTCTAAAGTTAGGTCAATCTCAATAACCAGAAATCATCAACTTTGATGACTTTTGGCAAAACTAAGGTAATACAAATTATATTTAAATGTGGTCCCATCATACAAGCATACCATTTTATCAAACAAGAGAAACATTAAATGTTCCATTGTAACGCAGCCTGAATATTGAAAGCAAAACATTTCTTTCATATTTCACATAACAACCTATTGTGTGGTTTTATAATATTGAAATAAATTAATCACTCGTTATCGATTATATTGTTATGGTATGGTTTAATTTAAAACATACTTTATATCAATTTAAATGTTTAACTATAGCTTCCTGCTTATTCAAATCAACGCATGTGTGTAGGTAACAAGTACCTACACCAGCCGATGACGATAAGCATGTTATTTTTGTCAGCGTCTTCGACCGCGTGGAAGTCAACGATTACGAAAATACATTAGTGTTGTCTCATCCCATACAAAGAAACTGTGCCGACGTATTGAACTGATTATACTGATTATTTTTTGTACATCAATCGCGTTCAGTTCCGTTCCACGGATATAGATGGAGATTTATCTATCGCCGTGGAACGGAATCGAACGCGATCGATTTATAAAAAAAAAATCGGTATAATCAGATGAAAATCGCTAGTTACGTTGGCACGGTTTCTTTGTATGGATGAGGCATCTGTATGCAGTATGCTAGTATTATATTATCTGTGCCTGGAACAAAACAAATACAATATTTTAACACAATGTGAGTGCGGTGAACACTATGTTCACCGCAGTGCGGTGAATTACTATGACAAACAACTATATAGCCCCAAGTGCCCATACAAATGCAGTTATTTTAGTAGATGTTTTATACCTAATGAATGCCACTGACGCTGGAATTAATGTGTCCACCTACTGGGCCCAAAATATTTAAAGAGTTTTTCATCGACATAAATATAAGAGAAAAAAAATTTTTTCCAGTTTATAATCTAACCGGTTTGCTAAGTATCTACCGTTGAGCTGTGTGATTGACTAACTAAACATGCAAACATACAAAGGATTATCTACAAATATTATTATTTTTATCTGTATTAAGTATTATTGAGTACTTGGTAGCAACCCTAAACTAATCCATAATCTCCCGCTAACACCGGGACCATACCTTTCATCTCATTTAGATTCATCTCGGGCGAGTCACGTTCGACCGGGCCCCGGATAAAGAAATCAACGCAAATTGGCCGTACACACGCTTCAATTTACCACACATCTTGCTAGAACGAAACAATCTGTATGATAACTAGTCCGGAGTGGCTTTAGCAACGAAATTGGGAAGAAAAGTCCATCCACGCTTTCAGAAGGTAGTTCGCAGGTGGATGAGGACGGAATAAAATCATTTTTTGTATGCGAAGTGCGTGGATTATGATGATGAAGGAGAGTTTGAAGGTTCATGTTTATACATGTAGACACCTGTCAAGGTTAACAATAGGGCGGATAAACTGGGAAAGAGAATACGTCTCCATCACGCGTAGTCAATCTTTGAAAGGTACACTTTCAGGCAGTTACTGCGTGTGTGTTAATGTTTAGGGTAACGGAACTTATTAGCTTTGAATTTAATCCAAAATTTTTATATCTTATTTTAATTTGCTGGGCCCACGTAGTGGACGAGGTCTGTGAGGACACAGGTCTCTTTCTGTGAGAGAAAGTGCGCTGTAATAATGTGTGGCAATGATAATAGTGTAGTTGGCTGGCGGTAATGTTCTTAGTTGGGCGGTATAATAGTCACAGCGCAAGAAACAGTTTGTCATCGAGTATACTTTATAGACGTAGCGAGATAGGACGATGCGACAAACGTAAGCTAGTGACAGAGACAACTATTCAATGCTATCTTCACCTTCAACATTGACACAATAAAAAAAACTTTTTTGCAAAAAAATACTACCGACTTCCAAATACAAAACTACAAAGTGAAAAATAACTTTAATTTTTGAAGTCGGTGTCTTTCGTAGGTGCCAATTATTTGCGTTATGGACACCGACTACAAAAATTAAAGTTATTTTTCACTTTGTAGTTTTGTATTTGGAAGTCGGTAGTATTTTTTTGCAAAAAAGTTTTTTTTATTTTTCACTTTTTAGTTGTACCTACCTAATAGGCAAGTTATTAAGGTAACTATAAAGCCGAAATAGATTTCATAAAACTTGAACTTAACCGCTGAAATGAGAGATCTGCGTACCCCTTAACACAACATGCGATTGCAGCAATCCCGAGAGATTTGCCGTTATTTATTGAAGAGTTCTGTTGTATATCTCCAAAGTTCTTCATCAGATCTCCACCAAATTAAAATGGGACCAATTTCGGAACATACGTTTTCAAACAAAAAAGAATTTTCAAAATCGGTCCACAATTGACGGAGATATCGGTAAACAAATACAAAAAAAAAAAAAACAAACTTGAAGTCGAACATAGAACCTCCTCCTTTTTGGGAAGTCGGTTAAAAATAGCTACTGCGCAGGGTCTTGCAGCCAATTCAGAAACACAAAGATCCGTTGTGAGTATTTTAAGATCATTACCGCACAACTAAGACGACCAACGAACACCCGATGTCGATGCTTAATCCATATTTCTACTACGCACAGACACGAACGCTTCTGTACATTTATAACTCATTATGTTTTAAAAAAAAAAACACTTAAAATTGCTAATCACGATATTGAACAAAGTAATAATAATTTTGAAAAGTAGAATCGAAAAAACTTTTAACAAACAAAATAACTTAAAAATACACAGTACGCAGATATATCATTAGCGATTAATAAAAAGCACACTGGAATTAAAATCTCAGCAGTACTGCACTACAAACCAGCGCTGCAGCAGTTTGTAATTTATGCAAATGGATGGGAGAAGAATGGAAACGAACGCGTTTTGAAGTTTCAGCTGGCATTTCATTTAGTTGGGTGTGCTATGCTAAGTAATATATTATTCAGTTAGCCTATATACCTCTGTATAGAGTACAATATATAATTATGCCACAAAGTGATTATTTGATGCAAACTCTTGCTGCTATTGCTCGTCTGTACATATTTATTTTATTAGAGAGCAGTGGCTCAGTGGCAGGCAATTTACTTTGTGTAAATTATTTCATCGCCACTGATCTCAAAACAGTGGAAGAAAACATTGTGAGGAAACCGGCATATCCTAGAACCAAAATTGGCAGACAAGTGACTTTCACCAACACGCACTGGGCACATGGTTTAAGGTCCATTCCCTCTCACGAGAGGAGGACTGTGTCCCAGCAGTGGGATATTAAAAGGCTGATGATGATGATGACAGACTTATAAAGTCTGAATCTTCTGTATCGAGTAATGCAAATGCAATATTGTAGATTTACATAGAGTTTTTTCCTAGTAAATTATTTTACGGTGGAAAAAGCACATGTATTTCCTCAACTTTTAGTTAGAATCAGACCGGCTGAAAACAGTTTTCCCATAGGTGCATTTCGTTTCATCCCCATGGATACGTATCAATGTTTCTAGCTTATTTTGCCCTGTTTTCAGAATTGCTCCCAAACTTTAGTCGTTTCAATATTCATTGTACGTTCACCCCGCTACAATTTAAGCTTGCTACTATATCTACCAGGTGTTACGGACAAGTGAAGTCATAATAATAAGAAATTATTAAAAAGCAACAGTGTCTCTCTTGGATCCACGTTTCAGGCTTATGCACATATTTCCATGAGCAGAACCAGTGTTTAAAATTTGACTTTACCTTTCAAATCGAATCAATCACAAGTTACAGTACAACTATTTTCTTAATGACCCTCGGCAAACTTCGTGTTTCGTCAGTCGACGGACTTCGGAGTTCATTGAGAGCGTCCGGTCTGCACCAAATGCAAAGGGTAGCTGATAGAAAACCGACGACTGACGAAACCCGAAGTTTGCCAAGGGACATTAAGAAAATAGTTGTACTGTACATAGATATACCTGTTATACCGATACAGGGTGTTACGGGAAGGTATAGTCATATTTTAAAAACTGCCTCTATGGTTATGGCACTATTGCTTCCTTGAAAAAAAAAATCATTTCCATGGCCAGAAGCAGTTTTTGAAATATGCCTACAGCTTTCCATAACATCCTGTATTGTAGGTATGTACCCTGTGATTATGTGAAGTGCTCTAAGAAATTGCACGTACAATGCAGACGCAAAGTGAAGTATGGCACAATGACGTCCCGAAAGCACTTTCCACATGCGCTAAGGCGTGTGATGGGTGACATAGAGGTGAGACGGTTATAGCAATGTCCTGGAGTTACGTCATCTTTACTACCTGGAGAAATATTATGAATAAGGGGTCTTACTCTAACGTGCTGTTCTGGACGAAGAGTTAGTGCTCTTGGACATAAAGGAATAGTTCCGTTTTTCACATATGTATCATTATTCAGCGTTGATACGTTAAACGTACGGCTCCAGAAATGATTATTGCAACGTAGTTTTGATAACTCTAATGCTGAAATGAATTTCTCGTATTAGGTCGCCGTGTGGTAGGGACAAACTGGAGACACAGGTTGCCGATATATTTTCATCTACCTATATCTCCTTGTTTGTTATATCTATGGTAAGCACCGACTTTTAGAAAAAATCTGTTTCAGAAGAGTAACTGATACTTCGAGGAAGAATTGTTTAGATTAGATTAAATCCAATTGATCATTTTTAAATTAGACGTAATGGCTTGATAGCTGCGCTATGGAATCTACCACAGCTTCAACTTTCTGACAAACCAACTCCATGACATTTTAAAAGTGCCTGTAAATGTTTTATTTTATTTTAATAATACATAGGTCTTTATTAATAAATAGGTTTTACAGTGTAGTCTTCAAATGATTTTATTCTATTTGTAGACAAATCTTAATTCCTTGTAAACATTAAGACGTGTTTTTATGACAATCCTTTGCATTGAAATAACTTATAAATATGGAATCGATATAAACTACCTACTGGATATGTGCAGGTATTTGTATGATCCCACGTGTACGCTTTATTATAATTTGTTATAATACCAGAATAAATGACTGAAAAACTTTTTTAAAACAAGCTTTTTTCGTATTCTTCTCTGCAAAACCTTTCATTTGATACCAATATCAAGGCAGTGCACAAAAAATTACTAGTCCGCCATATTGGATTTAGAATGACGTCACTTAGCTGACCATGCATTGTCATCCAAACTAAATGTGTTGCAAAATTTCATCTTAATCGGTAGAGGATAACTGTTTTAAAATTCAGTTGCAAGATTTGATCCGAACATACATACATTGCAAGTTAAATAAAAGCTTCTAAAAATAGTGGGCAGTTAGCGCAAAAACTCCGTTCTCCAAACTTTCTAGCCGTATGACACAAGGAGCTAACTGCACCTGAAACCCTGCTTACTCCCTGTAGGTATGTAGGTACATGAGTAATGTTACAGTGGCACTCGTAGACGCGGGTCCTTCAGGCTATGAAGAGAGTCCTTGCTTTGCTTCCTGACGGTTTTAGCTTTTGTTTCAAGGACTACACTATTTTTAATGACTTTGTGTTTTTAGATTATATCTTTAATATTATATGTATAGATTTGAAAGAAATGTAATGGCTGGTATAAATATAGGAGCAAAAAGTGAAAATACTTTTTTTTTTAATTGATTTTATAGATAGAGTGATGGAGCAATTTTTATATTAGTTTATTATTAATATAAAAATTGCTCCATCACTCTATCTATAAAATCAATTAAAAAAAAAAGTATTTTCACTTTTTGCTCCTATTATTATTAGCAAGCGTGCTTCATCGTCGACCACATCATCGCTTACCATCAGCCGGGCGAGCACGGCCTCTGTGATAATTTGTGTCACGCATTTTATCAGGGTTTTTGCTTCGAAACTGTGATAAAAATGTGTGACTCAATCCTGTCACAGTAGGCCGTGTTCGCCCACCAGGAGAGATAGAGATCAAGCGCGAGCCTAAAGACTATAAAAAAAAAAAAAAAAATTGCAGATGAAAACTAGATACTTTTAAAGGAAATACACATAATTTACTTAAGTACTGTTATATCGAAAAATATTTTTGTAGTAGTTTGGTTTCCATATGAGTATTATATCTACAGAATGTTACCAAATTCTCGTCTTTTCCTTATCCCACATTATCTTCAACAGCAAAAAGACAATATTAACAAAGTTTCAGAAACTTATTCTTTCAATCTCAGGACTGAACCCAACTGAAATTCATGAACGGAAAAAACTCAAAACAAAATGTACAAATGAAAATTGACTTTATAACTAAAACTGTAAAGTATAATATTGTTTGATAGAAGTTTTCACCCCCTTGTAAATATTTATATGAGGTTTTTTGGTACGTACAAGGGTTGGATTCCAGTTTAATGGAATCCAAAGGGTGAGGTGGATTCGAACCTGGTCCCTTATGAATAGTAATGGGGGTAAGGCATACAGTATGGACTGAAAATTACTTTAGTTAGTTTCAATGTATGGGGATGTTCCTATAATTTGTTATTGAATATTAAGGCTTTTATTGCCTTGTAAAATTGATGGATGAAGATATATTTGGACACAGATCATGTTGGAGTTTTTGTGACGCAATTAGGAGAAAGTGGTCTACGTTTTAGAAATGACATAAAATTGTTTATGGTGTATAAAAGTGTCATAAAAACTCTGAAACACATGTTGTGCTTTGTAGGTACATCCATAGTAGCCATTCAAAAGCCATGAAAACAATATATGAGAATTCGAAACAATTTTGAATATTAGTATCAGTAAAGCGATTTAAAACTGACTACATTCAGAACTAGTTTTTGTGAAGGACAGAGTAACATTTCCGTCTCTCACAATAAAATTTTCACTATAAAGCTTCCAGCTCACAAATTACAGCCCAAATAACTGAAATCCACACTTTTACAAACAAAATTTTGCAGAATTCATACTTAATCCCGACATACCCGGAATACTGACAGAGCTCAGAGAATACAAAAAATAAAACAGGAAAACACACAGCGTCGTTATAAGCCGCGTCGAAACAAATTAGTCCAGGAGACAGGGCAGGACAAAGTATTTCCATATACAACTTAAGGGCGAGGTATGGCGGGATTTTCACAAATATTCGCCGTCGCAGCTTTGTAGTCGCGTTGATAATGAATTTGCGGGCGTACTAGCTCCTCGTCTAGTCTCAAGAGCGCCGCCAACATGAAATCGCGTGTGCTCTAGGATATATAAGCTAGGAGACAGATCGTAAATTAAGACCCGTTTGTTTATACAGGGTTCAGCGATATTAATAGTCGAGGAGCTAGTGGGTTTTAATTTTGGACGAAAATGTATTGTGTGCTTATTTTCGTAATTTAGGAGCTCGTGGCTAAATAATAACAGCAGCACGGGTCGATCTTTAAGGTTAAGCAACGCTTGATGAGGTCGGTACGTGGATAGGTGAACATTTCAATATACCGAGTTTCCTCCGTACCTCGGAAAGCATGTTAAGCCGTTGGTCACGGCTGTCATTTGAAGATCTTTGACAGTCGTAACGAGTAGTCAGAAGCTTGAAATCTGACACCAGCTAGCCAAGGGGTACCGTGTTACCCAGTTACTGGGTTGTGGAGGTCAGATAGGCAGTCGCTCCATGTAAAACACTGGTACTCAGCTGAATCCGGTTAGACTGGAAGCCGACCCAAACATAGTTGGGAAAAGGCTAGGCAGATTGTTTGATTTTCGTAATTGGTTCGAGTTGGTTGCAATAAGATACTGTGTTGCAAGTTGCTATTGAATAAGAGCTGACTTTATTCCAGTAGGTATACAAAAGTCATAGCTCTTAGAAAAGTTCAGGGTTACTGTAAATTTGACGAGTATGTAACAGGTGGGCAAACAGTTATTATTAAATGAGCTGCAACACCAAGGGACTTCGAATGGATTGCTACTTGACAATCTTAGAGAAAACTTTGTTATTTCCCTGAACAAGTTCTTCGGTAAGATCTCTTGATCAGATCAGTTAGATGACTTTCGAAGCTTTAACTTTTTCTCTGCCCTGGAATAGGATAATTCAGGCTTATATAAAAAGTCAAGTTATTCTGACGATGTTTTCCACATCCTTCCTAACATTGCTTTTATCAACAGGTAAACCGTTTTTCAATTTAATGGGGCCACCTATACTCGTACACATACACTCGGGTTCCGCACACGTATCAGGGAGGTTCTTCTGTGTATGCAGATCGACCGAATTTACGTGCTCAAGTTAATCAATGTTTGCTTGAAACCTGACGACGAGCTCCTTAGAAAATGAGTTTTCTACATGTTCTACATTGCTTTAAAAATAAATAGGGTTTGGAAATTAGTTGGTTGCCGAGTCAATAAACTGAAATTTTTGAGCTGAGGGTGTAATTCCACCTGTTATACACTTTATGCAGTTTACATAAGTATGTTAAAAACAATCGATTTAAAAAAAAGTCCTAAACGTAACCGTACCTTAACGTAAACGAAAGTTTGTTGTTATAGGTACCGATAATGTATTTTTTTTTGGCCTGTAATCTCAATCTTCACTTTTATTTACAGAATACGACACGACGATTTTGCGATGTGTCTTAACATCCTGTATTTTAACAGGCGTTCGCCTGCTTAATGCTTATCAATATATTTTCAATAGTGAAAGAAATAGTGAAAAAAGTGGTCACATTGTTTAATCAAGCTTCAATCAGCATCCCTCCTTTCACGTCTCACGCATTGTCAATTTACTCCCAGAATTTATAACCTCAACTTAAGCTGACGGAAGAAAATGGACGCGATACCTTGGAGCTTACCGCAAAGCCCTGCAAGCCACCAAGTTAACAATATTCAGTAAATTAGTTAAGCTTGACCCATCCACAACAATAGCCTTTTAACAATGAAACACCAACCAAAAGCCCGTCCCGCCAGTTTCACCACCTCTGGATAAGTTCCGGTTAATTTATCTGTCAAATTAGGTCATACGAAATCTGTTGCATGTTTTTTTAATTTAAATGAATTGAGATAGTCTCTACATTATTATTTATTTATTGTTCACCAAGTTATTATCACTTAAGCCCGGTAACACTCACTACTGGGTATCATCATCATCACCATTTCAGCCAAAAGACATCCACTGCTGGAAATAGACCTCCCCCAAGCGTCTCCACACTGATCGGTCCTGTAGGTCTTGCATTCACCATACTCCCGCAACCTTGACCAGGTCGTCGATCCATCAAGAGGGAGGCCTTCCAACGCTGTCTTCTGGTACGCGGTCGCCACTCCCAGGGCTTTTCAGCCCTAACGACCATCTGTTCTAGTGGATATAGATTTTCCTTTTCTTCTGCCATACTTCCTGGTTCCGTCATCGTCTAGGTGATTACAGCGACTTTCTATCCACACGCTGTAAATTAGGCCCCAAAGGGATACAAAATTGAAATAAAATATTTAAAAATGATGAGTGTAATAAACGCGACTTTAGCTCCTGGCCTAGCCGTGACGTAACGACTTTACGTGCTGCCAAGTTAAATAATGTTTAGTAAATTACAAGAGAGCGCATGCCGTCAGCGTCAAATGCGACGCGGGATTAAAATTTTAGTTCGTCTTTGTTTGAAACTGAATGTCTTGAACGAACGCTTGCCGTTTGAAAGCGTGTGAAAGTTGAGATTTTGTGTAGATTTTGCTCTTTGAAGTACATTTTGGAGGAACGTGGCGCATATTAAACTTTATGCAGTTTTAATAATAATAAACTTATGGGAGCAACTAAGTTGTGCTAGGGCTTTCGTCTGTGTGAAAGGCGAAAATTACTTAAGGAACTTATGTAGATAGATAATAATATTCAGTAGTCACAGCGGATCTTTGTGTCTTTGAAGTTAGGCTCTGCGAACCATTGCGCAAGAAACAGTTTGGCATAGAGTAAGCGAGATACGTAAATGCGACAAACGTAAGCGAGTGAAATGGTTATACAATGCTATCTTCTACTTCAACATTGACACAAAAATAGCAACTGCGCATCTTGCATCCAACTTCAGAGAGACCAAGATCCGCTGTGACTACTGTACTTTATTCAGTAGAGAGACCTCCTCTCGATGTTCAGACGTGGCCGTCTATCGGCTGAAAATGATGGTGATACTTTATTGTACATCAAATTAGTTACAACGACTGGTGTCATACTATTCTGGCCATGGTCTACCTGTATTTCCAATTCGTTCAGACGTGATTGATTTACCAACGTCCAAACATACTTGCTTTTACTCGTACATTTATAATGTTAGTAGGATAGGCAATTCACAAGAATGTTTACCTGAAAATGTTTCAAAACTATTTTGCTGTTAGACATAAAGCTATAAAGCTTAAGAGGGACTAGGTCGGTTCTGTCAGCTGTCATATTTTAGATGAGCTTGTGGCTAAAACCACCTCCGGAGTTCCGGGAAAACGAGAGAGTGATGGATTTAAAAGGGATATGCTTTTAACGGTAATCTGTTACACTTTTGCCCGTATTTATAAAAACCTGATTTGATTAGTAACAAATTTATATTAATAATAAAATCTTTCAAAATTTAAAATTTCTTTCATTCAATCTATTAACTATAATCTTTTTTATTTTCTTTTTGTTTAGCTGGTGAATTCTAAATTCGAATTTTCTAATGACAATTTGAATTTATATTAGGCAGTTGCTAAGTATTATCGTTTCTTTTTTAAATTTTGTAAAGAAGTGAAATTGTTTATGTAAATGATTCTAAAAGGTAAACTGTGGCAGAATGTTACTAATTATTTATTTATTTATTTTATAAAAAACAATTTGTCCTTTGGATTACAAAAAACACACCATTAGACCCCTGGGGTTTGTCTTAGCATGCCATGGTCTGGAATTTGATCAACGCGCTATTATTAAATTTAGGTGTAATCAGGTCAATCTAGTGTTGTTTCAGCTTGCGCTTCACATTTTTACTGCTCATTGAGTCTCTGATGTCTAAGGGTATTTGGTTTAATAAATGAGGTATTATGACGGATGCGGTGCGTCTATCATAAAAAATATATTTGCGTGACACTTGAAAGGATTTTGTTTTTGATAAAAAACTACAATCATAGGCTCTTCTCTGTCCCGATAAAAATACACAGTTCCCGTGGGATATGCCACGGGAGCGAAACCGTGGAAAAAGGTGGCCCTACATATTTCAAGAACACTTATTAGAAAATAAAACATTGAAGGCACATTCACCCTTAACCTCGAATCTCAAATGAAATATTTAATTAAAAATACTAAAACCACACCACCAAATAACATCACTCTTACCCTCCAGTCTAACAATTCTAGCCTACCCTCGTGCAATAATCACAAGTCATTAGCGTTGTAATTTACCCCCACTTCGGCTAATGGCGCCATATCCATAAAATTGTAAAGCCTACCTGTTCATGTGACGATGGGGAGATAATCCGGCGACTCGTAAATCTTCCACGATAGAGCGCATTCCACACTTATTAACTCGGGACTGCTCGGGAGTGTTCGGGGAAATTCGGTAATACTCGGGTAGTGTAGACTTATTGATGCTAATACTCTGGAGTTGCGTTTGTGATGTTAGATAAATGTTATTGTGTTGTGGTTGTGTGTTTATAACTGTTAAGGCCAAAGCTGTAGTGTGTGAAATTCGATTTTTAACCAACTTGCCGGAGGAGGATAATGTGTTTATCAGTCTATGTATGTATATTTGTTCATATGTGGCGTCCTAGAGACCAAACACTTTGGTGATTGCTGATTTTTATGTCAATCGATACGTCTTAACCCTGCAAGTGTCACTGGATACAATAAATGAGGAAAATAGAAAAATGGCAGATAAGGGCGCCATATTGTGGGGACCAAAATGTTATTTTTTCTTTTATATCCATCGTGTGGAGTATCAAAGTAAAGGGTTTTAAGAGGTGATTATAAACATATATAACACTTATCGCACTTGTCTTAGTGCTGCAATGCTGTGCAGTCGGAGAAAACATCTGGTTTTAGTCAGCCAGCTCGGGAATGTGTACGCAGTCGCATTTTATGTTTTTTAATTAACTTTTTTATCTAAGTTTTTGTTGCAATTTTTAGTTCTGTATTTTATGTTTAAGTATAGTATGTGTTATAGAATTTTCAGTACTTACAGACCGGCGGGCTGACACAAAGGTATTAGGCATTTGAGTTTTCCATTGCGACTGTGCTTAGCGGTGATTCTGGTGCAATAAAAAAGCTGCTATTTTTGCAACCATATTGGGCAGGTAGCAGGTATGCGGTCGTTCAAAATACATGCAACACTACTGATAGCCATACATTTTGTGCAAGAAGAAGTAAGAAATGTCTTGTCGTGGCATCTTGCTCTTGAGTTGTTGGCATAATTACAGACACTATAGAAAAACAGCGCGCCGAATAAATTAAAAATAAATAAATACAATCTTATACTAAGATCTAAATGATTGCAATAAAACGTTAGAAAATTATATTTCCGCGGCCACCAAGAGCAACAGCACATGCCCCTTAAATACTACATGTGTGTCTTTGTTTGTGTACTGTGTAAGGTTATTTATACTTTTTAATTACGCCGAGTCGAATTTATATCGAACTAGCTGTTGCCCGCCACTTCGTCTGCGAAGCATTAGTACTTTGATTAACATCATCATCTGCCTAGCCTTTTCCCAACTATATTGGGGTCGGCTTCCAGTCTAACCGGATTCAGCTGAGTACCAGTGTTTTACATGGAGCGACTGCCTATCTGACCTCCACAACCCAGTAACTGGGTTACACGGTATCCCTTGGCTAGACTGCTATCAGATCTCAATCTTCTGACTACTCGTAACGACTGTCAAAGATCTTCAAATGACAGCCGGGACCAACGGCTTAGCACTTTGATTAACATATTTTTTATATCGCGCCATAATACTTGAGAAATTATTAGTTCACCATACAAACTTCTACCGCCCTGTCCACCTCTTAAAGGATGATTTAACAAAAATTATCCTATGTCTTTTCCAGGGTCTCAAACTATATTCATACTAAATTTCATCTAAATCGATTTAGTAGTTTGAGCATGAAAAGGTCAGACAAACAGACAGAGTTACTTTCGGAATTATAATATTAGTCAGATGGTTTGCTGCTATCCATGGCGGACTAAACTACGCCAGTATTTCCGTAGGTAGAGATGTTTAAAATAGTGACCATGGAGTTTCTTACCGATTTTTCTCAATAGAACAATTCGTACCATGCATATAGCTTAATTAACTTTTCATAAAAAGCCATGTAGGTAGTATTCAGACCTATTAGTCGATTAGACCCACAAAGTGCACTTTGTAAAATAATGTTATCACACGTAATAACTTCTTTCATAATTGTTGAACTCGAAAATCATAATTATGATTGTATTTTTTAGATTTTTTATTGTTGGTTGATAATGTAGCTACCTACATAAACCTAAGCGAATTTAAAAATATATTTTGATAAGGTGTAATTTTATACAAATTTTTAAAACTATACAGACTTTAATCTATTTAGAAAACTATCAGCTTTAAAAAAAATACAATTGCTCTTTTTCAGAACCTGGATAGGGGTTCCAATTGGAACCGGGCAGTCTGACAGAAGAAATACATATTAAATAAATATTTTTCTACCTTTCATTTTTTTCTAAGAAAGGCGAGGCCTATAAACTAGCAATACATGATTCCTGGATGAAATGAACATGATGTCGCGTAACTTATACTTATAAAATTTCCTTTTACTATGGCTTCTCAAGTCGGCTGCATCCAGTTGGACTGAAGGCAGATAGCATAGTTCGGGCAAGGCTAGGCAGAATAATTTTACTTGATATCGTCTAAAATTCATGCCGCATCTATTAGCCTCCGCAGTCGACGTCCCAAGCGCCGCGTGTAAATTATGGAGTGAGCACCGGTTTCATTAAACGCTCTAATAAACCACTTGGGCCCGCGGCCATGTTTCAGCGGGACTTCAAATGTTTGTGAAGAAACTGCACCAGACACGGAGATTTTTTAGTCTGGCTACATTGAAATGGATATCTAAACTAATATACCAATGGGAAAATTTCTTGTTGTGAAAGAATAGTAGTGCTATTTGCAAATTCATACCGTGACAACTTAAGGTGAGATTTCAGAGCGCGATTGCGACACGAGACCGAGACACGTGTCGCACACACACTATTGTCGATTTTAGTCGTTAAAATCAGTTATATTGTTGACAATTTTTATTCCGCATTGTAATGGCAAGCC
Organism: Orthosia cruda; assembly: GCA_964057195.1. Lineage (NCBI taxonomy): Eukaryota > Metazoa > Arthropoda > Insecta > Lepidoptera > Noctuidae > Orthosia > Orthosia cruda. Next base: position 30,576,954 of record OZ059843.1, on the reverse strand, counting down.
AAGTTATCAAATTACTATAGGAGAAGACGATATTATTTTATTAATAAAGAAATAAACAAAGATTGGCTATAAACGTATTATAAACAACGAGAGGTCACAAAATATCGTTTTCAAAATGGCTTTTTAATTATTTGATGACAATAGTTCGCGCATTCCGAGCGCGATGCGCGACCCCACTCGTCCGTCAGCGAGACCGGCTAACGGTCACGGGTCGCGCCTTGCGGTCTCGCCTGCAAACTCACTCTCTTAGATGGAGTGATATCTAAATGAACTGTCATTCCACTTTGATTGGATGGAATGGCACTTCATCCAAATTTTCAAGATTAGGTAAACACCTAATCTTGAAAATTTCTATTCTATTTTTTTAATTTCTATTCTGTAAACACAGAATAGACCGGCTGATGTGATCACGAAAATTATTCACTGAGATTATTTCGCCTGATATCCGTAGGCTTCTTTTTATCAAGAAAAACAGGTACAGCTGCTGTAGGATAAAGTAGTTGGTAATCCTCTTGTCTATTTTGTGGATGATAGCATTGTGTTATTAATGACTATTTTTGTGTGTTGTTGCCCAGATTTGTCTTGTAATTCACAGCATATAGGGGCTATCTTGACTATCCTTTAATTTAGTGAAGCTCTATTTATGTTGATAGTATGTCAAACACTGCTTCAGCTTGAAAAGCTGTCAAATATTGGCTTTAAAGTAGGATTCGACACGTTCTAAACTTAAAATTCTCAAATCACAAAGCATCCCTATATTTTCTTAATTCCTTTTACTTAAATGGATTTAAAAAAGGAATATTTTTTACTACTTAGCTTTTAAAAATCTTCCACAGAAAAGGCCAGTAGTTTTCCCTTGAATCAGAATATTACCAACTACTTAGAGTCTTAAAGAAAAGAGGGTAGTCAGAGCAAAAGAACAGGAACTACAAAGAGTAGCTCATATCGTATGGCTTGATATTAGTGAGTGTTCGTCTTCGCGATAAGAAATGAAAGATTTCGCTCAGCGGCGTAGCTTCCTATGTTTTCTTTGTTCGCTGACACATGGACGCGGAGGATGGTGAACTGAAGAATTTGGTTTAATTTTTTTTTGTATTAGTTTTCGTATCATAATGATTTCATACCGGGAAAAATAGATAACTACGGGAGATACTTTTGCACAGTAAAGGGATAGTAAAAAAACATAATTTACTGGCGATGTTTTTTGTATTCAACACTTAAAAAAACCAGAACAACAAAAGTACTTAAAGTAAGCTACTTATAATAAAATTTCATGTCTTCAACATTTTCACAGCTTTTACATTCAGAAAAGCATTGCAAAAAAAAATACAAAAAATTAAAAACAACCCATAAGGCCCGCAAACGAATGGGCACGTACCAAAAATTACAGCAACATTCTGCTCCATTGAATTTCCAAGTGAAACGTTACCGTACGTGTTATGATTTTGTATTATTAAGCGTTGTTGGTCGCCCAGTGGCTAAGACCACGCCTCTCGTGCTCGAGGTCATAGGTTCAAATCTGGACAAGTACCAATGTGATCCGATTCATATGTACTTTATTTTGCACATCGCCGACAAAGGTGAATAAAAACATCGTGAAAAAACCTATAAGTTTGAAATCGCCAAACCGCTTTGAGCATGCGTGGTGATTATATATTGTGCCTGCTCTGTATATGAAGAGACAATTGCCCCGCAGTAGGCTGGTATTATATTATAAGCGGTGTTGAGACTCGTGAGGGTCGCCAGTGTGTGCGTTGCCTAATTTGTGAGTAAAAGCGGTTTAGTGTCCCTTTGGTTAAGCAGGTGCTTAGTGTCTGCTTGGAAAATGGGTCGTAAACCTGTTTGCATAATAAAATAATGTATGGTGCTTAGACTTGTAGTAGACTAGGTTAATGAGAAAGGCCTAAGTACACTTTGGGGATAACTAAATGCTTATTTGATTGATCGTTAGCAAAAATTAATGTTAAATGTATACCATAATGGGGTAAAACAAAATATCTTTGAATGGTGGTCCTACATAAAGAAATCTTTGAGTTATAAAGAAAGTTGTGAAATGTTCACATCGTCTTTAAACTTTTGACTATATTGTTTTGCTGTGGGGGGACCTGGTGACCTGTTACACAGGCTTTTTCAAAAACCTACTTTATCTCTTACAATGGTGGAATATAGCATTAGCCAAAAACATTGTTACTTTTAAGATAACCTATTATTGTGAAGAGCGAACAAATAAATGAATGAAATAAAAAAAATTAAAGTATCAAAACAAAAAAAAAATATATAAAATGAGAAACTTTCAAAAATGCTGTACAAAGACAACATTATTTCATAATCAAATGAAATTTATGTAGATTGTATAGGCACGACATTATGTAGATTTGTAATTTTATTGGCTAATTAAAACAATAGTACCTACTTAGCGCATAAGATTAAAAATTAATCAATGTCCCGAGGCCTAATCCATACAAATAGCGCTTTTGTTCGTGAATTAATTTGTATAACATTTTAAGCTCCTATTTAAATTCATGTTTAAATTTTTTATTTAGATCACTAAATATATTTCAATCATGTTGAGTTGAGATCATGTTTAAATTTTAATTTATGTAATTAAATATATTTCAGTCATGTCGAGATAATAAATGTTACATTCCAAATTAATATAAAGCCAGTAACTAATGCGCATATTCCAGTAGTTTATAATTAATTCCAATTATGAAATCATGCAAATATAATTAATAAGTTATGGCTTAACTTGTTTCACTAAATAAATTAGGACGACAGAGATTGTGCGTGTTCGAGGATTAAATAATAGATAGGAATAAATTGTTTCAAATTCCTACCCGTTTGTTCCTTTAATTTTCCATGACAATATTTTATTTGTGACTCTTCAGAAGATATAGACTAGATAAAATACATTAATAACATTAAAAATACCGAACAATATGTTTGACAACAGACAACGGTACATAAAACGGTGATGAGAGTTGTAGCACGTTTTATTCGAGATTAGAATAAACAGTGATTTGTTGAATCGCGTGTTCAAATGTGTGATTAACTTGACATATCAAACAACTTTCTGTAATTTAAAAACATGTAGGAATAGTTCAATAACGTTTAACAATGTCACCTTTTGTCGACGTTTTATAAGTGCCCATGTAGGCCTATGTGAAATAAAAAATATTGATTTTGATTTTGATTTTGATTTTGAATGGTTTATGTTCAATATAAGAATTAAAAATGTATGTACAACATAAGTAATTTACATGCTTATAACAGCAAGAATTATTAGCATGGCTTCGGCCATTTGAAAAGGGAAGGGATCATTACACCAAATTTATCGGGATACAAAGTATTCTATTTTTTAATCCAGGTTATAAACTATCTGCAAAATATCATTCAAATCTATTCAGTCGTTTTTGCGTAATTGAAATACAAATATACAAAACTTTCTCATTTATTTATTTATTCTTCATGCACAAAGGTACAATGGCGGCCTTAGGCATTCTCTACCAGTGAACCAAGGGTGGTGAAGAGAACAAGGCAGGTGCATTGTTTAAACCGTGGAAAGCAAACAACAAAACATAAAATAAACAATAATAATCCGCTTAAATACATATGTTACATATATATTTTACACATATTATTATACATACCTATAGAAAACACAATAAAGCACAGTTACAACACAGTACAATACTGTTTACAACATCATTAGTTTTTTTTTTTCATTTGTCTGTAAACGCTTGACATTTCACCCGTCCGTGTGTCACTCTAGACCGGTAGATCCATTAAGTATATTTGCCGACATTTCCAAACTGAAAGAGGTCAGATATCGGCAGATTGGAATGACGTATTGTTGCTAGATTTCATTTGCTGAAATCCCTTTTACAACCACGGATTTGTCTTTTTGATGTTTTGACTAAAGAACGATCATTTTTAGACCATTGTATCTCGGAATCTTTGAGGTTTTCTTTTTGATGGAAGGCAGTGACTTGATGCTTTTTTTGTTTTCTTGAGCGATTTTTTTTTTTTGCAAATCTTTGTTGAATGTTTACAATTTAGGGTAGTGCTTTTATGAATGATTTCAAAGTAGTAGATCATAAAGTCAAAGAGTGAATGGTTACAAAAATCAAAATCAAAATCATTGTTTTTATTTCACTTAGGCCTACATGGGCACTTATAAAACGTCGACAAAAGGTGCACGGTTCGGGTTGGTCGTTTCCTATGGAGAAGAACCGGCAAGAAACTCCATGGTTACTCTTTTAAAAATGGTTTGGTATAAATAATTTCAATATTTCCATGTTACAGCATTAGTACTTAGATATGGGGGGACAACGTAGGCCCGACTTATGACAATAAGTCGTAAGAAACCAAAAAAATAAAATAAAAAGATTATATATTATATAAAAAAGTTATCAAATGTTAACTAGCATCTAGAAGGCCTACAATGTTCACACATTCACAAAACAATCGGTAAAAGAATCTATACAAAGGTAAAAAATTATAAAAATAAGTATAACAAGACTAAATTTAACATGTGGCACAAATTTTGTTATCAGTGCTGTAACTATTCACGTTACATCTAGCCAAGCATGCTCTTTCGTTAACTACAATATCGCTTCCATCAGTTGAGATTAGCTTTGGTATCTTGATCGGAGCGCACAACGCTGCGGTATCATCGGACACAGAATCGTATGAAAAATGTCTTGAATGGTATTTTGTTCCATCGCAGTAAGCGTCAACGGTGAGAAGGATTATGTGTCTGGTTTCCCATACAGCAGCGTTGTGTGCTTTGATCAAGAGACCAAAGCGAAAGTTTAAGAAATCCATTGAAAATCTTTGTCGGACACTAAATAAATCTGTCTCTCCTTGTTTAGTCACAAAGATTACACATTACTCCGACACGTAAATGCTTACATTGTCACTGGATACGTAAAAACTAATTAAGGGCTAACTTATTACAACTTTCTTTTAGCAAAGCATACCATGCAACATGCTACTAAACTTCGACAAAGAAATACATAATAGCAAATTGTTTTTATCGCTTGTTTGTAACATTTTACCCCTGTTTCAACGTGCATGACAAGCAACTTTGCAGGTGTTTACAATTTTATTGATTTCTGCTCAGTCTTTAATGGAACTGACCTAGTTGTTTTATGTTTGTATTTTAAAAGTACACATAGTTAACTTTTAGGTACGTTAGAGTTACTTTGGTAGTTAAACAACCCTTGCCAAGTAAATAGAGGAAACACGGTAGATCTACATACATTGTATAAATTATGAACCTTGGTTAGCTGAGTTATAAATATCAAGCGAGTATGTGCGTATTGGAGTAGGCTGAGAAGTTGAATTAATTATTTAAGTTGTAAATTGCTCTTTGGGAAGTCAAATACGTTTTGTTTTTAGTCGTGTAAATTTTATTTGCTAATCTGCTTTCATGAAATGATAAGATTAAATGTAATTATGAATTTGGGGTAAAAAGGTGTTCTGTAGACTATTTCAGTTTTTCATTACCGGCGCAGTCTATTATTTTCTTCCATATATTTCGACTAGCTGATATCTCAGTGGTCAAGTCCGTTTTAGCCATAATTTCTAACAATTTATCATTTAAAAATGTAAAAAAGCATCACTCATTCTTATTCCATCGTAGAATATACGAGTACTCATTATAACTTATCATATGAATGATATCTCATTAAAGTTGTTTCCTAAAGGGGTATGTATATACATGGGCACAGATTAAGCCACTTTACTAAGGATTCCGTAAGTATCTAGCACGGAACTCTCATCCCTTCTGAACAGAAACAGGGTAAAAGTACCAATAACTCGCCCAAAAGAGATTAATTAAAACAAAACACTAGCATTGTGGTGGCTGCACCGATTTTCGTCGTAGCCTCTGATTGAATTGGGCGTTTGAATGGTGGACGATAATTTAATACTACCCGTAGGGTGCTTATCCACTAGAGATGTGTGAGCTAAGCGGTGCGAAGACGTGAAAAGACGCTTTGAAAATGTGTGTTTGTTTCCACTAAAGCCGTACGAGGAGATTGCTTCTTACGAGGATACGTAGTGCGCAAGGGTATTTCTCCACCAGATAATACGTGCAAGGTAGCTAGGCACAAGGAACAAAACGATCATTCAATTTACTTAACGCAGTTCTAGTGGAAAAGGGGTAGTGGAACTAGATATTTATAGATAAAAGAGGCAAGAGATGTGTTTTCACTACGCATACGTTCACTATTTATTTACACACCGTTTCACAGCTTCACGAAGCTTCCTCATTCAGCTTTGGTGGAAACGCACCCTTACTATAATGGATTTGTTTTGTGATTCTGTGCCCAGTAATGTCGGTGGCAGCTTCACAAGTCCACTGTTGGCTTTAACGAGTTTTCTAAATGTTATATTGTTGTATTAATGTAGGGAGTAGGAATGGTTCCCTTGTTGGTGTGATTATTTCTGACGAAACAGATTTAATGTTATGTTACGAAAGAACGTAATTTCCACCTATTTGTTAGCAAGCAACTGCGATTAAATCGACTATTAATCACTTTAATAGTACCTTAATAATTGCCAAAAGAAGATCAATGTGTAGCACAAACTAAAAAATAAACTGAATAAAGTTCTGATTATTATATTATCAAAGTGCTGCAACTTTATTTCCACGAAATGTAAATAAACTTTTTAATTTATTTCAATATTAAAGACCATCCATAAAATACTTAAAGCTATTAAAAAGTGAGCTACTTTGAAAACTTTGTCCGTTAAGAAAACCAGCAGGCTTTTAGTAACCTTTGTTACGTCTACTCTAATCTAATTAAAATGTTTCGTAACACATCCTAAACTACGTCTCTATCACCCTGTCACCCCACCCCACATACAAAAACTTCCAAGACGTCCCAATTATACCCATCTTAACTATAACTACATCTTAACCAAACTAAACCGTAAACAAACAATCTATCCATTCTACCCTCAATTCGGAGAATAATAAACTAATTAATAGCAATAAATTTAGAGAACTGGTCTGAGCGTTTCTGTCTGGCAGTCAAATGTGAGAGAGAGAGAAAGTGATCGTGCAGCCAGTAGTCTTTTTACCCGACTGCCGAAGGAGGATAATGTGTTTATCAGTCTATGTATGTATGTTTGTTCCTATGTGGCGTTCCAGAGACCAAACGCGTTGGCCGATTTTGATGATTCGTCTTAACCCTGCGAGTGTTACTGGCTACATAAAAATTGTAAAATAAAAAATGGCGGCTTTTGGGCCGCCATATTGTGGAGCACCAAATATTTTTTTTCTTCTAAAGTCATCGTGTGGGGTATCAAAATAAAGGGTTTTAAGAGGTGATATCAAAAATATATAACACTTATATGTTTAAATGTACCTAATTAAAAAAGAAAGTCTAAAAAGTTACAAATAAAAAAAGTTAAAAAGAAAAAACAAAAAACCCGACTGCTTAAAAAGCGAACTAAAAAGACGTAAACAAGAAGATATTCTTCTTGCTGTGCAGTCGGAGGATACATCTGGTTTCGGTCAGCCAGCTCGCTTCGCTTTTCAAGCAGTCGGGTTTTTTGATCTTTCTAATTATCTTTTTTTCTAAAATTCTGATTGGGCACATCACTGGCACTTATATCACCTTCGTTACTAAGACATACAAAAAAGAAACAGACAAAAGATATTTTTATCCAGTACTTAAATTAGGTAAAAATAACAAATTATAAACTAAGTTATAATTTTAACTATATGAGGCTGGTGTTTCCTAGCTGACTCTGCGAAAAATCACCGAAAAAAGTTCAAAGGTCTCTGCGTATCCCGATAACTACAACCTAGGGGTCTCTAACAACTCTCTCAGGAGGAACAGGTTACTTCTAGGCGGCATGCTCCATCGTCGACCACATCATCGCTTACCATCAATAGAGAAAGTGGTCAAGGGAGCCTATAAAAAAAAAACGGTATTGGCCGGACACTCACTTTGTCTCTTTCTACAGAATGTCGGCAACGCTCAGTCCAGCTCTCTAGTTACTCTCTAGTCTATGCTTACTGCTAAATCCTTTATCAGACGACAAACACGCCCTCTAGCGGTCAGACTGTTTGCTCGTCAACAAGACCGGATCATTCTGGATATCGAGTTGGTGCAAGTTTTGTCTATTCAATGTTTCGTCTCTTAACTAGATTTTAGAAACTGTATCTGTATTAGTGTTTGTGTTATTGTTGAAACGATATTAGATGTAGGCACTTGTTATAACAGTCTGTTGAAAAGTTTTGGAATGACTAGCTGCTGCTCGCGGCTCCACCCGCGTGAATTAGTACAAAAAATGTATAGTTATTTTTTATTATAGATATAATCAAGCTTAACTACTATCTTAATATAATTTAAATGTCATGATAGTGAACTGTATCATTTCTTGTGAGAAATAAATATACTTGTAAGCATCTTTTAAATGTATTTTTGTATTTTTACTATATTTTTTAGCCTGATGCATAAGCTATATTACCGTAAAGTTTCAGTAGTTTTGCGTGAAAGAGTAACTTACATCCATCCATCGTCACAATTTTTTGCGTGAAAGAGTAACTTACATCCATCCATAGTCACAAATTTTTGCGTGAAAGAGTAACCTACATCCATCCATCGTCACAAATTTTTGCGTGAAAGAGTAACCTACATCCATCCATCGTCACAATTTTTTGCGTGAAAGAGTAAGCTACATCCATCCATCGTCACAAATTTTTGCGTTAAAGAGTAACTTAAATCCATCCATCGTCACAATTTTTTGTGTGAAAGAGTAACCTAAATCCATCCATCGTCACAAATTTTTGCGTGAAAGAGTAACCTACATCCATCCATCGTCACAATTTTTTGCGTGAAAGAGTAACCTACATCCATCCATCGTCACAAATTTTTCCGTTGAAGAGTAACCTACATCCATCTGTCGTCACAAATTTTTGCGTGAAAGAGTAATCTACATCCATCCATCGTCACAATTTTTTGCGTGAAAGAGTAACCTACATCCATCCATCATCACAAATTTTTGCGTTAATGAGAATAGTAGGATGTTCGGCATAATTGTTGCTTCTTGTTGTTTCAGTAGGTATGTATGTATATCTCCATATGAAGAAAATCGAAAATAGCTACCCGTTTATAAAGATGTCAAATCACATTTCAAGTAATACGATTTACTGAGGATATTTTGGGCAACCAATCTCAACAGATAATATGCAATTTGGACGGATTTACTGCTCAGAAAATTTTCTGGAAATGTTTCAGAAAATATACTTGTGAAGGTTGCTCAATGTAAAATACAGCTGCTTTTGGTTATACTGGACGCTGGTCCCAATATACGTACATAGTTGGGAAAATGCTATGCAGGTTGATTTATTATTTCTGAAAATATACTGATTTATTCCAATTGGTATCGAACGTTTTCTACGGATACATTAGTTAACCATTTTCTTTTTATATAATACCTTTAAACGAGCAATTCTTGTATATATAAATAATCTGAATCTCAGAAACGGCTCCAACGATTTACATGAAATTTTGTATGCAGCTGATTTCGGGGGCGATAAACCGATCTAGCTTGAATTCAATTTTAGAATACGTCGATTTTCTATTTTCTCCCGAGCAGAGCTCGGTTGCCCAGATACAAAATATAATTCAGAGGGTAACGATAAGTCATATACATCTGTCCTAAAACACACTCAAATTAACCTTACTCTAAGATCTTATGGTGACCCTCCAGGAAAGACAATTATCATATAGGTCTATACCTTTATGATAATTTTCTCTTAAATCAATTATTATGGAAGTATCGTAAAATAAAACCAATTTTAAAAACTTTGCGAGTAGATTGCAACGTGTTATAAAATTGACAAAAAAGTCTCAGAATAATTATTTTATCCATACAGCTCAAAATAAATGCAGGGCTACTTGGAATGTCATTAATAAAACAATGTGTAATGTGCCAAAAAGCCAAATCAATCAAATTCATATAGACGGTAAACATTGTACGGATGATCCGCAGACCATTGCGGACAGTTTTAATAATTTTTTTATAGACCAATTAAAAGGGAATACAAGTTGTGCTAATAAAACAGGGACCTTACCTAATCACTCCAAAACATTATTTATGTATCCAACTACACCCGATGAAGTACACAAAATAATTTTAAACTTAAAAAATACTAACAGTACTGGATATGATAATATATCAACTAAAATTTTAAAACAAGCGCCAATTAAATAATCCTACATATTAAGTCATGTCATTAACCTGTCAATCCTAAATGGTCACTTTCCTGATAGACCATAATTAACAATCATTAAACCTCTGTTCAAGAAAGATGATACCTACAATATGAATTGTTATAGGCCCATAGCATTGGTACCGGTGCTTTCTAAGGTCTATGAAAGAGTTATTTATGTCAGGATAAATAACTATTTTGAAAACTTTGATTTATTTGCTAAAGAGCAGATAGGTTTTAGGAAAAATAAAACCATTAATATGGCAGTCTTTGATTTTCTGAGCACAGTTATGAGTAGCTTAGTCAATAAAATTCCGGCGTGTGCTTTGTATATGGATCTAAGTAAAGCCTTTGATTACGTGGATCACCAAATACTGTTAAATAAATTATGTAGTTATGGAATTCGGGGTACTTCATTAGATCTGATAGCTTCTTATCTTACCAACAGAAAGCAGTCCACATTAGTTACTCGAGTATGCACCAAAACCAGAAAAGAAATTAAGTGCACATCGGAATACAGGGAAATTAAACAAGGCGTCCCACAAGGAAGTGTTTTGGGCCCTCTGCTATTCATCATTTATATAAATGACCTTCCAAAAGTAACCAATCATCCCTCTACTTTTTGCTGATGATAGTACTGTCGTTTTTACGAGTAAGGATAAGGAATCCCTAGAAGAAGATATAAATGGCACTCTAAGTGATATTATAAAATGGCTGACTAATAAAAATTTGAAAATTAACTTTGGCAAAACTAAAATTATGATATTTCGCAATCGTAAAGCCCAATTTACTGACATTAATATATATTATGCAGGAAACAAAATAAATGAGATAGCAACTACAAAATTCTTAGGCATGTCAATTGATTATAATTTGAATTGGAAGACACATGTTGATACTTTGAATCAAAAATTAAATAAGCAATCATACGCCTTACATATGCTGGCAAAATCGGTGAACACCTCTGCTATACTTGCAGCATACCATGGCTACGTGGGATCCTTGATAAAGTATGGTATTATATTCTGGGGTCATTCCACCAATAAGGATACGGCATTCAAGGCGCAAAAGCGGTGCATTAGGGGTATGTTTAATAACAACCAGACTGATACCTGCAGACCATATTTTATCAGGCATAATATATTAACATTGCCTTCTGTCTACATTTATGAGATTGCTAGCTTTGCAAGAACCAACAAACATCTTTTTGATAAGTACAGAAGTAGGCGGCATAGAGATAAAATTTGTTGCAAATCTTACAAGACAGCCTTATATTCCAAAAGCATTTTCAGTATGGCGCCGCGTGTATACAATCATTTACCAAAGTCCATATTAGAAACTCCATCCATCGATGATTTCAAAAAGAAATTAAAAAGATTCTTGCTATGTAAATGTTATTATAGTATTCAGGATTACTTAAAAGATAATGTAAGGACATATTGTTGATGTGACTGGTGTGCCAATTTTATTTTATTTTTTAATATTATTACTTTGACATTTAATTACGAATATATCTTGACATTCTCATTTAATATATGACATTTTAAATTTAATTTCTAGTGACATTATTGATAGCTTCATTTGTTATGTTTCATTGTTATTTGCCACACGGTGAAATTAACAAAACAAAACTAAATTGAAATTGTGTTGTTGAATATAAATTATTTTTTTGCAAGTAAATGTATACTTGCTTGTGATTTGCATGCCTCAAGGTGTAATATGGTCGGATTGTGCTATATTTTTTTTTAACAACTTCATGTAATTACCCATATTAGCAAATAAATGATTTGAATTATGAATTATGAATTCTTAGTAAGGTAGAGTATAAAAAATATGGCTTTGTTTTACTTACGAGAGAATAAAAGAAGTTTGCGTAGTTATATATATCCAAAGTCAAATAAAAAATCACTGTTAAATCCAAATTAAAGGGACACAGTTATTTTCCAAGATATCATAGGAGATTGCATTATACACTCTATGTTATTTATTTCTGTAATTAAGATAAATTATACCTTACACTTTCCAATCCTTGATATTCACAGACCTCTAGAGCTACATTTTATATCTAAAAATATTAATTTCACACGCAAACAAATCCACGAGTAACTGGAACGCGAGATACAGAATGAAACATCAATTATATTTAATTGAATTGAACCAAATTCAATTACTAGTCTGTAATAAATCCACTTCAAACCCTATTTACACTTAACAGTAAAAGGGTTCCAAAATACTCGTAAGAATAGCTGAAAAATTAATGGATTTTCTGACGAACGGGCTTTTTAATTTTCGTTTGATGAGTTAAACAGAATGTTTACTTTTTACTCTGGTGCTGAAACGTGATGCCGGATTTTATCATTCTGTAGCATACGTTCCAGTATAGTTTTTCAAGTCGTTTTTCATATGGTTGCCTTCATAGTAATTATGTATATCGTTTTCGTTCTTTTATATTCTAGCAGTGTATCATATTTTTATCTTTGTAGGATTTGTTTAGGTACAATTGTACTTGTTTGATGGTACGTCTAATTTAGGTCTCATTAATAAAAAGGGATAGTACCTAGTATTGTATATTCAACTATAGTTGTTTCGTTTTAGCATGGCAATACCGGTCATTGCCCTTTCCATTATACTTCAAAAAGTATTAATTTTCTGATGAACGAGCTTTTTAATTATCGTTCGATGAGTTACACAGAGTGTTTACTTTTTACTCTGGTTGCTGAAAGTTGATGCTGGATTTTATCATTCTGTTGCATACGTTCATGCATAGTATTTTTTCTCGTCTTGTTTCCTGGCCTTACTAGGTTTGGGTTCACAGTAATTATGTACGGCATTATTGTAGTTTTATATTGTAGCAATGTATGATTTGTTTAGGTACAAATGATCTTGTATGATATATGTACGAGTATGTTTATTATTGATCTTATTGTATTGCAGCAATCAGACGATATATTACTTAAGCTTCTGTCTTCGCCCTTATGTACTTACATAAGTCGGTATGAATATATATCTTGATTCTTCTTTTTCGTCGTATTTATGATTCCTTTTCATCGATAAATATATTTCAAAAATGAAATATATTTATCGATGAAAAGCAATACATTATTTATTGTTTGGGTTCCTACTAAGAGAAGATTATTGAACAAAGAGCAATGACCGCTATTGCCATGATACAACTAAACAAGTATATTTCCTAATAGGCTGCCTTCTATGATATTTTTTACACAAATCAATCCCAATGTTACCATATAAATTGAAGACGAAGATTTGCCCCTAATAAACAAGTCGGTCAATTTTCGATGCCTTGATTAATACACGTTATTTATTCTTGTAAGCAGTAGACCAGTAAATCAAATAATATAGCTGCTTCGTTGGCAAGCCACCAAAAAGTATGGCTTCTCTTACAACGCGATTTATACTCAGCAGAGAGGAAACGGGGGTAGATTAGAACACGGCCCGGTTGTTAGCGATATTTCATTTAATTTTACCTGGATAGTATGAAAAACCTTCAAGCCAGTGTAGTTTTTACTAGTATTTTTCGCAGCGTCTAACAGACCGTATATTTGGGTCAAGTTGCAAAACAAGAACTAATATAATGTTTGGTGAACATCATTGTAGGGTTAGTTTTTCCAAATTAAATATGGAAATATAAAGTACAAGCTTCTGCCAGCGGTTTCGCCCACGTGTATTATACATATAAACCTTCCAATTGAATCACTCTATCTATTAAAAAAAACCGCATCAAAATACGTTGCGTAGTTTTAAAGATCTAAGCATACATGGGGCAGACAGCGGGAAGCGACTTTGTTTTATACTATGTAAGGATACCATTGCATACAATATTAAATAATAAACCAATAATAGTTAACAAAGAGATAACGACACAAGTAAATGTCGTCTGATTTCGATATATAATATACTAGCGGACGCCTCGCGGTTTCACCCGCGTAGTTCCCGTTTCCGTGGGAATACAGGAATAAAAAGTAGCCTATGTCACCCGAGGATAGTGTAGTTTCCCAACGGTGAAAGAATTTTTGAAATCGGTCTAGTAGTTTTTAAGTTTATTCGTTACATACAAAAATACAAATCTTGCCACTTTATAATCTTATATATATAATATTCTCGTGTCACAATGTTTGTCACCATACTCCTCCGAACCGGCTTGACCGAATTTTATGAAATTTTATAAGCATATTCAGTAGGTCTGAGAATCGGCTTCTATCTATTTTTCACACGCGGGCGAAGCCGCTGGCAGAAGCTAGTATTAGCATAGAAATAATATAGTATCACATAACGTGTAATAAAAATCAACTTATTAAAAATCCAAATCAAAACAAGGCACATAAAATTAAAAATAACGTCAACATTTGAATCCAGCGAAAGTTATTTTTGCTATCTACACGCTGTCCCGTTTAATAATGCATCGGTCGGAAGCCTCATTCCGAATCACTTCACACACTGGATAAAATGAAAATTTCCAAATATCGATATTCGTATCTGTTATGATATTGGCGTCATAACAGAAAATCGAAACGATTCCAACGTAAAGACGTGATTCCACTGCAGCGTAGGATGTGCAACTGTGCACGGAGAGGTAACGCATGCTCATTTGTTCGTTCATTTGTTTACCAGCCATGCATACGTATGTGGACTCCTTTATCAGCATTATCTTTATGTGCGTGAGGATACTGGCTAACATAGCCAGCTCATCATCATCATCATTTCAGCCGAAAGATGTCCACTTCTGGACATAGGCCTCCCCCAGGCATCGCCACATTCACCGATCCCGTGCGTCTCGCATCCAGCGCATGCCCGCAATCCTGACCTGGTTAAGGTCATAACCAGCTAAGATCTTACTAAAAGCATAAATGCTTTCTCGGGGCTTCACAGCCTTTGCGTAACGTCCTCACTGTCCATGTTGGGAAGACCAAAAGCCTAGTTTTCTCGGAATCACGTATACGTACGCGGATGATTCAGCCTACATTTCAAAGAATAGTAAAACTTGGTAGATACACGTGTGTTACTTTACTTAACTGTGGGTTCTTTGAGCAGCAATGGAACTGCGTCTTTATGTTGTATGGAAGGGATCATATTTTAATCGTATGATTCGAGTTGACTGAATCGTCTGTTCATTTGTTTTGAGTTAACAATCAGGAAGAGGAAATGAAATTCGTACGCGGTTATGATAATTGAAGATTGTGGATCACAAGAGTTAATTATAATCGGGTTAGCGATATTATGATTTATCTGTACGTTTGCTGAGATAATAATATTCAGCGGCATGAAAGATAACGATTGAAAATTTTATATTTTCCTTTGTTTCGATAAAACCAGAGTGGATTTATTTACAATGTTTTACGATGGAACGTACTGATGAACAAAAGCAACTTTTAATATGGGATGAACTGTGAGATATGGAAAAAAATACACTTTTGTTCCGTACATTTGTGTTAACGATTTCAGGTTTATTTCCTTAGTAAAAGTAGACCATGTTCATGAGTACCTTATCCCCTTAAAAAATATCAATGAAAAGCCACTCTGCTAATCCATACTTGCTTTCTGATATTGACGACAATAATTTTCATGATTACGTATGTTTTAATATAAGTATCCATTGTGGAGACAATAGTCGTTATATTACATACCTTCAGTGGTTTCAGCTAACGAGGCGACGAAGAGCGCTAAAAGCGCCACTCCCCACGACACTCGTCTCATCTGAAACAATAAAACATTTATATAAGGATTAACATAACACAACATCAAAGCCTTATCCCCGAAGGGTTGGGCAGGGAGCACCTACAGTACCCACGTTTTGCCAGTTTTGTTATTAGGATTAAAATGTTCAAAAACTTTAAGAACCCGCTCAGTATGCACAAAGTTACAGGATCTAATTGATATCAGTAATTTTGTTTTAATTACGGTGCAGGGAAATGTTGTGAAGAATCATCATATTTTAGCTGAAAGATGATCAATGTTGGACATACATACATCTCACCCAAGCGTCACCACATTGACCGGTCATATGCTTCTCACATTCAGCAGCCTTTCACGGCCTTAGGAGGTCTAAAGTGCTAGTTTTGTCTCACGCTGGTATGCGTAAACGTAAACGTCAATTTGTATTGATACTTGACAAGCGCCGTCTGGTGACGGTAAGGAGAAACCATTTTTTTGTATACATTTTGACATAAGAGATCGTTTACGTTATCACGAGTGACTACATTAAAAAACTCGGCATAAGCACACAGGACATCGGTTCACCCTGTTCCCACAAGGTGGACCCTCCCGGCTCCCTACGTTGTGTCTTCTGGCAGTGAGGAAATCCGCTGGTGGAAAATTGTAAATACGCAGTGATCGAGTGTAGTGATCTATGCTCCGTTCTACTTTGAATGTAGATAGACTTATGGAGGTAGGTGGAACTGGGAGTAAATTCAACAACCTCCATTGGAAAGGCAGGATCCTCCGACCAGACAGGTTTTGTGTCTGTCCTAGCCAATTGTTCGACGTACGGTTGTATATATGCTTAAATCTCGCCAAAAATTCTACTTGCGCGATGCAGGATTTTGTGACTTAAGTTCGCATGTGGTGCCATAGAAGTCACTACATACTTTTTATTATGTAAAAATCTACCACTAAAGGAAAGTCAACAAACTGAACAAACAAAAGCTTCCCACATCCTCCCACACTGCGAATGCCATTACACTGACAAATAAAATGGCTGACATTCAGACTTGGAACAAATATTTGTCACCATTGAGAATGTTTGTTTCAATATAGGGAAGGAATTGGGATTCCAAGAGGGATTTACTTCGAGGTCATAAAATTAAAAATGTTGAAAAAGATAAATCTCAAAGGAGCTGGCTGAATAACAACAGCCGCACGGGTTGATCTTCAAGGTTAAACAACGATTGACTGACCTCCGTCCGTGAATGGGTGACTATCTTATCATGCCGAGATGACACCTTGCCCCGGCAAGCACGGTGTTAGTCGCAGCTGTCATTTGTAGAAAAATACGGTTTCGGCGAAACAAGCCTTGAACTTAGTCACTATTGTAATCTCATTCATATATTGTCTTTATAGCCGATAAATCTTTCACTTTTTTCTTAGACCCCTTACGCTCTAGCGGTTGCTCGCGTAGGCGGTTCATTTGAGTGGCCAGCTGCCTGAGGCGGGTGGAATAGCGGCTGTCTGCCATCGACGGTTCGCCGCAAACCAAGCCGCCCTTGAACAGCCAGTGCGTATAAGATGGCCAGCTTTGGTCAACGCTGCGATTAAAATTTTGTGCCGCTTAAGTGCGTACAATACCAAATGGTTGCATATTACAATGGAAAATCGGCTAGCCGCGCGGATAGCAAGCGCCGCGGTTAACCGCTAGTGCGTAAAGGCGCTTAATCTTAAAAACGAAATCCAGGTATTTTAAACCATTAACTTTATTTTAGGCATGTATTTATTTATTATGATGTATTATATACTTTATTGTACACAACTTAAATAATTACAGAACAAAACATTTATAAAGATACGTGTGCAATGGGCGGTCTTATCGCACAGGGCAATCTCTTACAGACAGAATATCAGACAGATTCTTGATTTATCTTTGATATTTAAAAATAATTTATTTATATAAAAATTGCCCTCTCCTTTTCACCCCTAAAAAGGCCAACAACAAACAACTCAAGTAAACAAGCCTCCTCAAATGTCTTCTCGAATTTAAAATTGAAATAATATAGAGTTACGCTTCTCCCCGGCTCACCCTCAATTAGTCGTATTTACCGACGAGGATTAACCTTTATTCAATGTTTAACTATGGAAAGGTTAATTTTATGTTTTATTTATTTTTCATCTATTGTAACAGAAACCAGTAACTCAATACTACCAATATGTACAAACCTTATTTTCAGAAATTCGTTCAGGTAAACTAACGTAAATAGAATCAATCATAGCATTTCATACGAGTATTTGTTCGCCATATTTCGTAATATAACAATACTTCAGTAGCAAATGATCCGATAAATCTTACATAGCGTTCGGCTTCCAAAGAATTCTCGAAGAAACGTAATAAGCCAATAACTCCGTAACCCTTTTGGTAGTATCAAGGGGAAATTTTCTTTGGGCTGCAAACTCGCTTTTCAAGTTTTGAATTTTCTACAAGCACTTTATTCGAGCATTCGTAGAGAGCGCTACGAGACCGCTACGAGAGCGTAATTGCTACGCGGCTACGAGGCTATGCGGCTACGCCATGATTGCGCGTCGGACCGCGCTCAGCGGTAAACCGGCAGTTTTATATTAATTGACTTCTTTGTTTTATTTTACTGGGAACACTAACTTTTGAGCGCAGTCGGCTAAATTTTGATGACGCGTTTCAATCTGTGGTTTCATTGATGCAATTAAAAAGTTTTCAGCGGAGCGGACGATTGGTAAAGACAGTAATTATTGTGGGTATGATCATAAAATTTTCCTGTTTAAATGGTATGAAGCGAGTGGAATGGTCGTAGAAGATTCATAATATTAATTGTAGAAATTAAGTTAAACCCTTTTCTGCGATTGATGATAACTATTAAGAACGAAAATTTCGTCTCAAGCGAGTAAAAATATTACAAAACGTTAAAATTAACAATAGTTTCAATCAAGATTTACAATTAAGGGAGATGAAATGACCACTTTAATAATCATAGTACTTTCTACTTTATGCCAATTGTTTTATTAAAATTTTAGGCTTGAATTAAAATTACTGTACAAAGATCGAGTTAATGCCTTACGCCATCTTCTACCAGACATTCTTAGGGTGGTACAGAGACAAAGCATGGCAGACCGCAGGTATATTAAATCCGTCCATGTTTACATATAATATTAGGTAGTGGAATTGTACTCGTAATGAAAAAGGACCGTGAGTAACGGTACGCAAGGTGTCCTTGTACAGTGCGCCGCATATTGCTATCAACAGCCGGTACAGTCGCCACCACGTTTTATGTGCGGCGAACTTTATGTAGACTGCGCCGCGTGCCACGCTGGTACACACTGCTAGCTTTTAATGGGACTGTTACGTTTCATTGGAAGGCAGAAGTGTTTTGACAAGGTTGTGTTTGGTATTTTGTGGTGTTAGAGTAAGTATAGAAGTCTAAGTTATAGAGAAAGGAATATTAGTACTGAACAATGATAAGTAGCTACCAGTCCAAATGCGTTAGGAACCGCACTATTAGTATATTTTTTTCACTACTTGAAAGCTACAGTATGGTTCAGTACCATGGGTTACTTTTATGGCGGCAAAATGCACAGTTCTGGCGAAACAGGCCAGTAATTAATAATGTTTAACATTCTTAGGTAATTTTCTTTCATATACAAGAATAGAATAGAAAACATTTATTCGGACACAACACAACAGCAACAAACACAAAGTAACTGAAAATACAAAAAAAGTACAGACAAGGTTAAAGAATTGCCACAGGCGTGCCCACTGTGCCCATACCGAAAGAGTTACCAACTAAAAATTTGCTGGACGTCAGAAATCCAGCGCTGATTTTCAGTTGGCACCCCACTAGTGACACACGGACGTGGGAAAATAAAATATATACTTCATATAACGTAAATAGGAGTGAATTAATCTCCTGGCTAACAGTACGCAAGGTGTCTTTGTACAGTACGCCGCATATTGCTGGCAGACAGCCGGTACAGTCAGCCACTAGTTGTTATGTGCGGCAACTCGTTATGTAGACTGCGCCGCACTGATACACCCTGCTGGCTTTTATTGGCACTGTTACGTTTCATTGCAACACAAGTTTTAAGGTTATGTTTGGGGTTTATAGTTTTGGAGTTTGGGCAGAAGTCAACGGCAAATGGACGTAGCAAAACATTGGGCCAACCAGAAATTTTACCACCGACACGATGAAGAAGAAAGGCACAGTAAATCCGCTCCTCTTTTCTCCGCTCCATGCCATGTGGACAGGCAGCCTTGGTACTAGACATTGTATTTAGTTCTGTCCTAAACGACACCACGCAAGAAAACCCATGCTCTAGCCACTATAATAAAGACAGTGTTTTTACCACGGCAATGATAAAGCCCTCAGAACCATCCGTTGTGTTCCCACCTTAACCCGGGCGCACAATACGTAGCGACCGGTGTATAAGCGGCTTGATTACACAGCCCAAACTCGCTGTTTATACATGAATAATTAAAGGAGCGTATCACAATGGCCGCGAGTTCGTATCAAACGAGGCTTCGTATGTTACTAAGAGGGTTCTAGAAGGTTTCTGACAGTCGAAATGTTTCAGCAAACCAGACCTGAATGGAGAGTATTTCAGGCTGTGTGTTTTAAAATTTAGTAGTCTAAACGCGAAATCTAAGTGAGAGTCTGAAATTTTTTAATTGGATTACTCAAATCTATACTGGAAACTTCTTGAATGCATGATTTGTAACAATTCCTCACGCTATTTTCTTGAAGGCAAATGTGTACCACAACATTTTTTCGCCAGATTTAGATGTTCGTTTTAGTTTTTTATTATTTTTTAATATGCCAAAGCAAGAGTAGGCATGCATGTGGCATTGCCATCGTTATACGAGTACGTTGTCTATGCTTATGTACTTCACTACGATTTATATAATTTACTGAAAGAGTTGTGGTGTATCCTTGTTTTGGTAGTTCAAAGCAGACAGGCGAGGGTAAACAAACTTTGTTTCCCTCGGGATGTACGAAAGGCACCGATGTGATGGCGTGCCATCAGAAATCCCGGAATCTAAGTTTTTATGTGCAGAAAACGGCCCCCGAGTGTATTTAGTTGGTGGAGAGAGAATAACATACATTTTGCGTTTCCAAAGCAAAAACGAATGTGTTAAAAACAGCAAAAAGATACGTTCCAAGTACATTTAAATAAATAAGAACTTGTTTTTACAGTGATTCGAAAATATTCCCACGGAGAAATGCCTACTGCCGCGCTGAAAAGTGCCCTATGTCCTAGTCCAGGTCATGGTCTAACCATTTGTATCCTCCAAAGCCTGATTGTCGCGTAATTGATTAATAAAAATACCTACAGACTTACTATAATTTACGCCGGATAGAATTCTACTCTGTGAGAGAACTGAGAGAAGTGTATCTAACTAAACCATCTATTGAGATTTCCAACTTATTGCCAGGAACCCATATCCATTTCCAACAATATCCCTGAGGTACAGGAGTTATCTTCATGAATGTAGGTATGCCTTCAATCCAGTAGTGCTTGTAATTGCAAGGAGCATTGTAGTGCGTAGAAACCACAGACTATAAAGTCCGCCGACATCTCTCTATTGTTCTAAGCAGTACGGTGTATAGTCACAATGTATGGGGTCATGTACACTTGTACAGTCAAACAATCTTGTAAGGTAACTTGCTACGAGCTGCGTGTGACAGCAAGATTAAAAATGAAGGAATTAGAATACACGGGATGCACCAGTTCGTAGTGGAGATTTTATAGTGAAAAATCACACCAAAATGTTAGTTATATTTTAGATAATTGGCTCATATTTTGTTGGTTGGTACTTCCCATGACCCGTTGGTAAGTTTCCAGGCGATAAGCCATACAATTGAGAGATGAAATTGCAAACAAACATTATTCATCCCCTATTTAACATCTTCAGAGAGCGAAGAAGCCCTTTTGTAAAATGCAATACTTCTAGAAAGATGGGCAATTATCTGTCAGAGAAAGAACGAATGAATTTATGAATCTTATAAGTACAGGGTGTCCCAAAAAGGACGCAAGATTTGAAATTGAAGAAAAGCACTTTTATTTTTTCGTTATAATATATTTGTATATAAAATCTTGAAGTACATAAAATAGGGTTATTTGTGGAATAACACGTCAGGCAAATGTCCTCCTAGGCTTTGCTGGCACATACGCACTCTTTTGTCAAAGTTTTCTATGACCATTTTGCATAGATGCGGCTGAATTTCCCCGATGCAGCGTCGAATTTCCTGTTTTAAAGCGTGAATAGTTGTAGGCTTATTGGCATAGACTTTAGACTTTAAATAACCCCATAAAAAGAAATCTAAAGGCGTTAAATCGCAAGATCTAGGGGGCCAATTCTGATCACCGAATCGAGAGATCACACGACTAGGAAAAGTTTCATGCAGTAATTGCATCGTTTCTCCGGCTGTGTGGCAAGTGGCCCCGTCTTGTTGAAACCACTTTGCTTCCACATCGATATCCTCTAATTCGGCTAAAAAAAACCTTGTTATCATGTTGCGATATCGAGCCCCATTAACAGTAACCGCTTGACCGGCCTCATTTTGAAAAAAATATGGTCCAATAATGCCTTCAGCCCAAAACCCGCACCAAACAGTGACACGTTGTGGATGCATTTGTTTTTGAACAATCACATGTGGGTTCTCTGAGCCCCAAATGCGGCAATTCTGACGATTAACAAAGCCATCGAGATGAAAATGTGCTTCGTCGCTAAAGATGATTTTGTTTGAAAAATCTGCATCCCTGTTTTGGCGGTCGATAATCCATTCAACGAACTCTCTTCGCTGTCCATGATCACGGGGCTTCAGTTCTTGTGTTATTTGAACTTTGTAAGCATGGAGATGCAGATCTTTAGTGAGAATACGCTGGAGAGAGCTTCTTGAAATTTGCAATTCTTGTCCACGATGCCTAATGGATGTTCCTGGATGTTCACGGACATTCTGACGCACAGATTCAATATTGCCATTTGAACGGCTTGTTTTTGGACGACCAGTGGAATGAACATCATTAATTGATCCACTCTCCCTGAATTTTGCAACCAGTCTCTTCACAGTTGATGAACTCAAGCCAATATTCCGACCATATTTTGCACGGAATTTTCGAACCGTACCCGCCAAACTTTCATTACTTTTCAAATATTGTTCAATAATAAAAACGCGTTGATCTTTCGTATAACCCGCCATTTTTACAAATCCTAAACATTCAGCTGTCAAATGTTTTTTTTTTCAGGGTTGCCAGCACTAAAATACAAAACTGGCGGCAAATTGAAATCTTGCGTCCTTTTTGGGACACCCGATATAAGATGGATAGGTACAGGCCATTGCCTACACTACCACCAATACGTTTTTTTTTGCAGGCGATATTCTTTTTTTTTAATTATGGCATACTTTGTAGAAATTACTAGTTAGCTCATATGTTACAATATTTAAATGTAATTGCAAGTTAGCCACCTGAGTAGGAACCAAATAGCTTGCTCGACTGTACTCTTAGGTAGATACGACTGTAAGATTTCGCTGTAGTAAACAATTGGACTAGATTACACAGGTATGTCTTGAAGCTGTATTATTTCCAGCTTATTGGAGTGCTTATATCTATAGCAGTTTCAGCCATTCCTTACATAGCTTTGTGAAATTACCTAATGTTGAGCCTTTATTGAATTAGACATTTCACCGCCATTTCGATTGTCCGTATTGACTATTATGTAACTATACTAAATTTTCGTACCTAAATCAATCTGCCTAGCGTTTGTCAACCATGTTGTGATTCGCTTCTGGTCTATCCAGCAGACTTTAAGCGACTGCTTCAATGAAATAACTTAAACAAACATAACGCCCATTCTCCATAACAAGCTTCTTTTCAGAAGGGACGGTAGAATCAATTATTATTAACTTTATTATATTTTTGACGTTCAAAAGTGCCGCTTAATGGCCTAGTCGAAATATAGAATTTTTGTCTTTTGTCTTTGTCAAATCAGAATTTTAAATGTCCCTGTAGAAAGTAGTGCTTGGTGCTATGGTGACATCATTCTCGTAATAATAGGATATGTTATATATGGTAAAAGTTAAAGTCTTGAATTATAAGGGAAATAACTATATTGAATCACTATAACACTTAGATACACGAAATAGTAAATTATGGTAAACTATGTTACTAATTTATTGGTAAAAATATGTTAAAAATGGTTATGGTAATGGTATTGGTGGTGTCTCTGACGAGATCAAAACGCGAACTGGCGCACGTTTATGTAAACGAGCTATTGCGCATACTTGCTTTCGATGCAATTTTGCATTTCCGCTGAGTGTTTGATTAAAAATCGAACAGTCCCTAATATGGCCGCAATTAGATTTTGGATATTAAAACCTTTTTTTACAAGAAAATACTACTGACTTCCAAATAAAAAATCTACGAAGTGAAAAATAACTTTCTTTTTGTTAGTTGGTGTCTTTGATAAATACAATTTTTTTGCATATTGGCGAGCTGGCTGACCAAAACCAGATGTATCCTCCGACTGCACAGCATGATTTTCTTCTTGTTTACGTCTTTTTAGTTCGCTTTTTAAGCAGTCGGGTTTTTTGATTTTTTTAATTAACTTTTTTAATTTACAACATTTTAGTATTTTTTTTTTAATTAGGTACATTTAAAGACATAAGTGTTATATATTTTTGAAATCACCTCTTGAAACCCTTTATTTTGATACCCCACACGATGGGTTTGGAAGGAAATCAAAATTTGGTGCCCCACAATATGGCGCCCAAAATCCGCCATTTGTTTATTTTACAATTTTAATGTAGCCAGTGACACACGCAGGGTTAAGACGAATCGATTGACGTATGAATCAACAAAATCGGCCAACGCGTTTGGTCTCTGGAACGCCACATAGGAACAAAGATACATACATACATAGACTGATAAACACATTACCCTCCTTCGGCAGTCAGGTAAAAAGTATAAACAATAAACAGACACGCGATGCCATTATTTATTGGAGAGTTATGTTGTATATCTCCGAAGTTCTTCATCAGAACTTAACCAAATTACAAGTAAAATTTCAAAATTTAAAAAACCCCCGACACATTTATCTTGCGAAAACATCCCGATTCAAACAGTAAAACGCCCATAACTTTTGAACGGCTGAACCGTTTTTTTTTAAACATAGCTAAGAACACTCTCGACACAATCACCTCTCCAACAAAAAAAACTAAATCAAAATCGGTTCATCCGTTGAGGCGCTATGATGCCACAGACAGACACACAGATACACAGATACACAGATACACAGATACACAGATACACAGATACACAGATACACAGATACACAGATACACAGACACACAGATACACAGATACACAGATACACAGATACACAGCAACACACCTCAAACTTATAACACCCCTCTTTTTCCGTCGGGGGTTAAAAATGGGACCAATTTCGGAACATACTCTTACAAACAAAAAAAGAATTTTCAAAATCGGTCAGTCGTTTCAATTGATGGAGATACCGGTGAACACACAACAAAAAAAGCACTCAAAGCGAACATAGAACCTCCTCCTTTTTGTAAAGTCGGTAAAAAATAAGTTTTGTCAACAGGCTTTTGTTTAGACAAATGATTGATTAATTTCATTGAGGCAAAATAAATGTACCGAAGCTAATAACAAACACTGCCACATTGTCCTCAATGCTAATGACAAATAACTTCAATTATAAAGTTCTATCATTATTTCGTCTAATTACAATCCCAGCAACACATTATCCTACATAAACATATTTCAGCAGAATTTTAAAAGGATTACTACAATAGAGAAAAACGTTTTTTTTTTACAAAGCTGCCTCCACATCTCCGTTTCTGTTGTAAGCTAACTACGGTCTACCCGCCGTCGCACATACGGGTATTTGATACAAAAAACTGGCCAAAACCTTTTTTTTGGTAATTTTGGGTCAATTGTGCCTCCTAGTTATTTTTCATATTAATTTTAGTATAACCCAATCATTTCTATACCCTTTTCTCCAAAGGGACTTACGTGTGAAATAAAATCGAAATAAAATAAAACATTATTTTCTATTTCAAGCATTATGGTGATTTATTTGTACAATAACTAATAAAAAAAGCATTTAAAAATACACAATGATTTAAAAATAACGCTTACTTTTTACATAACCTTACAAAATACATAAATGAAAAGCTATGTACAAACTGTAACTGTTTTTTTTTCGAAAAAAACCTATTTTTGTTCAGAGGCTATAATTCATAGGGGCGGAAAGAGGCGGAAGGTTTTTCTCTTGATATGAAATCTAGAAGGTTCAAAGAACACGATTATGTATAAACTTTAGCTTAACTATGTTTATCTGATACTTAATTTGACGAAGGAAACCTATTTTACGTGTTTTTTTTTGCATAAAAATACTCATGACTTTATGGTACAATTAAAGAATGAAAAAGTGATCCTAACAGTAGCACAATAGATTCAAAATAAAGTTCATACCTGTGCCTGAAGATTCCATGATGGTTTTTGGGGTTTGCACTAAACACAACAGTATGATTAGTCTTAAACAGCAATTGAAATTTGCGAGCGCCGAGAAAACAAACGTGTCACTAGCACAACAGATGAGTTCCGACTGACGTTGAGGGCGCATGGAGCGCTCTAGCCCCTTCTGGGTACCGGTTTCTTAATGAATAGAGTGTCCCATTGTTAAAACATAACAAAGGATAGCTGCGCGGTTACTATTGTAAAAATGACTTTTGGCCAGTTTTTTGTATCAAATACCCGTATGTGCGTCGTCTGAATACACCTTTATGTAAGTTACTTTTTAATTAATCGCAATTGAAACATGACGCTAGCTTACACGTATCAAATTAATTAAATTTTAATTTAACCTCTCGTAATTATGTCAGAATTAATCAACTTTTTGAGGTTTTCCTTCAGAATCCGCAAACCAGTAAAACCGTATTTCGTGTCAAGTACATTGAAAACGCATTTCGGATTACATAAAACCGATAATTGGTAAAATTCGTTTTCGGGAATTAAAATCAGATACAGGGGTTGTATCTCACAATTAAAAACTGTTTACACATAGATACTTCGAAAAAATAAAATGTAAATAATTGGTAATTATTAATTAACGTAGCACCGATTAAAAGCTGTAATAGGTACTTGCAACATCATCCAATTAAAATAATGTTTTGGTTATTTCAAGTAGAGTAATATTGCTTTTTGTAGCCATTTGTTATTTTTTCAGTAAAAACCCTACTTCGCTTCGACACAAGCTATTTTTTTTTAATTTTTTTTTTATTGGTTCGCGCTTGACCACTATCTCACCTGATGGTAAGCGATGATGTGGTCGACGGTGTAACACTCTTGCTTAGAAGTAACCTATTTACTCTTAACTTAAAGACCCTAAGGTTGTAGCCGTGTGGAAACACAGACTCCGGCAGAAAATTCCACTCCTTAGCTATACGCATAATGAAAGTATTTCCAAGTATTTCCCAAACGTTTAGTGCCTATACGTGGGATGCCCACCATGTACCGATGGTGCCTCGCCGTACGTCTTGTAGTCCGATGATGAAACGGGCTAGGCGGAATTAGATCATGCAATTCCATCGCCCACTCCCCGAAATGTAACCGATAATAAACCGACAAGCTGGCAACTCGACGACGATGTTCAAGGCTCTGGAGCTTTGACTCGACCAGTGCCTCATTGCCGATGAGCCTCTTGGCCCGTTTTTCGATCTACTCTAGTTCATCAAGCTGGTATTTGGCAGATCCGTCCCAGAGATGAGAACAGTATTCCATGCAAGATCGAACTTGCACTTGAGCTATCTATATGTATGGATCTACTTAATTTGACTGCCGAACAACCAAAGTTCTCAAAAATACATGTCACGCAGTTTCAAGAATTATACTTGCAATATGAGACTTAGAGTTTTCCCTACATATTAAAGCACCCAGCAAAAATTAGATTCCCAATCAATATTTACACATCCCATTATTCCCCCTTCATCGAATTTCAAAGCACATAACATAAAAATCCGTAAACAATATATATTTACCGTACAAACCCATAAATTGGGAATCAATGTAAACAAAAAACCGTAAATAAATATTCGTTGTTATTGGAATCGGTAAACCTATCCGATATCTAACGTAAACTCAATCAGCACCGGTAAATATATTTGTACCTAGAATAGGGATGTTACGGAGGTTGTTTATCGGAATCGGAGTTTTTTTTGGTTTGTCGGAGTCGGAACCGGAATCGGAGTTGGAGTCGGAGTCGGAAGTGATGGCAGAAGAGCTATGCGTTAAGAGCAGACCTAGTAAACTAAAATAGTTTAACCATTATTCAGTCAGCCTCTTTCATTTCAATTGTGAACTAAACAAAACCTGCCCCAGAAAGCACGTAGGAAGGCAGGTCCCCCGTGCGACCATAAACCTGTTCGTACACGTTAACCGCAGTCACCCGGGGGCTTACTACCGGCCGGCCACGATCCGTTGCTATAACCTCCGATTTAAGGTGCCGGAGCCGAAGTCGGCACCAGAGGTGAAATATCAATCGAAATTTCCGACTCATCGGACAGTCGGAGTCGATGCTTTGTAACTTCACTAATTTGTACCGGTAAATATAGCAAGATGGGTCTACGTTTTCGATTACATTGCGTCTTTTGTTACGCAATAAGCAATGTTGATTGATAAGCAATGGTATGCTTTAATTGATAATTTGATTCGATTGCTTTTGTGTATTGTTGTGTTTAAGGTAATAAATTGTTGACGATTATTGTTGGGTTTGCTTGGGTCCTTGATAAAGTAAAATTCTATAACTATTGTTGAAATTCCAAATAGAAAATGTCGAAATTTCGATAATGCCCTTAATCTTGGACTTCTATCTAACGGGATTTTGGTTTCGACTACACTTCGGACTCTTTAATATTCGTTATCACTAATAGTATTTAATTTCACCTGGCCCGTCTTGGGTTTTATGTGTTCCTAGTTTTTTATTTATGTGTAATTTTTAGCTATACGTATGTAATTAATCTGTATCAGGAAAATACTTATCGTGTATGTATTTATGGGATAGCCAACATCAAAAGTGAGTGACAATCACATATCCAACAAGATGACGCTATTGTATGTATTTCGCGTATCAAAAAACGGTTTAAAATTACGATCAATGATCGTAATGCCATATTGAGCTGTAAATACTGTATAGAAAAAGTTTGGCGAGGCATTGGAAATATTTTCTTTCATTGGTAAGTAAATTTGTTTTGAAATTGTGTGTGAACAAGTAAAATATCAAAATTTTTAAAACCCCTCGACACATTTATCTTGCGAAAACATCCCGATTCGAACAGTAAAACGCCCATAACTTTTGAACGGCTGAACCGATTTTATTCAAACATAGCTAAGAACACTCTCGATACAATCACCTTTCAAACAAAAACTAAATTAAAATCGGTTCATCCGTTGAAGCGCTATGTTGCCACAGACAGACACACAGATACACAGATACACAGACACACAGATACACAGAAACACCGATACACAGATACACAGATACACAGCAACACACCTCAAACTTATAACACCCCTCTTTTTCCGTCGGGGGTTAAAAAGTGGCACGCTTGGTTTTCATACAGATGGAGGGGCTGGCAGTATCTAGTTGTGGTGACAATTATTAAGATAGATTTACTATTATCTATCAAACTAGCAAATCCGATCAGCAGTTTTTGCGTGATTGGAACACAGTTCCGATACGCAATCGTAGATCGAGTTTCCTTATGTTTGAATGCAAATTACATCACGTGCTCCCATTAATCAAATCAGATAGGTATATACTAGACACTTTATTGTTTTTATACTAATTCTAAGAATGCTAGTTTATTTATGAATTTATGACATAACACTGAAATGTTGTTCCCATAGACAGTTGAACCTTTACCTATGTTACATTTGGTACCTAAAGTACTGACAGTCAGGCCCGCTATTATTCTACTTGGCATTTTTTTTTCAAGTCCTGATCTCTTCTTATTTTATTTGTGTGTGCCAGAAAAAGAGTAGAAAAAGCAAAAACTGTAACCCGACTACGGTTTTTTTCCGTATTTTAGAGTTCCGCACCCAAAGGGTGAAAACGGGACCCTATTACTAAGACTCCGCGGTCCGTCTGTCTGTCACCAGGCTGTATCTCATGAACCGTGATAGCTAGACAGTTGAAAGTTTCACAGATGATGTATTTCTTTTTCCGCTGTAACTACAAATACCTACTAAAAACAGAATAAAATAAATATTTAAGTGGGGCTCCCATACAACAAACGTGAGCTTATTGCCGTTTTCTGCGATAATGGTACGGAACCCTTCGTGCGCGAGTCCGACTCGCACTTGGCCGGTTTTTATTTTTAGTCTATTTTACCCGGGTCATAATAGCGAATCGATTGACAACTTATTTATCAAAATCCGATGA
This sequence comes from Orthosia cruda, assembly GCA_964057195.1. Lineage (NCBI taxonomy): Eukaryota > Metazoa > Arthropoda > Insecta > Lepidoptera > Noctuidae > Orthosia > Orthosia cruda. The sequence goes on along the minus strand of OZ059843.1, from coordinate 30,546,562 downwards.
ATAGTTTAGGCGCTACGGAGGAACATATGTTAATACAAACATACATACATAGACTGCTAAAGTCATAACCCTTCCTTTTGGCTTCGCCGTAGTCTGGTAAAAAACCAGAACTACCTTCCTACCTTCATTGTGGTATAAATAACCAAATAAAACATAGAACTTACATAGATATTACTTCATTTGTAGAAATCCCAAATAGTTCGTAATCCAATCACCGAAAGAAGCTGCAAATCATTTTGCTATCCCAAAATCGAACATTTTAACTTGACCCTTCAATTCAACATCATTCAATACGCCGAAAAGGTCAAATTTAACCAGGCGATCGATAGGCAACAAAAATGTTGCCAATTACGTATTCTGATGGCGTCTGGATGAACCATAGAGTTCGGAGACGCTTCATCGACTACTGCTAGAGACGGTATGGTTTAAACTTTTCATGTAATCCAAACGAGTCAGTGAGAGTCACTGTTAACTCATAGATATTAACGGCCTGTTACTATTACAGAGGTAACTTGAGCTCAACGAAATTGCACAGCTATGAATACATTTTCATACATCTGCCTCGACTTTTCCAAACATGTTGTGGTCAGCTTCCATTCTAAATGGTAGCTGTCAGTACGTAACCCCGAATTTACTAGCTCTAAATTAACGGAGAATTAATGTGACAAATTGTCAAGCACGCGTTATCTGCTGTGATTGGCTGTTGAACAGCAGGTAACGCGTGCTTGACAATTTGTCACATAAATTCTCCGATAATTTAGAGCTGGGAATCTGGGGGTAAGTCTCTTACATAAAGCGACTACATATCTGACTTTCACAACGTAGGAATTGTGCCACGGAACCCCTTAACCCCTTTTTATTTATTTGATAGACGTCTCGCAGTTCAATCAGATTGATTGGCTACTGCTTAACCGGGCAATCGTGTGGAGAAAAAACCAGAGCCTCCAGTCATAAATAATAAGGTTTACCTAAGAGACCACGATGGGGTCGAACCTCGGCTCAGGTCGTCGCTGGGGAGACAACTAGGGCTGGATCATGATTAATTGATCCTACCATCCGTTCGGAAAATATCTAAGTGGAGAAGAACGGACAAGAAGACTGCTTGTCTGTTGGTATTTTGGCTATTAAAGACTCGCAAAGACAAATGACAACTGCAAAACTTGTTATTTGGTGTACTTTTCTCCTGTCCGTGACACGGACGAGGTTCAGTATGTAAATGGAGAGTCACCTGTCCACGGATTGACCTCGGCAAGCGTTACTTATCGATCTTATTGGTTATTACTTAGCCATCAGCTCTGTTTATGGTATTTTTAAGCCATGGATTTGTTAGGTATGTCTCTGTTTATGGTATTTTTTAGCAATGTCATCTCTAGTCTTTGCTAATCCGTTTCTTGGTCTATGGACCGAACTAACGAAGTAGTGATGTGTGCCAGGTACTCGTACTTAGGCGACACGGAATCGGTCCTGCCGATAAGTAGGCTTTTTACTTTTTAGACGGCGTGCGTGCTTCATTGGCTATTTGGGTTTGTATATCGGTGAGGAAATCGATTCGGAAATGCGAGTAGGAAGATTTTGTTTCAAATGTGTATGTTGCCGAGAATGTATAGCTTGTTAGAAGGGTCCTATTGATCATGGGAGGAATAAAAGTAACAGGAAATGTTATTCTTAGAGAAAAGGGAAACGGTGAAGGAAAATATCATGAGGGAACCAAATCTTCGAAGATATGTGCCATCTGCTAATTCGCACTGGGCCTGATGTGATGGATTACAGCTCACTCCCTCTCACAGAGAAGAGGCGTCTATCTCAGCTATGGGAATATTTATGTGCTTTAACATAAGACGGCCAAAGGCCAATTACATTAGTTAAATACATGTTTTTAAAATAGCATTAAAAATGAAAATTATAAAAACAGACATACAAACAAAATCTTCTTCCATTCGTCCGCGATCACATCACAATTGGGCTTAGCATCCAAGAGAGCGTTGAGCGCGGAGAGTGTTCGAGGGATGGGAGACTGGGCTCGAGCGACGGTCCGTCTCTCCGGTACGTCGAACAATCTTTGCCTCCTACTACGTCTATAATTGACCGGGGCAAAAAGATGCGATAAATATTGCAAGTTGATAATGCCACAGTATAATTATGGACAAACAGTACGGAACAGTTGTCGCGATACTGTCAGTAGTGCGAGCCGCTTAGAGGTCTGGTATGTGTGAGTGTGCCGTTTCGAGCGTTTTAGGTAGTTTATACTTTGCGTCCATATTTATACTGTGATAATGCTCATGCTTTGAAATATAATTGTTAATTGTATACCAAAAGCAACTCTGTTTAAAAAAATATGAAATATATTGATACTGAATCGTAATTTGTAATATGTTTATCCAAATTAGAAATATCAAATTTTGAAGGTATTTAGATCTCTCTGTAACTATACTCGTACAATTTGTAACACAGTTTCACAATAAATCAACCATAACTGAACGACCCTTATAAATAATAATTTACTGGAGACTGTAATCTGATAATCTAATTACAAATTAAATAAGCAATTTGTGATATAAATTATAGCTATTTCGTTTCTGTGATCGGATTTTGTAATTAAACCAAAATGTTACTTTAAGTAACAATATTTTATGAATCGTAACGTAACCTACTTAGAATTATTTCGTTAACGATCTTACCTATGGAGTCTGAAAATTATTTTTCATCACACTTGCACGTAAAAAGTAACTAAACATACAGCTTAACTTGGCCGTAATGTCCCATATAAAACCCTCGGGCTTTCTTTTTGTCATGAAACCCTAGGGCGGTAAGTAATATTTTTTTAATTTATGGCACAGCACACAGGTCATGCAAGTTCAAAAAGGAGTTTACACGCAATTGAAAAATTGTCTTAAAATGTTATCTAAACAGGAATTTCTTTGCAATCTTGCTACATGTTACTTAAATACTCAACTAATGTCCTAAATAATCGATTTTAATAGTTATAGTATGAAAACGTCGAAATTATTTAATTCTTTTTACACTCCGTCATGGCTGTATACCTACGTAAGTATTTGCCCTTAAAGTTTCTGAACGAAACACTGTATAATCTGTGGTGTGGGCAAAAATTCGCCAACCGCTTAAAAAAAAGTTCACGTATGTCGTAATAACAGCCATGCTGACTTGTGTATTAAAGCTATAATTCATAATTATTACTCGCAAATGCGATGAAAAACATTGTATGTATCACGGGCGGTTCGGGAATTACGAACCTCGACTCAGAAAGCCCTCAGTCTTCGACTTCGGGCTTCTACTAGTGCTTCGATCGTAATTCCTTACTTACCGCCCTTAATACACAATGTACTATTGTTGAACTGCGATAGAGCTGGAAAGCTGTAGTACACAATACAGACTTCAAAAAAAGGAGGTAATCAATTCGACACGTATTTATGTTATATTGCTGGAATTGCACAATATTCACATAATGATTACTCAGTGTTTGCACAACGTTTCACATCAAGCTAGCTAATCATTTTTACAAAATTAATGTTGCACATCCAAAGCTTAAAAGATAACTAACTTAATAAATATACCTATATTTCTATCATGATACCATAAATAATTCAGGACCAAGATCGCCGTGAAATATGGTAGCCATGACTTGAGGGTGAATAAATAGAAATTGCTCTCAAAGTCTCTGGTTTCACCGATTTTTCTTTTTTTTTTACTTTGCTTGATTCCTTCGTCACGTCATGAGGGATTTATGGTTCGACTTCTATGTTTACGGTAGGCTCTTTGGATAGACGCCGATGATATTTATTTGTTTGTCTATGTAATATCTTTATTTTGGTTTGGGTTGTAGATTTATTGGGATGCGGTGAACGTGCCTTTTAGTAGTGATTGGTTGAGGTCGGGAGAGAAATTGATCGCAGGGTGATGTTGCGTGTGCAGTATGATTCATGTTTTGATATTTGAGTATTTTTTGACAGACAGCAGTCTTGCCGAGGGATACGTATAACGACCACACCGAGTTTGACATTACTTGTAAGCAACGCATCTACTGCGTTGTTGGGTTCGACCGTTACCCAGCTTCTAGATTGTGGAGGTCAGATAGTAAAATCCATGTAATGTACTGGTACTCAGCAGCATCCGGTAAGACTGGAAGCCAAACACAACCTAATTGCGAAAGGGTCAGCCATATTCCTGGCCGTGAATCTAAAAAGGCGGTTAAGCGGTTAAGAGACAATGAGACAATTAATCAAACAAGTCGCAAGAATATAATTTGACTGTCTTGAAACCTACAACTACAATATTGCAGTGTCAAAAATGTTGTTGTCGATTTCCTTATAAGACTCTAGACACACAGACACTATATAGTTTGTCTGCCGCTAAGCAGTATTGCTGTGTTCAGATTTGATGGAGGCAGAAGGAGGTTATTATAGATTAGATATTCTTTTAAATAGCTAAAAAAGTTAATTGCTGGAATACTTAAAGTATAAATATTTGTTATATTTTATGCGAGTGTCTCACCTTTGGTTTGGGGTGCGAAACCCTTTGGATTCTTATCAGCTAGCTTGCTAGTCGCATGCGAAACCTGAAACAACGAAAACTTCATTAGTTATACTGCATTTAAAAACAAAAGTTATTTTGCAACACAACATGATTGGTATATCCGTAAGCATAAGGTGTAACATGCAAACACTCTACTAAAAAGTCGCGTCAGCAATGTCGTTATCATCACACGATATCGTAAATCTAAATGGAAATTTAAATTCTTAGCGTAGGTGTCTACACGTGTTCTTTAAGAGAATATGCTCCTGCACACTTGCAAAACTTGTTCATATTCTAAATATAACCTGTAGTAAACACTACCTAAATGAGCAAACACATGACATAAACAAATCCAAGTACCTACATAAAAAAAGAAACAAGAAATTTTCATCACGTTTTTCACACTGCAACTTCTAAACTAAAAGTAAAAAAAACGTGCCCGAACTTCTCCGAGGTTGTAAGGGCGTGAGCGATCGCCCGTCAAATATTTAGCCTTTGGGAGTAGCCTGTCAACGGCCAGCCGGCTAACTTCGTGCCCAGCACAGAATACCAAACTAAGGAGTCCGACTTACTTTGAGGGACTTAAAATATTGATGTAGCGTGTTTTTACGTACAATGTACAGCGTTTCCGAACGGAGAATGTAATGACAAGCAACTGTCAATTGTTTGAAACGAAATGTTCGAAAATTATACGGAATGGAACGTGCTTTTGTTTGAGTAAGCAACGAAAAGTTATCACCTCCACCTTTACACAAATATACAGAGAATACATTGAATGATGTACAGTCGTAACAAGATAAATAGGTAGGAAGAGAGTTCACCAGCTAGCTCGAGCGCTATAAATAAAATAAAATAAGCCTTTATTACTGTTACTCTTTACAATCGATGGTGCTCGAGCGCTATATTTATTAGCTAATAGTTTATTCGGTTCTATAATACTTTGTCATCCCCGTAAAAGCTCGTTATGCCGTTGGTCGTGGCTGTAATTGGTAAATCATTGAAAGTCGGCACAGTGGGTCGTCTTAGGGGCGGGTCGTTAAAGACATTCAGGAGCCCGAAAGTCTTACATCCACCCAGTAACTGGGTGAGTTTGTGTTATACAGTAACTGGGGTGTGGATGACAAATAGCCAGTCGTTTCATATAAAATACTGATAAACAGATGCATTCGGTTAAATTTGATACTAAACTCAACATATTTGGGCAGAAAAGACTAAACAGAATGATTGAATACTAGTAAGTATGTATCTAGATTCCTACATATCTACTACAACATCTTTTGTAAGGAGTCTGTTTACTTGTCTTCAGGTCTTTTATTTGGTAAAGACAGCTGCAGAGAAACTTCACCCCCTGTATGTACACATCTTGTAATTCTAAAAGTTTTAATGTCTTATAAAATACTTGGCGCGAGTGACGCAAGATCTTTTTATATTTTTACAAGCCTTAGATATTCGGGTTATGTTAGGGAAAAATCTGGTTACAAAATATTGGTTTAAGATGATGTTTTCTCGCAAGATTATTTATAGAACGTAATATTTTGTACTTACAATGTAGGATGTAATAAAATCATCAAACTTATTATTACACCAATATCTTGCACACGAAACAAAATTAAGCACACAATTACGTAAAAGAATCCATAAATTATCACAGCATTTTCTTTTCCCCGCCATTTTCGCGTATCATAAATGGGCCTTCCCGTCGCCGTCGTACGGTAGGTACAATATTTAACACGACATTGCGCCCCGGTTGCCTGTTCAGTCTGTTTACACCTCCCCGGAGCAGTTCCGACATGTTAGCGGACGTGCAGAGATTCTACCAACGGTTTATTGCCTGTTTTTTATGATATTTAACATTGTGATAAATGTTTCAAGTGTTATTACCAGGACGCATTTGCGCGGGCAAAGTGACAAGTTTATTTTTTATCTGTGGCCTGGGTGTAGAACTTTTTGGTGCGTTCATTTTCTTGTTTTTTAAATTAAAGCCGTATTATAGGGCTGCTAATTTTACACACCTATTTATTTTTATAAGAACCTCATTTCATAAACTTCCTTACGTCTTTTATTAAACGAAATAGGTGAGATTTTTTATGATCTGTATCTTTTTAAGTTCTTTCATAAATCTTTTATTAGTATTATGACGCCGTCTTCGGTGTTATAAGATATTTTCTTCGGAGTTGAGCTAACCCTATAATGCGGTGCTGTATTCGCTTGCATTTTATGAGGCAAGTTTAATAAATAGTGGGGTGTTAACTCGGCGCTACTTTGCATACCCCTCGAGGGCCATGGCTTGTTTTTAAATGTAAATCAGCCTTGTGAGATAACTATTTTCTTAAGGAGTCAATGAATATTGAATTGAGTGTGCCAAGTCGTATTGAAATGGAATCTCACAATAAAATTACAAGATATAATTCAGGTTTTTTTCATTCTGGGCCTATTGCTTTGGATAAGCTATAACCCTTCTAATATTATAAATGTTTATGGATGTTGTTAAAAAGTAAAGACTCAACGGCTGAACGTATTAGGATGCAATTTGAAACACAGATAGACCATAATCGCGATTAGGATAATTTTTCCCCCAGTAATACCTACGTTCCCGGAATTACGCACTTACAAAATCTATATTGCGTTTAATTATAGTACTACACTTACAACATAGACAACATCACATTTTGTTATTATCTTGAAATATAACGATACACGTGGCGTAGAAATTGAATTGGTAGGTACTTAATTGTAATCAGTTCTACCTAAAAACAATGTTCAAAAAAACTTTTACCATTCACCTTCAGCAATTTATCAAAGTAAGTAATACTAAAACTCCTGGCATCAAGATAAATTGCCTTCCGTAAAGGCACTAATTATTTTTCTCAATATAACTTAGGCATAAAATTAGCAACATAATACCCGGGGAAGTTTGACGAGTAACCGTCGTCACCGGCTAAGTTGCCGTCACTAAGTTAAGGCCCTTGTCTGCAAACTTAGTCTGCAACTTGAAAATATTTTATTTCTTGCCTTTTCACGCCGACGAAGACATTAATAATGGCCCTATGCATTAGACACGCGTTTTGTGAAACTTTTGTTAGGAACTGTCGAGGACTACTGAAAGTCTGGATTGACTGAGATACCTAATTCGCTATTTAAGACTGGTAGATTTTATAGAAATACTAGCTGACCCCCGCGGCTTTGCTTCCTTCAACTGGCTATCTACATACCTATTTATTTATTTATTTAAACTGCATGCACAAAAGTACAATGGCGGACTTAATGCCTTAGGCATTCTCTACCAGTCAACCTATCACCTACCTATCTACCCTACCTACCTACCCTACGTTCCTACACACCTACCTACACACCTACCTACACACCTACCTACACACCGACCTACTCACCTACCTTACCTACCTATCAACCTACTAACTCACCTGCCCTACCGATCAACATATCTACCTTACCCTATCCTACATACCTACCTACCCTACCCTACTTTAGATCGCTAACCTATCCTACATACCCTACTAACCCTTCCCTACCTACCCACCTACACTACCTACCAATTTTTTTAACAATTTATTTGAATCTGAATTATTACTACAATACGAATGTAACCAACTTTTGTTTCTACCTGCGATCTAATTAAATATTAGAACACAAAAGTTGCTATTGTGACATAATTTTGATAGTGAGATATATTCTATCGCAGACTTTTTGTAGTAAATGATGAGAACGTTTATATATATTTTTTTTTTTTTTTTTTTTTTTTTTTTTTAAATCTTTGCCCCACACTAGGAATTACTTCCTGTATCGTGGGTGCGTTTACAAACATATAAACTCACATACACAACACCCAGAGCCAGAACAACTATCTGTAGGTCATACAAATATTTGTTCCGTGCGGGAATCGAACCCGCGACACGCAGCGCAGCAGTCAATCGCTCAACCACTGCGCCAACCGTGCGCCCAAATGTTGTATATATTTTTTATGTACCATCAATAGTTTTCTCAGCGCACGCCAAATAATGAATTTTATTGTCAAAATGTTACTACTTTGGGTTACATTATTGCAATTTTCATAAGAATCTCTAATTTTTTTGAAAATAATTTATAGCCTAGTATGTTACTCGGGAATAATGTAGCTTTCCATAGGTGAAAGAACTTTTAAAATCGATCCAGTAGTTTCGGCGCCTATTCGGTACAAACAAACAAAAATCTTTCCTCTTTATAATATTGGTATAGAATAACGACCTGCCCTGGGTCCACACGGGTGCAACCTAATTTCCGGGGGATTTTACAAAATTATTTTATACAAACCTTGTGATTACAATTATTGTTCCTACATGCGGCCGTTGATTTTTATTTACAGTGGATCTTTGAGTCTCTGAAGTTAGGCTCTACGAATCATTGCGCAAGAAATAGTTAGTCATCGAGTATACTGCATACAGTAAGGGAGATAGGACGATGCAACAAACGTTAGCGAGTAAAAGAGGCAGTTATACAATGCTATCTTCACCTTCAACATTGGTAAAAAAAGCTGCAGCATACTTCAGAGACACAAAGATCCGCTTTGACTACTGTATGTGGCCTTAAATCAAACCTAGTTTTAAAACGACATCCATAATGGAATGCTGGACTTTAAATCCAGTGTCGAAACAAATTCAAATTCAATCACGATTCCCCGTTCTGCATCCAGTCAGAATTCTGTCTCATTTGAATTTCGAAGTGAAACCACAAATAAAAAGGGGGAAATGTCATAATGCCAGTTTTATTCTTTTGTTTCGAACAGCGAATCTATACTAATAATATAATCGAATTTAAATTGAAAAAAATGTCTGACATGGCATTTGGTATCCTTTTGGTAGGTTATTTCTACCATGTTTCAATTGTTGTGGTAGGCTACGACTCTTAAAGAAGCCGAGAAAAAGAAAGAAAAAGAATCAAAAAGAACGATGAGCAAAAATAATAAATTAAAATATGGCCGGGTGAAACCGCAAAGCATAGCTAGTATCACATAAACCACATTTATGTAGATGTCGCTACTAGCTACGACTTGAAATATCTTATTCGACGCTTTTCCCGCGCCATCAATTTTCACGACACCGTTGAGGTTATAAAAGAAAATAGTTTACACTACAGTTGTTAGAATAATGTTAGAAAATGGGCACTTGTAGCCATTGTGGTTTTATATTTGTGTACGTTATCGTAACGTTGAATTGTAGTTGTTATGAATTATTTTGTGCTCTACATAACTTTATTTAATGGTGTACGGATTGTGGTTATGTACCTAAGTACTTATAGTACATACGTACCTACTTAAGATATTACTTTAGATAGTAGGTACCTTAACCAGTGTTTTAAGGAAGTTAAATTGGTTATTTGTATGTTTGTTAAATATTATCTTTAGAAGTATCTGGAATCTACAGATTTGATTATAAAAACCGACCAAGTGCGAGTCGGACTCGCGCACGAAGGGTTCCGTACCATTATCGCAAAAAACGGCAAAAAAAATCACGTTAGTTGTATGGGAGCCCTACTTGAATATTTATTTTATTCTGTTTTTAGTATTTGTTGTTATAGCGGCAACAGAAATACATCATCTGTGAAAATTTCAACTGTATAGCTATCACGGTTCATGAGAAACAACCTGGTAACAGACAGACGGACAGTGGAGTCTTAGTAATAGGGTCCCGTTTTTACCCTTTGGTTACGGAACCCTAAAAATTATTTCACAGACTACAGTTATAGAAAACTATGGTATTTATCTATAGGCAATTTATTTTTTCGATGAAACGCTCCGTTTTCTCATGACTGCGCTCTCGTAGACATATTACGAGAAATTAAAGCTACTAGCCAACTTCCTCTCAATTATTGACACATAGTCTGTGTCTCAAAAGCTACATAAGCCCAACACAGGTGACTCACAAGTTGAACCTAAAATTTGTTGTAAGTGGCTAAACCACAATAGGTTAGAAGTGAAGGCGCAGTTAGATGTCGCGACCTTTATTAACCCAAGCCTTTGCTACCCAAATTATAGCAGCCATCCTCTTTGGGACAAAGCCAAAAATAGCTAGGATTTGTCATTGAGTTAAATGTACTACGTACTAGAGGAGACTCCTCAACTCAATTGTTTGTAACACGCGTTAGAGCGTACCCCAACTCACTTATTCTGTGGCGAGCGCTCGCTGCAGCGTGACACGTTTGAGTACTATGTTTTGTTTCATATAAAATGCCTTCGTGTGTATTGAGATACTGTTCAAACAACTCGAGAAATATAAATAAAAGTCAAGGAATGAGTTTTCAACAGTAAGTTGTTAACAGTAAGTTGAAAACACGCTCAATTTAATTATATTTTATCAATTTATTGTATCTCGTGACGTCGCGTCACCGCGGAGGCGGGAGGGCGGCCATGTTTGTGTAAATGTCAAAGAATAAGAAAAAGTTCATCTGCGCGCATTGATTGTTTATCTGTGAGAACATAACCCCCTCCCCCCCCCTGCTTGCCCTGCTGTCACCGAATTACGCGCAATCTTCATAATTTGAGTTAACTATCATTTTTGAACAACAAACTCAGCGTTCAAAATGACAGTTCAAATTCTATTGCAAACCCACACCTTTTTTAGGGTCTTTTTCTTACTTTTTTACTGCTTTAATGGTCGCCTATAATGCTCTCAACGCATCTTTGTGTCTCTGAATTGGCTACAAGACCCTGCGCAAAAGCTAGTTTTGTGACAATATTGAAGGTGAAGATAGCATTGTATAACAATCTCTTTCACTCGCTAACGTTTGTCGCATCATCCTATCTCGCTTACTCTATGCAGTATATTCGATTACAAACTGTTTCTTGCGCAATGGTTGGCAGAACCAACTTCAGAGACACAAAGATCCGCTGTGACTACTATACAAATCAAATTAAAATACTAATTATGTTGGTGGCGATGGATTGAAATTATCTCCTATTCTAAATTCAAATGAACATTAATAAGAAAAGTTAATAAAGAGTTTACTGTGTCTCTGCAAAAGATAGAAGAAATAAACGTTCTATTTTCAAACTCAAAAGGCTAACTGAAATCCAGTGACTAAAACCGTCGAAAAATAATACGTGGAAAGGCACTCAACATTTATAACTATGCCAAAAAAAAAGTATAAGAACATTTTAAAGGCAATTTTAACCCTATGAACATTCAATTGAGGACAGCGGGAAAGTATAACAATTTCGGCGGGACCGTCCCGGGGACGAAGCCACCGCGACGAAATGACCGACGAAGGGTTAGATACGGTACCGATTTATTTCTATTACCATCTGACCGCGGGTGAATGTGCGGTCGGCGTACTGAGAGCATGATTATTTCGTTCTAATGTTGACCAAGCGATTGTGAGCGGCCATTTTTATTTAAAGTAGAATATCCCATGCTTATTAGTAAGCCGATGGCTTTAATGCTTATGTCTGAAACCCAATATTTTTACTTTGACCATGAACTTCTATTTTATCAACCGTCCAATGGATACAAGGACCTTGACTAGATTATATTGACGAAAAAAAGGCCTTTTAAATTGTTATTTACAAAAAAAATATAAGTTATTTACCACATCAGCAATTATTGAACAAAAAGTGCTGACTTTTAAGGAAAACCTAATTTACTTATAGGTAGGTATGTCATCAACTACAAGTAGTATGAAAACCCGATTTTTCATTTCACAGACATTAAAAACAATATGTCCAAAAAATATTCCAGAACACGACAAAAGAAGCAACCCCACTCCCAGTGTATTACATTCTTAACCCTTCGCAGAGAATAACTTGCGGGTCAAGATGTACCGATTGGGTTTTTCCCGGATTAAATTTCAGGCACTTGGATCTCTCGGGGTGTAAGGGTTGACGTCGGGTGGTGGATATATAGTGCGGCGCTGACAATAATTGCTCTGTCGCATGTCTGTGCCTGGCCTTTAATAAAGAAGTTTGTTTGAATTTGGAATTTGAATTTCTTTTGTTCGGGTTTTGAACGGAGATTGTTCTTGATTCTGATGCTCCCGCCAAGTCAGAATGGGAGCGTCAGAATTACAGACATTTTTCAAATTTTTGGAGCGTACATATTAACATATTTAAAGTATAAAATAAAAGAAGAACAGAAAAAGTCTGATACAAAAATGTAACTGATAATGAAAGATTGCATTTACAACAGACCCGTGCCAAATTCAGAACAAAAACGACAATACCAGAGACAAACAACCAAGAAAATCCTAAATCCCAGTTCCAATTATTCCAGGATTTATCTATTCCCCCATTTTACACTACAGATTAATTTGAAAAAACGCGAGAGTAAACAATACATCGCTCTAAACTGTTGCCATGGCGACGACAAACATTTTAATTGAATTTCAAAGCTGTATATGTGTGTTTGTTCAAATCGCATACAAAATCTGCGTTCATAACTTTATTTGTAGTTGGAGTTAAGCCGTGACAAGGGTGTTGTCAGTTACACGCAGATCTCAGTTCTGCCAACTTGATCGATATAACCCATGTTTTCATGTCATGCACGGATTCGTCAAATGTTGGGTTTAAGTTGTGCCAACATTACGGGAATTTTTATGCAAATTAATTGGTCATAAATTAAGTTTGTTTATAAATGTTGCTGCTCTGAGCTAAAAAAGCGCATGCGAATTATAAGAGTGTAGGTAATAACGACAACTAAGCAATGAAGAGATTCAAGCAAGAAACTCGGTTAATTCATTGTCATTAAAGTCTTCTAATATTACTAAAGCGTTTGTTTATATTGCGCGTCTAGAATTGTATCTTTAAATAATTCTGTAGCAAATTAGTGTGGTCCTAATTGTTTGAGTACTTTGCTGAAGTTGGATGAGAGAACAAATAATTTGATTAGCTACTTCTGCTAGACGTGTTTCATTTAAGCTATACGTACTTAACACCAATATATATAAACCTAGAAACAACGAAGAAGTCTTGGTAAAATAACAAACAGCATAAACACTGAATTATTATGGTACTCGCAAAATAACCTGTTAAAAGCATCGTGCAGAAAATAAAACATTTCGCCACTAGTGCAACAATGTAAAATTGTCACTCGTATAAACTTTAACAGCTACACATAAAGAAAACGGACATTATATTTTACGGTTCTATTTTTCGCGACGTTGCATCAATACGAAAATAGAATATCGCATGACCGTTCCAGTGTTATTTATGCCAGTATGGCCATTTATAAAATTCTCAATTTAAAAGTACCTATTCAAATGGAACTGGCCGCGACACGGTAACACGGGAAATTATACTGAAATTATTATAATTTAAATTCGAATAGCTATTAATTTATGATCTTGAAAATTCATTTTGTTTGATTCATAAGAAAGACAGTAGTACTGTGAAGTGATTACATTTGAGCTATATTTCAGTTTCTTTTGAAATGTTAACTTGAAATAAAAAATCACAGTTTAAAATCAAAGTTCTATTTCTTTTCTAGGCTAGCGTGCTCTATCTTTAGCCACATCTTTGCGGACGAGGCTGTTGTTAAGCGCAACACTACTGGGACTGGAAAAGGCTCTGGATTTTTAATTCAGTTTTATGGTTCGTTTTAGAGAAGCTTTCATATTAAAAACTGATATTTTAAACAAGCTTTTATTATTAAAAAATACAATGACATGAAAAACAAACTTGTGTGCAATTTCAGCTTAATCGAAGTACTAGGAAGTGAGTAAAATTTTACTTGTATGTATTTTTTTTTTTAAATAGGTTATATATTGTATCATTAAACCTGGATGGGTTTGTGTTGGTACTCACATTCGCTTTATTTATTAATTATATGCTTTACAGGCACCGGGATAGGTGCTAGTAAATAAAAGCTAGTAAAATTAATTAAAATCTAAAAGAAAAAAATAAAAATACTCAAGTACAAAGTTGAAATCCCTATTTGGTAACGACTTTAAAAAAAACTGTAACACCTAGATTGCACGTTCTAAATTCAAGTACGTCATCCAGCCCACACTTTTTAATTTCAACGTAGCCAGTATAAAAATATAGCTCGCAACTCTAGTGTGATTAAGTTTTTCTATTCTGCAACTCTTCTTTGATGAGTTATTTTCAGTCGCACCACGACGGAATGGAATTTCAAATTTAAAAGTTTCCTTGTCATCGCTGCGCTAGGTTCGCTGAAATTCAGGAACTGATGCAATTTTTAAGAGCCGTCCCGTTTTACAGGAATACATCTACCGTCCTAGTTTTTGCTTCCATTTTAGGTTCCATATTTAACGTTGAATTAGTGCGGCCATGTTTCTTTTTTTCGCTGGAGGTGGAACGTGAATTAGTTTTAATTTTAAAAGAAAACAATAGCGGTTGGCCGTTTGCCAAAGCTCTCGGCATGAATTCATAAAATTTAAATTTCACGAATAAATTGCGACGTCAATTGTTATATGGTTAGTGGGGGGTGTAAATATGAATTTTAAATTGCGGTTACGAATTTTGTGGTCTGAAATATTTTACTCAAATTAAATACACGTTATTTGAGAGGGCCAGGTTTACATAAGAAAAAAAAATGTTATAAAAACAGGGGCTGTACCTAATTACTCATTGTATTACATACCCGAACATTTAAGTATTTTAGAATAAAAAGTAGCTGAAATAATGAATACATACTCGTGGGTGTAATACCGTTAGGCTTATATCTGAATTCGAATTACCGAGGGTTTATCACTAATGTTATGTTTCTCAAAATTGATCCAATTAGCATGACAACAGGCTTTGATGACTATTCAGAGGTGTTCCGATAACGTTTTAGTGGCTCGACTATCACACGTCTGAGAAATTGATACCCATAAACAAAATAATTACCAGTTAGGTGGCTACCGAGAATTTAATAGCAAATTAGCTACGTGTTGCCAGAGAAATTATTACCCTACCCATCTTAATACGGACCGGGTGGATAAACAACCCACCAGCATAACTTTTAACCATCTTTTAACAAACACCAACTTCAGATCAAAATTCACACAGTTACGTAAGCCTAATGCTATAAATTCTACATTTTCAAATCTATCGGAACGCTGCACTCGAAATTTGAAATTCCGAATGGAACACCGAATCATGTCCGATGGAAAAGAGGAAAAAATACCTTTCGGCGAAAAAAAAAACATCAGCATTGAATCGGAAAACAAAAGGATTGGAGGAATCCTTGCTCTGAATGGTCGTATCTATAAAAAGGCGCCAACAATAGCCGGCGACTGAAAAGAGATTTCAGAAATCAGTGCTATGTTGGAAACAATAAAGATTTTTTTCGCATTGACGAGCCTTGAGGTGAGAACGTCTGCGGCTCGTTTTTTTCTCCGCACGTAATAATATTTGGTTATCTGTGCCTTGTTTTTCATCTTAACGTGTTATTGTTAGAGCGCCCATTTGCATTTTTGTCGTTTTCTTAGTTTTGTTGCGTGGAAAACCTGTTTTTCGTTTGGGATTTGCGCAATCCGATTTAATATTTTTGCTGTGGCTTTCATAAACGTTAGTAGTTTCAAATATTAAAATTTTCTTTTACTATGAGCATTTTAAACCCCCGACACAAAAAGAGGGGTGTTACAAGTTGGACGTGTTTCTGACTGTGGCATCATAGCTCCGGATGAACCAATTTTGAAATATTTTTTTTTTTGTTCGAAAAATTACATATTCGAGAGAGTTCTTAGCTTAGTTCTATGTTTGATGAAAATCGGTTCAGCCGTTCAAAAGTTATGGGCCGTTATACAAAAATAAAAATGTATCAAGCTTATTTTTTATTTTATTGGTTAGTTTATAAAACTGAAGAAGAAGTGGAATAGTGCCGGAATGATCAACAATTTTCATAAGTAGAAAAGATATTTAAAAAATGAAACAAAATGTGAATGAGAAATCAAATTCTCCTGTATCCATTGGCCCGAAAGATTGGATTGGTATTGCTTTGCATCTAAATGTTCAGCTGAATCAGCGAGTCGCGTTGAAACAAAAATGAAATGTTTGGGCCAAAAATAAAGGCAACCTTGTCATAAAAGTAGTTTCCTTTAGGTGTATTCAAAACAAAATATTTTTATTATTATTCCGCCGTTCTTACCTGACGTTACCCTTCATGAAGTTTTATTACACAACTTAATATAATGAGTTTTTACATATTACAAAGTGTCCATACGCCAGCTTTGAAGACCTAAGTAATGAATGCCACTGACGCAGCTAACAACTAACTCGAAAAGAAGAAGAAACCAAAAATAAAAGAATCACAGCCACAAGCAAACAACCTCAATAATGTCACGCACTTGTTTTACAAGTGTCAAAAAAAAACATTACCCACAAAGAAATGTCATCTGTGTTTGACACAACATAACTCACACTGATCTTTAACGAAATATTTAATATTTGACGAAGACACACTGCCGTACAATCGGATGTTGCCCAACGAACCTTCGCGACTGATATTTGCGCGGCGCGTGCGCTCCCAAGCGGACAATTGTGAAAACTGCGCAAGGGCAGCTTGCACAAATGTTGTTAAGTGTTCGTTAAAGTGTCATTGTCTTGTTAATGATAGAATTAGAGCATGTCATAGTGTTTTGCGAGATTATTATAGAGCTTGGAGGTATTTAGGACTTGTAGAACAGTAATCTGTTATGTGGTAAAATATAATGTACCAAACCCTTTCTTCATTCTTCATGATGGGATGGGAGAAAACATTGTTCTTGTTCTGGACTTCGTGGCCCCTAGAGGGCGCCATATTCAAAATAATGTGACGTCACTTAGTATAAAACCAGCAGACAGACAAGACGCTTCCAACGAAACCTCATTTGTCAAATTATAATAAGTAGTTTAGAAGTTATGAGGGAACAGATGAACGTTTTAGCCAAAATACGCCCACTGTCGGAAATAGGTAAAGATCAAGGGTCCACATCGGCATCGACCATTTCTGTACATCTCGCTATCAGCTGGATCCCGTAGCCCTCACCAAGACCATAGAGGCCAAAAGATTCAGGACTAGTACGGGAATATGCAGCATTGGAAGGCCTGCCACAAGGTTGACAGATGGCCTCACTCATTACATAAAACTAATAAGTTCATACTTAGGTCAGTAATTACCATACCTGTAGTTTGGCTCTGGTCCATTAGAATAAGTATAGATATTATGTTAAATTTAAATTCCTACTTTGGTTCAACGTCTGCTATCCAACGTGGCAATGCTACCAGACTTTTGGGCACTTTTCCCTCTGACAACAATGCGGGCGAATCTTTTGATTTCCTATTGCCATTTTCTCTTATTTTTTTTTCCTTGTACATAATTTATAACTTAAGATTATTTCTTACAGACACAAACGAAATAATGACCAAATAATTCTAAATAAATATAACAAGACAACCTCGCCAGAATTTTCTTTGAACCGAGATCAAACAAAGCCTCTAATTACTTGCTTCATTGAATTTAATTAGTTCCCCCGTGTATTTATGTCCCCTTTTCAAATAAACAATAACGTTTTTCAGCGTTGTCCGAATTGTAACGACAAAGATTATGAATGGACAAAAAGACAGACAAATTGTTCGGTCCATATGTGTCAAGTCCTTGCTTCCTTAAAGAGAGTCCGATGGACGGAGCGCGGAAGACGGTGATTGTAGGGTTGACAAAGCATTATATAATTAATCTTAATCATTATTTTAGTTTTACCACTGCTGTGCAAAGGTACTTCATATGGCCTGCCTGGTGTTTCCTTCTCCGGCCAATCCCTCGCAAACGATTCCAAGTAATCACGTCAGCGTTTTCTAGGCCTTCCTCGACGACGACGTCCGTTTTATGGCTTAATCTTTACTTTTTAATAAAACAAAAACGCTTTTCGTGTGTATCTGTCTGTAGGCCACGCTGTTCTTCTAAATTACGCAACGAACGCGTAGCGAAGAAGGCAAGTCGCTAGTTAAAATGTATAAGCTAAAATATACCAGTTAATTTTGAAGCCAAAGACATCAACTGCTGGGAATAGGCCAAGCGTAGCATCTACACAACGTCCAATGCTGCGCTTTCCGAATCTAGCATATGCCTGTGATTGCCACTAGCACCCGATTCTTGGAAAGAACGGAATTACTGACGTGTCACAAATTAACCGCCAGTCAACTGATGCGAATAGCTATTGGTTATATTCATTCAACCAATATGAATTACCGTGAACCAATAAACACATCAATTTTCGACCCAGAAACTAGGAGCCAGAGAACCTGGTAGACCATATTTTAGACACAGTCAGTCTAAAATGTGGGGAAGGATCTTGCTTTCTTCTTTCTTTTTCGTGTGAGGATGTGGCCACCTTTGGTATCAGAGTTAATGAAGCCATCTCTGGGAACCCCACAGGCCTCTGACTTGGCTATTTCACACTTACATTAACTATATAAGTCCAGGTTTCCTCACGATGTTTACCTTCACCGTTACCTGTGATGTCCAAGATAAACTTAGAAAATACATATCAATTTGAAAAGGTCATATTGGTACTTGCCCGGCTTTGAACTCACTACCTCAAGTACGAGAGGCGAGGTCTTAGCCACTGGGCCACCACGATTTCGAAAAGGATAATTATAAACAAACAATCTATCTGCCCGGTGGTTTTCAAACGTTTGGGTTCAGTTTCTGGCCTAATAGCATGCACGCAGACTATCAGTGTTTAATATTGAGCGACTACTTAACTGAGCTTCAAGCCATTGAATGGGTAACATGAGATCTCTTTGCAAGACTGGTGTCAAATTTTTGCTATCCATACTAATATTATTAATGCGAAATTAACTCTGTCTGTCTGTGTTGTGTGTTACCTTTTCAAGCTTAAACTGCTGAGACCCTAGGAAGGACATAGGATAGTTTTCCGGAGTTCATACGTAAGGGGGTGACAAGGGGGTATAGAAGTTTGTATGGTGGACAAATATTCTAAATCCTTGTGTAATGGGTAGTCACCTGTCCAAAGACTGACCTTGGCATGCTTGTTGAACCCTAATGACCCTTGCGGCCGTTATTATGTAGCTGCAAAAACCTCAAAATCTAAATCCATCAACCAATAAAATTCCGTCCGTACTAACATTCATCAGACAGCCCTACCACTGCGCACGCGCTCCGTCCCTATTGCTTTGTATGCAGCAGCCCACCGGTATCAAGGCTAACCACATCAGAACCTAGTTATCTAAGAATTAATTACTTAATTGTTATTTTACTGCCGCCACAGCTATGTGAGCGGGACATCTAATGAAGCGTTCGTAGGGTGGGGTGTTGGATCATTTATTTATTTATTAGTTTATCCTCGCACTGGAACACCTTGCAGCAATTACACCAATGGAGCAAAATCTTATAGTAAACTCTCTTTAAATCCAAGTTTCTTCACGACGTTTTCCTTCACCGTTGTCAACAATGCCCTATGCACTTAAAAAGAACATTATACATTGAAAAAGTCATATTGGTACTTGCCCGGATTCGAACCCACGACAGCACGAGAGGCGAGGTCTTAGCTACTGGGCTACCCTACCCTACCCTATACAAGTGATATTCCATCGTCGAAAGCGTGGCGAAAGCGATTGGAATTTTGACAAATATGTATGGGGATGTCAAACGCTCTCGAAATGTCAAGTGATCAATCCCTTACATTTTGGCATTTCGAACATCTCGCCATCGCTGCAATCGAATGACACTTGTCTACTAGAGCGTTTCGAATTATCTCGAAAGATGAGTATAGATTGGTATGCGGTTTTTGACATCTTAAATGGTTTAGGCAGGAAAGATTATTCCAAAATCAAAATATTGATTCAAATTAGGTTGAAAATCAGCAGTTTGCAATGTCAAAATTTAAATAGAGATAGTCCCTTAAAACCCTATACGTCACCCCTTTCTACTGTTTCAGTTGCGATGAAAAGAAATTTTGTTTAACATTATTTACGAAAATATACGTAAAGTCTATGCCACATCTCACTTTCGACTTAAGATTATCTATATCTAAATTGTTTCTCTGATCTACATTTTTATCGTGATCCTCAAAATGTTGTAATGAAAACTTACACACAGATAGATAATATTATAATTATAGTTCTTCGTTTTCTGTGATATACGTAGGTAAATAATTATAAAATCGCCAGAAACTCCCGTTCCAAATTGAAAATAGATTTAATTATTAATTTAGCAACCGATTAATACCATGACAATAGACAAAGCACGTTAATTTAATTAACTTGATCTAATTAAGAAAAAGGATTAGCAACTAAGCATATTATTACGCAGTGATTCTTCCTCAACGAAACTGCTGTTAAGACATTGGACTCAGTAATGCTATCTGGAATTGGCAACCGTAATGTGTCCCTAACACCTTATATTAGCTGGCATTGCTGTTTATAATCTTAACGCATCGTTAGTCAAGGGTAAGCATGCCATTGTGATTATAAATTATGTTGTTCAAGGCATAATAACATCACGCCGAAGGGTAAGGTAACCCCTCATTTAGCTAGTTACGTTTTGAATCCCAGAGGCAACGCAGCGCCTTGCTAGTTACAGAAATTACAGATGGTAAACCTCCATGACCCGGGAATCCAGCTCAGGCCCTCATGCTTGTATGCAAACAGTAGCACACGGACAGCAGATCAACATAATCGGTGCCTAACGGCCGGTCAGGATAGATGGATCCCTTTTCCGCCCTTAGACTTCCATTTGGCCCATGTCACATCTCTTCGAGTTTTTGGTTCTAAGACATGCCGGTTTCACACGATGTTTTCCTTTTTGAGAGCAGTGGTGATGAAATCATTTACACAAAGTAAAGCGCCTGCCTGGGTTCGAACCCACGACCTACAACTTGTAAGTCGTACGATTTTAACGCATCGTCAGTCAAGGTTAAGCACGATGTTATTATATTATAAATAAAACTTTATTGTATTAATTGTAATTCTTATGACCGATGATTGATATTGCAAAGAGGCAAATTTGTATGCTTGTATGTTTGTAAATGTGGATGGAGAGGAAGAATGAGGTCATAGAAATGTTGGATAGACTATGTGAGGATATGAATGAAAAGAGAAGGGCAGAAGAAACCCGTTACACCGACCCCTAGTACCATGCAATAAAGAGCTGAACATGCTAATTGATAAAAGGTAATCTCTAGTTTAGAAGTACGTATCCGATTAATATATTGAATATAATGAGATCAATGATACTTATACTACCGCTGAGTGTCACAATATGCTACTTTTTATCCTGAGCATGGCTTGATCCTTGTAGGATAGGTCACGAAAATGAAGCCGCAAGAAAAATCTATTGTTGGATAAGAATTAATGTTCTTAATTTATCAACCGACTTCAAAAAGGAGGTAGTTGGCAATTCGACAGTGTGTTAGGCGATTGCTTCGTCAATTTTATATGAACCAACTTTGATGAATTTTTTTTTTATTTGAAAGCTGGTGCTTGTTGCTAGTTTTTAAGGTATCCTTAATAATGCTTTGGTGCATGGTAATATAAGGTAGGTACCAAAAATAAAAAGAGGAAAAAAAAAACTTTATAACAAAAAAATTAAACCAACTTCCAAAATAAAACACTACAAAGCGAAAAATTACTTTTGTTTTGGGAAGTCGGTGTCAGAAACGAAAAAAAAAAGGTACCAAAGACACCGACTACCTAAAAGAAAGATTGTTGTGTTTTGTTATGGAAGTTAGTTTAATTTATTTGTTAAAAAGTTTTTATTGTTATGAGTTAATTATTGCCTCTATAATGTTGAGGTCAACTGGTTATGTTGCAGGATAATTTATCGTGTTAACAATGAATGGCTTGTCTAATTGTTTTGTTTGCAGTGATTGCATCGTTTGGCTCATCATTAGAGTCATTGATTGTCTATTGCTGCTGTTTTGATTAACAATAAACACGAATGTTATTGATAGGTATTTGATATTGATGTCATTGGACTATTTTAGTACAAGTTGTTTTTGTTTCATTGTTTTTGTGTAATTTGTTTTATACCAATAAATATTTTATTACATACTGGAGTTAATTATTGAGGTTGAGTGAAGGGCGAGTTAAACATTACATATTCTATTAAGATATCGACCAAAATGTAACTACATGATCTCTTCATGTGGCTTCAAATCTGTAGGTACCTATGTAATGATTAGACATCGGATTATAATAATATGCATTTGCATGTTTGCTTATGCAAATGCATAAAACCTTAATTTTGTTGCGTTATTGCATATTTTAGTACTTTTTCTTTGATAGTGCTTATTTCAGTAGTTAAACGTGTTAGCAGCTGTTGTTATAAAAACCCTGTTTACGCCTGAAAACTTTTCTGTAGAAATGGCGCCAAATTTCATGTTCTTTCCAATAAAGTCATTGGGCGTAGAGGAAAGGATTTTCAGCGTACAAATTAATATAAAATAAAAAAAACGTCACATGTTTCGAAAATCTATAAAATATTTGTTAGCATGTTGCCAGGGAAACTACAATTGATAATTAAATATTGTGACGATAAACGCGAATTTTGATGAAGTAAAGTATATTGATAGTGCATATTTTGTGCATATTGCTTTTTATTGCATATTTGGCATTTTGATAATGAATATAATCAGATGTCTATTAATGATGTAGCTTTGGAGCTCCATTTTATTGTAACATAATGGAATCATGGGCACAAGACAAAGTACATTCTATAGGTAATAATTCTTGCTAATGCCATACCACTTTGTCTGACGTCCGACGGCCGAATACCATCAATTTGGCGAATTTGGAAATCGCAGGCAGGTAACCTTCTTGTAGAACTTATCAAAATAGTAGTTTTCATGTCACATATACAGAATTTCGTACTTATGTGCTATATTCAACTGTACAACATTCCTCTTGACAATTCAAGTCTGAGACGAGAAATCAGATTTGTATTAAAATTTATAATTCATACAACGCCATATGGCGAGGCGCGAATTCATCTCAGGCGTTCCATGTTCCAAGTCCTTGAATCCCAGTCTGTTGTATGCTTACAACAAAGGCTGTACTTCTACGAAAACCGATTATGTACCAAAATAATTGGTGAGAATACCAGCGTGATTATTATTTAAACTAATATTGTAGACAGATAAAATCGTTGGTTTGTTTGTATTGAATCGATTACGAAAATTGTTCCACTGATGATCTATTTTTTTTGTCCCACTGGTGGGAAATGGATTTACCTATGTTGAACCAGCTGACATTATCACCTACCTAAACTAATGTTTAATGCTAGTGTAATTTTTGAAAGAACTGATTCGATTAATAAAATTCGTTCACTAATACTCATAGAAACAATTTTACTAGAAATCAGAGCTATTGGTTATTTTCATCTTGACAAATTAACGGTTTCAACCACTAGTTACATATCATAAACAAAATGCTATCCGATCAGCAATAGATAATGATTATCAAAGTGACATTGACAAGCTCTAAATTTTGACTTTTCAACAATCATTATAGTTAATAGAAAATCGCAAAAACATTATTGATTGAAAAGTGTTACTACTCGATTAACTATTTTATAAATGACAGCGACTAAAATTTATTCTAACGTAAATTTCTAATTTAATATAATCATAATATGTTTTTTGCAATTTAACGATATACCAACTTATTTAATTTTAATTCGTAATTTTGAATTTTGAGACTAGTTTTTTTGATTACCTACTCGTTTACTTACGTTTCAGTAATGTTTGCATGCCTAATCTGGTAGATTGTAAAAGGATCACAATTGTTTTTTTAATACGTGTACAATATATGCAAATAAATTAAACTTTACTTTACTTTATCTATGTCGGACCTTCTATCCTACCCTACCTTTTATTTTTTTCCGGTGTGGAAAATCCTCGATGGATGTCCACCGCCCTGGGGGGGGCGGAAGGGTCTGTCAGACCGCTACCGACTAAAAACCACCCCGGTGTTCCATCTCACACCTACGCTGGGGGTCCCGGGAACAACTATACTGCCGCAACCCCAGCTAGTGCCGGCCCGTCTCTGCGGGCCTCGATCTCGGGTTGGGGGGAGTGAAGTGTTGGACTCCCCCCGCGACGTCTAAGAGGGGCGCGCGTGGAACACTACGCGCCGCCACCTCGGGTCCTGGTGTGTGGGGGGTGACGGACGTTCCCGAGTCCGTCGCTCCTGGACCAATTTAGGGGGGTTGGAAGTGGGCGATGTCCGCCCTCCGCCGACGCCCGGGGCGTCTGCTGCGGATCGGGTGAGCGGATGAAATCTCCCTCTCCCTCTCCGCAGCCTCCTTCTGCGAGACGACTGTTTCGCAGAAGGATACCACCGCATCCCAGGACTCTTCGCTGCCTACCATAGATTCGATTACGGCCGGCAGCGACCTACCTTAAATCCCCCCCCCTAACTACCTTAACCTACTTACCCTACCCTACCTTACCTACCCTACGCTATTTTGTTTTTTATTTGTGATTGGTTTGTTCTTGACTCTTGTCTAAGTCATAGGTGGCAGTGACCTACCTAACAACCTACTTACCGTACCTATCTTACCTACATACCTACCCTACCTACATACATACCTTACCCACCTACTAATTTATTTTTCTTAATTCTTTCATAAGAATCTTCTCCTAACATTAACGATTACGGGAACAAAGCTGCAGCAAAGAGCAAGTTAAAATTACATGTAAACATGACGTAAAATTCAATAATGAGGTCTAAAATGTCAAATAAAATTGACTTCTACCATGGAAGCCTCATTATCCACTGCAGATTGTTAAACAGAATTAATTATTCCTTTAACCTCATAACGCTGGCAGTTTCTCAGCTCGATGCTATCTTAATTGTGGATGATTGCAGTTATTACTTTTAATTTATTAATTTAATTCTCTGAAGATGCTGTTTAGGTTCTTGTAGCCTCTGGCATTTATTGTTATATCATCGTTTTATTGAAATTGCTTGTAGTTTGATTAAGATTAGAACATTCGTCCGTGGAGGTCTGTTCGGTCGGTATTTTGGTGAGAAGAACTGAGACTTTATCACGGACCATCTCGGATCTGATACGGAGGACATTCTATCATCGTAAGCGTCGATTGAATAACGTCAAAAAATTACTTATGTACTTAACTTGTATGTGTATACTAATGTAATTTCTAAGTTTATCCTTGGACATCACAGGCAACGGTGAAGGAAAACATCGTCAGGAAACCTGGACCTATATATGTAGGTAATGTAAATCTGAAATAGCCAAGTCAGAGGCCTACTGTGGGGTTCCCAGAAGCGGTTTAAAGCGGTGGACACATCCTTACACAAAAAGCAAAATACATCAAAAATTTGGCATTCGAACAACGCCATCGCTGACATTGAATAAAACTTATCTAGAGCCTCTGGTTATAAATGTGAAAGTAAATTACACTATTATACTAATAGGTCTCATTTCTAGATCCTCTAGCTCTCGGCCTTTGGACTAGTAGAATGCCCCTTTGTCTAAGTCCGTTTGTGAAAATTATAGCACGTGTATTGATAAAATTAAATTAAGAGCCTTAAATACGATATACACGGGATATAAATAGAACAGAAAACATTTTTTCTTAAGTAAAGTGTGAAGTGGTTGCTTCTAGGCAAGTGTGCTTCACTGTCGACCACATCATTGCTTAGCATCAGGTAAGATAGTGCTCAAACACAAACCCATCACAAAAAACACATTGATAAAATGCCCAAAATGATCACATTTCTACTTTATACGTTACATCATTGTTTTATTAAAATACCTTGTGGTTTGATTAAGATTAGCTGGGTAGTACCTTCCTCCTACGTAAAAGTCTGTTTTTAGAAACAAGAAGCCAAAAATTCGAATAACCCTTTAAAATAATGACTTGCGGTCGTCTGAGAAATGCGTCGCTATATTAAGGTTTGAAAATAAAGGCGTAATTAGGTAACAAGACACCACACATTTAACAAATTTCGAAACAATGTGAAATTTTACATGAAATAAATACAATGAAAGCCTCCTCCTCCTTTTCCCGGGTTTCACTTCCGTGGCCAATTCAACAGGAACCGTGCATATTTCAGGGATGAAAAGTAGTCATGAAGTGTAGGTTTTTAACAGTGAATGAATTATGAGTGTCTGTGAACCGGCTCGAGCGCAACACGAGAAAGTGATACAGAATCCTCAATTCTAACCTACAGATGAGCCAAGAACTGATATGCCTACTTGCTTCGATATGGCAGGAACTGATGGGTTTGCCTGCTCAGATGTGCTAGGAATCAACTTTGAATCTTCGACTTTATCTGCTGTAGTAACTGAAATGGAATTATCACAATCTTGGACTACTATAGACTCAGTCAGGAGACTACTACAGAGGGATAATATCTTAATTTCTAAATTAAAAATAATTATTACCACTTTACAATATTACCTATTTCAGATAACACCTATAATGGGAGCCACTCTCGCACCAATGACATTGACATCTTCTCCAACACCTTGGCTCAATTTCGTAGACATCTTTTTCAACAACTTCAGGAAATTAAGTAATTGTTTTATTCCATCATTGACTGCTCTTAATTATATAATTATTATTGTATTCTGTTATTGTTTATTCATTACTTCTTTGTTGTTATTCACTTTAATTTAATTCTATGATTTGTTTTATATATTTTGATTTAATGATTAATGATTATTATTGATTTTGCTTATTTGACATTTTGGCATTTGATTATTTTTTTTTGTATTTGGCGACATTTTTTGTATTCTATGTAATTAAATATATGTAAGTGCTGTGCACACCTTTACGTGAATAGTTCACTGTAGTTAATCAAGGAATGTGATTTATCTGTTATCAATGTTTTTGTGAAACATTCGTTGGTGTGCCGTAATAATAATAAATAAATAAACAATGAGACGATCTTCTTTGTTTTCGTGTGAGGATGTGGCCCTTTCTGGTGCCAGAGTTAATTAACCCGCCTCTGTGAAACCCACAGGCCTCTGACTTGGCTATTTCAGACTTACATTAACTATATAAGTCCAGGTTTCCTCACGATGTTTTCCTTCACCGTTGCCTGTGATGTCCAGATGTCCAAGATAAATTTAGAAAGTACATATGAATTTGAAATAGACACATTGGTTCTTGCGCGGATTTGATGAATGAGACGATGAATTCAAACTTACTTAATTTAGCCTTAATTTACGTGTTTAGCACCCCTAAACATTGCGTGATTAAGACTTATATGATTACGGAAACCGGTAGTAATAAAAGTGCATTGTAAATTCGTCAACATGGCTGGCATTTTACTAGGCAAATATGAAAACCGGAAGTTCCTTTGCAAAAAATAAACAGACAGTTTACCTAGTGTACTGCAATGAATTGGGAATTTCCCAGAGGCACAGATTACTGAATAGTTATGCCAGAGGCAAAAACAATCTGTAGACAATGTTTTGTAGTTTATATTTTAGAGTAATATAATTACTGTACAACATTAAAATTCTTATGCGTCCTTTAGGATTAGGCGGGCTGGAAACGATATTTTCAAGATGATATTGTCGGTAGAGCAAAGCGTAATAGGACACACACACTCTTATACTTTTGGTTTTTCTCAGCAGCCATTTAGATTTGTGACCACTGCCCAGTTGCTGGCAAAAGGCTTATAAAAGAGACCTTATCGGACGAAGTGTGGGTTATAGAACAACTCTGCTTATGGCAATGTTGACGCAGTACTAGCCGTGCGCCCGCTTGGTGCCAGAATATTAATATTGAACCTCCTCTGGGCAGTTTTGTTAGCAAAATATTCAGAAGAAACTAGCCATCAATTAATCTGTGTAAAAATATATTAGAACACCCAAGTCGTTTTGTTTCTTTTTATCCAAAAGTAGCGAAAAAATATCGTGTTGTTAATTATTTATTTAAAGCAAAATTAGTTACATGAAAAAACCACGTTTCACAAATAATGTACATGAATCCATAATAAAAAGAAAAAGAAGGGTGTTATAAGTTTGTCGTGTGTTGCTGTGTATCTGTGTGTCTGTCTGTGGCATCATAGCGTCCAAACAGGAGAACCGATTTTGATTTAGTTTTTTTTTGTTTAAAATGTGCCTTAATCGAGAGTGCTCTTAGCTATGTTTAATTAAAATCGGTTTAGCCGTTCAAAAGTTATGGGCGTTTAACTGTTTGAATCGGGGTTTTTCCGCATGATATCGTGTCATAATTACGTGTCCAATAGATTGCCGATCGAAGCGTGTCTGCTATATACTAGATAAATTATGTAACATGAAATAAAAATGTGTCGGGGGTTTGCCGTTACTAAGGATATACACCTTAGAAAGTAACTGTTTTACGGCACTAAAGCGGTAGAAGGCCCTTAACCCTTCAGAGAATAAAGGCATTATATTTTGTATACTCCATAAAAACAAAGCCATAGATGCACTTATTACCACGCCCAACAATTTCCCATCCTCTCATTGGTAGGCAGCCAGTAGTAGGTACACAAACCAACCATATCAATAACCCAACAATTTTCCCTATTGCTTCAATTGCACAGTAATTGTCCAATTACAGATAATTTAATTTGTTTAGTGACAGAACGTCGGTCTCAAACAATGTTGCCGTGGCACGTGTAATGATCCAGATATGTACAGATTGTCACGAAACCACTAAGATTATATATTGAGAAGAACTGGTTATGAAGATGATGGTAAATACGCTATTATTCTTCTTCTAATTATGAGCAAGTGCTGAAAGCTAAGATGTACCTAAACAGGCCCTATAGAATTAATGAACCCGTCAAGACCAAAATCCGAAATAGCGGCGACGAAAATTTGCCAATTTTTGATGGTTTTCGAGGTCTGTAATAAAGAATATGCGGCCGACAAGAAATCCAAGATGGCGCCGACGAAAATTTGCTAACTCTTCGTACAGTTAATTTCATTTGTTTAGCGACAGAATAGAGGCCTCAAACAATGTTGTGTCGTGGAACGTGTAATGACCCAGACATGCACAGGTTGTCACGAAACCATTAAGATTATGAGAAGAACTGGTTATGGAGATGAAGGTAAATACCCCATTATTCCATTTATAATTATGTGCAAGTGCTGAGAGCTAAGATGTGCACAGTACCTACTAGCTCAACAGAAATAATAAACTTGGTAAAATATCTATAAAAACACTATCAACACACAAGCTTAAAATAAATAAAAATCGAGAGAAATATTTTTCTACCATCATACTCCAGTGCCCTACAACTCGGCTTCTTTTTTCAAAATTATAGTTCTTTACACCTTGGGTTTATCGCCACATTATTCTTACCTACCAGCAATTTTTATTTTTATTTTCTGCCTATTACTTCGATCGTTCTTTTTTTGTAAACACAAAAGGCATTGATAGGTTTGTAACCTCAGTAGTCAAACCTGTTTGGGACGAGAACTAAAATGTCATGACTTATTTATGTATTATTATTGTAAGCTGATAGCATATTATATGAGAGCGATGAACTTGAGATCGTTTATGAAATTGGTTTTCGTGAGTAGCGCATTTGGTAATAAAAATAAGGATTAATAATATCATTATTGGAGTTCGCTAATACAGTTTATGCTACACTGAAGAAGATTGTTGTAACTAGTGATTTAGTTGGTCACCAAAATTAGGAATAGTATTGTTTTTATCCGACTGCGGCGAAGTGGAGAAGCCCTAAATAAGGGTTATTTATTTATGTATAAATTGGATACGTCTATTTTCTTACCTACGCTAAAATACAAACGATTAGTTACTAGGATTCTTCTGTAACGCACCCTGAGATAACATTTTCGAAAAATAAGACTAAATAAATTTAGTACCTATTAATTTGTATACATCTGTCACTTACGCGATCTCAAAATAACCTTACTCTAAGAGCTTATGGTCACCTCCAAGATCTTAATAATAATTCTGTAGGTCTGAAAGGAATCTGAAAGGAGAAGTGACATACTTCTCAGGAAAATGGAAAACCCCTCACTCTTCGGTGTTTAGGTCTGGCGGATAAAAATTAAATATTAAGTACTTCTAACAATAAAACTGTTACTTCATACAAATCTAGTAGAAACACTACGAATTCCCTAACATTGTAATTAAAGAAACAATTCGAGAAATGTACATAATATGAAAATTCTCATTGAGCTCAAAACTCGATTTCAATTTGAACTCTACCGTTTAAAAGATAAAGTTAATTTTTAAATGACTTTTCATTCAGGAACTTTTAGATAATACCATTGCTTGCTTCCGCATGCAGCATTCAACAGATTGAAGTGCGATCTTTTTTAAGGTCAATGGTGTATGATG
Organism: Orthosia cruda; assembly: GCA_964057195.1. NCBI lineage: Eukaryota > Metazoa > Arthropoda > Insecta > Lepidoptera > Noctuidae > Orthosia > Orthosia cruda. The sequence continues at coordinate 30,515,785 of OZ059843.1, read as the reverse complement.
TTCTATTGAATTATTAATAGTTAGTATGATCTACGTGAGATCCGGATATTAAATAGATTGGCTATATTACTGTTTCAATTGAAGGTTATTTTTGTAGTTAAACTAATCTTAGTTGGGCTTAATCGGCAATGAGGCATTGATGCTGAAGATCAATTGTATTAACCCACTGATGTCTACGTTGTTATAAATAATTTTACGAAGCTAAAGACATTGGTCTAAAGTACCGAAACTACGAGGTTCAGCTTCTTTTTTTTTAAATAAATTATTAATGAATTTTCAAGTGCCAATCGCATGTGGCTTACGGTAAAGTTGTAACCTGACTTTATTTTTTTCCAGAAACTGGGGTAAGTAGACAATAAAACACATCGACATAGGGGACGTAATGAAATTATTGTATTGAATCGAGCATTACAATAATTGTACAATATGCGATACACACCATCTTAGTTAGCCAATATGTAAACGAATCACTGCACATTACTGTTCTAAGTAGGCTACAAACGCAAGGCCAGTTTCAATATTATGCAATATTAATGCGTGCTCACATAATACGAGGATCCGTTTGTTCAAAGTAAACTAATTAACGATGCAATTAATTGTTTTTGACATATCGATCTATGCGACGTGACCTAAACACACGACCTCAAGCAAAACATCAGTGATCTTCTTCTTATAATTAAAAAAGATAAAATCTCTGCGTGACTTAACAAAAAACGCACTCTTTTTTGTTAAACTGGCTGTACGGAGTACACCTTCCGTATTCATGCTACATCAATAACACTTTTACGTAATGAGAAATACGGTTCAATTTCCTGTAAAAATAAATGAGTATCCATTACGCACTGACCGGTATGTAAAAGTATTACCATCTCAACTTTATTACTTTGACTTAAGGTTTATTTTTGGTTACTCACAAATTGCTTCAGGAATCAGATAGGTGAGCTTCCGATGTTCGCTCGTTTATAACCATTATCTCATGAATGTTATGACGTTTGATTCCGATGACGTCATAAACGTATTCAATCTACTTTGTGTGATGGAGGGCTGACGAGGGAAGATTTTTTTATTTTGGTGCCATTTTGGTAGAAAATGGCACCTAATTTATATACTATTAATAACACAGCTCGTGGCTTAAACATAACTGTCACACGGGTCAAACTTCGAGGTTAAGCAACGCTCGCTGAGGTCGGTCTATGGATGGGTTACCATCCATTACATAACGAGAAGTGTCCATGCCACAGACAGCATATATTAGTTCCTCAATGTAGGCAGGTAAGGCTTAACGTCACCCAAAGGGCAATGGAGAGAGCTATGCTCGGAGTCTCCTTGCGTGACCGCATCAGAAATGAAGACATCCGCAAGAGAGCCAGATTTGAGTTACCAACATAGCCCGAAGAATTGCGAAACTTAAGTGGCAGTGGGCACATTGTTCGCAGAACTGATGGCCGATGGGGCTGAAAAGTTACCGCAAAACGAAAGACGATGCGTTGTAAGGTCTTCCACTAGCTGGACCGATGACCTGGTTAAGATTGCGGGAATCCGCTGCAGGTGAGACGCACGGGACCGGTCAATGTGGCAACGCTTGGGGGAGGTCTATGTCCAGCAGTAGACGTCTTTCGGCTGATATGATGATGAGTCACCACGGGACGCCAGAAAATCTAACGCAAGTCTTGTAGTTAAGATAAGCAGTCATCCATGTTTAAGTTATATAGTTTAGACAGTTAAGGTATTATATGTAATCTGCAGATGACTATTAGGCCATTGTAATTTGTAAGATGACCTAAATATACCTTTAAATAAGGCTGTACATGAGTTTACATAAATGGAGAATTTTTGTGAGAAAGGTTAAAGGTTGAATTGGCTTTTAACCTGATTATTGATATACGGCGGTTAATGGCCGGTATAGATTGTACTGGCAGGCTTTTATGAATAAATTTTCTGAAGGCTTGATAACTTTGAAGGGAACACAAGGTAGGTAGGTATCTTGAGATTCATTAGGTATTATTATGTAGTACCTGGGCGACAGAGCTCTGCTCGCGTGAAAATAGACAAAATTATGTTTTCTAAAAATGAAACCTAGCTAGATCGATTTATCGCCCCCGAAACCCCCTGCATACTACATTTCATGAACATCTTTCCGAGATTCAGATGATATTTATATATACAAGAATTGCTAAGATATTAGATCTTAACAGAGGGAGTCTTTACAATGGATGTAACATTGAAAATAACTTAATAAAAAAAGTAAATATAATAATCAAAAACCCGACTGCTCCCATTGAACATCTAATTAGAGAAGACACAATAGAAAAACATTGGCTTACTTACACGTGTGCGTTCGACGTTTGAAGGAGAAACGAACTAAAAAGATATAAACAAGAAGAAAATCATGCTGTATCGTCGGAAGATACATATTCGCGGGATGGGTGCCCAACTGATGGTTTTTGATTTTTAAATTAACTTTTTTTATTTACTACTTTTTAGTGACAATTTTTTTTCGAATTACTTTTAAACATATACGTGGTTATTTTTATAAACCTCTTCAACTCCTTTATTTGAATACACCACACGATGAGTATCGAAGAAAAAAATAGGAAACCCCACAATGGTGCCCAAAACCGCCATGTTTGTTTTTTTTAAACTTATCTTAGGTCAAGGCGGTCAAGACGTATCTAACGATGTCTTAACTATATAAATTCGTTTAGCTGTTTAAAGATATGAGGTAATAAAGAATATTACATACATACTAAATACAAGATAGGCACGTATAACATAAATTTCCTTACAATCGGGTAAAAATATGATTTGTTAACCACATTTAGCAGTTTTGTATTTGTTTATGTAAGCTTTATATACCCAGTCACTACTGTACACGAGTTACTTGTATATATGTACATAGACAAAGACAATCTCTATTTATAAGGCATTCTACCAAACCTGATCTTAACCTCACCTTTTATTTTGTTTGCTATTTCGTAAGAACTTATTCATCGATCAATTTGTTAATTAATTGAAAACATTAATTGTACACCACCTTTATAACCAACCTTTGTAAAACTAAAAAACCACCGAAAGCAGCAAAAACATTCAACAAGATAAATGAACCAACAAATCTAGTTCCATTAAAAATAGATGACACCAACTAACAAAGATTTGAGGTCAAATTTAAATGACAGATAGTTCAATGATACTTCAGAGGTCAACACAGATCGCAGATGTGACCTACCAGATGCGAACTCTAAATAAAATAGTTTGAGATTATATTCTTGTTGTGCAACAATTTAAAGGCAATTTAGAAGTTTTGTCATATAATAAAAAAACCGGCCCAGTGCGATTCGGACTCACACACCGAGGGTTCCGTACAAACCTTAGCTTAAAGGTATTATAGACCTGAGTATTTGATATGAATTTCAATTTAATACCTCTACGCGTTCATGAGGAAAGGGGTAGTAAGTTTAAAATTATTAAAATATTTTTATTATATGATGTAACTAAAAATTTACGGTTTTCAAAATTATTCCTTTATCTGTGCTACAAGACTTTACTTCGTACCAAATTTCAAGATTCTGAGTTCACGGGAAGTACCCTGTAGGTTTTGATTCCCTTGCGAGTGTCGAAAATTTGCGGAAATTAGCGACATAAACGGCTGTAACGTTTGATTGCCTTAGCTTAGAAATTTGTTTTTTTCACAGCTTTAAGGGACATTAGGCTTGAGTATTTGATATAAATTTCAGCTTGATACCTCCACGCGTTCCTGAGAAAAAGGGTTTTGACAGACAGACAGATGGACAGACGGACGGACAACAAAGTGATCCTATAAGGGTTCCGTTTTTTCCTTTCGAGGTACGGAACCCTAAAAATAGGTTTTACTATTATTACCTAGATCTTCTAAAGGATAAATGGATGACAAAGGTCTGTATTATTATGTTCGTTTTGTACTGAGTGTAGTCAAAGATACCTACTACATAATAGTAAGTGAGCTTTATTGATATTACATGCTTTAGGAGCTCGTAACTAAATAATAACAGCCGTACGAGCCGATCTTCAAGGTTAAGCAACGCTTGACGAGGTCGGTCCGTGAATGGGTGGCCATTTCAATATACCGAGTTTCCTCCGTGCCTCGAAAAGCACGTTAAGCCGTTGGTCCCGGCTGTCATTTGAAGATCTTTGACAGTCGTTACGAGTAGTCAGAAGCTTGAGATCTGACACCAGTCTAGCCAAGGGTTGTTACCCTGTTACTGGGTTGTGGCGGTCAAACACCAAAGGTCAAATAGGCAGTCGCTCCATGTAAAGCACAGGTACTTAGCTGAATCCGGTTAGACTGGAAGCCGACCCCAACGTAGTTCGGAAAAGGCTAGGCAGATTGATTGGTTGGTATTAAATGCTTGTGTTATTTTGTAGTTTTGTGCCCAGTCCGGGGTATAATTTCGTATCCGGTTGATGGTGATATATTCAGTCCCTGTTAAGTACTTGGGACTTAATTATTGCTGGCAAATAGTCTGTGTAATATTCATACTAATATTATAAATTCGAAAGTAGCTCTGTCTGTCTTTCTGTCTGTTCCCTTTTCACGCCTAAACCACTGAACGGATTTTAATTAAATTTGGCAAGGAGATAGATGAAATCCTGGGTAAGGACATAGGTTTGGAATTTTAGTTGAGTAGGTAAGGTAGGTAGGCTAGGGTAGTTAGTCTAGGGTAGGTAGGGTATTCCTATATTTATTTATTATATACTAAATAATTTACACAAAGTAAAGCGCCTGCCTGGGTTCGAACTCACGACCTACAACTTGTAAAGCGCGGCCGCTACAACTGAGCCACCACCGCTCTTAAAATGGTGAAAGAAAACATCGTGAGGAAACCGGCATGTCCTAGAACCAAAAATATCGAAGACATGAGACATCCGCGCGGGCCCAGTACGGGTTGGTACTAGTACTGGGCCCGCGTGGTGGATTAAGGCCCATTTCCTCTCTCAAGGGTGTCTGTGTCCCAGCAGTGGGAACATTATAAGGCTTATGATGATGATACTTTAGTGAAGGACAAAAGTTCACAAGAACATGTGTACAATGGGCGGTCTTATCGCACTAGGCAATATGTTACAGATAACCTTTGGATAGACAGAGCGATAGGAGAAGAATTTAGGGCTGTGTTGTATAGTGTGGTGCGTGCGGTGCGATTTAAGGATAAAACATATAACAATAAATATGAACGTGAAGAATAAACGCTGAATCTTAACCTAATTAAAATCTTTAAAAAAATAATGTGTCAAATATATAATAATACCTAGGTCTATCATTTATTTAGTTTTTTAATTGCGCTGTATTACGCCTTATTAGGTGCCTAACTATATACACGTGAACTTAAATAAATAAAGAACTCAGATGCAACGATAACCTCAAATTGCCTACATTAAACACACCACTCCGCTCACCGACCATAGCTTACAGACATAACAACACAAATCAATGGCCACTTTGCATACAGATGGCAGCACCGAGCACTGGTGACCCGTGGTTTAAGGCTGTAGGTAGCTAGGATCCGTGTTAAGGTTAGCTGCTCATCTTCACACCGGGCGACCTTCGTGATTGTCATGCAGTTTATTACCTCGGTTAGACAAGGATATTAGTAACTAAGGGTGTGTTTATGGGAGGCAAGAAAAATTGCTAAGAAGCTAAAAAGTTCCATCATAATTTCTGATCCGTTCGCGTATCAATCCTATCATATGTCTGGGAAGAGAGACATTTTTTTGATCATATTTTTTTATTATAAGCTTTGCAAAATTGGTGATGTGTCATGACATACATAAACTCATGATTTTCCCCATAGGCGTAGTGCAGATTCCATTACTTAAAAAAATTTAGAGCTTAAAGTAACGGTTTTGTTGTTCTATAATAGACATAAAACTGGTATAGATTTTGACAGCCTCGTGATTTAAAGTGTCATTGACATATTGTCAGCGCTTCTTGAAATGTCAAGAGCAGAATTTGCCACGATCAAGTTTTTTTTAACCGATTTTATTTTAGTTGTGTTAATGGTTTTAGTGGACAAGTCACCACACGAAGATTTTTCTAGACCCACAAAGATTCTGTTCTATTCATGACAAAATGCAAAATTACTGCAGGTTGTACCTTAGTTGCTACACGTAGATATTCCCATTGATCTACACACAGATTAACAGTGAAGATGGTCATGCTGAAGGAAATTGTAAATCCTATGACCATAACAATCTTTGTCACTGCCTTGATGGCTAACGGATTAATTACTTGTGACATCTGTTTAGTTCGTTAAGGCCATAGAAGAATACCTTACCATCTGCATTTATTGAGGAATTGAGGAAAATGACATAATAGTTAGGTAATGGTAGGTCTAGGTACTATGTTAGGAACATGGAATTAGTAAGTTATATATAGATAAGAGAAGAGTCGTTAATTTATGAGCATGGTATTACTAAGTAGGTACTATCTATATTGGTAAACAGTTATGCTATCTGTGTTTGTGTTATTTGTCATGAAAGGCCCAGCTGTTCCAGCTATTGTTGTGTTGATAATGTAATCAGTTATTTAAAAGTTTCCGATGACTGCATTTGTGGTATGTTATCGTTGCTGTTAAATCGATGTGAAGTCAAGTTATTAGAGCGTTAGCTTTATTGATACCCAATAGTTTTTCATACACACCTTCTTATTATCTTTTAAAACATGTATAACTTATATATATATTTATTTTCTCTGTTGACTTAAGTTTATATATATAATTATTTTTTTATGGTAAGCGATGAATGAGGTCTACGATAGAACGAGCGAGCTCAGAAGACAGTTTACTCTTGCTGACTAAGTTAAAAAGCATAAAATCAATCAAACTTTTCCCAACTATATCTATTTTGGTCGGCTTTTTACATGGAGAGTCCAGACTGCCTATGACAACCCAGTAATTGGCTAACATGAGACCCCTCGGCAAGACTGGTGTCAGTTTTCCAGGCTTCTGACAATCCAACGGCTTAACGTGCATGCCGAGGCACGGAGGAATCTCGCTATGTAAAGAGGGTCACCCATCTAAAGACCGACCTCGCCAAACATTGCGTTCGACCCGTGATGCTGTTATTATTTAGCCTCGCGCTGCTCGTAAACGCAAAATGGATATAATAATAAATAAGACAGAATAGGTAGAGGGAAACACAAACGCTGGCCAAAGAGTTCCATATTTAAGCTGTGTGCATAAAAGATAGAACTAAACAAAACACTAAAGCAAACATTATTTATTCAAAATTTAACTACACTCTCGTACAAGCTAATTTAAAAACAGAATCAGAATAAATAAAAACAAACGAGGTGTTAACAGCCGAAAAAAATATGCAAATTTATTTTTTGTTGGCAACAATGCGTGGCCTCTAAGAATTATGACATATTACGTATTACAGATTGTCAATGTCATTCGGTAAGGCCGTACATTGTCTAATTAGATGTTCACATTATAATAATACGTATATATATATGAACGAAAATCTGTATGATCGATCTTTGTTGTGAATACAAGGATTTGAAGTAAGGTTTTAGTCGATGAATGTTGGAATAGCTTACTAGAAAAATATGTACTTACTTAAATAAATGCTTTAAAAATGTGTATGCTTTTTAAACCCATATGTGACGATGGGTGTTTTCAAAAATGGGACACTTACAGCCAAAATAGCCCTGTTCAAAATAACCGCAGCCCTGGCACAAGCAACTGAAAGAACACGGGTGGGTTTTAGTCAGTAAAACTCTGACACGCCCTCACGCCCCAAGTCATTGGATTATTTACCAGTCAAAAAAGTATATTTGTGCAAGAATAGCCTTATTGACCATAGGATAGATCTTCTCCTCTTTTTCTTTCTTTAACTTGCCAGTTTTAAAATTAGAATTCGACTTACTTATTATAAGTTTGACGTTCTCTATTTGTGAAATACACAAGCCGCTTTTTATTCGAATTCTAAAAAACATGAAAACATGTTTGACTTTCAGTCAGATTTAATAAATCTGACTGAATTTCAAGCATGTTTAAAACATGAGTTTTAATTTAATAAGATCATTAACAAAAATCAAAACTACGATGCGGTTTAATATCTACAAGATTAAATATGTAAATTAAAAGGCGATGTCACATTGTTCTTAATTCCTCCCACACCTGCGTCCAACATCTTCCCATAACAAACAATTAACATAAATAACTCAAAGTACTCACAATGTAAACTAAGTTGATTCACAGCCAATCTGCAAAAAATAAACAAACGACATTAATATTCATTGCATAGTGAATTTTATTACAACTTACATATGGTACCTATTACGCGTAATGTACACCATAGGTTATGGTAATAGGGTGTAACTACGACTGAAGACTGCAGTGTAAAGGTGCGACCACATTGAGCTACGAATGCACAACGCAAATTTTAAAACTGAAAGAAGAATTTTCCTTTCTTTGTCGTAACCTTTATAACTATGCATTTTGTGGTTATTGGCTCTATCTTTCCTTTTATTTTGTCATGAAATTGCTTGCACTATTACATGGGTCTTAAATATAACAAGGGAACGAGGGAATTCTATTCATCTTACAGAACCCAAGGTTTCCTTAATTTCGCCTGATGGTATGTTATTATGACAGTGTGACAAATGCGTAAGCAGACGCATATGTAAAGCATTGGATTGCTTGATAACTTAGACATTGAAAAATAATAATTCTCATAGCCGTACGTTCGGATACCTACACTTTCATTTGGTGAAGCATAGGCATTAATTTGACAGTAAACAATGGCAGAACTGACCATAAGCCCTATTTATAAAAAAAAAACATAATGAAACTGTATAACAGATTCTAAATTCAAATTCTCTATAGAAAATTTAAATTAAGAAAGTGCCAATCACTGCTTAAACGTTTCAATTTGTTTGTAGGTGTGGGCACACCCTTACACCACATACACGTGTCACAAACTTCCTTACTTTTGTTTAATAAACACTGTTTTTATACTGTGCAATCAATAACAAAGAATTATCATCGATGTTATGTAAATTGAATGTGGAAAATTACAATAAATAACCTTTGCGGACATTGAATTCCTGGCGTGAAAATGGTGTGAAGATTATTAGCAAATGTCTGTTTAAAACAATGACATTGACTTCTATCTAAAGAAGGCCCAAGGAAGTGGGGAGTATCAGCATGTGTTCCACATATTTCCTAGCCAGACAGCAAGGTAATATCCCGGTAAGCTGATTGACCAGATAATACACATTCATAGAGGTTTACTTTATAGGTAACGCACAAATTTTTGGTGTCCTTATATACCCTGGATACCCTCATCACTACATCTGGGAAGACGAAGGGTATCCTGCCTATACAAGCTCTTTGCAATAGATAACGCATTTGCTATTAATAACACCTGTTACGATGATTGCTCTACTAATTGTACGGTTAACTCAGTAGACATCTACGAGCTATAACTTGTTAAAAAGAATATTCAATCTGTCAAATAACTAACAAAAAACAATAAAAGGCATAACTACTCCCCTAATAACTTCACAAAGTCCAGTAAACTATCATCTTCAGACCAATAAAGCCGATGTCCCCATGCCATAAAACTTCCATACAATAAATAATGTATATTTGCTCGTTAGGGCGTCGTTTTTCTCCCAAATTGGTAGAAAAAACACGAAATAAGAGTTCGTTGTTGGTGACATAAATATACGATGACAGTTTAATGGAGTGACATTGAACCTAGGTTTTTTATCTGTGGCTAAGTATTTTTTTGTTGTATGCTTTCGGGAAAATATGAATCTGGACAGGTATTCATTATAATTCAGGCACAGATTCACACACACAGTTTTTCAACAGTAGATATCTTTTCTTATAATTATGAAGACGAAATTAAAGAGCCTTGACTGATAAAAAGTTAGTAAAAATAGCAAATTTTATACGACTTATATGAACGAACTCTTTTGTTCTTCCTTTCATGTTTTTTTCCAAGATTCAGAAAGCCATAGTAAATTACTTTTCAAAGGTACATCCGACATCCGTACATCAACCTAGGGTCCTTTGACTTCGAGGTCAGATCAATCAAGTGTCTCCAACCCAGGAGAATAAAACATTTTCATTTGGGTACATTTGTGTTTTTCCCTTTTCCGGATCATGAAGATCGGGTTCTTAGTTGATTTTTAAATTCGAAAAATATTATTACATTTAGTTTGACTAACAGAATATTGCCGACATGACGAGACAATGAGACATTGATGCGATAAGCCTTTGTTATATTTAATAGTTTTTAGAAATGATGGTCGTCGTTCCATTGTCACCTGTCTATAGACAATGTCTTATTAAAAGGAATTACATTTAAATAAATTAAATCAGAAACATATTATATTTACTATTTTATGAGTACCACGAGTATTTAATAAACGAGCGCTAAAAGAACGTAATACCGTGGTGATAACCCTATACTCAATGATATTAAAATAAACAGATATGTTATGAGCGCGCGCATTTTGAAGACTCGAATAGGTCACAATTGTGACCTTTAATCTTTAGTTTCTGTCACGCATGGCGAAGAGCGATAGGCTTTGTTGAAACAAAAACAAAATAAAATAAATGCCATCGTGTGCATTTGTAATTTATTTATTTATTGATTAAAATAAATATTTTTTAATGTTAGATGAATGAAAAGTGTGTATGTGTGCTGCCGCTATATGCGGCACACTTTTTTCAATAGTTTTGTGAGTGTATAGCGTATCTGTTTATTTGAATATCATTGCCTATACTATTATAATTTTATTATCAATAATAATAGTATCTAATGCCACTATTAGCTCGTGGCTAAATAATTAAGGCCACACACGTGTCGATTTTACAGGTTCAGACGTATATATTCCCCAATGTTGTACAGTACTGGTCGGAGCCAAAATATCGATATTGAACCTCCTTTTGGACAGTTTTGTTTGCAAAATATTCTTTGATTTACACATGTTATTTCAGTTATGAAGAAATTCCAGCCATCAATTTTTCTGCGTAAACATATTTTTAAACATCTAAGTCGTTTTGGAGGAGTATCCAAAAGTAGCGGAATAATATCGCTATGTTATTTTTTTTTTGCAGCAAATCTATTAGTTACACAAAAAAAAACATGTTTCACAAATAATGTACATGAATCAATAATCAATATATCTTTTTTTCAAACCTTTTAACCTAACCGTTTCTAAGGAGTATGCTTTAGAAGGTAAACGTTTTACGGCACTAAAGCGGTGGAAGGCTCGGAAGGCATGGCGAAGGCGGTCCACGGATGAGTGACATACATGCCGAGATTTCTCTGTGCCTCGGTAAACACTCGAAACGTCTATCCACACATATCAGGGCCGTGCCCAGGACGTGGACGGACCATGCCCCGTTATGGACTCAAAAAATTTCGTTGTGTACATTTTATATGAACTCGTTCACACACGTCCGTGCACGGGCCGTGCATGGGCTAGTGACGAAGCTTCAATGATTGGGCCCGGCCCTGTCACGTCCCGGGCACGGCCCTGATATGTGTGGATAGAGCTTAAACCTTTGGTCCCGCCTGTCATCTAGACGTCTCTAACAGTCGTTACGGGTTGTCAGAATCACACTATTATATTTCGAATAACAACACCACTATTAGACACATAATAGTGATATTAAACAGTAATGTAAATTATATGCCGCAAAACAACAAGATCGCGTTTATCAATTAGCGGCAAATTAATTGAGATTGATACAAATTAAGCTTAACATGTTACAAGCGTATATTACAGTACATGCATTCTCAATTAACAGTATGTTGTACTCGAATTTGCACTTAATATCGTTCGCTTGTTGCATGTCCTGTTTGATAAGCAAAATTGGCGTGAAAATACAAAGATCAGACAAAGATTTTAAATAAAGTGGAGTGTTTAAACGGTACAATGGTAAGCTCAGATCAAATAAAAAGTCAAGATGGAACGTTGCAAACAATAAGGTGACGCCGGTTAAAACTACGCCTTGCCTAATACATACACAATTACACGCTCACACGTACAACAAAACTACGCCTTAGCTTGTCAGTGAAGGTCTCAGATCAAATAATATAACTCGGCTGACAAGCAAAGGCGTAGTTTCATCTTCACTTTTTATTTGATCTGAGGTGGTAAGGTAAAAACGTTTTATTACAAAGATCTTTAATACAATCATCATCATCATCATCATCAGCCTTATAATGATCCCAATGCTGGAACACAGGCATCCTCTCTGTCAGAGAAGTAATAATAAGACTTAATCCACCACGCGGGCCCAGTGCGGGTTAGTGAATGTCACACGTCTTTGAATTTTTGGTTCTAGGATATGCCGGGTTCCTCACGATGTTTTCCTTCACCGTTTTAAGAGCAGTGGTGAGGAAATAATTTACACAAAGTAAGGTGCCTGCCTGGGTTCGACCTACGATACGTAAGTAGGAGCCGTTACCACTGGGCCACCACTGCTGTCCTCTCTCTCTGCTTTCTTACAGTCAAAATCATTGATTTAAGTTAAATCTGCAAAAGATGAATCTACTTGCACATTTGTCGTCTATGGTGAAGAACGTGCCAGAAACTCCACGGACACTTTTTTCAACCAGTAAATGACAAAGTATTTGGTTACATCATTCTTGTTTGAAAATTACATATACCCAGGTATGTGAGAACGCTGTATAAAAATGTGCATAACTAAGTTAAATAAAGTATAAGGTTTTCGATTTTCGTTGTGTTTTATTTGATAATTGAGACACACTAGAAAAATGCGATGTACGGGTAATAACTTTGTATACCAAATTTCCAACTGAGATTTTTATAGTACCTACCACAACAAAATGACTTGAAGGATTGAATATTTGAAGAGGATTCTGTTTTGATTAAATTTTAGATTTTATGAAATCTTCTAAATATGTAAGTAGATAATCTTTCTCTGAGTTGATTGAATTCGCATTTTCTTTGAGGCGGTCGCTTTATTTTACTAACGAGTTTAAACAATGGCCTCAGTCTTAATGATTTTATGAAGCACTAAGGAGTTACAAAATATCTAGAAATAGGTATTTTATAAACTCTCAATTTAAAATCTAAATTCTTAAGAAATTACATTTTAAATGCCAAAAGATATAGATTCTTTTGCGCATGAAATAAATAGCATTACCTTTATTATGTAACTGATTTAGTTTGGAGTCGAAATTTCAAACTAAAATCAATATATGGAAAAAGCTTTCTTAAACACTTAAATTAATCTGGAGGAGCTCGTGGCTAAATAATAACAGCCGCACAGGTCGGTCTTCAAGGTTCAGCAACCCTTGACGAGGTCGGTCCGTGGATGGGTGACCATTTCAACATACCGAGTTTCCTCCGTGCCTTGGAAAGCACGCTAAGCCCGTTGGTCCCGGCTGTCATTTGAAGATCTTTGACAGTCGTTACGAGCAGTAAGATGCTTGAGATCTGACACCAGTCTAGCCAAGAAGTACCGTGTTACCCAGTTACTGGGTTGTGGAGGTCAGATAGGCAGTCGCTCCATGTAAAACACTGGTACTCTGCTGAATCCGGTTAGACTGGCAGCCGACCCCAACATAGTTGGGAAAAGGCTAGGCAGATTGATTGCTTTCTTAGACAATTAGCTATTCGGTCTGCAGGTATCCATAAGAAAAGAAAAAAACGATTCTTACGCCAAGTAACAGTTTGAACTCACAGAGAGGAGGCCTGTACATACATGACAATTGTAATAATTTATTTGAGGTTTTGTGTGTTGTGCTGTGTCTTTTGTTAGCACTAAATAAATGATTTATCTATCTATCTATCCTGTGTCCCAGCAGTGAGAACATTATACGCTGATTGTACTACCTTACAATGCTAACCTAGCAACACACAACATACCATAAACAAGACGAATAAACCGTCAGTAACATTCAATATTACCTAAAACGTAGTGAAGGCACATAAAGCCCGTACAAGGCGCACAGCTCCGACCTTAGGTCCTACAGTTGCATGGCTGTGAGTAATTTCCATACAACTTATCACGTGGAACCGGTGCGAAGCTCAACAAAGAACCTTACAATAAAGTATTGCTTAACTGACGTACGCAAAATACGCGCTTAGACGTGGAGTTGCGGACACCAGCCCGTCTTAACCTAACCTAACCTAACTGATTGAGTGGTACAAGTTAGAAGATTTAAGGCGTATATATTCCCCAATGTTAACGCAGTACTGGCCGTGCTAAAATAATAAGTTAAACCTCCTTTAGTAGAACCACCTAGAATAATAAGTTTGCAAAATATTCTTTGACACATGCTATTTCATTTATTTAAAAGATATTCTAGCCATCGATTTTTCTGTGCAAAATAAAACATCCAAGTCGTTTTGCAGGAGTATCCAAAAGTAGCAAAAAAAAATCGAGCTATTATTTTTATTAAAGCAAAACTATTAATTACACGATAAAACCATGTTTCACAAATAATGAACATGAAAAAATTATAAACACATAGTTGTTTCAAACCCTTTAACCCAGACTTTACTAAAGAGTGCGCTTTGGAAAGTATCCATTTTACGGCACTAAAGCGGTGGAAAGTCCTGTAACAAAATTCGTGTAAAAGAAAGAAAGAAAACTAGTTTATTTGGCACACACAGATACACACAATGTAGGTGCAAATAAAAGGGAACTTAATTTTAAAACAATTACATACATAGTGTGCCCGGCGGCTGCGCCTAAAAGGTCCAGTTCAGCAAAATGCCAGACAACTGGGAGTTGCCTGACGCTGGTGGCTGGTGGTGGTTTGGCTGGTGTAAACTAAGATATCCTTTTCTTCTCTATGTTAAGATGGAGATATGTAGTAATTTAAGTTTTGATATTTTATTTTTCTTGTTTAATTACTTTGTAAGAATTAGTAAGTGATTGAAATCGAAAGTGCTTCATCAACATTAACTTTGCATTAAAATCGCTTTACTAAAATGTTTTACTGCTACTGTGTACTTAACTATTAAAATTGCTTGTTCTCCTGATGAACCTAAATAGAGTTTTCCGATAAACATAACATTCAGTTGGATATCTTGAAAAGCTGATGGTGCACGGTGGGCTTACAGGTCATCAACAAACTGTGGATATATTGAAAGTTCTGATTAAATTGGAATCTAGTTTCTTCATCCCAACTCAAAAATAGAAAAATAATGATCACAGTTTCGCTCAGCTTTAGTTATGATACAACATATAATTTTCCTGTTGAGAATTATCCAATCATAATTTACAACTCGCTACCTCTTATACCTTCAACCACACCCCGAAGAATAGTAGAATACAGCCGCGGCATCTCGGAGCAACGATGCGGCCTGGCATTGGGCTGGCAATGGCTGGCATTGACTGCCACTGGCAACGTGCCAGCGATTGGCAATGCCATAATTGCTTTGTACGCCAGTTAACGTCGAAGCCATGTTTATGACAGAACATTGTCGCCAATTATTGTAACACAATAGGATTTCGTTGTAACGGAGATGAGATTACGAAATATGTGTTGTTTTTCAATGTTTTAATAGTTTTGTTTGTGATCTTTTATAGGATGACGAGTGTGAAATTGTTCAGTCATATTTCGAATAAACAATGTTACATTGACACTAAAGTTGGGAATTTCCCTCAAACTATCATAACCGAATAGCAGAAATAACAATTTTAAAAACTGATTTACTCAATCAGGCACAAGCAAACATGAATTCTGCCAATCCTTTAAAAACCGATCATAATATCTGCCTTATTCGACATTCAAATGAACCGTTTTGCCGCCAAGTGGTCTTAACGAGCATTCCTGATGGCCACCATTAAGTACAGGTGCTGAAAGGTTTCATTAGAAGCTGCTAAACTTAGATTAAAACTTTGCAAACCTAGATTAAGGAAAAATAGTTTGTATTTAGGAATTGATGAGGGTTTAGAGTTAGGGATCATCAGGGAAGGAGTAACTTTAATTGGACAATTAAGTAAGGAAATGTGGTTCATTAAATAGTAGCCAAGCGCGAGCTTATCAATAATTTAAAAAAAATACGACATTCGTACATTTTCTCAATTAATTGTCCAATTAGAATTTTAGGGGTTGAGAAGGTTTTCTAGTTACATGTTGCTTATAAACATTAAGGCAATATTACTTTCAAAGAGACTTTGAAGTCAAAGTTCATTTAGGCCATTATGCGGCACTTTTGAATGTCAAAAAGAAACGTGATAAAATTAATTAAAATCACGAATTATTTTTCGAGTCTTCAAGACGTTCGTATTAAAATGATATTCTTGGCTAGGTTGACAATTGAGATGATGGCAAATAGAAATATATTGAAGAAGAAAATGTCCAAAATAAGCAACCCAGATTTAAGAATTATGTCGTAACACAGACCAACATGGTCTGTGTTAGACATAACTTTACAAATTAATTACACTATGTTATACGAAAGAAACCAAGATCAAATTATTAAGAAAATGATCTGATGTAACATACATTTTTTCCAAAAAAAAAACAAAGAGCCGTTAAGACGTGATTCTCATTTTAAAATCAGCTACTGAGCGCTAAGTTACAACGATGCACGAGACAAGGTGCAATCGTCTAGCGTTTGAAAATTCGGCCGTCAATCGGAAACTTCAGTAAATTCTATCCACACATATCAGGGCCGTGTCCGGGACTTGACAGGGCCGGGCCCAGGCATTGAAGCTTCGTCACTGGCCCGTGCACGGACGTGTGTGAACGAGTTCATATAAAATGTACACACCGATATTTTTTTGAGACCCTGACGGGACACGGTCCGTCCACGTCCCGGGCACGGCCCTGATATGTGTGAACAGACCTTAAATTGGCAAGAACACATTGAATCTTAGCGACCCATTAACAGTTTAATACTGCCACCACATAAATCACCAAGTTATCCTTATCATACCAATCACGCTTTTAGTGTAACATCGAATTTGTTTTAAAGGTTTAAGAGGCGGGTCTTTCATACCCGTTGGGTCTTTCCGACCCGTCGGGTATGTCAGACCCACGTCACTGGGTAATCTCAGCACGGATTATTAATCTACCTGAGCACTCGGATTACAGGCAATAGGTAATTGCTAAAGAAAATGGCGCCACAATTCGCCTATGAATAAAATTTGGATCGGATTCGGTTGAGTATACTTTTTTAAGGTTGGTAGGAAGAACGTTTAAAAATAGAACTTGAGTGTGCCCGTATATCTGGATTGATTGGAAATCGTTTTATAAATAGGTAAGAAACAACGTTTGAGAGCGTTGGTTTGTGAAATACAAAGATAATTTTTAACCGACTTCAAAAAAAGGAGGAAGTTCTCAATTCGTCGGAACCTTTTTCTTTTTTTTATGTATGTTCCCCGATTACTCAAAGACGCCTGGACCGATTTCAAAAATTCTTCTTTTGTTTTGAAGGTTTTTGTTTTTTCCTAGTTGGTCCCATAGTTATCGGGTCAGGATCTGATGATGGGATCCTAGAGCAATCAAGGGAACTCCTCAAATATTATAGGCATACCTATAGTGATTATGGTTATTTCATCAACAATGCTATCACTTGCACTCAGAAAGTATAACTTGGTGAAGTGGAACTGATGAAGAAGACCACAGATGGCCACTGGAACTCCTAAATGCTAAGTATGTCACGGGTATAAAATATCTCGAATAGTTAACCTACTATGATGAAGTAAATACTTATAAATGAATGGTACTAATGAAAATGGTACCATTGAACTGTTCTGATGATGAAGCCGGAAGGTAGGCACTGGAACTCAGAAATAAAACAATGTATCCTAGTCGTGCTTGGGCTTATTGGAATCGTCATGAGATGTACTTTGGCCATCAATAATTATCATGTTAATTGGAGATACCTACCAAAACTAAAAAGAGAAAAATTAAAAACTTTTTAACAAAATATAAATTATAATTTTTCTTTCAGGATATTTGTAATTCGAACGACATACTTCAGTAGTTGTCATTATGTAACTGAAGTCAAAATACCTCCCAGCAACGTATCAGGCAAAACAAAACCATCATAAAGGCGGTTCTAAAGTCAACATAAAAAGCCCTACCTTTAACCCAACTTCCCTAACATGACTCAACAAAACACACAAACAAATTAGCATATTAAAAACACAAACACATTGGTATGCACAACCCTGAACCGGTAAAGTTGGCAGCGCAGTCAGGAACAGCTGTGTGATGTGTTCCGGCAGAGAGGCAGATAGGCCTTTATATGGTTAAGGCCCAGTTTTTTTTATCAGTAGTTAACTCAACCATTGATTAATTATGCTAACCAATGGTTTAAAAATTCAGTAAAACGAGTTTTTTCGTCTCCTCCTTTACGTACTGATAAACAAAAAAGTGACAACATTTTGTGTTATTAACTTAAGTAATCAAGTAGGTAGAGCCTCTCTTAACCGGTTGAATCCCGTAATTACCGAACTATTAAAACACCATTGACTCGCGTGGTTCCGCGTTTCCGGCAGTCAAGAGGTTAATAAACAAAGTTTCTTGAATAACCTTAATTACAGTAGATAAGTAGGTAGATATTGTTCCTAACTGTAACTTATTTTAAGGTTTTACACACAACTCTGAACGGTTGAAGTTGGCAGCCCTAGCAGGAAACGTTGTGTGTGACAGAATGGTGATGTTTTCCGGCAGACAGGCAGATGGACAGGCCTTTATGTGGTTAAGACTATCAGGTGATAAGGTGAAGATCGATTAGGATGAAGAGCAGATACTTTTGATTGATAAGCGGTGCGATAACAATAGAGCCCGAGATGTCAGAAATTAATATAGGATGGACTACTAAATTATTATTATTGGACTGTAATAGCTTTATAAATGAGGTGGGCAGGCTATATATTGTCATCATCATAATCAGCCTTTTGATGTTCCTACTGTCGGGACACAGGCCTCCCCTCTGTGAGAGGGAATTGGCCGTAATCCACCACAAGGGCCCAGTGCGGGTTGGTGGATGTTACTTGTCTTCGAATTTTTGGTTCTAAGACAGGCTATTTTCCTTACAATGTTTTCATTCAGCGTTTTGAGAGCAGTGGTGACGAAATAATTTGCACAAATTATAGCGCCTACCTGGGTTCGAAAACACGACCCACAACTTGTACTTCCACTCTTGTCGCGGTCGTTACCAGTGGGCCACCACTGCTCTATGTATTGTAATTGGTATAATTCCTATCAAAAAGTCGCTAGCTTGAATAGATTTTCAATCATTTTCAGGGCCGACTTAAGGGTATAGAAAGCCGTACCATGTATCAGCTGCTCTTTAGAATACCCTGATTTGTAGCCACATCAGCAGCCTAATTGCGTTAGTGAATAGCAGGCATGGCAGGCAAACCCCATTGAATGACAAATACTCTTGAGGTAATTAGATATTGCCAAAAATTATTGGACTCTTTCGATAAGAGTATCTTCACCAATAAAAGAGTACAATATTAGCCCTTACCTTACCTTACGGAATTTACTTTCGTAATTATGCTGCTGTTGAACCAATTCCAACTGTCTCAGTAAAGGATAAAGCAAATAGCTACAAAGTCGATGTTTCTATTATTAAAGTTGGACACGTACCCTATTTGTCTACTGAGTTTTCCTATAGTGGCCTCCTTCACCAACCTTACGTTATGGAAAGCGGCACACTATACCAGGCAACCCCTTACGAGGTGTCTGGGACCATCTTCGGTAGGTCACGCCTCCGAGAGCACTCGCCCCTGGTACTCAAGAGAAAATGTGAGTTGCACCGTGATTACTCACTACCATTTGTCCAGAATGGTACCGGAGCAATAAAGCCGCTCACCACACGCACCCCAGCACGCCAGCACTAGTGCAAGCACCAGCACCAGCGCAGTTGGTGCTAGCGGATTCAATCCCCGTTAAGGACGCCAGAGAAGCTGGCTCCCATTTCTCCAGAATGGTCCCGGAGCTGTAAGCACGCTCACCTCTCGAATACAAATCATCGCATCTACCCAATGCCTACAGCTGGGTTGCCGGAAAACTAATCCAACGGGTAGTCCTCTTCTTTCTATCCAGGAAAGTGCCGGAGATGAAGCTCGCTCACAGGAGCTCACTTGCTTGAGGGTTACTCACGAACCCCGCGTCTGACCACCAGGTGGCCCTTTGCCTTGGGCCGGTAACTTCAGACACTTGTTGCGCGCGAGGAATGACGCTCGGCCCACACATAGCCGAGCAGACAACATGCCACTCCTCTGCAACCACCACATAGACCACCGCGAGTCCAACCTCAATGTCAGGTACCACCTTTGCGCTTGCAATGGTGGAGGGCCTACCTGACCCCGCGTACCCTGATCCAAACAAAGTTGGACAGTGACGAATCGTTTGTTATTGATTCCCGAAGTTAGGTGAAGTGCTTCTTGAATTGTTTAGTACTTCCGAGTAAAATTTATTGTAGGCTGTATAACTTGAGCGACGTCAAGTTGAATACACACTTTGGTTATTAGACACATTTTCTACTAATACACACGTGGAAATCTTTTAATCTAAATAGACTAGTAGATACACAGGAGACATAGGATATTGATGTACATAGGCAGGTACAACAACAGGCATTTCTAAAAAACTGCGTTGTAGCTAAATATTTCAACCCAACCCTGCAGGTTTTTCAGATCTCTTTTAGTAAAATAGAGAGAAGAGGGAAGCTTTTGCCCAGCGGTAGGACAAAATAGACTAGAAGGATATAATCTTGCCATCGGAACTTAGATACATTAATTCTTACCGGAATAGGGAAATCTAACCAGCCCAAGATAATTGATCACACACGACATTGTTTTTAATAAACATTCAATATTTGGTTCCAAACATCTCATTCAATGTTTGGTTCTTAGGATTCATGTTACAGAAGCCGATCTCTATGATATTGACATAACAATGATTACTTTCCGATAATTATTATCTGTGGACATCTGCCGTACCGAGCACGCAACGAATGGGAGCTACCGCGTATAAATTCGCCGCTAGAGGCGCTGGTGTAGCTTAAGGGCTCTTGCACATAAACACGATACGACGTCGCGTCGTCCTAAGACGCGCATCATTTTATGATAATCTCAGGGCAAATTAGTATATTTTTATCAAACTTACATAATATATAGAATTGTTGAGAAAGGAAATGTAGTATTTTTATTTATTTTTTTATTTTGTGCTGGGTTTATGTGAAAGGATGCACGTCGGAGCACGACATCTGTTAGTAGCTAAGATGCCACAGACAGATACACAAATACTCTACCTCTATTACTTTTCTGTCTCTTTCACCTCTGACCTAGACTAGAGTAAAGAGCAAACCAAAAACAAATAAAAAAAAGCTACACGCGTCAAACTTATAACACCCCCGCTTTATTCCGTCAAGTATTTCTTACTTACAAGAAATGGACTGTAAATCATCAGACTATTTAAATAATAAATTGTTTTTGTTAAAGTCAAGATCTATATACTGTGTTGTTACGTAAAAAAACAGAGGCTGAAAGTAACTTGTAAATAGAAAATAAACATCCGAATTATTTCATAGAACTGTTTACTGTTTTTACCGCCAACGGCAAACTGCCTTTGTATCTTTCCTTTACAGGAATAACAGACTAAATTATTTAATTACACAAAGTAATTAAAATCTAGCGGAACCATCTTGATACTTATGTCAAGAAAAACGTTACCTTATGTTTAGATGTTATAGTCAAAACTTTTTATAGGTTAAAATCTGTAATGTCTGGTTTCAGACAAAAACGTTATGATCTGAGTATTAAAACGAGTTTTTTTTTAGTTAAAAGTCTGTTATAAAGAAATGTCTTAGCTTAAGATAACTAAAATGTTTTCGGAAGGGAAAAAGAAACCTAACAAACTTAATTGGTTATTATTTCTATGAAATATTAGGCATTTTATATTCGTTATTGCAACAGAAGTTTTGTCTAAAGTGATTTTACGCGATTAAAAGTTGTGCCTGTAACATAGATACGGAATTATTCTTAAAAATATCCAACAAACATCATTATTTCAAATAATCTACATTTTTTTTTATCGAAATCTATAATTTTTCATTCGAACAAAATAAGAAAAAAAAAATTGTCCGTATATCGATTAAACGTCAACCTTGACATTAAGTGGTAAGTGGTCACGTGGTCATTTTAGCCGGAAGCGGTCATCAGTGGAACAATGGCGGACAAGCCGGATGTCGGCCATTGGCTACGTACGCTAATGACAGGCTCAATTTCTCGTTGCATGAACATCATTTTTTATTTGATATTTGCCATAAATATCATATCGTCTGATGTCTGAAACGTGATTTTTTCAGTCACGTTTTTGTTGATTGAAATAAATAATGATTAAGCTTCATTATTGTGAAAATTATAGTAAATGTTCTAATTTTTATTTTTGGGATAAACAACCATTCTTGCGTACTTTATTCTATTTTCCAGAGGTCACACAATATGACTACGCGACGCTTAGGATTAATTTCTGAAAAATGTATCTTCAATTAGCCCTATGCGATAATAACCAAACAATGTGACTTACATAGAATGTAAAGTATTGTACACCAGAATGATAACTTAGCTCTTATACCGATGGTTACGGATTTCCCATCAACCATTCCCAGCTATCTCCATTTTTCCATACAAATATTTGTCAAGAGATTTGAACGTTATTTTTTTATTGTCTACAGGCTCGCGCTAGGCCACTATCTCACCTGATGGTAAGCGATGATGTGGTCGACGATGAAACACGCTTGCCTAGAAATAACCTATTCACTCTTGACTTAAAGACCCCTAGATTGTAGCTATCGGGAAATACAGACTCCGGCAGGGAATTCCACTCCTTAGCTGTACGCATAATAAAAGTATTTCCTAACAATTGTGTGTTTAGGTGTGATGAGGCACACAGAAGACATGAGATAAGCAAAACAAAAACAATTATAAAAAGTAAAAATAAAAATTAACCCCGTGCGAGACCAAAAAGGCTCATATCTCAACAAAAGCAAAAGCTACAGTCACTCAAATGTCCTTCTGAGAGACATTAAAACCATGTGCGCAGTTCAGTTTTATGCGCTACGTGAAGTACATAACACCTGTTGTACTAACTTTAGGACGTTATAAAGTACAGCGGGATGAGACGCTTCTAAGCTTAATGATACAGCTTGGGGAAAATGAGTTGCATTTCACTTACATATTTTTTTTTCATGTTGCTTTTTCGTGGAAATTCTACAGGATGAAACTTTCATTAACTAGTAATATGTCGTGTATTAGTATGCCGTGGTGGCATAAACCTCACCTAAGATCTCGCCTCTTGAGCTTGAGGTGTATCTTGGACATCACAGGCAACGGTGAAGAAAAACATCGTGAGGAAATCTGGACTTATATATTTAATGTAAGTCTGAAATAGCCAAGTCCTGTAGGGTTTTAAGAGGTGGCTTAATTAACTCTGACACCAGAGGTGGTCACATCCTCACAAAAAAAAGAAGAACTACTGGCAACAATACTAAACTTCGAAGCCCTCTATTAAATACCACTAATTTTTTCTTGATGATCCAGGTCTGTACCTCGATTTTGTTTGATGGAAAGCGATGGGTGGGGTAAAGAAAGAACGAGCAAGCCCAAGGCGCTGGCAGAGAGTCCCACACTTTGGGTGTGCGCACAATATATGTGGAGGAGAAGCGCTAAGTAATCTATGAGACGATTTGATTTAAATCTACTTTTTTGACTAGTAAGTAAAAAAATCTAAATCAGACTTTAAAGACTGGCCACTGAAGCGTTTTACTTTTTATTGTCGTAGACATGATCTGGCTTTTGGAGCATTTGATTTCTCGACAGTTTTTTTCGACCTTATTCGATCAAGCTATGACCTATCTGTACATCAAAAAAACCATTATTTAGAAAAGTTATGCCTTTCCATCGAATGTACGTGGTTGTAGGTATGTACTCAAATGTACCCACATATAATTCTGTAGGTTAGTACGTTGTACTTAGTATATGGGAGAAATGGCACGACTTACTCTTAAGCAGGTCAAGGTTACAGCTAATGCATTCCTTTCTTTTAATGTAACGCGGCCTGTGACAATAATGCTTTGTATTTTTTTCCTCAGAAGGTGAGTTCAGGAAGGAAGCGAAACTAATGTTAAACTTGACCTTTGTATTTTACTTTCTACATGCATTAAATAGTACTTAGGTCATGGCCACGAAATCGTGACTCGTGCCTTACACGTGCCATCACTAAAGCATAACGAGCATGGCCAGGTTTTTCTTTGTTATTAGGTTTGTGCTTTTCATCTGTTGGTAAGCGATGATGTGGTCGACACTGAAGTTCGCTTGCCTAGATTTAGCCTATTCTTTCTTAACATAAAGACCCTTAGGTTGTAGCTATCGGGAAACACAGACTCCAGCAGGGAATTCCACTCCTTAGCTGTACGCATAATGAAAGTACATCAACTTCTACAGACCTACAATAGTCCAATGATGCCGCGATTTCCATAGAAAACATTTTATCCGTTTAAATCATATAAATCAGTTCACGCCTTTATGATATATTAACTCATTACTGAATGCCAAGTGAAAGGGTCAAGAACGCCCCTTACCGCGATACGTTTGTTTGATCGTGTTTGCGGCACTGCCTTTATATTTTGTTCGTATCGTTTTGAAATATTGGAATACATTGGTAGACACGTGTTAACGACTTTTATTTGTTTGTTATCTGTCGGTGACTTTTGTGGGCCCAACTCCAATCTTAACTTTAATATTATAAAGAAGTAAAATTGTATGATTTTTGTAATCACTGGAATTACTGTACTAACTATGAAATTTCTTTTACTGAGGGCTACCCTATGGCTGAGTGTCTTAGAAATTTCAGTAGACCTACTACTGAACTGAGTATTTTAACCTGAAGAAGTAATCTGTTAGTTTCTTTTGCATAAACCATGTGGGTGCGAATCCTTGGGAAAAGGCTAGTTAAATGTACAATGTGCTATTACCATTGCATTAAATATAAAGTAAGACTGACTTACGTAAATGAAATATGTGACTACTATACGAATTGCGTTGAAATTTCTCCCACCCATTCAACAAATCTGCAGATAAGGACCAAAAGAGCAATCCAAACCTTCTATTCCCACAATAGGTTAAAGTGTACATCGTGTAACAACCAATAAAAGTGCTGCCGCCGTATAGTGGGGCCATAAACACCGATACCAGTGTGGCCAGGCAATAAAATTGTTTTGCCCCCACTATACCCCGCTTTACGACGGCCACCCGGAAATTGGGGAGAATTTCGTCGTCATAACCTGGCAACACTACTTTTATTATCCGCACACAGTTTTTATGGTCGATTTCTGATATTTGTGGTCGATTTTCGACGTTTGCTTATGTAGTGGTGACACAAAGTTTGTAAGTGATGAGTTGATGACTGATGATAAATCTCATCAGTTTTATATATCTTGTGAAAATATGCGGGGAAGACATAAAATAGGTATATTTTGCAAGTTGTCTAGGAAGGAAAGTGATGACAGCAATTGTACCTAAATCAAAACCAAGTATAATCATTTTTTAAATTGTGTCTGATGAACGATGTCTAACCAAAGAAGTCGAGTTAATACTGATGACTGCATTTTGTGAACAACATTTTGAGATCCCCATTTGCGAATTAACGATTTAGAACTGCTTTCAATCACAAATAGAATGCTTACGGCTGGTAACGCTGTATCTTTTGCAATCCTTAACATTTGCAGAATTGGCCCTAATTCCTTTAGACCACAAATAGAAATAAGTTCAGTCTATACCGAAAATAGCGCAAGGACATTATATTTAAGACGACACTGGTCTATGGAGAGTGCTTTAGTCCTATTTTTGGTCTAACATCTCGCTCTAAAGATGAAAGCCAAATTTAACGCCGGCTGCTGAAACGATGAACCCATTTAACCTACGATGTATGAAAACGATGGCGAATTTCAAGCCTCAGTGATTATTACTCGCCAAGAATCGCTTTGAACCATAATGTAGGTTTTAAAAGATAGGTGCTAGCATAAAATCCTTTCCTATAATATGCAAAAGATCTGTTTGTGGAACTAATGTACCGAATTACTGGTTTTTGTCAAAATGGAAGTTTGATATTTTTGGTCATGTACTACTTCACAATTATTAATCTAATTTTGACTTCCGACTTCCCAAAAAGGAATGTTCTCAATTCGGATGTTCATTTTTTTTTTATGTATGTGTGGCCAAAACTCCAACATATATAAACAGATTTTCAAAATTATTTTTTGTTTGAAAGAAGTTTATCCCGAAATGGTCCCCTTCAAATTTGGTAAAGATCTGATGAACAACTTTGGAGATATACAACAGAACTCTTCAATAAATGACAGCAAATCTCTCGCGTTTGCTGCAATCGTATGTCTGTTTATTGTTTACACCATTTCATAACATACCATCATGCCAGTATGCTCTAAACGGGTACGCAGATGTGTACAGTTCACCCTGGTACACTATCATTCCAACGGTTATGTTCAAGTTACATGTTATTTGGATAGTCTGTTTTGGCATCACTGTGCGCATTATAGAAAAATAAAAACTTTTTAATTCGGAAGTCGGTGTCTTTGGTACTTACTGTTTTTCGTTTTTTTAGACACCGAATTCGGAAAAAAAAGTTATTTTTTGATTTGTAGAGTTTTGTTTTAGAAGTTGGGTTTTATTTCTTGTTATAATGTTTTTTTGTTTTATCATTGGCCCACAATGATGTAGCCAGCCACTGCTTGTTTAAATATTGTGCACAAATACACAGCATGTATTACACCTATGCCTCAGAACTCTTCTTATGATCCTGGTACAAAGTTCATGCGCTCGTCCGTTCATAGAGTAAATGCGCCTTAACTAATGATGGCAATTAAAAAAGAAATTGTAGTCCTAGACCATCAAAGAACTATTGTGCAAACTTTTCCCAAGCGACATCTTCTTACACTATGTTATCCTGGTACAAAGTTCACACACTCGTCATACAGTAAATACGATTTACCTAGAGACAACAATTAAAACAGAAATTATAGCCTATACTATACCTATACTATTGTACAATCTTTTGCCAAGCAACATCTTCTTACCCTATGTCTTCCTGATACAAAGTCTCCTCGATCTCCCAATCTTGAACTGCTTTACGTCCGTCATGTCACAGTCATAGGTCCAGTTGAAAACCAGCGTCGGGCACTAGTTGCGCGACATTTTGTTGAACTGGTCCTATTTTGCGCAGCCGTGGGACACACAATGTCATATTTATACTGTTTTTTTCTTCTGTTTATAGTTTTAAGTTTTCTTTGTGTTTATCTTTTTTTATATTGTGTGATTTATTAAATACATTGTGATTTATATTGTGTAATTTATTAAATACATTTATTTCTTTCTTTTTCTTTTCAATCATGGACAAAACACGGTCTTTATTGATCTCAATTTAATGGCCATTGGCTCAACACATAAAGCTTACGTACGCATTAGAACTATTCGCATCTAATCTAACTAAAAACAAAGACCTCTCTCTCTCTTTTTCTCTAGTGTGGATCAGTCCTTTCGGTAAGAATCGAGTAGAACTATTGTAGGTATATTCTTTTCCCAAACAAGACATCTTCTTATATTATGTCATCCTAGTACAAAGTCTCTCAATCATGAATAAAACACGTCTCTAATGAAGTCAATTTAATGGACATTGGCTCAACAACACGTGAGCGTAAACCGCGGTTTCCTGTATAACAAAAGACTGGACGAATCTCATTCGTTCCGTTTGCTGTGACCGCTGGTTAGGGACATCGATGTTTTGGGTTTGTTTTGGAGCATAGGGGAAAAAGTTTACCAATTATACGCAAAGATGGCGATTAATTAGGTACTTTGTTGTTTTCGTAGATTGAAGAGAGTGGGTTTTAGAAAATAGTTTTTTGACCCATTTTAACCAGAGGGCAAAACGAAGTAGGAAAGTAAAAAAGTCCAAAATGCGATCGTCATGTCTTGAGCTATCAAAATATACAGTGGTAATTCCCAAATATTTTGGAATTTTTGGATTAAAGATTATAATAGTCTGTGGGTCCAAAAGGCTCTGGCGTAAACTAGAGCAACTTTTCAAAATATAAAACATTTTTAATACTACGGGTCGATAAAGGTTTATCGCTCAAAATGGAATTCTCAAATTACCCGCTAACCATCGCTTTATAAATTGCCAGTCTATAAATAATTTTTCTTCCCATTAATATTTACCTACTTCCTGTTTTCACAACACTTGTTAAACGTCACTCCGAAATAATCAAATTCTTGTCATCTCATTTGATATTCATAAATCAAAAATAACCTACAATTTTCCTTAAAACGTTAATATAATATATAAAATAATATTCAGTGGGAAATCATGTTTTGATAAGGCAGTTGATAATGTAAATGGATGTAGAGACTGGAACTTATGGCCAGCTGAGATATCTGATCCAGAAGTTAGTTGAGTAATGATACCTTTTTGGTGTTCTGACGTGTAATAGAACTACGGTTGATAAGTATAGATTTACTTCGTGGTAACACTTTATGATTTTCGTCCATTAAATTTTACTAACAATTTATATTAATAGTATCTCTGTTACTATAGGTACAGCTACTTTATAATATATATTTTTTCTTTCATTATGCGTACAGCTAAGGAGTGAAATTCCCTGCCGGAGTCTGTATTTCCCGATAGCTACAATCTCCGGGTCTTTAAGTCAAGAGTGAATAGGTTACTTCTAGGCAAGCGTGCTACACCTTCGATCACATCATCACTTACCATCAGGTAGGTAGTGAAATAGTGGTCAAGCGCAGGCCTATCTACAATTAAAAAAGAATAGATTAAGCGTTCTTGAAAGAAAGCCAACTAAAGGTCAATTATGGCCAATCCTAATCCTCTTAAAAACATAAAAATGTTTCTACCTATGTACCAACCGCCCTAATCCAGGTTTCATTAGAAAGAGTGAATAATGCACAATGCGGTGTGGTTTAAGACCAATAAAACAAATGAAAAAAAAAAAACCTTTTTTCTCAACAAATAAACAAATCCGGTAGCTTACAAATAAATAAGTAGGTACGTAATGAAGAGTCCCAATGCGAACAGGTACCTAGATTTTTAATTATAGTTTATAATTTGCCGGGACTAAATGTTTTCTTTTTCCATTTCCACTAACATAAATTATGAAAAAATAATTTCTAGGCTTAGAACAATAACGCATAGAAGCCGCGTCTAGAACAAGACACGAGCGATATCGCGTTTTTTTGGTTTTCCTGAAGTGCTATGACATCCCTTCACGCTACAAACTGCCATTTTCTATTATTTACTCTCGAGCTGTGTTCGACGGAACGTGACCTTGGGTACTAACGGCTCGTCGAGAGAAGTTAGCCACTATGGCTAAGTTTAAGTTGCCTCACTTTTTGCA
Source organism: Orthosia cruda (assembly GCA_964057195.1). Classification (NCBI taxonomy): domain Eukaryota; kingdom Metazoa; phylum Arthropoda; class Insecta; order Lepidoptera; family Noctuidae; genus Orthosia; species Orthosia cruda. The sequence continues at coordinate 30,486,351 of OZ059843.1, read as the reverse complement.
CTCGTACTAGGAATTCTAAGTTTCTAGGTCAGTTTCCGACATTTTAACAACAATAGTAGATTACTGCAGCGGCCAGCAAAAGAGGCATTGATGGACGAACGTGTAAATGTGGGCCGAAGCGAAGCCGAGGCACACATACGTAAGTCCATCAATGCCTAGTTGTGGCCAAGGCTTGTATAGTGCTTTTCTCAAATAATGCGCGGAAATTAAAACTAAGTAGTACCTAGAACTCATTTTGTCAAACACAATTATTACTTTTCAAAATCAATGACGAACAACGAACAACAATAATTATTCCCGCGTGTTATTGCGCAGTGCGTGCTAAGCCTAACTTAGCACGCACTGCGATTTTTATTGGCACGATTGTTTTCCGCCCATTCTGCAGCCTATGAATTGTATGCAGCCGCACGCGTTGCTGTAAAAAAATCACGCGGGGGAATAACACTACAAAAATCCGCGCAAATAAAAATCGCAGTGCGTGCTAAGCCTTAAAGTATTCATTTGTTTTTTTTTTCAAGAAACAGCTTTCTATTTGCAAGCCAGTTCGAAATTAAAATAAAACCTTTGATAAGTTACCTCCTTGGTTGTCATGATTCGGAGTAAAAGATCGTTCCATTTTTAAATTACACGACAGATATGAGTTTACTATGTAATTTATTTGGCCGCTGCAAACGACAGATATGGATTTTCATACAACTTTTGCCGGCCGCTGCTCACATTTATTCGGCCTGTACAGCAATTTCGATTTATCTCGAAGAAGGTTGTCAAAATAATGCTCAAATTTCCAAGCATATTTGAGAAAATCTGTATTTTAGCAGTGACACATTGTACACAGTCAGAGAAACAAAGCAACTCACACGAAATGCGCATTTACACAAGTGCGCACTTCAATAATTGCTGTACATACCTAGATAATTAACCCATTGTACAGACATCCATTACTGATCAATAGAACTCAAGGCTTAAATGAATCTCCTGAATAAAACGATAAACTTGGTAAGCACTCAGAGGGTAAGCAAAAAAAATCATTTTGATTTTGCTGCATATAAAAGTAGCAAAAATACTTTACTTGTCTATGATTATATGGTTTTTTTACTGGCTCCTCGCTGCGCTCGACGCGCTCGCATTTTTAATTGTCTCTCGTTTTCTGGCAAAAATGTCGTCGCTCGCGCTATACTGCCCTCGCTCCTTTCTGTCAGCTAGGTTCTTGATACCCTGGGAGCCAGGTTCTTTTTTATCATGTAAAAGAACTTTGATAATTTTCATTTTCCTGCTCTTACTCCGCCCACTTTTACCGTACATTGCCGATTTTTCAACAAAAACGCAATCCAATTAGTTATTTTGCTCACCATGTTTTAAATATGCATATCAATGAAATACACTGCTTATAGGCTATGTGGATATGTTTTCTCTGCTGATCAATCATGAAATCTTGCTGATCAAGTAGTTATTTTGCGGACTGAATGTTTATTATGCAAACTCATGTTATTGTAAGCTGCCTATTTATGATTTAATTTTTGACCATTATCAAAATTATTTGCGGAACAAGGATTGCTGCCTGATTTTTTTAATTGAAAACAAAATCTTTTTTTTTTTTTTTTTTTTCTTTTGCATGTAAAACACTGGTACTCAGCTGAATCCGGTAAAACTGGAAGCCGACCCCAACAATAATTGGGATAAAGGCTAGGCAGATGATGATGATCAAAATTATTTGCGGAACAAGGATTGCTGCCTGATTTTTTTAATTGAAAACAAAATCTTTGTTTGCCGACCAAATTATTTAAATGCTGTTTTTTGTGGCTCACCAAATTTTATAATTGCTAAACATTTAATTACTTTCTATATTAAATGTATAATTACATGTTTTTTTCTTTTTAGTTAATATTTTTTTAGCAGTCCGGTTATTTGTTTTTATAATAATTTGTTTTCCTAGAAAATTTGTACGCGATATCGGCTGTCGTTGCAATTTAAATTTCGTCTTACCATCACTAAGGGCCCTTAGACTCTCAATGAACGCAACCGATAAGCTATGTGATCCCAAATATACACAGAAGTTGCCTTCTCAATGTTCATTATATTGAAATGATCGATTGTTGACATAGGAGCGGATCTCAAATGAAACCACTTCTTTTGGGCATCAGCTATAATTATTAAGACGGGTATCAAATAAGAATTATTACTTTGGTCGATCATAATGACGTTGTATCTTCTGTGGGCTTACCTAGATATTGTATTCTGGTGTTTTCTGAGGGCTTTGTTGATTATAGATGGCAATATACATAAAGGGCCAACAAACTTGTCTTCTGTGTATTCTCCTATTTATCTTTGACAGTGTGATAATTAGCTGTATATAGAAATTAAATTATGGAACTCAACTTCTTCGAAAATTAATCTGATTACGTTAGATGTCATGTTTATAGGATAGACCGAATAATTAATAAAACATATCACATTAACATACTTCTCTGCCTAACTCTTCACGGCGGAATGCTCAACTTGTATCAAGCGAAAGTTCGATCATGCATGGAGTACTGTTCTCATCTCTGGGACTGATCTGCCAAATACCAGCTTGAAGATCGAAAAGCGGGCCATGAGGCTCATCGGCGATGAAGCACTAGTCAAGACAAAGCTCCAGAGCCTTGAACATCGTCACCGAGTTGCCAGCTTGTCGGTTTTTATTGGTTATATTTCGGCGAGTGTCCGATGGATTTGCATGATCTAATTCCACCTAGCCCGTTTCATCATCGGACTACCAGACGTACGGCGATGCGCCATCGATACATGGTGGACATCCCACTCAAACGCACAAAACGTTTTGGGAATACTTTTATTGTGCGTACAGCTAAGGAGTGGAATTCCCTGCCGGAGTCTGTGTTTCCTGACAGCTACAATCTAGGGTTCTTAAAGTCAAGAGTGAATAGATATTTTTTAGGCAAGCGTCATTCACCGTCGAACATATCATCGCTTAACATCAGGTGAGATAGTGGTCAAGCGCGCGCCTAAAATGTAAAAAAAAACTCATTTCAATATGAGCTCTGTCCACTTCTGTTATTAAAATCTGTATATTTTCATGTACATGTGTGTGTAATTTCTGGCAAGCAGGTATAAAAATGACCGCACTGTGTACACACACACACGGTTTGTCAAATAGCTTCCACACTTCTCTAGCTTTTTTTGCTAGCGTGTTCTATCACACTCTCCTCAAAGACCTCCCTCCACTCCCTGCACTTTTCACGAGCCCGGGGTTTCTCCTTCATGTTCCGGCAAAATCTGTCTGTAGTTTAATAAAAAAAAACTACATAATCTTTAACACTACGTACTTAACCCAACTAATACGTGTAATATCAAGCAAGCCGGTGTACTTATTACCCTTCTAGGCCACTACACAGCCTGTCAAGACAGTACTTAACCCTATCACTGCCGCCCACTCGTGACATTGCCCACAGCTGTTTACCGAGTGGATGCCAAACGTCCCCATTTGGGGACACTTGAGTTGCAAGCCTGTGTTTGTAATAACTAATTTGGTTATAACTTATAATTATAGTAAATGAAGTAAATCCTTGGATAAATTTTTATTTTTTAAATTTGTTGCAGTTATTTTAAATAATTTATTTTATTAGACGCATTTTTTAAGAAAATGGTATCATGTTGTCGTAGCATTCCGAGTAAATTGTATAAGAATGTTGTTGCGTATTTCTAGTCATAAAATAGATACTTTGCTTAATCTTTTAAATTCTTGTGAAAATTATTATAGAATAAGATCGATGCGAACATTCCTGTTAAACTTATTACTCAGCTACCCAAGAGACATAATATTCATTTTGAAAACTTTTTCTCACGGCTTCACTCTTGTGGCTTGTATATCAATGCCGGCCACTCGCGACATTGCCCACATGACAGCTGTTTACCGAGTGGATGCCAAAAGTCCCCATTTGGGGACACTTAATTAACAAGCTTGTGTTTATACTAATAACTAGAGTAGTGAAATATGGTGCTATTCGGGCGGGGAAAGTGGTTATAAATAGATTGTACGTTCATGTAATGTTTTTGATAATATCTACTTAAACAAATAAATAAGACGTACAATTGTTTGGCCTTTCATTATGTTTGTAAAAGGTAAATCTCTGAAAGTACTCATTCGATTATAAGAATCCTCATCACAGATAAATCATACACTCGGTAGTCTGATTTTTTGATTGATAGTAGCTCAGATTTTGTAAAAGAAATGTAACTATGTGAAAGTGCCGATCTGATTAACGAAATAATTTACTGATAGACATTATATTTCTCTCAGCAAAATTCACGGTGCCTATGAGAATAGCGTTGGGACTACATGGGAGTGAAACCGCGAAAATAAGCTAGTCTGCTAATAAAAATAAAATGATGTCTCTTAGGTAGCTAAATGAAAAGTTTTACAAGAATTTAATATTTTCTCGATCTTTTTCTACAATAATTTTCACCAGTATATCAAAGGTTTAATAAGCAAAGTATCTATTTTAGGAATAAAAATAAAACAGAAATTACTCGGCACTGTTGCGGCAATATTTATACCATTTGCCGACAAAAATACATATAGAGATAATGAAAATAAATGATAAATAAGAACAATTACTTTTAAAATAAGAGTAACTCCTAACACTTTTTTTAAGTATATTTACCACCATTAAAACAGCGACACCACGCAGAAAATCTCTCGAAAATATCCTAAATATACTCTCGATCCCATACTCACTCGAGTACAGAGAGTAGTGGCGCGTTATTTACCCAAACATGTGTTAACTGTAACGGTTATGTCGATTCGTAACTGTTATGCGGTGCGTTATTTAATAAAACGATCTTGGTTACTTCTTTAGAGTGGCATATGTTTAGATTTTACGTAAATCTGTATTAGGCAATTTACTGGCAAACTCTGTTTCTACCATTTGTCTGTGTATATTGTATTTGTGTTTCTTTTTGTTATAAATGATTCGTATTGTAATGTCCTCTTTTTTAATTATAATAGCAAACCTAAATTTGGTGACATATTGGACATTTTGACAATCGTCATCCTTATCCTTACATATATATATACATAGTAAAACAGAGTCACTTTCCGTTGTCTGTCCCTATGTATGCTTAGATCTTTAAAACTACGCAACGGATTTTGTTGCAGTTTTTTTTTAATAGATAGTGTGATGCAAGAGGAAGTTTTATATGTATAATACACGCAGGCGAAGCCGCTGGCAGAAGCTAGTCACTAATAATATGATTTTTTCCTAGTGTTTTATACAAGACTAGAGGACGCCTCGCGTTTTCACCCGCGTAGTTCCCGTTCCCGTGGGAATACAGGGATAAAAAGTAGCCTATGTCACCCGGGGATAGAGTAGCTACCCAACGGTGAAAGAATTTTTGAAATCGGTCCAGTAGTTTTGGAGCCTATTCGGTACAAACAAACAAAAAAATCTTTCCTCTTTATAATATTGGTATAGATACTACAGAACTCCACCTTTTGCTTCATCGATACATCCTCGCGAAATCCTAATGATCCTATTTGACATAAAATGCACAATTTTAATAGACACAAAACACAATTACACCCAAAACGTGCCAAAATTCTCATCACAGAAACTTGCCTCACAAAACAAGCCACAAGAAGCAGATAGATGTAGGAACCGAAGCCCCACGCAACACATATCGAACACGGAAATTGGAGAACTGTATATGTTCACACAGAGGAAATGGCTCCCATTTCTTGTTATCTCGCTTTTACTTCTTGGTACACAAGTGAATACTACAATAGTGGGTGTGACGTCAGAAGCAAGTAAGGTGAATGGGGGAGTATGATGAAATGTTTTTGATCTTTTTGGGTGCTGACAGTGAAGTGTGGATGTATGCCCTCGTTCGGCGACAGATAAGAAATGGTGGATGGTGTTTTTGTTAGTTTCTGAGTTAGGTTAGATGTTTTTGTGAAGATTTCAAGAATGTTTTTTGCCAAAATAGATCTTGTCATGTTTGACATCGCGTGTTGTATGTAAATAATAAGAGGTAGTAAGGCAGAAAGGTCGGAAGAGAAAAAACACTACAAATCGAAAGATAGTTTTCTTTGTGAAAGTCGTTGTCTTTGGTAAATACCTATTTTTGTTTCGTTTTTACACGGAATTCCGAAAATAAAGTTTTTTTTTCTCTTTTTGGTTTTGATTATTTCCATGAAAATACGCATCATTAAGGACAACTCAAAAATTACTCGTCAGATCTTAAACAAATTTATGGGAAGCACCAGATTTCAAATAAAAAAGAATCATCAAAATCAGTTAACCTAGTAAAAAGTTTTGAGGTAACTAACATACATGAAAAAAATAAAGTCGAATTGAGAACCTCCTCCTTTTTGGAAGTCGGTTAAAAATACAGACTTGTTGCCTTTTATTTCACTTGTTCTAATCATTGTTTTGTTTATAGTATGCCACGAAAAACAATGTCATCAATTCATCCGTCCAACCGTTTAGGAGGAGTTCAGTGACATCCACACGTACAGTAGAATTATATATATAAAGATTTGTAAGACATTCAATTAAAATTTAAAATGATCTTAACAACACACTCAACACTGACACATTTCAATAAATTAATTATATTATAACTAATTTAAAATTTCTTCAACTCACTTAAAGCAAAAAGACCTTAAAATGTCGAAATATAAAAAATATGTCAAAAATTTAAAATGTCAATAAAATAAAACTAAAATGCCATAAAAAAATACACGATTGTGTGTACAAGTATCACCAACTCTCACCTACCTAAAAGCACAAACGTGATCAAAATCGAACAATAACTATCGAATAAAGTCAAAACGCTTCGTGATTCACTAATGGAGCAAGAAATCATAATGGCGGCCGCAGATGGAATGTAGCTTTATAACGATTGGATAACGAGGACCTGCACGAACGATGTTATTGTGCAACGTATATATTGTGTTCAGTGTATTGCTGGAGAATGAAGTTTCTTTAGGGAATTATTTGGATTGTTAGCAAGATATTTTAATGATATAAAAGATAAAGTAGACGACACGGTTGGAGAAGTGGTTGAGCGATTGGCTGCATGTTGAAACAGTTCGAGTCCCGCACGGAACAAATATTTCTATGATCTACAGATAGTTGTTCCGGATCTGGGTGTTTGTGTATGTGAGTTTTAATGTTTATTAACGCACCCACGATACAGGAAGAAATTCCTAGTGTGGGGCAACGCTATTTTTTATATAAAGAAAAAAAGTGATCTTTGCGTCCCCACCGACTATGCCCTGGAAATGGCAAAGTTTTAGGCCAAACAATTTTGAACGACTGTCGTGCCAGCGATACAAAGACAAAGGTCCAATAATTTCGGACTTTTTGCCAATTTTTGCAGCCGATAGAATATCACTTAATATAAAGCAATGTCGAAATAGACACTCCAGTTGATATAGCAAATATTTTCATTAATATCGAAATTTATTGAAAAGAAATCATTAATACCGACAGAATTCGTTTTGGAGTTTTCCTAAAAATCAAACCTCTATTTTTACAAAAAGTTTATTTCTAACTCCGAATAGAAGAAGATAAATAATAGAAGCATAGTGAACCATTTCCTTACATTCATATGTTTGCATTGTGCAAAATTAGCAGCTGTACGGATAGCTCATCCATTTCCTGCACGTGATAATTGAACAGACAGCGAGTGTGTCGTGTAGATTGTGCGTTTTTATTAATTTCCCCGCTATAAATCCATTTGTTCAGCGTCTTATTCTGTTCATTGCATGAAATGGCTAGGAGGAGTATTTTTTTTCAAACGTTCATCACTAAACAAGCTGGCAAGTCATTAGGAATTGGAAAGGAGTGGCGCAAAACCAGGAATGATGGAAGGAATGGTGTCTGCCCAGAAATGGGATAGTAAAGGATTATAATAATTTCTATTTTTTTTAAGAAAAATCTCTCATTTCTGCTGTCTTTTCGACACCACGCAATTAAATCTAAATTGTTAATACAAACAATTTTAAATAGAAGACTAAAGAAAACCTACGTTATATTAAAAAGAAATAGAGAATACTTTTACCCAGCAGTAGGACCAGTATAAGTTAGACGAATACAAATTGGGTAAAGTCAAAAATCTATTCAGAACTCTAGACCAAAAAAAGAAGACAAAAATGACATTTCATTTCAACTACTGACCTAGAAAGAATGAAGTGTGAAATTCCCTTTACTACGCATATCAAAATTGGATTTTGGCAAAATTTCACGAGAGTGCAAAAAGCTAGGGTGTCAAACACGAGAGTAACGAAGGCGCAAAAGAACTTGTGACACAAAAAAACAAAATAAAAACAGAATCTGGATTTATTTTCAACATAAAGGAGAATGCTCATGGATGTATGGAATCCCGTACCATGATGCATCAAAATTAAACTTTGTTTTTTATAGACTACACTGATCATGTTAACTCCTACAAAAGTTCTTTTTGAAAACAAAACCCGGATTTCGGAGTTATTTTATAAAATCGAAAATAACCTTAAATTTGGTCTATTTTGTACGACGCTACCAACGACGTAATCTATATAGACACGATATATATGGATGTTATAGTAATTTATAACACGAAAGAAACGATTACTGGTTCGTCTTTTCATCAAAAATCGGTTCTATTAGATACATTCTATCTACATCTTTAAGACCGGCTGTGAACGGCCAATTAACCGTAGATAAAATAATGATAATCTTTTAAATAAAGATTCTATTATATTCTAGTTTATTTTTAATTAATGTAGAATCGGCTAAGTATATTTTTTTAAAATGATCATGACTCTTTCAAAAATCAAGGATAAGTTAATCATATTATGTGAAACGGAACGTCATTTAAAGGGAGTAGTATAACAATATCCATACTTTTAAACTCAACATTAAATTCCCTATTCAAAAATCAAATCCCCGACGTGTGATGTCGTAAAAAAATATGAAACTAATTACTATATAATTTTGGTCTTGATGCGTGAGACTTTTTGGTACCACTTTTGGTCATTCTCCTTTGATCGACTTGTCTTTCTACCACTTGCAAATGAATTGCGTAATTTAATTATACAAATTGTTTTACCACTATTGTTGTGAATTTTGTAGTTTTTGAAGTGACAATAAATCCTGTTCTATTAAGTGAATACTAGTTTCTAGATACCAAGAACAGAGAAAGGGCAGGCCTTTGCCCAGCTGTGGACTTTCTCTCTCTCTCTCTGTGGCTGTTTGTTAAGTTTTCAAGCCTAAACCACTGAACCAATAATGATTTTGGTATAGAGGCATAGTAAACCCTGGGCAAGGAATTAGGATACTCGTAGTTTTTATCACGGGTGAACGTTCCCTTGGAATTATTTCCAACTTTCATGCGGGTAAAACCATAAGCTGAAGATAGTCAAAAATAAATCTTTAAATAAAATAAGAAGAATGCCTCAATCACTCAGTAACCAATACAAGAAAAACAAACAAAGTACCCACTATGGCTCACAAAACCATGATAGATGTCCACAATAAATTCTACGACGTCCAATAACTCAGGGTCCCGTAAAACCTTCTCTGTAATATTATCTATTACTTCAATTGTTATCGTTACGCCTCGTGATATTCTTTTATGATTCCCTATGGCCTCCCGTGAGACAAAAAGGGATTCTGCCACGAGTGTCAGATGTATCGACCTAACAATTTCTGTTACCACAAGCCGGATTGGTGGTTTTTAGTTTTCTTGAAGTTTTTGGGTGACTGTTTGATTGAATATTGAGATGCATGGCTGTAGAAATATGTTTATTATAGGCGAAAAAAAAAAGGGAATTTTATTAAGCTTTGATAAGGCCACTTCTTGTACCTACTCTAAAAACATTCAAATTCAATTCGAAATTTCATCTCAGCGATGAATGAATATAGAAAAAGTTGTGGGATTTTTAGCAGATTGAGAGAGAGAATCCGATTGATTGTGATCCGTTTTTCTAGAGGCTAATGTGAGAATTTAAATATCAGATAGTTCCAATAGAGAATTTGCAGGTCTACTTTGATTGTCGCTACTGTAACCGTAGTGATCCAATATTCAATGACTGATGAATTTTGATTGTGAAATTCAATTCAAGTGCGTTGCGTTCATTCATTTTGTTCAACAAGAACTGCAACGAACCATTGTTTTTCTTTTGTTTTTTCCTTTGTCAGATCAAAAGCCATTACTTTCGTTATTTTCTGACACTTAACACCTTCCGACATACCAGCAATCATTTTGTGAGTCGGAAGGCGTTGCTAGCGATCGTAACGCTGTAAATTTGTTCGGAATAAGTATTCGTCGCGGGCGCGTGAACTTCTTTCACGTTGTGTAACCGTTGCATTGCGTGTGTTGTAGTTGTTGGCCGTTACTCGCATTAGCTGATACTACTGATTGATGGAGAGGTGCAAGTTGGAGGATGTAGCGGGGAGGCGGTGTACAGTGGTGGATTTTATTCCTAATACGCACATGTCGTATGAAGAGCAACCAACATATAAATATTTTTTAAGCTAGGTAAAATATTGATAAAACAAAAGGAACGACACGACGGTATGTTTTTTTTAGTTTGTGAATTACCACATTTACAAAAAGATATGCATTGGTAGCCGTCTTCATACAAAATCAGTAGTCATTCCTTCATCCAATTTTAATTTAGTAACTTACATAATATAAAATTTTGTAGGTGTGTGTGACGAGTATTTTATTCATAAGTTCAACCCAAACCGAACCTTCCCGCTAACGCTTACAACCTAGCCCGACCCACTGATTACAAGTCCAAAGAAAGTGTTCCAGTTGTCGGCATGTCGCAGTCCGCACGTGGTGCTTCTATTCTATTGCGGACACGCTCCGTGCATTCATAATCGATTTTAGCTCTACTCAGCTGTGACGTAACGACTAATTTCGTGTGCACGACTTTACGCACCCATAGTTAGTGCTGATTGGGTGAATTGGGATCCTACAATAAGGATAAGTTTGCGAATCTGTATAATTGATACTTCACTCTGTGAAAAACGCCTACAAAAAAAGCCTTTGCAAGGCAAAAAGGCACAACAGCCTTTAAATTTTGGTAATCACCAATCGGGATTCGTATTGATGAGGATTTACCATGTTTTAGTTCTTAAAAGAGTCTTTATTCAGCAGCGGTGCCTCATAGTCTATTGCGGACACACTTCGTGCATTCATAAGCTATATTAACTCTACTGAGCTGTGACGTAACGACCAATTTGGTGTGCACATTGTTAGTGCTGATTGGGCGAATTTGGGTGCTACGGATATTTTTAAGATACTGAAAGCAAACTTTATATCTTTCATCCTGTGAAAACGCTAAAAACGCCTTATGCTCTCTACCCTCAAATTAGTGCAATCGCTAGTCGGGGTACCAGGCTAACACAGTGACGAAGATTTACGTTGTAGAGATCCATATCAAGCAGTGGTGCTTCATATTCTATTGCGGACATGCTCCGTGCATTCATAAGTGATTTTAGCTCTTCTGAGCTGTGACGTAACGAACTATTTCGTGTGTATGACATTACGCATTTGTTTTTAGTGCCGATTGTGTGGCGATTAGTATATTTTTGATTGTTGGTCAACCGTGAAAGTGTCGCAAAGTTCTGGTTCTAGGCTAAAATGGCTGACCCCAACAACGTTGGGAAAAGTTTAGAGAGATTATATAACTTGTTCGTAAAACTGCTGGTTTCCACCCGGGTAGATAGCCAACCAGAGGCCCTAGACAAGTAACATTTTATCATCAAAAACGTGGCGATAGCGATTGTCAAAAAGGCAAAATAGTATGGGATTGACAAGCGATATCGAAAAATCACTTTTTCAATACCTTACATTTTGACATCGAATGCCACTTTTTTATAGCCTGTATAGTGTCGTGAGCAAAATTTGTGGATCAGTGATCAGGTTATTAGGTGAGGTAGAATAGAATATACTTTATTGTACAGCATAAAACTTACACATCTCTTTCATAAGAAAAACTTAATTATACGGGTACAAAGGCGGTCTTATCGCTGACAGCGATATCTACCAGACAACTTCTGGATGGACTGAAAAAACTTAGAATGAAAAAGGGGGTAGTCTGTGGTGTAATGCTGTTACATTTAAACATAAATATATACAAAACTTTATTGTTATAATAAAAACTATCCATAAAGATAGGTACTACAGAGAGTACCGGAGAGTACCGGTATCAGAGCCATGAGTGGAGCAGAGTATTTGGACCATTGCAGGCCATTATTTAAGAACTTAAAAATTCTCCCACTCCCATGTCTGTATATTTTTGAAGTATGTCTGTTTGTAAAAAAATTCCCTCATTTATTTCCATTAAATGAACAAGTCTCCGAAAGACTGAACAAAAAAAATGCCGGGAAATTACTAGTGCCTCCTCAGAGATTGCAGTTATACGGTAGAAATGTCAGTTGCATGACAATTAAAATTTATAATAAATTACCACCTGCCCTGAGAATGCTACCAATTAATAAGTTTAAATGTAAAATGTTTGCTTGGCTCTTGGACATGTGTTTTTATTCCGTCAATGAATTTTTAAATCATAAATTTTGATATTGTAATCATTCATCATCAATCATCATTAGTATAGTATTAATACGTACTTTGACATTATTGGGGATTCTATAACGTTGTATTTTTTTTTTTTTTTTTAGTTTATGTTTTAGACGTTATGTTTTATATTTTGACATGATGATTTATTTTCTGACATTTTGATTAATTTTTTGATATCATGATTTATTTTCTGACGTTTTGATATTTTAATTTTTTTTTGTTTTTGCACTATATTTGTTTTTTTTTTGTTGACATTATATTTTAATTTTTGATATTATGATTTATATTTTTGACATTATACAAAATTTGATTAATTTATATAATATTCTTATAATGATACTAGTTGATTTGCATGTACCTAGTTTATTGTTAGATATTTCTACACCAGCAATGGTAGTATGTGTGAAACAATGTTAAATGTAAGATCTCAATGTACCATATTATACTGAGAAATAAATATTTACTTACTTACTTACTTACTTACTTACCGGAATCCTGTACGTAGCAGTTTAGGAAAACGGGCAGTTTAGGAAGACACCAATTATTACTTACGATATAAATAATCACAATTCATAATCTAAGCAATATAACAATACATTTACTTAACACGCATGCTAATAAAACTCAATATGCGTAAACGCAGAATATTTCCTATTAGAGGTGACGGAGAATATTCATTCCTACTAACTATGCCAATAGCTTTTCAGTTCATCCGATATTAGCTACGAAATACCTACATACAAGAGTTGGAAAAATCATAAATCGTAAAGTCCGAATTGGTTGTTTAACGCGGTACTGGCCGTGTTCCCGAAGAATATCAATATTGGACATCCTTTTGGACAGTTTTGTTTGGAAAATATTTTTGATTTACATATATCCTATGAAGGTTAAGAAGAAACTCCAACCATAATTTTTTCTCTGTCAAATATTTTTAAACATCCTAGTCGTTTTGGAGAATAATGCAAAAGAAGCGAAAAATTATAGTGTCTTTAATTTTTTTTAAAGTCATACGAAAAATAATTTGTTTATAAAAAATGTACATGAAGCAACAATATTTTTTTCACACCTTTTAGCCTAGCCGTTACTAAGGAACAAGAATGCTTTTGAAAGTAATCGTTTTACGGCACTAAAGTGGAGTAAGGGCCTTAAATAAAATATATAAATGGCCATACCAAAAAGTTTTGGGATTGATCTCTTGGGATTTCCGTGTCAATCTCATACATTTTGGACGTTTCACAATCATTTTCGCTGTTAGATTATTTTGCTCAGTATTGGCTCCCATTTCAGAATGTTGCTAAAACAAACTACCTCTTCAAAACATTCTCAACAATAGACAAACCGATTTTATCACTGATTTGATTAGCAAACCTGGCTACGACACGTTAGTCGGAGCCGTTACCACTTGGCCACTACTGCTCTCCCAGATGCCACCAGATAAATAACAAAACATATTAAAAAGTTCGTAAAATATTTTACATCTGCAACGTCATTAAAAACAACAGATTCTGGTCCAAGTTATTTCCTCTATCTATCAAAAAACGGGTTGAACAAACTCTGAAACGCGCCTTGTCATAGTGTTGGGTTACAAAGGGGTTGTTGTACAAGGGGTGGTATAGGGGATGAAGCGGGGTAGGTAAATCAGGGCCTTTTGTGTTGACGCCATGGTTTGTTGGCAAATTAGGACAGGTAATGTAAACACTGCGGAGCACAATTTTTTTGATAGATCTGCAGGTGTATGGAAAAAAGTCATGAATTTGTGTATTTATGTATGTATCTGTAGATGTACAGAATCAAATTAAGTAAATTAGAGAAACTAAAGCCGTCATGGTTATGCTCGATATCTAATGAAGACAAAATAAAATGTAAAATCAAAACGTTATATTTTAAGTTATTCCTCTCAGCGGCCGTTGACCTCGTAGTCCGCTGTAGTTACTTGAAATTAAAGTATTAGCTTTTATTATATTATATCAGAGCCTTAGAGGCCTTTATATTTAATCGATGGATTTAATTTAAAGTCGCCCTCAGGTAACAAAAAACGGCCCTGGCACAAGCAACAAAAAAAAAAGGTAACAAAAAAAATATTTTTTTGTATATTGAGATATTTTGTTAATTTTTCTCAAGTGAAAGGTATAGAAGTAGAACCATTTTATCCGTATAAATCATGTAAATTGGTCCAAGCGTTTATAAGATATTAACTCATTACTGAATGCCAAGTGACTCATTACTGAGTGCCCCTTACCGCGATACGGTTGTTTTAATCGTGTGAGCGACACTGCCTTTATTTTTTTTCGTATCGTTTTGAAATAATGGAATACATTCGTAGACAGGTGTTAATGACTTTTATTTTCTTGTTATCTGGTGGTGACTTTAGTCTTACTTGAACCAGATGGGTCCGACTGAAAGCTTACATGCCAGAATTCTCACAAGTTGACACTTATTATGATGCAAGATGAATCTTTCTACATGCTAACAGCAATTTGACAGCAAAGAGTAGTCGAGTGTCGTAAGTATGAACCTCAGAAATAACAATCAGCAGTAGTGGAGCTATCTGTAAGGTGAGTTTACTGAGATCCTAAGAAAGTATAGCATCTAGAGTTCATACTAAGTTAACATAATTGTCGTGGTGGCCCAGTGGCTAAGACTTCGCCTCTCGCTTCGCTCTTCTTGATGTCGTTAGTTAAAATTCGGGCAAGTATCTATGTGACTTTTTAAAATCACATTTACTTTCTTAGTTTATCTTGGAAATCGCCGAAGGAAAAAGAAAGATGAGTAAACTTGGACTTATACTTAATATACGTTTGTGCTCCATTGTGTGTAACGCTGCAAGACGTTCCAGTGCGAAGATTGACGAATAAATAAATTAACACTCAAGTCATATTTATTACCATAACATTAATTTGGAGATCAATTATCAAAATTGATCTCCAAATTAAATAAACTCTTGATTAAATGTTACTCAACTACCGAGGCAATATCAAACATCTACGATCTGAAATATTAATTTCAATTTTAATAGACTACATCTAAATCTAGATCTAGAAATGTAAATAGAATTACAGACCTTGTTCCCAAAATCGTACCTTTCAAAATGTCAGTATAGTTAACATAACATTCAGTGTCGGCACATTTAGACATTTCCCGTAGGTCTTCTTGGAAAATACAGAAACATCTAACTTTCATTAGAAAGGTCCTTTTAAAGTGGCAAATGTTCTTTCTAGAGAAGATGTTTTTAAGAGGTTCTGAGAGAGATTTTTCCGAAATTTTATGTATTCTCAATTGGCCAATTGAATTTGAAGGATTGAAGATGTTAATGTCATCCTTCTGCTATTTATCCCAATTTACTTTGGGTCGGCGTGAATCTGACTCCAATTTTGCCAAGGGTTATCGTGTTACCCAGTTACTGGGTTGTAAAGGTTAGAAAGGCAGTCGCTCCATAAGCTATAGGCAAGCAGATTGGAAGCCACCCTAACATAGTTGGAAAACGGCTAAGCAGATTGATTTTGGATCGGTTCAGCATGCAGGGACCTGCTGGACCGATCTAGCAGCGTATCTCTTTTAACACATCTTGGACATTTGTAGAGACACTTGAGATGTGTGAAAAAAGATACGCTAGACTATTCAGATGACGGCAGCCGGCATGCCGTCATCTTAATAGTCACCTCCTAAGAGCAGTGGTGGCCCAGTGGTAAGACGCGGCTTACAAGTTGTAGGTCGCGGACTCGAACTCAGGCACGCGCTTTACTTTGTGTAGATTATTTCATCACATCTGCTCTTAAAACGGTGAAGGAAAACATCGTGAGGAAACCGGCACGTCTTAGAACCCTGCACTGGGCCCGCGAGGCAAGCACGCATAACGGATCACACGGGGGTCTAAGTGCGGAAAAGGGCGTCCATCTAGGATAGATTCTATTCTAGTCAACTTCTTTGTAGTTATAATAACATCATCTTTGACACAATTCATTTATCGTTTATTTGGTCTTCTGTACCCCTATGTAACAGTAAATATATGTAGGTATGTAAACCCACATCATCAGTTAACAGGAAAATATTTGTATAATATTGAAAACAACATAATGTGCTAAGTTGAATAGTTATCTCAATATACATTGGTAATGTCCTACAAAGTTGCATGGCCGCAGTAGTCGCGAGCAGACTGCGATAATTAACTAAACTAACGATTTTGAACCAGTTCTTTGAGGAGACCAGCTAAGTTCGCTGTTAATCCCCGTAGGTATTTCATTCCAGGAGACGAACTTGTTGCTAAAACTAGCCGGGAAAAAGGCCGAAATCCATGCTTCTGAACAGCAGAAAATTCTCTTTTCCAAGAAAATACTAATACTACTCCAAAAAATCATCAAGATTAAACGCTACCTATTCCTTTTAAGGGTTAAAACAATTTCAAACAGACTCCAGTATCATCCGATTCCCGCTAACATACCTTTCATTATTGATACAATTCAAACAAACATTACTCCACCGCAAATCGCAATACATTTCCTCCCCTTAAAAGAAAGACTCACGAAAACCTCAACGCAATCGAATTACGACCAATCCATTGCCGATTTTTCAAGGAAAACTCCAAAGAGAATCGATTTGAACCCATCAATGGTTATCTCTCCTGCCAAAACAGTCGTCGTGGTATAAAGCTGTCAACACACGAATGAAACGGTGACGTGCCGTAATTGGGCTCTGAATCTACGGCCACTTACTTTGACAAAAAGTAGGCAAATCCGAACGAGGACGATGTTTACCTGAAACAGAAAAAAAGGAGGTTCAATTTGATGTGTGTTTGAGATTCGTTAGGCAGTTTGTGTGGAGTTTTTATATCGTTACGTGAAGGATAATGGCGTGTGTCTGGGGGGGAGGGGGTACTTAAGTTGAAAGGATCGAGTAATGATCTCTAGTGTTTCGTTATTGTGTGCTGTTTTAATATACTATGTGTGGTTTATTTGTGGTGAAATTCGTAAAGAGTCGTCGAACTTTTATACCCTTATTTATAAAAACTCGAGACTATTAAGCAACTGATTAGGAGAATTTAATTACATTTTTTCTTAGTACTGTCATTTAGTAGTTTTACCTGCAGCCTTATTGTGGAAGTAAATTCGGCAAGGCAAAGGATTTTGATGCCATTAATCAACCAATCACATGAGAGATGAAAGACGCGGCAAACTATTTGCTTTGCCGAATTCACTTACGCAATCATGCAGCTAGAAATTGCACCCAAAATAATTTTAAGGCAGTAATCTCCTTTCCTACTCATTTTACGATAAA
Organism: Orthosia cruda; assembly: GCA_964057195.1. NCBI lineage: Eukaryota > Metazoa > Arthropoda > Insecta > Lepidoptera > Noctuidae > Orthosia > Orthosia cruda. Next base: position 30,468,507 of record OZ059843.1, on the reverse strand, counting down.
AACAGCTACGAAAGAAATGAAACTAGAGATAATTTTCTATAATTTATGTAGAAACCTTTTTATGTTAAATGAATTGCTAGATTACAAGCGCTGCAAAGTCGATTCAGCATGCGTTTTGGCGAAAAAACTCATTTCCACATAATACGGTAGCGTAGAGTGGCGCGTTTTTCATCATGGTAGCCGCAGTAGGCCTAATCCACATACAATGTACTATTATAATATATATTGCATTACTCCTCACTTCGCTATTTTTGACGGACCAGTTAGAAAAGTTATAGATAGGATGTCCTGCCACATCATCCAAGATGGGATTATCAGATAAAAGTACTAAAAGAGGTAAATAAAATCAAATAGTAAAATTAATAATAGTTATTAATAGTAATATTTTAATATCTGTTGCCAAACTGTATAGCTAATTACCAAGGTACAAGCAACTGCCTTAAATCAGGGTTTCACAGGGTTGCTTTTTTGCCTTGTTCTATATTTCACACATAATTTTAAATTGTGTCTTTGTTTCCCAAAATACAGGCTCATGCCAAGTTTGGGAGTTAGCATCATCATGTTACGTGTTACCTTTGTGTCAAATAAGCATTTTTATTTTATTTATTTTTATTATAATATGAAAAAAGGAAAAAAAAAATATCATTAGACTGGACGCCGAACCAACATAGTTGGTTAAGTGTAGGCAGAATATTCATCAGCAGGCTCCTCCAAGCGTCGCCACATCGAAAAAACACGAAAAAATAAATCTCAGCTCAACCTTGATTCCCGTCAACCCTTTCAGTGCAAGGTTGAGTCTATGCTCAGTAAATACAGTTCGTGCGCTATCTGGATCTTTAGGAACGAACCTGTGCGGGTTGGCTCCTGGCTGACTGGGGAATTGTGAGCAGTAGTGGCGAAGGGTTATGTGTCATGGAATATATTAGATAACCTTTATTTGGTGTCAGCTCTGAAGTCTTAGAGACATTATTTATTGCAGCAGGTTGATGAAAAAAAGTTGGTATTGTGAAGTAAGTTATGTATAATTTCAAAGGAATGATGTAACCAAGTATTGTTGTAATTGATGTACAACTATTAATTGATTTATAAGAGTGTCCGTGCAGTTTTTTGCACGTCATTATCCATGGATATTTGCTTTTGAAATAGCAACTAGCTTGGTTATTTTGGATGACGGACCTTGACAAATCAAAAGTATTTTAATCCCTAGGGTGCCCGAAACGTGGATCCACGCGTTACATAATGCTGTCTTCAGTCTTTGTCTCGGTAATTACGGCATTCAACCGATTCATGTTTTAATTGAAATAAATATATGAGAATGCGTTTGAGTTTGAAGCAGATGTGCTTCTCCGGGATTCAAATTCAGTAAATAATAAATGTATTGTAATAGGAGCTTATTCGTGAAAAATTACTTTTACATTCTATAAAAATATTCCCTTCATTCTAGTTATTCATAATCAGTCTATAACGTGTTTCTACTGCTGGAAAACAGGCCTCCTCTCAGTGAGAGGTAGTGTGGACTATAATCAACCACACGGGCTCAGTGCAAATCTGTGCGAATCGACGTGCGGTACTGCGGATTGCTAGATGTCACTTGCTTTCGAATTTTTGTTCAACAAGATTCATAACGATGTTTATCTACTCTCACATCGTAATATTCGAATTATAAACTTCAAATCCCCTTTTTGATCGAATCTACTCTTTATTTTTTCCAAATTCAAATGAGTTACATTCGAATTTAAAACAAATAGGTACAGTCTATTTTCCAGCTAGCACTTTAGTAGGCAACCTTCACGGTAGGTATTATATTTTTAATTTGTGGGATGTAGGTTTCGACTTTAGCTATGGGCAGTAAAGCAGTAAATAACAACCTAATTTATGTCTTTGCTTTGATTCGAATTCGTCGACCGTTGACGCTGAGAAATTCCTGTAAAGAAATAAAACGGTTGGGTATTTTTATTCTGCTTTAAATGTCAAAGTGAAATAACCTAAAAATGTATCTAGATTCTTTTAGCTCTGGTATACTTGAGATGAAAATGATTTATGAGTTATGTTAGCCATTAGAATTGGCTCGGCTATAAAATTAAATACGAAAATTCTCTAGGATATTTGCGAACGAGTTTTTTACATAACATCAAAGGAATGGACTGATCTAATATATTAATTGGGTGTCCCTTTTTGATAATATGCCTAAATAAACGCTGTTTTCAATAAAAATATATATATTTTTTCCTATACGGTTCAGTCGTTACGGGTTTTCAGAAGCTGGGAAGTTGACGCCAGTTTTGCCAAGAGATATCGTGTTACTGGATTGTGGAGGTCAGATAGGCAGTCGCTCCAGGAAAATACTGGTACTCAAGCCGACATATTTTTATGGGTATGTTTTCCTATATTTGAGTCACAATACAGCTTTCAAAACATCATCTATCAAATATTTAGAATCAAATTCCAATTCGAAAATGTCATTTTATAGGATCTGTGAAAACTAGTTAACATGGAAATATATTTGATTTCCATGTAGATTGAAGTAGGCTCTGGCAGGCAGTGTTGAAGGCATAGAGTTAAACCTAAAACCTAGATTGAATTATTTAATTTTGAAATGTCATGAGGCTATATTCTCAATCAGAGTAGTCTCCTGAGAACTCAAAGTTAAAGTCAAATTTCTTTATTTCAATTAGGTCACTAAGCGGCACTTTTGAATATCGAAAAATTAAATTTATAAGTAATAATAATTGATTCTAGCGTCCTCTTACTAACTCCTAGGTATAGTCACAGCGGATATTTGTGTCTCTGAAGATGGCTCTGCCAACAATAGTATTGCCCAAGAAACAGTTTGTCATCGAGTATAGGTACTACATAGAGTAAGCGAGATAAGACTATGCTACAAACGTAAGCGAGTGAAAGAGACTGTTATACAATGCTATCTTCACCTTCAACATTGACACAAAATAGCTACTGCGCAGGGTCTTGCAGCCAATTCAGAGACACAAAGATCCGCTGTGAGTATTATATTTTCCGTGATCCGTGGTTCAGTCGGGTTAATATAGATTTCGTGATTTTCGATCTACTTCTTCATGATTCGGATTTCCTGTTAGTTCGAGAGACTTTACCACACATGATTCCATCCCCGGATATACTTCTTTTCTTTATGTTTCTGTTCGCCTTGTATTTTGAGATGATGATTCCAGCGCCAGTGTTTTTTACTTCAGGATTCTGGTCGTCTGGTCAGTTGTGGAAAATCTAACTGAGCTCCCGAACGGTCTTAGAATAAATAAAAGTGACCATACAAACTTTAATCTCCTATTTCGACCCTTTAGGGGATGACTGACAAAAATCCTTTCTTTAATTACACCTACAGTATAAAATCAATATCCTCTGATTTTTTTTAACTTCTATCATTACTGTTATAGGTTCAGCGTTGATATATCGGTTGGGTTTCCTTTTATATATATATATTTGTAGATAGATAAAGATTGTTGAAAAGTTAAGATCGAAAATAAATAATTCACCGATTAGAAGGCTAATGCAAATGGCATGCAAGCTGCTTGCATTCTTATATGCAAGTTTCAGGAGTGTATATTTTCACCATAAGGGATTAACCAGACGTAATTTTTTTAGCGCTTCGTAATCACTTTGTGAATCGTTATGTAGGTAGTTCGTGATAGAACATCACTTGTCTAGAACTTCTGTTCTTTAAACAGTTACGTTATCTACTCATTTATATTCACTACCTAAACCTACTGTTATGTGAAAACACACAACGTCTATTGACACCGAAATACTTGCGCGAAATCGCGGGCAACGACTAGTGTTACGTCTACAGACTATACCGGTCTACAATCATCAACTCTTGCGCAACAACAGGTTACCAGATCTTGATATTGAACAGATAGGTCTATGAACTTTTTATTATTATACAATTTTGTGTTATAATAATAGTGGATAATTATGCAGATTTTTTTAATATCTATGAGGCTGTCGAACTTTTTACGGGGTCGATGTAGCCTAGACATGTGATTGGGACCTGTGAGCCTATTTTAAGATTTAGTGATATTTTATGTAAAAAATTCAAAAGGAGCGATGATCTTCGCAGAATTTCATCTAGTTGGGTGCAGCTGAATGAGAGCAGCCGAAAATCGAGGTAAATGGCGTGCGATTGGAGAAGCCTATCTCCATCAGTAGACTACTATAGACTGATGATGAAGCAGAAAGAGTTTATGAGGATCATAGCTGCAGGCTTTCTTGAGTCTATGTTTGTATGGTATTTTATTTTTTAACAAGTTTCAGATGTGAATGTAGATAATTTAATTATTATTATTTATTTATTTATAAACCCCCTCCGAGTGGCAAGCATTCAAATTTGTATTTTAATTTTACATAATTTTAACCCATATATTATTTGGTCCGGCTTACCTGCACTCCTTCCAAGTGACGGGCATTTAGCTTCAGATAACACCATCAATATAACTTTATACATGCCTTTTGAAACCAAAATCAGACCAGCCAACTGATATCTACCAACAACCCTACCTATATTTTTATTTTAACGTAATTCGGTTCAGGTTCAACTTTAACCATTAAAACCAATTGTAAACTGTGAACTTTTACTTTATTTACCCCGAACACATTGACGTTAATTAGATTTTTAGACGAGCAGTGAAGTTGGGACTGCTTTTGAAAATCATGAACTGCATTTTTCCCTTAAAAATTCTCATGCTTCATGAATGAAAAACAAAACAAAATGTGAAAAACAAATCGCAATGCCCATATTTCGATTCTCGCAAATCCTATACTTGCTGTTGACCTAGCATCATGATATTTCGCAAGGCGCTTATCCCACAGGAATAAAGCATATTTCCGGAATAAAAAGTAACTTATGGTACTTCCTCTCAGCAATAGTGTACTATAACCAAATTAATTTTGTAAAATCAGATCAGTAATTCCATTACCTTTTACAAACAAAAAAAAAAACACTTTACAATATTATTCCACATTTGGTATGTATTTAAAATAGAAACCCAAAGCGCTTTGCTCTTTCCACAAGGTTCCGGGTCAGGGACTTCGGATTCGATCCGGCCAGTGTTTTTGTTTTGTCCGTCAAACCGCGATCCGGAACACTGGGATGAGTCCGGACGGCTTGGAACTCAAACAAGTGTGAACTAATTCATACAAAATGTATGTTAATAATCTTTCTGTTGCTGAGCTTGGACGGCTGGAGCCCAAAAGAGCTTCTCATTTTTTTTGTGTGAATACTTGTATAAGTCTTTTACAGAAAGTAACCTTATGAAAAATCTCCCCATTTCAACTTCAATACTGTTTAAAAGGATCAAAATAGAGGCATAAAAAGTATAGTTATGATGGATGGAATTTCTGTAGATATAAATAAGTTTTATAATACTCGTATACGTACGTATTATAATTACGTTTATTTTTTTGTTAAAAAATAAATAATATCGTAACTAATGAAAATAGGTAACGTTAACTCATAACTGAATTTTAATGTTAAATTGCGTAGAACTTATCTATTTATTATATACTTTATTGTACTTTGTAGTTCTTTGTGTGTTGTATTGTGTCTCGCATCTGGCTGTTGTTCTTGCGATACTCCTTATATCGTACCTCGGTAACCAGCCAGTAAATAGGTATTAATTAAGTACGCAGGTCAGTATTTCAGAATATTTTAATCTAAACTCCATCAATGACGTACATGTAACCAATTACAATTTAAGTTCTCTGTAAACCGAATTTCACTAACAACGTAGTAACTGTTCCTCTCTTACGACGTACCTTCCTCATATCGTCCCTTCAACAAGCCGTACGCTCACAAATCCCTAGCAGCCCACAACACAACGCGCGGATGGACTCCGACCTCATTCGTCGCAACATTTCATTAAAGAGGATGCGATTATGTCTCGGTCTGCAGAGGCGGCTCATCAGCTTCGTTTAAGTGATGTTGCATCTTGAGACACTGTTGTATTGTAGGCAAGGTATGTGTGTACGTATTGTCGTTGTAATATATGATAGATCGTTGTGGAACAGCTCGTGGAGTGCAGGTATAGTAGGTCAGTAGTCACTTTAATCTTGAGCTGGTCTATTGCAGTACGGAATTTCAATAGAATGCCATGCCAGATTATACTGGTTCGATACTAGCAACGTGCGACCTACTAATTCACATAATTTAATAGTAAGGGCATAATTTGTATTCGTTTTATAAATGTCTTAAATTATTGTCAGTTCTTTATTGATATAGGAAGGATACAGATAACCTGCCTATAACACACTAACTCGTAAAGGGTCTTATTTCACCAATTTCAATATCGTAATGTATCTCATTACGTACTTGTGCGTTATTGTAATGTAAAATGCACGTTTTATCAAGATGCTCCGTCTAAAACGAACGGTATTTTTTTAAATCTTAGCAAAGAGATTTTATGTTAGAAAATTGGTCAACATTTTATGAATAAAATTAACTTTGGGAGATAAAATATAATAAATTAACATTTAATTCTTTAATTTAATTAGTTTTGACCATAAATTATAACCATATATCTGTAACTAAAACACAAAAATATTAATTTACTTTATTAGTATTACTGGCTGTTTTTGTGCCATTGCCTTAAAAAAAAAGCACTGATACGCGCGCATCGCTAATTTGTAAACAAGTAAAAATTCTTGAAGTACGTAAGTAAGTAAGATTTATTCGTTTAAGAAATGCCGAGTTTTATTTATTTCCTCGCAAATATGTTATAAAAAGTCGTATGACATACGTGCGCTTTGATAATTACAGCCTCTGCTTTCTTGTAGCCCTCGTCTACGGCTCGGGCTAGCTATATCGCCTCGGCAGTGATTTTCAACTTACCGCACTTATATCATAATGTACTACTACAGTGTATATCTACAAAAATCTTGTTCCTTAAACGGTTCATTCAACACGGTGTAGCACGGTTACGAGTTTAAAAAAAGTAAAAAGTTATCTGTTGACTTTTTGTCATACACAGCATTTGTTATTTGATGTAAAATTAAGTAAACAACACAATATAATGTTTCGGTAAATAAAAATACCGTGTCAAGTTTGAGGAGAAAGGAGAGGCGCCAATTTAAATTGCCTTCCCCCTTACACTTAAACCGAAAACAACTTAATTCGTATTCCCTTGCCGTCTCACCGATTTGACGCAACGCAACAGAACGCGGCGTGCATGACAGTTTGATGCTCACGTCGCGTCTCTTCAAATGTAGCGTCAGGCGTCTGACGTGACAGGTGACGTCATACATTTATATTATTTTATTTATTTACACGTCTTAACATTCAGTCTACTTAAGCCTTAAGCGCATTATTTTAAATAGGTCGGCTCTTGTAGAGCATTTTAACTATCTCATAAGGCGAGGAGATCAGTTACTACGCATAGTCAGTCTATGCTAGATTTAATTTCAGAGTAATAGACAATCTATTCCTTTGTCTTAATAACATAGTATCATGTATAACAGGAATCTGTAGAGGAATAAATGTAGGAACAGACCATATAATAAGGACCGAGCCTAAATAAAAAGAAGCCTTAAATCTCAATAACGCGTTCGTTGCTTTGGTCAAGCTCAACTTGTTCTTAATTTTTCGACCTGCAAGATATATACGTCCAAAACCTGTTGAGAAAGGTCTACTAAGGTAAACTACACAGCTAGATAAAAGAAAATAAATTTTATTCGTAACATACAAATGTTTATCGTAGCATAGTGGTCGGATTTCTTACCTAAAGGTCTCGGATTTATTACCATCACATGTGTCCAAGTATTTGTACATGACTTAACAAATAAAAAATCTTTATACAATAAGTTGGAAAAGATATTCGCGCCGACCGACCAAGTTCGAATCGTAATTGATCGTGAATCGTAAGGGTTACGTATCATCAAAACTATGGCATTTTAATTTATTATGATAGATGCCATAGTAAGGGGAAGACCACATAAAAGATGGATGGGCTGTATGTGAGATGGTACGGCTTGGAAAGAAGTGACGACTGAGAAAAAAGAAGATTTTATGTATCGACAAATAATTGGGCCTCGGACACGAATATACCATAAAAAATCGCGAATCGAGGGTTCCGTACAAACCTCAGCTTAAAGGTATTATATACCTGAGTATTTGATATGAATTTCAATGTAACCTCTACGCGTTCATGAGGAAAGGGGTAGTAAGTTTAAAATTATTAAAAATATTTTAGTTTTCGCAATAATCCCTTTATCTGTGATATAAGATGTTGCTTCGTACCAAATTTCAAGATTCTGAGTTCACAGGAAAGTACCCTGTAGGTTTTGATTCACTTGCGATTGTCGAAAATTTGCGGAATCTTTTGATTGCGCTGGCTTAGAATTTTGTTGTTTTCACTGCTTTAAGGGACAGTAGATTGAGTATTTGATATAAATTTCAGCTTGATACTTTCACGCATTTCTGAAAAAAAGGTTCTTGACAGACGGACGGACGGACTGACAACAAAGTGATCCTATAAGGGTTCCGTTTTTTCTTTTCGAGGTACGGAACCCTAAAAAACAAAGGAAAAACATAAATAAAAATAGCGTATGCGTCACAACCACGCAAAATGGTCATTGCTCAGTATAATGCTGGGTCTCGCATTTGAGACAGAGCCACATCGCTGGTTTTCGGCGGTAGCCGGTGACGACTGGGTGACGCCGAACCAATAAAACTGAACTGGCTCACTATTACGGTTAAAAAGATACAGCCACTATTGAGACAGGACAAAGGCTTAGCAATACCCCCTCCCCATCATCATATGTGTACGAAATCCCGAAAGCCCACAGGACGGAAAGTCGAGAGAAGAATATTCCCACAATAGCCAATAAGGTCATCTAATATTAGTGCCTACTTAAAGCCTAGTGTTATAACCAAATGTCTATACTTTGAGGCGTGTTAAAATTTCACTCACGTAAGGGAAAACAGCGTATCGTAACATACGGGTAAAATTTTATATTCTACGTGGCGAAATTTGCAATTGTGAATAGGCATTTTTTTGTTGGTATGTATATCCGCTTTCTATTCATAATCGTAAGCCAACAATGGCTTGATAACTTGAATCTAAACAAGGTTTCTAAACTAATATTTGAGGTAACATTGTTTTTTTGTAGCAGATAGGTAATCTCTAGAAGTCCTGAGATAAAGTATCGCTAGTAGTAGATACTCTCTGGAACGCCTGAGTCTCAGACGAAGTGATAGGGCGGTTACGCAATACATCCTATCCGTGTCCGTGATTTGAGGTACGAGTTCTATCCGAATTGAAAATGTTCTACATTATGACGGGTAGTGTTTGGATGTAGTGCGTAAGCTTCCCTACAAGAAGTACTACGACTACTTCGGTACCGAAATTTCTTGGATTTGGATCGTAATCAATTATTATATTGAAAACGATTGTCAAAGTGCCAAAAAGTTAGGGATTGAGCATCTGACATTTCGATAGCGCTTGACACTCCCAATCATTTTTTCAATCAATTTTCGATAAACCTTTTTTTACTTTTGATAGGCTTGCGCTTGACCGCTATCTCACCTGATGGTTAGCGATGATGTAGTCGAGGAAGAAGCGCGTTTGCCTAGAAGAAACCCATTCACTCTTGACTTACACTCCCAGGTTGTAGCTATCAGGAAATACAGATTACGGCAGGGAATTCCACTCTTTTGCTGTTCGCTTAATAAAAGTATACCCATAACGTTTGGTGCGTATGGGTGGGATGTCCACCATGTACCGATGACGCATCGCCGAACGTCTTGTAGTCCGATGTTTATTGTTGTTCGATGTTTGTTATTGCTCAAAGAATATGACTAATTTAGAGCCTCTGGTTCGATTACGAAAATTAGTGTTTATTTTTTCGGACAAAATCTAAATGGCTGGTATAGTTTGAGTTAATCGACGCGAAAGAAGAAGAAGGGGTTTCTGAAAGGATGTGCACTAGGTGGCAGCACGGAGGCGTCAGGACCAGGCGCTTGATAAATCGTTTGTGTGTTTTCTGACATTAGTTAAATTGACGTCAACGTTATATTGATGTCACAAGTAGTGTTTTTAACCCTCGATGGAAACAAGGGTGTGTTCTAAGTTTGACGTGTGTATCTGTGTATTTGTGAAAATGTATGTGGCATCACAGCTCCTAAACGGATAAACCGATTCTGATTGAGTTTCTTTTTGTTTGAAAAGTGATCATCGATGTTTGATGAAAATCGGTTCGGCCATTCAAAAGTTATGGACGTTTTATTGTTTGAGTCAAGGTAATTTCGCAAGATATCTTGTCATAATTACGAGTTCGATAGATTGTCGATCGAAGCAATTTTGACACCGTCAAATATTTGCTCGAGCGTGAGTTGTCCATGAAAATGAGTAAAATTTGCACTTGCTTTTTTGAGGATGTTGATCAACTCAGTTTCATGTAAATTTCATTTGATTGTAATGAAAGAAAGCCTGGGATAATCAAAATGGGATACCCGCGGATCTTAAATCCTGGCCTCGCAACTGAGAAATTCTTAATGGGAATATCCAAAAATCATCCAATTTGACAATTTTCATTAGTCGTATTTGTAACCTTTGCTTAGCAACCTTATAAAATGTACATATTTTTTAAGTTAGAGCGTATTAGTTTACATTAACAAAATCAACTGCCGGTGTATTACGTTCCTGTAGCTGTTCCGAGTCTACTTGATTACATGTCTGGGTGGACACATGGGCTTTTGTAAACAGTGGAGATGTTGTGTTCTTCTACTGCTGTCTAACAACTTGGAATTGAGATATTAATAGATATTTATTATTTACTGACATTCACCAACCCACACTGGGCGCGCGTGGTGGATTTCGGCCCAATCCATCTCACAGAGAGGAGGCCTTTGTCCCAGCAGTGGGAACATTAAGAGGCTGATGATGATGATGATGATGATGATGAGGTAATTACTCACGGAAGATGATATAAAAAGTATGAGAAAAAATCTTATAAAAGCGGTGGAGATCACAGCGTGATTTCTTTTATTGAAAAGTGGGTAGGAAGAATTCGGGGACGGTATGCCGTATTTTCTATTCCATGGAACGAAAGGGTTGAACTCTCGGCAGATAGAGGTCAATGTGTATGTGTTATTGAGGTCGCTTCTATGTATATATGTACTAATTATGTATTTGTACGGGTTTTAGAATTGAAACACGTGGATGATGGAAATTGGGGCAATATTGTTTTATTGTTGCTGATCTCCTTGACCTACTTAAACGATGAATTATCAAGAGTGAGCGATACCGTGAACCATCATAGACAAATTGTATATAATTACCAACGCCTGACAGATGAATTGGGAACCATTTATACAAAGTGACAGAACGTCTCTCTGGCAATAACTATTGTCGAATTACTCAAAAAAATATGAAATGTAGATTGTCACTAGTCAATCCCAAACATATTGGTTTTTTGACCACCGCTATCGGTTTGTCACTTTGTTTAGACCGTAGACGGTCACCAAACGGTGGACCGCGGTCCGGACCGCCGCGCGCCGACCTATTTTGTGCGCTATTCAAGATTTTCCATCATCATCATCATTTCAGCCGAAAGACGACCACGGCTGCCCAAGTGTCGCCACACTGACCGATCTTTCCAACTTTCCAATGATCGTCTCCAAGATATAATGACACTAGCCGGCGCTACTTTAGTTCAATGCAAAACATTTTTTACTTTAATATTAGAAGTCTTGGTAGGTACCTACTTACTTTTATTGATTACATTTGTTTATTATTTAATAAAATAGGACCTGAGCGACCAAGTTCTGCTCGGGTAAAAACGACGTTTTCTAAAAAAGAAACGTAGCTAGATCGATTTATCGCCCCCGAAACCCCCTGCATACTATATTTCATGAAAATCGTTGGAGCCGTTTCCGAGATTCAGAATATATATATAATAATACATATACAGGGTGTCCCAGAAATCGACGTCAAGCCGTAAATGGGTGATAGACCAAGTTATAACAGTTCTCAGAAAAATATGAAAAAAAATCTATCTCATGTTTTTAAAAAATTATGTTCACTTTAAAAATTTACTAAAAAAATCAATCCCTGTAATGGTTCTTTAACTCCAATTGCTACAAATCCCATAATTTATCATTTTTTTTTATTATTATGTAATCTTGAATAATGCTTGTGTAGACTTTTGCCTAAAATTTAAAGCCAACTCCTCCTACTTAGAAGAAAATTAAACTTTTTCAAAACCAAATTATTCAAATTTACTGTTTCGCCCAACTTTAACTGACTGTACTGAAAAAAAAATGTACTACGCTAGTTTGGCAAGTAACATGAAAAATTGGCGCATTTAATAAGGATTCAAAAATGGTGTAACACTTGCTAGATTACGTTTTCAATAATTGGTCAAATTTTTTTTTCTAAATAGTATCGGTTTTTACCCAAAATGTCCATACTTCCTTAAAATGACTTTAGCTTACCTAAAGCTTTGCTAAACTCCGTTTCTAATTCGATAGAGACGGAGAGAGTCTCATTATGGGATTTGTAGCAATTGGAGTTAAAGAACCATTACAAGGATTGATTTTTTTAGTAAATTTTTAAAGTGACCATAAATTTTTAAAAACATGAGATAGATTTTTTTTCGTATTTTTCTGAGAACTGTTATAACTTGGTCTATCACCCATTTACGTCTTGAAAAGGTTGAATCACTATCATAACTTTGCTCTTAAATTACGTAAAATTTCGATTTCTTATTTCGCTCACACTTCGTAAAATGACTCTCTCCGTCTCTATCGAATTAGAAACGGAGTTTAGCAAAGCTTTAGGTAAGCTAAAGTCATTTTAAGGAAGTATGGACATTTTGGGTAAAAACCGATACTATTTACAAAAAAAAATTTGACCAATTATTGAAAACGTAATCTAGCAAGTGTAACACCATTTTTGAATCCTTATTAAATGCGCCAATTTTTCATGTTACTTGCCAAACTAGCGTAGTACATTTTTTTTTCAGTACAGTCAGTTAAAGTTGGGCGAAATAGTAAATTTGAATAATTTGGTTTTGAAAAAGTTTAATTTTCTTCTAAGTAGGAGGAGTTGGCTTTGAATTTTAGGCAAAAATCTACACAAGCATTATTCAAGATTACATAATAATAAAAAAAATAGATAAATTATGGGATTTGTAGCAATTGGAGTTAAAGAACCATTACAGGGATTGATTTTTTTAGTAAATTTTTAAAGTGAACATAATTTTTTAAAAACATGAGATATATTTTTTTCGTATTTTTCTGAGAACTGTTATAACTTGGTCTATCACCCATTTACGGCTTGACGTCGATTTCTGGGACACCCTGTATATGTCGGATCTTGACATTATTTGTTTACTTAAAACGATACACAAGTACCTTAGTTTGGTACTGGGTGGAGTCTAGTGTCATATGGTGACGATATGGTATTGGAGAGCGACAGTGATCGTTCGGACATGGCCGTGACAACATACTGGCCTAGGAACTGCTCAGTGTTTCCTTTTAAGTCCAGAGTAGTACTTAGTAAGTGGATATACTATATACCTGGATCTGAAATATATATATATACAAGAATTGCTCGTTTAAATGTAATAGATTTATAAGGCTGGGAGGGGTAAGTGGCCTTACGGACCACGACGGGCATATTATTTTAAAGAAACAAACACCAAATGAACCCTGGTTAGTGACCCTTGTTTGAGACATTCTAAATATCTAAACCAGGTACCGGTAGTCTATGGTTTAGATCATCGAATAAACGAGTACCTATCCGCACAAGTGAGTGTCCCGTAAGTCCTACACTTTCGTCGTTTCAAATTGCCATTACTCATTAAAAAAAGAATTCTCTACTACCGTTATACCAAGACAATAAAACCTTCCAAATAATAATGACCATTATCTAACTTCGCCAAAACAACTATCCCTACAATTTTCTAAACAACAAACCCCAACCACGTTCCTCTACACTATCTGTGGTCAACCTTGTAACTGTCAGAAATGATGAGACTACCCGCAGTACGCACTAGTGTTATTATGTGGTCGGTGGCTGACTGTGGTTTGTTAATCGTAGGAGACCAAATTATTGTGTAAATTTGCGAGTTTGATGACCTGGATGACGCAGAGATGGTTTCTAGGTAGGCTGTTTCAGCGTCCTGTATTTATAGTAATCGCGCTGGCAGTTACTATCCATCCTCTGGAAATGTGCGCTGACTACCAAGTTTCGACTGTTAGGTATAGATAGCCATCGTTGGGAGTCGCAAGCCGATTCCCGACCACCTTAGGCTAGCGGACGGCGAGTAATGGGTAGCTCGCCGTCCGATAAGGACCAGGCCCGAGTCGACGGCGCTTTGTGTTCCACGCGAGCCTCAAAGAGATGTCAGCAAAACTGACGGGGTCCGCTAGGGCTGATGCCTGTCTGGGTCGTGGATAAATTAGAAAAAGAGTTACCGAGGCGCTGGCACAAGCAACTGAAGGAACCCGGGTGGGTTCTGGTCAGTAAAAGTCTGACACGCTCTCTCTCTAACTCCCCTCACCCAGAGCGGGAGAAGTCATTGCATGATTCCCAAAACATAAAAAAATATAGATAGACATGGTGATAACGATTACGGGTCGTCAATATCTCTGAGTAAATGGTGATATGCAGTGACAATTTAGCTTGGTTTGTGTGGAAAGTTTTGACAATTCTGTCTCTAGCAGTTACAGATGAGATGTCGTGTGTAGTGTCGTGGTGGCCCAGTGACTAAGACCTCGCAAAAGGCAGAAGTTGTATGAAAATCCATATCTGTCGTTTGTAGCGGCCAAATAAATTACATAGTAATCTCATATCTGTCATGTAATTCAAAAATGGAACGATCTTTTACTCCGAATCATGGCAACCAAGGAGGTAACTTATCATAGGTTTTATTTAAATTTCGAACTGGCTAGCAAATAGAAAGCTGTTTATTGAAAAAAAAAACAATTGAACACTTTAAGGCTTACACGCACTGCGATTTTTATTTGCGCAGATTTTTGTAGTATTATTCCTGTGTTTTTTTTACTGCAACGCGTGCGGCTTCATACAATTCCATAGGCCGCAGAATGGGCGGAAAAAATCGCGCGAATAAAAATCACAGTGCGTGCTAAGCCTAACGCGGGCATAATGATTGTTGTTGATTGATTTTGAAAAGTAATTGTATTTGACAAAATGAGTTCTAGGTACTACTTAGTTTTAATTTCCGCGCATTATTTGAGAGAAGCACTATACAAGCCTTGGCCACAACTAGGCATTGATGGACTTATGTATGTGTTTTAAAATTCTTATTCTTTATTGTACACAAAACATAAAAACATTCAAATACAATAGGACAGTGTATGTACAAAGGCGAGCTTAACCCATAGTTGGGTTCTCTAACAGCAAACCTCAGTTGCGTAGAGAAATAGTCATTTGAGGATAGTACATCCATGTGCACAACAAAATCTTATTAAATACTCTTAACAATTTTAAATACTTACTGACTAAATAAACTAAACAAATACGTGTGCAACACACAATGCATAAACATAATACATACCTATATTATACAAAAATAAAATATTACAATTGTAAATCCATAAATTAATGATTCATGTTGATGGGAAATATTCCTTAATTCTTCTCTTGAAAACGTCCAATGAAGGGCTATCCCGTATAGAGAGTGGCAGAGTATTCCAGAGGCGCACAGCGCGAACAGTAAAAGATCCACCGTGACGACTTGAAGAGTGGGAAGGAAGGTTTTTCTCTCGGAACAAGATACTCAAAGCGCTCTCGAAGATACAAAGGAGACTTAGGATTATGAAGTACAGATAAGAGTAATGAAAGAGTGTGAGCATCTCGGCGCTACCGAATAGCCAGCCATTTCAACCACTTCCGAAATTCCGACGCATGGTCGTATTTTTGGAGGCCAAATATGAAACGGATGCACAAATTCTGCAGACATTCGAGCTTATCAAGAAGTTCCTCAGTCGCATCAAGAAAGCAGACAATAGAAGAATAGTATAGTCAAGAAGAGGAAGAAGGAGAGATTGAACAAGAGTAACTTTAGTCCGAAAAGGCAGGAACTTCTGGAGACGCTTCAGAGACCGAAACGAGCAAAACACCTTCCTGCTTACTTCAGCAGTGTGAACATACATAGATAAGTGGCAGACAAGGAAAACCCCCAAGTGTTGATAAAGTATTTGCCACTACCTCACACGAAATAAAATTATTCATTAAAAAATGTTTGCATTGTCATCTAAACTGAACGTGTAGGCAAGATTTCAATTTAGGAGTAAAACTGCTTTAAAATAAAATTCAATTGCAAGATTTGACCCAAACACACTTACGTACATACATACATTGCAAGTTAAATAAAAGCTTAAGTAAAAGAATAACAAGACAGACGAGGTGTCTTTGTGTTCTGTGGTTTAAAGATGTAGCAATTTTTTATATTTATACTTAAATAACGGTCGATATGGGTTAGAATGCAGAAGCCCGAAAGTCCGTCAACAAGTCTATCAGAGAGTAATCGTGCTGCTCAATACACGTAAGTTGAACAAAAATGTATTAATGTTGTATTGAAATTAAACGATTTAAACCGACTTTTCTTCTTTTTATACGACGTAACCTTTGTCAATAGAGGTTTTTCCTGGGTAGAAAAATGATAATTCTATTTAGTCCGTCAGTGAGATTATCAAATAATATAAACATATGGACACGTAGTTTTTTTCTTTAAAAAAATTAAAAAAAAAAACAAAATACATTTATTTGCATAAATAAGGCACAGAAGGTTGGTAAAAAGTACAAATTTTTTCTCTTATTCTGCCTTTAATTTCGGCGTGTAAATATAAAATAGAGTGACACAATTTATTAAAAATTGTTATTGATCACAATCATGCAGTCACTAAACAGATAAGCCCATTATATTTGTATTATTGAATTAAATAAATAATTATAATATTTTTCTTTTGATATTCTTTTTCTTATAAATGTCAATATAATATGAAAAAATAATAAAGATAATAATCATAAGTGTCAATAATAATAATGTCAATAATGGGAGAGATGCACACACCACACAATAATAATAACCAAACAAAAAATAATAACAATAACAATTTAAAAATAATAATAATAAAGATAATAATCACAAATATCAATAAATACCAAATCAATAAAAAAAAATACAAAGATAAAGCGCATCAAAGTTCAGGATTGGGAGCTTGTGACGTCACTAAGGAAGTAAAAATTGTACTAGCAGCGTGACGTCACACGATATTTCAACGCATTTTATCATCGTCACTTTATATTTACGTGTCAAAAGGAAAAATACATGTCCAATATTTTTTATTAATCTGTCTTACACAAGGACAAGAAACTAATTTTCAGTCAACTACCCTATGTGTATATTGTCGACTGTTAGGTCAATACAAGGGATTCATTTCGGTTTAAATCGTTTAATTTTAATAAAACGTTAGTATATTTTTGTTCAACTTACGATCAGCGAACTATGTGTGAATTCCTTCATTGAATTATTTGATTTGTGATTAACGCAAGTGATGATTACTTAATTTATCATTCAATAAGACAAATAAATAAATGCATTATTCTGTGGGTGTTGGCAGACGTGTAGGCGTTTAAGAGCAGTAAATAATAATATAGATTATGATCTATTGTGCTGCGACTAGCTTGACCTATGAGATCATCGCGGGGTACTATTAAGAAGCTGATTTACAAGGATACATGGGCTACAATTTGTACACACTCTATTGGACTTGATTTTTCTTAAATTCTGAACAAAAGTGGTTATTAAAAAAGGTTAAGATAAAAATTGGTTCGATGTGGCTATGGTAAAGAATACCTGGAATGATTTGGAGTTTAGGCAAAAATAAAGTTAGTCAGAAATCTTGTTACATTAACAAAAATAACAAAGTTACTTTTGACCATGCTACTTTTATAATAAATATCTATACCGATTACGAAGCCAGGTGGGTCGCTGCAGGTATAACCTAGTTAGATGGGGGTACTCCAATGACCCACAGTATGATTGCGGAGCCACGTCTCAAGCAATGCCTCACCTTTTGCAGTGCTCTCTGTGCAACAAAACGTGCACCTTAAAAGACCTTTATGAGGCAAATGACAACGCTAGTGGCGTGGCTGAATTCTGCTCAAAATATATTTAATTTTGGAATCATGGATACGACGAAGAAGAATAATAAAACTAGCTTCTGCCAGATCCTCTGTGAATGTCGGAAATTATCCCGAGGAAACATATTCCCGAAATAAAAATAATCCTATGTGCTATTCCTTACTATAATCTATCTCTGTACCATATTTCATCCAGATCCGTCTAGCCATATGAGCGAGAAGAAGTAACAAACATACAAACACACACATACTCGCAATCTTTATTTATAATATAAGTGTTGTTATAGTAGGATAGGATGGGTCGTACGATGATTTTAGTTTAGACCATAGCCCTCAAAATGATGTTTGCTTTAGCAAACATTATGAAATACTTGTTACCAATGCAGTCCGTATTGGTTACACACAAAAATAAATAGCCTACACCCTTAACTCGCTTTTCGTCCTTAGTTACGAGGATATAGGTAGAAATATTTTCGAATACGATGATATCCGTACACGTATGAAAGATTTTACTAATTTCCTAACTTCAGTAGGTACATATAGACAGAGGTAGATAGGCTATCTAATACAATCAAAATTTCTCCAGCCATTCCCCACAGTATATCAGCATCATTGTCCGCAATTTATTACCCAAAAGGTAATTGAATTGGCTCCAATTTGACGACCGTACCATAGACGAAGTAACTAATAGACTACCCATCAAGACAACAGTAATCACTGTCATGAGAGGAATGTACTGAGTAAGAAATATTCCCTGATTTCTCCGTCAATTGTGGACCTATTTTTAAAATTGATTTTGTGTTTAAAAACGTATGCTCCTGAGATGGTCCCATTGTCACGAAGTCAGAATCTGATTATAGGATCCCATTGAAATTGAGGGAACTCCACAAATATTATAGGCATACATATATCAATTTTAGTATTTTCATCAACAATTCAAGCATTTGCACTTAGAAAGTATCATTTTGTTGAAGTGGAACTGATGAAGAAAACCACAGTGGGTTACTGGAATTCCTTAATGTTATGTACGTCACGGGTAGATATATGATATCTCGAATAGTTAACCGACTATGATGAAGCAAATACTTTTTATACAGAGCAGTCGATTTTGTTACGGTCTTGTCCACTCCAACCCTCTGATGTCTGTGGTCACTCGCAGTTACGAGCAGGCTGGCCATCAAAACAACATTAAACAACAATGTATACCTATTAGTTTTACAAGGCAATAAAAAACAAACAACAATCATAAATTCTTTAGCAGTAGGTACTACTGAGGGATGACATAAGAAATACACAAAGTATACAAACCTACTAACCAATATTTAACGAAAGATAACACGTTCAAGAAGTTAGGTTCGGGTTTACGTTTTAGCGCGTACAATCACAAAGAAAATGCATCAATTGACCAGTATTGTTATCAAGGTATCTGCAATTTTTTTTGTCCAATCTTGACCCCCGACTCCTGAAAGCGTCTTTGCGAGAACTTCCTAACTGAGTAATTCGGTACAGATTCATTATCGAACGCATACACGCGTCTCTGTACTATAACAAAAACGCACCGACCCGGTCCGAAAGGCGCCTGAATTGGCTAAAGTTATTTTTGTATATACATACCTACTTACGTAATAAGTTATTTAGAACTGATTCGCAGAAGCTGAACCTTTCAGGAAACAGGAATTTATATTCACCATAATAATATTATAAAAGGTGCTTTGGTAAAGGTTTTCTATAGAAACGTTTTTGTTTTGTCTGATCCGATGTTTCGTTATGTTGTATCTAATTTGTACGTCCATTTTGCTAAACAAAGTCACTGCAAAATAAGTAAAGTTCTATGTCCTCATCGCCCTTATCGTAAATACCAGTTTTGACCGGATTTAACTGGCGCGTACTGATTCTATTGTTCGTTGCACCAGCGCTGTGACATAGAAGCTCAACATTTAAATTCTTTTCCTCTCGTGTCGGCACGAGATATATGGTACGAATTGCGACAAGAGCTCGTGCCGTGGTGAAAAGATAATCCAATCAGCAAGCAGCGGGCGTTACTCTATTGCTTAAGAAATTTCTTGTCTTTTGTTTTTATTATTCCTTGTTTTCAAATAGTTTCTGACAATTCCTGATTTTAAATATAAATTTTGTTTACTTTAAAGTAGGTATCTAATTCGTTTTGTTTTTATTTTTCCTTATTTTCAAATAGTTCCTAACACTTCCTGATATCGAATTAATATTTGTATACTTTACAGTGTCTAGCAAAGTTTCATTGGCATTTTAATTGATATTTGCATAATATTATGTTATTAATTCTTACAAATTAATAAAAACTGTTGTGTTATATAACTTTACCTTGTGGCTCCTATTATTAGATATTAATACATATTTTTATGACGCCCAAATGCATACTACAGATTTTAATCGATCTATTAATTAAGTACCTGGGGATTTTTTTTTAAGCTAACATGGTCACAATCATTAGAATTAATATACATGGTAAATATCACATCAAAAACTAAATATGCATGGTAAATATCCCGAAACAAATATTAATTCTAAGGTGATACAAAAACAAAGTAATTTTATAAAAATAAATTCAGCAAATTTATCATAACCGCAGTATAAAAACTAATTACTTCTTATATATAAAGACTATGATAATTAACTATTAATTGACTTAAATTTTATTTTCAGGCATAACCTCAAAAACTAATAATGTAATCCAGATAATACCAGCAAACTCGTAAGAGATTTGCCGCAAATAATCATCACTCACAAGAACTCAACAATTTGTCACGACAAATTTTATTTGCACCCTCTTCCCTAAAGCTATTTTCCTCATTTAATATCTCGCCCAAAAATATTTATTCACGTGTCAAAAAAATTCGGCCGTCACCAAAGAATTTAAATTCTAGACGCGAGTATTTTTTAATTACATTAAAGAATTTTTAGAAAGGGGTCGTTTCGTTATTTAGTTGGCTACCCCTTAAAAGGGGGTGAAAGGGGTTGAAGTCATAAATCAAGAGCGCTTATGAGAATTTTTGATAACGTCGAACAGTGACGTTTGACGTAGGTGACATGTGACGTAGACGTCACGAATTAAATATTAGCTACGCGTCTGTCGGTTCTTAGCTTGTTTTTGTTTTGGGTAAAATACCTAGAGGTTTTATTATTATAAAAAAGAAACAATAGATCGTTTTTCAAGATAGGATATTTAGATTGTACGAGATATACTACTAATACGAAAAAAGCAGGTTTAAAAAAAAAAAAGAATAATTTTTTGTTTATGCTAAAGCCAGACTTTACTTGCTTGATCACCAGGCTCAAAAACTCATGTAATCTAAACATAACAAAATGGATAGATCATCGAGATTACGTTTACTTGAAATCAATAATATCAGTCAGTGATCAATAAATCTGAAATATATTTAGACTAGAACTTTACCTCGTGGATATAAAATAGAAAACTGCAAAATTAACAAAGTATTCTCTATTAAAACTTATTTGCAATACGGCGAAGTTCATAAAAGCACCAGTAATTGGCTCTTATAATGAAAAATATAAGCTTTCATTAGTTCTCAGTTCACATTCATTTGATATGTCTATTGACTGAGTTAATTATAATATTTTGCTCGATACGTAGAATTCATTACTTGAGTTTTGCTGCACAAATAAATCTAGTCAGATAATTAACATCTATACAAATTGTTTATAATAGTTTTGTATATACAAGCGCGTATAAAAAGGGGGAGCGGCGAGAAATTCATTGGACATAAAACAATTCTTCCACATCGCTGTCAATGGGAAAAGGTCTCAAAACGCTAGCAACATTGCCACGTTGAATGGCAATGCTTGATGTGAACGATTTTTGCCTGATGAAAAAGTCAGTCTTCAGGTCATGTGAAGAATCGACTAACTGTTTGAAAATAGTTCAAAGTCAAATATGTTTATTCAAGTAGGCCAATAAGCGGCACTTTTGAACGTTAATCAATAAAAATTGATTGTACCGTGCATTCGAAAAAGTAGCTTGTTATGGAGAAGAACGCACAAGAAACTCCATACATACTTTTTTTTTAAATAGGTGTTTTACAATATTTACATATGTACAAACATTAATAAATTCATATGTGAGGACGATGCATCCAGAATAGCACTACACACTATACTAAGTTTAAATAATGAAAGGATAATCATACTACCAATTTTAAGTAAAGCACCTATATATTGGCTTCTAATCATGATATTCCTTGAAGAAACCTTTGAAACCTTGCCTTACACTCGTATAAATTTTCCCCTATTGTGGATGCATTTATAGACATAAATCCTACAAACTCAAACAGGGTCGAAACCACTTTGAGGGCATGCAAATATTTGGTTCTTGTGGAAATCAAAACTCGATCCAATAGTTTAAACTTTAGGGTTCCCGGTACATCATTTGAGGTATATTTTATAAAGCCCTAGCTATCCCTAAGCCCTACAATTACATAATGTGATTAATTTAGCATTACAGCTAAGAAATATTTTCAAGAAATCAAATATATTCAAGATAATTTAATTTGACATACCTTTTTCAATACTCCAAGAAGTAGGTTTCTGGAATATCCCACATACACTATTCTGAAAACAAAGAAAAAAATACTATTATATAATGTAAAACATTAATCATCGTCGGCGCAACACGTTTTCTTCTTCCATACCGTCCTGTCCCCCGCCACGCTATTACTGACTCCCTTTTCTTTCATATCACTCCTCACACATCATCCATCTTTTCTTTAGCCTTCCTCTCCCTCTCCATTCATCCAAATTTATATTCATAACTCTTTTAATAACATGCGTTTCATCCTTCTTCATCACATGACCATACCAGGACAAATGGTTTCCCTTCAACTTTTCTGCCACTGGCGCCACTTTCAAACTGCCTCTAATATACTCATTTCTCACTTTATCCATTCTCGTCACTCCGCACATCCATCTCAACATTCTCAGCTCTGCTGCAATCTCTTTTTATCCATCTTTTTCACAGCTCAAAATTCTGATCCTGATGATAAATAATGTAAAACAAAACAACACAAAAATAACAGCAAAAGTTAAACTGTTGCATAATAATTATCCTTCATAATTTTCATAGGGTGTTGCGTCGTGAGCCTTTGAGCAACACGTAGCTATACAGAGTGTTACAACAAAGGCATCCTAACTTTGACTAACGTACTAGACAATATTGTAGATGAATATTCAGACAAGCAGGTGAACTGTGGAATATTTGGATATGTTGTGATAGCAATTTAAGAAAATTCACTTCAGAACGAATAATCCAGTAAATCTTGTAATAATTTCATTTAATTACCGGTGGTCAGGGCTTCTGAGAGAGAAACTTTCTAACGATACGAGCCCTGATAATTAATATTAAGTTCAGAAGAAGTTGAATCTAAATTTAAAATGTCGATTTTTTTTATTAGAAAACAAATCCTAATTTCTTCCAGTAAAAATACAAAAATTACGTAATAAATTAAGGAACAGTCATAAATTCATTTAACGCAATTCATTTACCCCCGATTTCAGTATTAAGCATTTGAAGTTGAGTATTTGTCAAACTGTATACTTTAGCCTGAAAACCTGTCAAAATTTGGCACTATTTTGAGGTTTGATATGTTCTTAACGCCAAATACTAAATTCAGTAATCGGCATTTAGAATTCAAATCAACGTTTGATTTCTGACAATTATTTGATGTTGACGGAGACATAATTTAGTTTTTAAAGCTTTTAACGTTAAATATGTGGTGGTTTATAGTGCGTGTAGGTTTACACCTTAATTTAGAAAGTGGGCCATCTTAAGCTATAACAAACTGAACTAACCAATCCACTATCGATCTAACTTTTCATTAGTTTTTATGTACTTAACAGTCTTAGGGAGGTCAATTCCCATCAAAGGATTTTTCGGGCCACTATGATAGTCTTACCCAATCTTCCGCAATCCCTTGCCGAACATAGACGTCTCCAAAAAGGAAGATTTAATGCCCTGATGGCGTTTAATAAATACGAATTGCACACCGCTACGGAATTGAAATCTATTACCGACTGGTATGGCTTTCCTAGCATAAAATATTGCGTGTACCTTTTGGCATTCCGATAGATTTTTTGCCATAAGGAAAACGCAATGAATCCTGTAACCTTTCTACGGTTATGGGCTGCCAAAGTCAGTTTTGTCGTTTGGGGAAGATTGAAGGGCAGCGAAACATTGGAATCTTTGAATGATGACGAATATTGATGACAAATTTGATACTAGAATAGATTCGGGATCTAAAGTGGTCATACTTGAGTTCAGAAAAAAAAAAAATGATACCTCATTGACATTCATTCTACCGTTAGACAAGAACATTCATGAACAAAATTTGTTCAAATGCTGGTGAGTTCTAACTCTCCAGATCTCAAGTTCGCTGCAACGCTACAATATTTCTGTTGTGTAATCAAACTATTAAAACATGCAGTGCTATATCGCTTATAGAGTTTAGTTTACTCGCGATCAAAACGTCGTCGTAAGCGTTCAACATAGTCAAGTGTAAGGTAATGTGTACGGATTGCAGTGCAGTTCAGTCTAACACAGTGAGCGTTCAGATCACCAAATCTAGTGCGTAGTCCAAACCTATAAATCGATGAATGATAAAGATTTTGTTTTTATCGAAATGGGCGTCGAGAGTCCTTTGATTTATCCATACTGACATGTAAACTTTATTTACCGTGTGGCAATCAAGCGAGCTTTATATCTGATGAAGTAGGCTTATATTTGCAATCAATACCAGGGTATGGACATAGGTGACGTAGTGACAAAGGCGGGTTTAGTTTCCCCGGTACAAATACAGCATATAGCTGCCTGGCTGCCTGCCAAAAATAGATATGTTATTAGGAATTCTCCGTAATATAAAATCCTAATAAAACTCTTACCATCAACAAAATACTTTCATATTTCAATAATTAATTAAACAAAGCTCAAAAACGAGAACAAAAAAGCCTTAGAAATGAAAATAACGTGACAGTCGATTTTGTTAATAAGAACTTTCAGGACCGGCTCTAAAATGCTTAAAAGCAAAGTTTCATAAGCCGTGAACTTCTCCAATGAAATGTTTCTGAACGTTTTAATAGACATTGAGTTTCCACGATACTTATTATTCTTGAGCAAGAGTATGAACATTTATTCTGTATTGATGTTAAAGTTTAATAGATTTGGGGAAGTTTCTTTGAAAATGTGTATTTAAGTTATTTTAAAAGCGGTATTGTTTATAGTTAGGTTTTATGAGGATATGTGGTGAACTTAGATTCCAGACACTAGAGGCTCTAAAGAAGTGTCTCTAGCGATGGTGATTTTAGGCTATATGATTTTCATAAAGTTCACATTATAAAAAATCGGCTTAAAATACAAATGCACGAGTCAAAGACGACAAAAGAAAAAAGAGGTCCACAAACCATAACTCGAAGATAATATTTTTAGTATCCTACTTGAAAAATCAAAGCCAACAAAATTATTCCAAAATGTTTTGATTTTATTTGCATGATAAAAACAAAAACTAGAATATAATGAAGTCTATTCGGTTATTTTATCCTCTTCAGCATCAGCCCAAAATATCAATTCATTAAAACATTTTTGAACTTTGTTTGTACCACAGAGCGTCGAGGCGCCTTGATAGCCATTGCTAGGAAGGGCATTGTCGAAGTTTTCCATATAAACCAAGAATCGTTTTACCATTTCAGTCAAAAGACGTTCACTGCTGATCATAGGTAAGCGTCCACATCGACCGGTTTTGTCTTGATTCGGATTCCCACAGACTTAACCATTTCATCGGTTCACCTAGTCTACTTGAGGAGGTCTTCAAACGCTGCATCTTTCTGAACTCAGTCGTTACCCCTGAACTTTTTGGCTCCATCGAGAGAGAGAGCAATATCTCCTGTGTAACAAGTGTGCTCCGAGCAATGTGCCATACTTGTGAGAGTCATTTACTGAAGCAAAATTGGCAATATTTGGCAATGAGGGCTTACGTTTTTGTGCTCACCAGTTGCCGCCACTGGCCCAGAAAGTTCCTTAAATTGTTATCCGTTTTTATTACGCGCACGCAAGCAAAGGTTGAATTATAATTCCTAATGCCGTAGAATCGCGATTAAATATAAAATTAATTATTTTACTTTTTTCGAATAATAAAAGAGGTTAAAATTTTCCGAAACATTAAACTCTATTAATGCAATGGTTGGTAAACCCTGTACCTATCTTAATCTGCCATAATTATTTGGAAAATATTCAAATGAATTTAAAAAAAGTGGATAAATAAACTCGCACTGGAAGCCAAAAATCTGTGAAATTTGACATTTTGAAGATTTCACTCTACACTAGCGCCCCTAGCGGAAAATTCAAACGCGATAGCCCTCATTATGACTATGGCTGTGACAGCCGGAACTCGTGTCATGAAATCTGTTGGTAATGGCGGCTATTGGTGATAGATACCATGTTCTGTGGTTTGCACCAATTATGAATTTAGCATGAATAAAAACTTTTAAAGTATTACATTCTGTGTTACTGTACACATCAGTGTTTATATTATAAAGCTTCTCATTTCTTTTCAAATTGAATAATGTCTCTTTTATTTCTTTTATGTTTTATAGCCATTTGTTCAATGTTATCTTTATGAATGGTTACTATTTTGGGACATGAATATCTCATTCCAAAAGTGCGATAAAATAACCTCGCTTTTTGTATCTTAATTTCTAATCGTATTGATAAACCTAAAAGTATCTATTTTACTTTATTAACACAGAAAACTGATCCAAATGTTTTTTTATAACAATAACGATTGTCAAAAGTTCTTGACCAGGTGTCATTTCGGTTAAACTTACTAATACCATACATTTTGTGCTATTTGGCAATCACGCTGAAATAATCTTTTTGTCCAGAGTTTAAAAGGTATTTCACAAAGGTATATCATTTTCTTTCACCTCATCCTTAAATTTGGGCAATAATACTGTGAGTGACAGATACCACATTAAGATCCTCTATATCAGTTTCCTTTCATCACAGAGTAATAATAAAAGGTCTATTATTACAGTACATGATACAGTAACGAATTCATACAATAAATCAATATAAGGCCTCATAATAAGATCGGATCATATACTTGCTTTTTCTCTTTCTATCTTGAGGATAATGGTGTTGGTAGAAAGAGACGGGTATGTATACAATGGTCGAGGGATTCTTACTGTATCGGAGATCATAAAGGACCAAGTAGTGGCAATGGGCACATCCTGTGGGACAGTGGCGTCCAATCTAAGAGAACGAGGTAGGTCGATGGTGTGAGCGAAGGACGGGAGCGGATTTTATTCTTATGATAATTTGAGAGGGTGATAATGTTGCTAATTTATTTAAAAGGGCAGGGTAAAGTTAATGCTATAGAATAAGTAATCGTTTTTATAAAATAAAGCAATTTTAGTATAAAAATTAACGAAGAAGGTGAACACAAAATTTTGCATAAGCATCCAA
This sequence comes from Orthosia cruda, assembly GCA_964057195.1. Lineage (NCBI taxonomy): Eukaryota > Metazoa > Arthropoda > Insecta > Lepidoptera > Noctuidae > Orthosia > Orthosia cruda. The sequence goes on along the minus strand of OZ059843.1, from coordinate 30,440,865 downwards.
ATAAGTGACTTCTTGTGCCAACCTAAATCCAAACGGAGTTTCCATTTTTTTTTGCATTTTATTACTGCACTAAAATCGTCATGGATAGTCGAATCTAAACGTATTTTGGACATCCTGATAACGATGAAGGAAAGTTTGAAATCGCCAACCCCTCTTGGGCTAGCATGGTGGTGGTTGGCGGTGCCTTCTTTGTATGAGAAGAGGCATTTGCCCTCCAGTGGGGGTACAGTTACGGATGACGATGGAGCTAAGTTTTATCTCTTAATTTTTAGTAGGTACAGAAGCTTTGTACTGAGCTCAGTAACGGAGTCCTTTATAAGTACAAAGGTACCGTCAGTAATCAGATCCTATCCATCAATTATACCAGTGTCTAAACCTGACACTGAACCAAGGAATGCCATATTCCGCACATCAATAAGTGTCACAGGCAGTCGTTCTCAATTATAACGGAATATGGGCAATATATGGCAATATCCATTATACGGGGTAGAGTTACCATCGGTTGGCGAGTGGCAGGAATCCAGTATTAGCAACTCGATATTGATGTTGTATCAAAAGTGACGTGTGGTATTATTAGTGGTGTTTTCGATTGTTTTTGGGTTTGTAATTGCTTTGTTTGGGAGCAGTAATCGTGTGATTTATAAACTCTTTCTTCTCCTTCCAATTTTTTTATTATACCCCAAGACATTTAAACAAATTGATTATGATATTCATGTACAAAGGCGGGCTAACCCCTTGATAGCCTAAAACATGGATCCACGCGAGACACAATGGTTTTCTATTTGTTTTGGTAATTACGGCACAACCGGTTAACTCCAAATGGATTGCCTTAATACACGCTATCGAATTTGGATGGGATTTATTGTATTTGAAATGATCTTGTCACTAAATATCTAAAACTAGCTGAACCTCGCGGTTTCACTCGCATCTTTGATTACTACTCCGCTCCTATTAGTCATAGCGTGATGTTTTATAGCCTATAACCTTCCTCAATAATCGGGCTATCGAATAGTGAAATAATTTTTAAAATCGGACCAGTAGATCCTGAGATTAGCGCGTTCAAACAAACAAACAAACAAACTCTTCAGCTTTATAATATTAGTATAGATTAATCAGCTCGCAAGATTATTTCTTTGACTTTGACTTCTCCTTCCAATTTTTTTATTACACACCAAGACATTTAAACAAATTGATTATGATATTCATGTACAAAGGCGGGCTAACCCCTTGATAGCCTAAAACATGGATCCACGCGAGACACAATGGTTTTCTATTTGTTTTGGTAATTACGGCACAACCGGTTAACTCCAAATGGATTGCCTTAATACACGCTATCGAATTTGGATGGGATTTATTGTATTTGAAATGATCTTTTCACTAAATATCTAAAAATAATCAGATCGCAAGATTATTTACAAACGTGTGGTGTCTGCAATAATCCGGTGGCACAAGCTCGATATTTTGAACAACAGTAGTCCATTTTTTCTTTTTTTTTCTTTAATAAAACATTGCTCCACACTAGGAATTTCTCCTGTGTCGTGGGTGCGTTTACAAACATATAAACTCACATACACCTTCCTTTGGGAGAATCTTTAGTTTTACTAACAATCATTTTATCGGGACTGTCCGACAAGTTTTAGTAACTAGATACGTGGCAAATTAATTTAGTTGAGGTTACAACAGTTACGTGAGTAAGGCCGAGAATATTGTAAAATAATAAAGATAAATACAAAATAAGATTTTGTTTAGGAATTTATGCATGTAAAATGGTAAATACGTAAAAAAGCTTCTTTAATTTTTATACATAAATGCAAACTACTGATGACTGTATACTGGGTAACTGATATACATTCGAATTTATCCTTTTTTTAAACATAGAGAATAATATGATGGCCTTTGCCCAAAACGGGCAGAAAAACTTATTTTTTTTGCTATTCGTTTGTAACAGTACATACTATTAAAATACATAATAATATGATGGCTCAGTAGCATTAGCCCGGGCCTAGATTTGTTCCCAATAAAAATAGACTCTGCCCCTATTCCCAGTGGCGTAGCTATGTAAACTAGGGCTCTGGAGCAAAAATTAAATTCGGGTCCTATTTCAAGTGAACTTATTTCATTAAATGTGACAAACTTCTTCATTATTAGCTCCCTGTCGCACACTACAGGGCATAATAAACCAAAGCTACATTATACTAAATATTATATGCGCCGCAGCAATCGTTCATGTAGGCCAAGGAGCCCGATGAGCTTGGGGGCCCCGTGGCGTGGCACCTAGCACTACGGTAACTACGCCACTGCCTTTACATGTTATTTAAATATAACCAGCAAGTTCTCGGTGTACTGATATCTAACTACAACTCTGCTTAGCCTTGCAGAAAATACAGGCGTAATGTCGTTTATGTTATGATTGCTCGAAAAAACGGTTGCTTTTTCAAAAAATGTTTTCGTAAAAGCACCGCAGTTTATTTTAAACTGTTCTCGTTTTTCTCAATCGAAAAACAGTTTTGCTCTAAAAACGGTCGTGGTAAAACTAAATTGAGGACCAGGTGAAACTAAAACTAGGTACGAAAATATGGCAAAAAAGTAAAAATAGGGTATTTCGAACATTGAAATACCTAGAACAAAATTTTCTTGTTATTTTTTGTTATTTTACTAGTTAATAATAACATTAATTAAATACACAAAGTGTTGATGACATGTCACCTGAAATAGAATAATTTAAACAAATAAAACACTATACAGAATGAATTTTCTAAGTGGCCGTGGATGCCCAATTCCGTAACTGAAGAATAGCAAAAAACCCTCAGAAGGTTATCAGGCCTCATTTTATTGAAAACTAAAACTGCATCATTGGATTTTAGAAAAATCAATATTCCTAGACAGGAATCTAATATGTTAATATGGAAAAAAAGAAACACGCTGTTTTATTACACCACCCAATAGTGTTGATAATAAGGATCAAATTCTTCTAAGTAATAACATACAGCAAACTTAAGTAAAGAGCTCATTTTAACATATAAGTATGGCCAACAAAACATTTATTAAATTTAGAACTCTCTTGTCTTTCATAAAACAGAAATAAAACCATCGCATAAAGAAATACTTACACAACTATCACAAAAGACATTCTCAGTGAAAAAGCGTCGGAATAAATTGCACGGAACCCAACTATTTGTCTACCCCCAAATGAGCTCCCCGGTGCCAACCTAGGCAAATTGTTTTATCTCTACGGAGAAAGGTGAGCGGGGACGGGCACATTATCTGAATTTTTAGCTCCGTTTTGTTGTAAATGATGCAAAGGTCTGAACAGGAAACACAGTTTCCTTTTATACTAAACAGTGCTTATTGAAGGAAATGATTTTATAAGGCTTAATTTACTTAGGCCCACTTGCGCGAACCCAGAGTCAGTTGCTAACACAAGGTTAAAATGACAGGCTGTCATATAATATTGTCAATTTAGCCTCGTGTTAGCAACAAACTCTGAGTTAAGTATTTCGTGAAAATAGGCCTAAATCTAAAACCTGATCTAGTCTTTATAAAGAGGATAAAATTGTTTGTATAATAATTCACCCGAAAAACAGAACCGATCAAGATAATTTCACTTATACCTTATAATTGCGGAATCCCGAATGCTTATTTTTATTATGGAAAAATATATGGTTTCTGGTGGATAGGCCACAATAGATGGGCAGACGAAATTGTCAAAACTCAGAGCATTTATTATAATCAAAAAAATTACAGGAGCCTTTGGATTACAAATAATTCAGTCAGACAGAAAGATAAAGCGAAATAAGGTATTAGTCCGATATGAATTAGTGTCATCAGAATTAAACGAGTGTGCAGAATTCAACTCAATCGTGTACAGATAATGTGAGTTTATTTTACTCAGAATGTAGCCTTAATGAAATAAATAAATCGTTCTAAGGGCGTTTTTAATATCACGCGGATTTGGCCCGCATTTGGCGTATGCGCAATAAATACCCTTTATTGTAAAACCCGCGTGCTTGAGCAAATTCTAAAACCCTTAAACTACTTAAATCATACTCATCCTACAGACCCAAACTACTGAATCCTCAATATTCACACACTATTCATATAGGCATTTAGTGTCAGACACAATTTGATTCGGCTCGGGCCCGCCTAATAACCACCTGGCGCGTCGCGCGTCGGCTAGATTTGCATTTTACAATAACTTGTATTTGAATATGAACGACATATGGCACTGTTTGATTTATATAGGATATTTGTACATATTATATTGCCTTTGCCCATGGGGCAAACAGAAACTAAAGGACGCCTCTTGCTACAATCTCTACATATTTATTTTGCTACGTTAGTATACATGTAAATTAGAAATCATTTATAATAGTGTGTAATTATTAAGAAAGCGTGTAATTTTTTTTCTTCTGAAAAGGCTTTTCCATTCTTCTTCTTTTTTGTCATGTTTATGATTCCTCAATTATATACGTTTTGAACAGAATTCAGCCACGGTAATAGCGTTTTCATTTACCTCACAAAAGGTCCTTCTGGGTGCAGGTGTTGTTGCGCAGAGAGCACGATAGGAGGTGAGGCATTGGACTCCGCAATCGCACGGACATTTAATTATATCAACCTTATTAAAATATTGAGACGTGGTTCCCATTTAACGTGACGTGACGTTCCCATTTAGTGACCCTTTCTAGCTCTGCCTGTGTGTAGACCTGATTAAAGATAGCATTTAGTAGACTATAGGTATGATGAATTAAGAAAATTATGGCGCACAAACTATCACCAAACCTGTTTGTTAACTTAATTGGTTTTTTGAACGCCTTACTTGGCTGCTTGGAGATTGCTGCGAATTTTGATCTTCAAACCGAGCATTTAAGCGTAATATCGAGACACGGAGACATATAGCTTAAAAATTAATTTATGTTCAGGGAACTTTGTCCTATACCTAGTTATATCCTTATATAAACATTTAAGGGTGGCTACGCACTAAGTCCGATCCGTGTCCGTCAAATTTCGGTCCCGAAGTAGCCGTGATATTTCTTGTAGGGAAGCTTACGACAAAGATTATGACGGAACATTCAGAACATTTTGAACCCGAAACTCAAATCACGGACACGGACGTGTAGTGCGTAACCGCCCTAACAGGGAATTCTTAGGTGCATATCGAAAAACCTCTACTCTTTATGTAAAATTACACACACACACAGCTACGCTTCACTCAATCTCCTGATTTCCGATTTTGTCACCCCTATCATCGTAACTCTTCCTGACATAACATAACATCGGGGTCGTTTGCGACAGCTTCGTTTGTGACGCATCATGGCGTCATTAGCCTCCATGGGGAGACACAAGATATTCCACGGTGATATGTCTATCTGTCTCTACAGTAATCTGTTCTGAATATCGATGGAGGTGATAAGAAAATCTTTTTTAAGGGAAGCAATTTATTGCGGAATTTAGTGGGATTTCTGCTGCTAGTTTCAATTTATATAATCAATCTTTTTAGATAATTGGCTGGTATTTTAATTGCGTTAGACATTCGTTTATTTAGAAAAGCTGGACACTGCTAGATACAAGAAGCACAGGATCGGTCGATATAGTGAGGCTTGGGGAGGCCTTTGGCCAGTAGTGGACATCTTTCGGCTAAAATGTTAGGTTTGGTTAAAACGGGCTAGTATCTGCAACTCCACGACCAAGCGCGTATTTTGTGTGAATTATGTTGTTCGACAGCGTATTTTTTTTCCTGTTGGCTCGCGCTTGACCACTATCTCACCTGATGGTAAGCGATGATGCAATGTGATCGATAGTGATGCACGCTTGCCTATAAGTAACCTATTATATCTTGACTTAAAGACCCCTAGGTTGTAGCTAACGGGGGAATTACACTCCTTAGCTATACGCACAATGTAAGTATTTCCAAAACGTTTAGTGCGTATGGGTGGGATGGTTATCATGTACCTATAGCGCATAGCCGTACGTCTTGTATTCCGATGATAGCCCATTCCGGCTAGGTGGAATCAGATCATGTAATTCCATCGCACACTCCCTGAAATGCAACCGATAAAAACCCGACAAGCTGACAACTCAGCGTCGATGTTCAAGGCTCTGGAGCTTTGACTCGACCAATGAGAGATTCCACTCATTAAGAAATAAACACAATGATTACAATAGTCATCAATGTTTTACGATACGACGTCTTTTGATTTGGGATTTCGTTCTCAAAACTAAACCCAAGAGTGGATTCCATTAACAGAAGTGAAGTTATAAACATAATGCATAGCTAATGGGTACGGGAAGCTGTTGGACTTAGTCCTCTCAAATAAGTTAGCCTTTGTTAGTGAGTGTGTTGACCCTCTAGTGCCTATTGATCCCTATCATCCTGCGTTGTTAATCAATATTGACATCTTTGAAATACCTCCTCTTGACCATGCGCCGCGGTTGCGATATATCTATAACAAAGGCGATTTTGATTCCATAAATAACGAGATTTCTGGCACTAATTGGGAACATGAGTTTTCAATACGATCACTGGATGAGTCGGTTGAGTACTTTATAGACACTATAAAACATTTTCAAAACAAGTATATACCACAAAAGCTAGTAAATAATACAAAATACCCAGTCTGGTACAGTTCATCGCTCGTCAAAACAATTAAAGAAAAATACAAGTATCTAAAAAAAATTAAGACGTATGGCAATAAATCTGACGAGTTAACTTTTAAATATTTGCGTGACAGAGTCAAGACTATGGAAGCTTCGTGTTATAAATGTTATCTTAATCAAACTGAAAAATCTATTAAAGATAACCCCAAACACTTTTGGACCTTTGTTAAAAATCGCTACAACTCAAATACTATACCTAATACATTAAATTATAACGATGAATCATTACTCACTGGAGATTCTATTTGTGAGGCATTTTCGTCTTATTTCATGTCGACTTTCCTCAACCCCGCTTCATCTAATACTCCCAGTCCACCTCCTGTTTTCCCTTTCGATACTAACAGAACTTCATCTGACATTTGTCACATAGAAGTGAATGTTGATGCTGTGACCGGTTTACTTCGTAACTTGGATCCAACTAAAGGTACAGGCCCTGATAACATATCGTCTAAATTTCTAATTAAATGTGCGCCTTCCATTGCCCTACCTATCTCAATTTTGTTCTCCATGTCTTTGACTCAGGGTGTTGTCCCCAAAGTATGGAAATCTGCTTTTATTACGCCCGTACATAAAAAGGGGGCTAAAACAGAGATTACTAATTATAGGCCTATATCCAAGCTGTGCATTATAGCTAAAATATTTGAGAGGATTGTCTATAACCAGTTATATCCCGCCCTTGCTAGCTCGTTCAACTCCTTTCAGCACGGATTTTTAAAAGGACGGTCTACCACTTCTAACTTGATTTTATTTAATGATTTCATTACGGATGCTATGGATAACGGTAAGCAGGTCGATGTGGTTTACACAGATTATAGCAAGGCATTTGATCGAATCGATCACGATACCCTGATAAGGAAGCTAAGCGACATGGGCATCCGTGGGGATCTCTTGAGGTGGTTCTCTTCTTACGTTGATAACAGAACACAAGCAGTTGTATTCAATAATTATATGTCTAGTTGGGTAATCGTGCCCAGCGGAGTGCCTCAGGGTTCGTTGCTCGGTCCTTTATTGTTTGTAGTCTGTGTGAACGACATCGACCAGTGCATCCATTCATCCAAACTACTATGCTTTGCCGATGACATGAAAATCTTTGCCACTATTTCAACGCTCGAAGATAGACTAGCACTTCAGGCCGATTTGTATCGGCTCGAAGAGTACTGTCGGGCTAATAAACTTGATCTCAACCCATCCAAGTGTTTGGTGATGACTTACACTAGAAAACGTGCAGTCCTAGACACTACTTATACTTTGGCGGGCCAGATCTTGCCAAGGTGCAAAACTATACGTGACTTGGGCGTCCATCAAGACAGTAAGTTAATTTTTGACACACACATTGATGCAATTGTCAAAAAAGCTTCTAAACTTCTTGGGTTTATAATGCGTCTTTCTAAGTGTTTTACAGATGCTAAAACACTTAAAATACTGTATTGCACTTTTGTAAAAAGTCAGCTAGAGTATGCGTCTCAGATATGGAATCCACGTTATCATAAATACATTGACCGCATTGAAAACATCCAAAGACGTTTCATAAAATATCTTTGTTTTCATCAAAAGATTCCATATCAGTCAACCAATTATCTGGGACTCTGTAAAAAGTATCATCTGCTACCACTGGTAGAACGACGTAAGATTGCTGACAGTTTATTCTTGCTGAAAATTCTCAATAACAATATTGATAACCCCAAGTTATTGTCAAAATTTTATTTCAATGTGCCATGTAAAACATTTCGGTTTAATCCACCCATACGTGTACCTCATACTTCTTCGAATTATAGGCAGAATAGTTATATTGTGCGCGCAAGCAGAGATTTCAATGACATATGCAAGGAGTATGATTTGGATCCATTCACAATCAGTGTGAATTCGGCCAGAAGGTGCTTAAGCCTCAAATTTTTCAAGTAGCAGTAGGTTATATTGTTTGTTTCTGTTTTTATTAATTTATTATTTTCTTTCTCATCAGTCATATAATTGCAAACTAAATATTTGCATGTTACTTTCATTAAAGAGGTGAGTTTTTTGTTTTTGTGCTCACACCATAAATTATTATTATAAGTCTATACGTGAGGATTTGTAATTGGCTTTTTGTTGACTATGGTTTTCTTTTTTGTCTGTATTTATTAGCTGTAAGTCCTCCATGAACTAAAATAAATAAATAAATAATTATCTGGGGTATAATATTATATTGAATGCATAGTTAAAGTTCAAAGATGTAAAAGAAAGGGTCAAAGGTCAAGATTGTGGGCAGAAGTGTCCTTTTCATATAAAATTTAATACACTTTTAAAATATATTAATCTACGTAAGTGTTTCATCGGTAATTTAGTTATGTGCCTTTTTTGGAAAAAATGTCAAGTTAAAAGTTTTTCTGAATTTTCAAGGAGTCATTGAGAATGTTTATTGTACATAAACTAGTGTATTTTCCCTTGGGGCCAGACAGAAGCTACAGAACTCGAATAGCTTGTTCATAATTTATATTGTAATACAAAATTTACTTTACGGATGAATTAAGGTACCGTTTGATCCTACTTACCGTAGGTACCTAGACGTTACATCTCATAGTCTGTTCAATCGATCACCTCAATCTTTAGCAACCAGATGCTGCATGGATATGAGGCTCGGCAACAGCCTATATATGAGTTAGTAGCTCATAACTCACGAACAACTTCAAAAGATTAAGTTTTAAGTGTTTTCTGTCTAACTTCAAAAGAGCTGCTGAAACAGAGCTAGTTAATTAAATAATCTACTTATTCAATAACTGCAATCGAGCCTTCAAGATCTAGTCATATAATAAGATTCTTCCTGCAGGCAGAAGTAAGAACACGAAGCACTTAAGTGCGCCGTACATTCTAAATGCGTAACCCGTGTGTAAACGCTGCGTATTAAGTGACGGCCGCGCACTTAAGAGCTTATCCGCGTGAGTCGCGTGACGGTTCGGTAATACGCGTCTTAACCCGCTTGAGAGGGTTAGGTTGCGACCTTAGAACGGGATAAGCGGGTTATGAGTAGGCAAATATTTATAAGTGGCTTAGTCTGGTGGATTCGCTCCCGTGATTTATAATTTTGATGATGCCATTTCGGCAATTACAATCTATAGTAATATTATAAAGCTGAAGAGTTTGTTTGTTTGTTTAAACGCGCTAATCTCAGGAACTACTGGTTGGAATTGAAAAATTCTGTTTGTGTTGGATAGTCCATTTATCGAGGAAGGTTATTAGCTATATAACATCACGCTACGACCAATAGAAGCGGAGCATAAATGAAACATGTTGCAAAAACGGGAAAAAAATATCCTTTTTGAGAGCTTCCGTTGCGTGCGCTGCGTAAACAATCATGATCTATGCAGTGTAGGTAGGTCAGAGTAGGTAGGGTAAATGGGTAAGTAGGTAGCCAGTTGACGGGAGCGAAGCCGCGTGGGACAGCTAGTAATTAATATAGAACATTGTCTAGAGCCTCAATACCTTTTACAAACAGACAAACGTCCTGTACCACTCACCTACTGATTGATTGATCAACCGAAGTCCTCGGATCAATAAAGCTGAATAATTTTGCACCCACAAAGCTTTTGAGTTTCCCTTTATGCCGTAGACAAGGAATAAAGTCGCGAGATTGAGGAGAAGGCCGCGAATTCCCATGGGATAGGAAATTCACGAAAAGAAGACGAAGTCGCTGGCAACGTGAGTTATTGCAATCACAATTCATTTATTGATCAGCTGTGTGCCACATAGTAACTGCTATTGGCGTAGCTAGAAACACAAGGGGTGTTTTGAACTAAATCACATGACAGGAAGCGAATGAAAAATGTATCTTAAGAGCTGTACCTAAACGCGCTGAAACTTAATCAATTGGTCTAAAAATAAACATTCAGAAGAGCAGCCGCGGTGAAAATGTTTGAGTTCTATTTTAAGATCGAAAACTTCATAATTTCTACTATATAACAATAGAAGGACTATTATAGATAGGATACGGTCTATACCATTCCAGAAAGTGAGTGCACTTTCTGGAATGGTATAGACCGTAACTATGTTTGAGGAAGACATGCTTTGCAGACCCCAAAATATGCATGTACAAGAACAGGAGAATAAACATAATTTCTACTATTAAACAAGAAATATATTCAGAGTTAAAGATATTATAATTAAAAACAATAATTTTCTTCCACCTTCCTCCTGCCACCCTAAACTTACCTTACATTTAATCCGTGACAGGTTAAATAGATGCGAATTCGGTATTAAAACGTATTTTCTTGTAATGTCCTTAACGCTGCAGATAACGCGACTAAGCACGGTAGAGGGCGCCACTGTAACATTTCACTGTGATCTTTGGAGCCTTTGTTTGCGTCTTAGTTATGGTGAATAACATAACATAAACACGAGAAGGCTGTATTCTCCCAAGGATAAGAAGAGGTACATCTACATTGTGCAAAATGTTTTTAAGTTCCATGTTAAGTCGTATAATATTCCCCAATGTTAACGCAGTACTGGCCGTGCGCCCGCTCGGAGCCTGAATATCAATATTGAACCTCCGTTTGGACATTTTGTTTGCAAAATTGTCTATGATTAACATAAGCTATTTCAGTTATAAAGAAATTCTAGCCATCAATATCTGTGTGAAAATATTTTTAAACATCCAAATCGTTTTGGAGGAGTATCCATAAGTAGCGAAAAAATATCGTGTTGTAAACTATAAGTTACCCGAAAACACCATGTTTCACAAATAATGTACATGTTTCTTTTTTTTTTGAAATTTTTAACCTAGGTTACTAAGCAGTATGCTTTATAAAGTAAGGGTTACTTTCTAAAACGGCACTAACGCTTTACGGCACTAAAGCGGTGGGAAGCCCATAAGAGAAGATTTTTTACTTTGTGTTTCTTGCTATTATTTTGCTTTATTTGCTTCTATTAAGAAAAAAAAACGTTGCCCCACACCAGGAATTTCTTCCTGTATCGTGGGTGCTATTGTGTTGTCTGTGGCGAATAAAAGTTTTCTATTCTATTCTTTTTTATATTCTTTATTGCCCTCAATCTGGTTCAATCCCAGAATCCGGGCTGCTACAAATAAATTTCATATGGACAATCCCAATAATACTGAACCCTACCATACTGAACCTTTTGCTTAGACAGGAATGGTGAATATTTGATGAAATAAATGGTGCAGAGGCTCTAAACATAACCTATGCTGATGGTGGAAAAGCCAAAATGTAAGGCAATCTTTGATAGAATATAACTTGGCTAGAGGCTTAGGTATTTAAAATTGGGATAATCCCACCGCACTGTTCCCAAACCACTGCAACTCCTAAAAACCAGAATCAGCAATGGCGACCACCAGAAAAGCGCCGAGGCAATGAAGCTCGACGAAGAATCGAAGAATGAATTTAACCGTCTTGGATCCCGCAACGAAATTTATGAGAAAAGAATAACGGAGGAGTAGGAACAGTAACAAATTTCCACTTCCCTCCATACCAAGCAGGAGACGGAACAAACAATAGGCACAAACGGTGGTTTACAATTGGGATAAGCCCAGTTCGCTCAGCCTCAAGTATCTTATTTTTTTTTTCAATTCACTAATTTGACGACTATGTCCTTCAATACAATACCATTTTAGGCACCTTATACAAACATCCCAATAAGACAAAGGTCTGTGACGATAGCGGCTCAATAAAACATAATTGTTCATTGTAGGGTACTAAGACAATAGATAATGACAATACGTGACAGTGTGCACGTATGATTGTTACCGACTAGATCAGCAATGTATGTTATAATGTTGGACTATCATTGGGTGATAAGATGGCTTCCGGTGGAATATGGATTATTGTGTCTACGCGGTTGGGGAACAAGGAGATCGGAACAAAGATGGGAGTGAGGTGGTTTACTAGGAAAAGATTTATACTAGGGTTAAAAGTGGAGAAAGAGGAAGAACTATAGGAGATGATATCACCTAACAGCATGCTCATGATTTTATGCGTTATATTTTTTGTACAGAATCAAGTGTAATTCGTAATAAAAAGCCAAATTGAATGAAGTAGGCTGGGAAACAGTACATTTACTATCAAAACGTAAAAAAAATACACAACAGTCCCCCATAACGCGCACCAGTCAACATTTTCTAGTATCTATAAAAAGTTGCGCAACAAATTCCCCAGTTGCAATTTATATTAGCCTTTTAATACACATTTTAAAACAAGAATTGTGTTTATCTCTTACGTCTCTCACTACTTTAGACTTTATGAAGGAAGGTTGTTTTAAGTTTCATTATCCACTTATTTTACAAAACTAGTGATCTTGCCAAATTGCAAACACAAATCTTAACTTAATAATCATTACGAATAATTCGACCCTAAATCATGTTAAGCACCAATCATCACATAATGTTACAACCAACCCCACTATTATCGTTACAGCCAACCCTATCAAGGAAAACTGTACACATACTTACACGTACAGAATTTTGAAGACTCCTTAAGATCCTGTGGGCCTTTGCAGACGACAGACGTTTTATGCGAATGAAGCTGCACCAACGACGGTTTCATTGGGATGATTGCATTATTATATTTAAGATCATACTACTATATACATACTCACTTATATACTCAGGTTTTTCCACTGCAGGACAAAGACCTGCCTGAAATGCCTACTCTTCTACTTCATAAATTTTTGGGGTATTGGAAACCAGTCTATGGAACTAGTTTTTATTTCTTTTTTTTCTTTGTTTCTTTTATAGTTTTTGTTACAAACCAAATAGTGGGTCTTGAACTGTCTATCATCTGATACAGGTATTTTTTTTGCAGAATGCCGAGATTCGAAAAGTCTATCTTCTGTGTTGGCCCCTAAAACTGCTAAAAACAAAATAAACATTCATATTTTGTACTAAAAGCAGATTCAGGGGGCTGTTAACATCATATGGCCCGACAATTCATTACAGGGCCACTAAAGGCCTCAATTTCGGGTCGTTTTCCTGATGGCCTGATGATCGTATGGCCTTATCTTGTGGGCCAGGCCTTTGTGGTACCGACGCATAAATTTACAACGTGATCGATTGAGGGCAGTCGAGGGTTTTTGTTAGGTGAGGGTAGAAGGGAGTTTATTTAGTGTCTTATAGTGGTGAAGTTTATGTTTGATTGATCTTGGAAAGTGATTAGATTAAGATCAATCTATAAATACATATATGTTATTTTCTTTCTATATCAGTCATCGTAATGGGGATCAATATCTAAAGAAGATGATACAAAAAAAAAACAAAACTGATTTTTGAGTAACTACACTACAGCTGACTACGAGGTCAATGTCTGCTGGTAGAGTAGTAACTTGAAAAAAAACTATAGTAAGATTTGTTATTACTTTATCGTCTATATATAATCAATACCCATATATAACAGGTCTGCGGAATTTCGCTAGTAGATTTAATTTGACTCTATAAAAACAGACTTTCTAACTTTACTATCAAAATAACATAATAACATTAAACACACCAAAACTTTACTACTGCAATAAACAGCTTATTTTCCGCTATCCCCAATCCCATTTAATAGCTAGAAAAAACAACACTACCCCAAAATATCCTGCCGAAGAAGATGATCTTCCTAACATTTACGCCTAGAAATAAACCTAGATCTAGACATCCTTCACTATCTAAAACTAGTCATAAATCAAGTTCTGAGCCTCAGACTGAAATCCTCTTGAGAACAAATTAAAATGAATACGTTTTTTGCATCTTTGATGTATGGTCCAAGTTGTTACTTATTTAATTAAGCTGAATTTCTGTCAGAGTAATAGTGAATTTTGGGGCTAATATTATTAAATGTGCTTTTAGTAAAAGACTGGTGATTGTATTATTAGTTAAACTATATAGTTCAAAATATTTCATGTTCATGTCACGTTCAAACATTTAAACTTTAGGCACTCGGTGTACCAGTTTTTCATGGATAAACACTTCATATATTAATGCCTGTTATTGTAAGTGTTAATTTATTAAGTCTCTTGATAAATCAAGAATTAATTTCACAGCGTTATTTCATCAGAACTTCTCTCATATATATTTTTTGTCTAGATATTGCCATTCCACTGTTGGACAAAGAACTCTCCAGGTCGCATATGTTATGGAAAAATGTTCTTATTTTAAAATCGATATAGAACGTCACGAAAAATATTACCTAGTCAATCCTTCGAAGTGCCAAAGATTTCGGAAGGTTTTCTAGGTATATAACGTCTTTAATTTCTTAAAAATTGCTTTCACTTTATATCTACACTAGCTGACCCTCGGGGCTTCGCTCCCGTCAACTGGCTACCTACCCTGGCTACCCTGCCTACCCTGCCTATCATGCCTACCCTGCCTACCCTGCCTGCCCTGCCCCTACCCTGCCTTCCCTGCCTACCCTGGCTACCCTGCCAACCCTGCCTGCCCTGCCTACCCTGCCTAGCCTGCCTACCCTTCCTACCCTGTCTATCCTGCCTACCCCTGGCTACCCTGCCTACCCTGCTTATCCTCCCTACCCTGCCTAACCTGCCTACCCTACCTACCCTGCCTACCTTGCCTACTCAGCTTACCATGCCTATACCCTGCCTACCCTGCCTACCCTGCCTACCCTGCCTACCCTACCTATCCTGCCTACCCTGCTTTTCCTGCCTACCCTGCCTATCCTGCCTACCCTGCCTACCCTGCCTACCCTGCCTACCCTGCCTTTCCTGCTTATCCTCCCTACCCTGCCTAACCTGCCTACCCTGCCTACCCTGCCTACCTTGCCTACTCAGCTTACCATGCCTATACCCTGCCTACCCTGCCTACCCTGCCTACCCTGCCTACCCTACCTATCCTGCCTACCCTGCTTTTCCTGCCTACCCTGCCTATCCTGCCTACCCTGCCTACCCTGCCTACCCTGCCTACCCTGCCTACCCTGCCTTTCCTGCCTTTCCTGCCTACCCTGCCTATCTTGCCTACCCTGCCTACCCTGCCTACTCTGCTTACCCTGCCTACCCAGCCTACCCTGCCTACCCTACCTAACCTGCCTACCCTGCCTTTCCTACCTACCCTGCCTATCCTGCCTACCCCGCCTACCCTGCCTATCCTGCCTACCCTGCCTTTCCTGCCTACCCTGCCTTTCCTGCCTACCCTGCCTATCTTGCCTAACCTGCCTACCCTGCCTACTCTGCTTACCCTGCCTACCCTGCCTACCCGGCTTACCCTGCCCACCCTGCCTTTCCTGCCTACCCTGCCTACCCTGCCTTTCCTGCCTACCCTGTCTTTCCTGCCTACCCTGCCTATCCTGCCTACCCTGCCTATCCTGCCCACCCTGCCTACCCTGCCTACCCTGCCTACCCTGCCTACTCTGCTTACCATGCCTACCCTGCCTACCCTGCCTACCTTGCCTACTCTGCTTACCCTGCCTACCCAGCCTACCCTGCCTACCCTACCTATCCTGCCTACCCTGCCTTTCCTGCCTACCCTGCCTATCCTGCCTACCCCGCCTACCCTGCCTACCCTGCCTACCCTGCCTACCCTGCCTTGCCTGCCTACCCTGCCTACTCTGCTTACCATGCCTACCCTGCCTACCCTGCCTACTCTGCTTACCCTGCCTACTCTGCTTACCCAGCCTAACCTGCCTACTCTGCCTACCCTGCCTAAACTGCCTATCCTACCTACCCTACCTACTAATTTGTATCTATCATCAATAGTTTTCTCAGCGCACGCCAAATAATGTATTTTACAGACAACATTTTGTTACCTTGGGTTACATTATTGCAATTTTCATTAAGATCTGTATTTTTTTTGACAATATTTTATAGCCTATGACACTCAGGAATAATGTAGCTTTCTACCGGTGCAAGAATTTTCAAAATCGGTTCAGTAGATCCAGAGATTACCCCTTACAACGTCACAAACTCACAAACTCACAAACTTTACCTCTTTATAATATTAGTATAGATATAGATTAATAAGTATAGTATAAAGAGGAAAGATTTGATTGTTTGTAACTTTGATTGTAATGGATAAACTCAAAAACTACTGAACCGATTTAAAACAATCTTTCACATATAAGCAACAATATACTGGAGTGACATGGGCATTTTTTTTACCCGGAAACGGGACCTGTGGGGTGAGCCAAGGTAGCGAAGCCGCGGGGAAAAGCTAGTCTCTCATAACTTGCACCGCACTCGGTATTACTTGGTCCGCTCCGCGTTAACAATACAATACGAAATGAAAAACATCCGCAGCCATATTGCTGCACCGCCGCCGGCCGCGATTATAAATGATATTGTTGCATTTAATACACAGTACTCTTAAAAATGTAGTGTTCACTATATTAATGGACTGACGGGAAAGAAGTAGAGGGAATGGAGTATTCAATTAAGTGAAGAATAGTTATGGAATACGTGTAAAAGCATAATAATATTGTCTGCTAAAACCATGTAGTTTTTCAGAATAAATGACAATCAGTGAAAGGTTATAATTCGAAACTACTACCTGCCACCCGCAGCTCCACCCGCTGGAATAAGTTGGATAAGCCTATGTGCTATTTCTATAATCTAAGTCTGTGCCAAATTTCATCCAGATCCGTTCAGCTGTTCTGGCGTGATTGAGTAATAACATCCAAACTTTCACATTTATGATATTTAGTAGAAATATAATTAAATTAACTGCATCGTTGCAGTACTCGAAAATAGAGGATTCTATTAAATGAAGAGTAGTTATGTAATAATAGCATGTTCATCTGTATTTGTAACGCTGCATCATAATCGTACTAGATAGGTAATATAAAAGTCCGTAGTAAATAAATCACACCTTGATTCTGATGAAAGGCTTCTTTTGGGTAAGCTCACTCCATCGTCGACTTTGTCTTTAACTAGAGTCAAGAGAAAACCATCTCAAATTTAAAAAGAAATTGGAACACTGGTAAACCATAGCCTGAACCAAGTCATTCAGAACGAAGGAAACGTATTATGGCGTTATTGCCGAGATAAAAATAAATATATGTATTTGTTTTAAATAAATAAAAAGAACTGTTAATCCCTGTGGGATAGTTTTCAAACTTCACTTTGACGAAGTTGCTGGCAAAGCCTAGATTGGTTAACAAAAGTGATAATTATAGAGTAAAATTGCCAAACATAACTTTATTTTTAGTAAATATTCAATTTGAATATTTTATCTCTAAGATTTTTTTTGTAATTGTACACAATTAAGACGATGTCAATCCCATTGTGCTTTTACAGGTATAAAATTACTTCCTAATCTAATCATAATAAAAAGAGCAAAACTTAGTCTAATTTCTTATCGAGAAGTTGGTTTAGCTAAAATACCATGGAACATTAAACATCCATTACCGACAACTTCATTGAAATGGGAAGTGCATTTCTCTTATTTGTATATCGGACACATTCCACCAATGTCTCTCGTATGAGTTATTACGCATTAATAATATTACTATGTCATAGTATAACAAACTACCAAGATCCGCATTAAATTTAAATTCTCCAGAACCAAAGGATTCGTTTGTCTTTTTGCAGGTTTTGACATAGAAGGTATTGTCTTAACTTGGATGGATCTTTTGGTCTAACTTTATTCAAATCAATTCGCTAAACTTTGAAGATATCACAGATCGGGCAATTTTCTGAGGAAATTATTAAAAGTGAAACTTATTGGTTAAGTTTTTCCAACTCTTAATTCTACTCTCTCAAACGTCCTTGGTCTACAAATCCATCAAAGAGTCATTTAATAAAGAATTTGTTCTTCTTTCTCACCGACACAAGCTTCAAAATAGATCATGACACTCAGCGACGTTGAAAACGATAAAGACTGCCCAGGGTTACCGGTACTTATATAAGTATGTATCATCATTCATCACTTCTTGAATAAGGAATTTTACTACTACTCCACCAAAGAAAAGAGCAGGTTGGAGTACTCTATGTACCCTAAAACTGCCAACCTTGAAACACTGTTAGGTTTTCTGGACTGCCAAGTGTACAGCTGTGTGAAGCCCAAAGGAGGGTTATAGATGGAGTTGTAGGTATCTATACTTTCAATTTCTTTTAGCCTTTTCATACCATCCACTTTCATCACCACATTATCTGCCTGCCCTTGTTCTATATTAAACATTTCATTCTTTTCACTATATTGCTCCAAATCCGTATTTTCTAAGACCGAATTCCTGCCTACCTTTCTACGACGCGACGGTTCCCCAACACGCCAGGGCAGTATGTTCGCGTGTGACCCGACAGTTATTGTCTGTGAACATACGACTGGTTGTCGCAAGTGCTCCACTT
Organism: Orthosia cruda; assembly: GCA_964057195.1. Taxonomy (NCBI): domain Eukaryota; kingdom Metazoa; phylum Arthropoda; class Insecta; order Lepidoptera; family Noctuidae; genus Orthosia; species Orthosia cruda. The sequence goes on along the minus strand of OZ059843.1, from coordinate 30,421,959 downwards.
GTGTTTAGCAATTATGTGCTTGTGATCCATTGCTGGATATGCTTACTAATCTATATAGAAGAGTTTTATAGTTGGCGATATCAGTTTCAGGGGATTTTAAGGCCTTACATTAAATCCTAACAATATGAGTAGTTCGACAGGTATCATTTCATCAACCAAACAATAGGGAAGACTGGTGAGATTTGATCCTACGGAAGACTTGGTTCATGAAAATAATTAAGCTATTTAGCATCTCAAATTGTTATAAAATGGTTATTGGAGTCTACTAAAGTAATAAAGCCGGGGAAGTAGAACTAATAGTAGAGTTAGGTTTGATTTTTTAAATAAACCGAAGATAGTACCAAGTCTCCCGTAGAAACAAGTCACCCCAGTCTCCCATACATAATTCTAGAAGTAGCCTTTGAGAGAGTAAAAATAATTTCTCGATATTTTTGTGACAACGAATTACCTTAGGAATGAGGGGACAGAATATTAAGTGAATGATTCGATGATAAATAGATAGAAATAAAAGTGTATCTTTTAAGTTTGTTCGGTGCTATGATTCCTACAAGGGCTACGCATTTTAACCCTTAACCAAAATCGTAACAGTAGCTATTAAAGTGCGTTTCGACTGGTAAATGACTAACTTTTAGTCTACCCAGTCGTATATTATAAAACCCACAAAGAACATTTTATTTCCACAAAAAATCCGATCTGATCGGATTACGAAAAAAAATGGCAGATACTCACAAACATTATGACGGTATATTCATAAATTGCCCGTAGCTCCCACTGGATTGAACACCCAATACCAATAGTAACTTCTCTGCAATAATTTTGCGAAACAACCACGTACTGTAACCAGGTAATTCGTTCAACCTTGTCCGTGTTTCAGTCGGCAATAACTGTAATGGGCGATCTTTTGTTTGCGCCACGGAAATTGGATAAACGGATCAATCTGGCTTTGAAGTAGCGCTGTCATTGGTGGAAAAAATTTCGGTGATTGTTGTGGTTTTTGACTGTGTCATGCTGTTTTGGGTGATTAGGCTTTAGTACCTAGCCCAATGTTAACAGGATTAAAAGGGAAAGTTGTATTTATTAAAAAAATCGTTACCTACCGCCTCGTTCGAGTGAGAATCGACAAAGTAAGCAAGAGATGCTGACCACGTACCTGCAAAAGATGGACAAAATTAGTTAAAGTCAAATAATTTGCTTGAATTGCCGAATTGCTGAATTTTTTTTTGCCGTTACTCACTGAGTAACGGCAAAAAAAAATTTTTTCCTCTTTTAGGGTATCAATGACTTTAGGCTCTGTTAGAGCCAGGTTCACTTGTCATGGCACATAATATTGGAGGTCTACGTCTGGTAGTGAACTGCTGTACCCTAACTTCAAAGATAACATAACCTAGATATTAATTTCACTGCCACAAAGGTGTCTTACAAACTATTACAACACAAACATTAACATTATAAGCGGGACATTTACCATGTTTACTGTTCGCTACAAACAGTAAATATGGTAAATATCCCGCTTATAATGTAATGCTAATGTTAGTGTTAGTGACCATGACAGTTTAAAAACTTATATTACACAGATAAACTGCGATTATTAGTAGATTTATTTACAAATATTGACTTTTGGTAATGGCAAAGAAAAAGGAAGGAATAAAGAAACTAAAATACTTTTAAAACAATTATAGTCCAGTAGGTATATTAGGTGAGATAGTGGTTAAGCACTAGCCTATGATTAATTAAATATATAAAATATATTATTAATGTATTATTATTAAATTATAATTAAAGATGATCTCAGGCATCCCTTTATAGTATATTCAAGCTTAACTCCTGATCAATTAACATGCAATAAAAGTTTGCCCTTCACAGGACCTCGGAAAGAACTTCGTGAAAGCCGAGAAAGATCAAGTATCTTGACTTGGCTCACGAGGTTGTCGCCATGTGGGATGTGGACTCAGCGATCATTGTACCAATAGCTGTGTCAGCCAATGGCTTAATAGCCAGAGCCACGACCTACACCTTAGGAGGCTCTCGTTAGGCGGCTGGGTCAAGGGCTTGATTCAGAAAGCAGTACTTCTAGACATGGCTTGTATTGTTCGGAGGTTCCTCTCTCTGATGCCCTGACCGCGGGTAACTTATATCCTTATTCTTTTTGTATATGTTTAAATAAAAATAAATATAATGAATAAGAAAGTTAATGAAATAAAGAAAATAATAATAACAATATTTTTTGGAGTGGTAGAAGGCTTATTACAAAAAGAGTATACTGCAATATTATACTCTTAATATATATGGTCTATTAGAATAAAATGTCTTTTTTATAAGCAATACTATAATGTTCTACTATCTGTATATAATTTTCTTTTTTAAGTATTTTATGTGTTTATATAAATCAATTTAAAATTTGTCTAAGCATGTCGTTGTATCTGTTATAAGCATAACCATTAATATAAAACTCATTATCATAATATAATATGAAGTGGCATGCCTGTTGGTCCCTCGTAATCCTTGGCTGTCGTCCCGGCGAATACATTAAACATCCCCTGGTTTTGCTCACAAAGGGATTAGAGGATAAACCTAAGTAATTGCACTGTTTTTTATTAAATTACAATGGTATTTTAATGGCCACGGTTTAGTTCTTGATGAGATTATGAAAACAGTCTGCTTATGAATGTGCCTCAGTGTTTGTTTTTTTGTTTAATAACGCAAGCTTTGTTATTTTTATTTAAGGATCATTATAAAATCATGTCTTCTGAAATGTTGCGTCTGATAAACCAGTTAATATTGTTTCTACATCTAATTAATTAATTACCGGAAGACGTTGCTTTGGAAAGCCTTTCACTAGGTGGACCGGATGACCTGGTGAAGGTTGCGGGGATCCGCTGGATGCGAGACGCACGGGACCAGTCAATGTGGCGACGCTTGGTTGAGGCCTATGTCCAGTAGTGGACGTCTATTAATTGTACGCACATAATTAATTGTACTTATTAAGTGAATTGGTACGTGTTGTGTTTTTCCACCTGAATTTTTACAGTAGTAGCCTTATGTCTGTATTTCATAGTATTGTATTCATATATATCACTGTATTCATCAGGCTGGTTGATGGCATCAACCGGCCGGCACATGGTACTTGAAATTTACTGGTAAAAATACAAACACTACAAAGTGAAAAATAACTTCAATTTCGGAAGTCGGTATTCCTGTTTTGGTTTCTTCGTTATTTGACACCGACTTCCGACATTAAAGTTATTTTTTACTTTGTCTTGTTTTAATTTGAAAGTCGGTTGTATTTTGGGTAAAAAAAAAAATATTTTCACTTTTTAGTTGTGGTGCATAATGGACCAATTCTAAAGGCCAGGTATCTATAATAGATTAATCCAGTATCATGATATTTAACAAAACCAGTGAAATTAGAGTATACCAGTGTGAACTGTTCACACCTGCGTACCCTTTTAGAGCTTGCTAGTGTGATATTATGTTATGAAATGGTGTAAACAATAAACATACATGCGATTGCAGCTATCCCGAGTGATTTGCAGTCATTTATTGAAGAGTTCTGATGTATATCTCTGAAGTTCTTCATCAGATCCTCATGCAATTTATATGGGAGCACCAGCTTTCAAATTAAAAAGGATCATCAAAACCAGTTCACCCAGTAAAACTTTCTGAGGCAGACACACATAAAAAACAAAACTTTCTAAATGATAACCTCCTACTTTTTGGGAAGTCGGTTAAAAAAATTAAGATGTTCTATTAGCTAAAACTCTACCTTATCCTTCGGGGAACAAAGGCCAAATTTCATAATATACTTAGTCATAATCTTCTTCGTTATTAATAATACAAAGTCGTCGTTAGTTACACCATTTATTACTCGAGAACGGCTAAACCGATTTACATGATCTTTTATTTTTTGGATTTATCTCCGCCCTGAATAACATAATAACTATTAAAACATCGCGCAAACCAACGAAAAAAAAAATAAGAAAATGTATTTTCCATATGTTTTGCGAACACAGTCAGAAACAAAACACAAAAACGGCTTGACCGATTGAAATTTTCTTTTTGTTTGTTTTTTTACCCAGCTTACAGTTATTCCAGAATATCGGAAAGATTTAAAAAAATAAAGGTAAGTGGAGTAAGGTATGTAAGGTTGGGTAGGTAGGGTTGGTTTGCAGGTTGGATTGAAGGATAGGTTGGGTAGATGAGAAGGTAGGGGGTAGGTAGGTAGGGTAGGAAAGGTAGGGTAGTTGACGGGAGCGAAGCCGCGGGCATAGCTAGTAACAAATAAAATTAAAACACGTTTTCATAACTGTAACAAAGAAGAAATATAACAAACTCGGATATAACATTAATTACTAAGACACAAGTTTAATTATTACACAAAGAATCGAGAAAGTAACGCAAATAACTCGAGTATTGTTTCTGCCCTTAACTTCATTATAGAAGAACAATTATGTGAAAGTTTGTCTATGGCACGTGGCTCGTTTAGACGCACTCGTCGATTGTACTCGACTGGCTTGTTTCATGGTAGAGTACACTTAGATGCGGGAAAAGTGTGTCTATTGTTCGTAAAAGTAGCGACAGTACAATGGTAAAATAGTCGTAGATCAATTCGTTATGTGTTTTTGTGATTGTGCGTGAGTTTGAGTTATAAATCTTTTAGATTTTCGCGACGAATGAGTTCATTTTTCTTTTAGACAACCAAACTTAACTGTATTTTGGATAAGACATTTAGTTGTTAAATAAATGTTATGGATCGAAAATAAATAAAGAACCATCTGGCTCGAAGTCACCTATGACGTATTCGCAGTTTTTGTATCTAATTTAACTAATAATTTATTTAGCCATTTTGATCCCCAAATGATTAATGCACTCAAATATTATCTTTATATTATAATTGAGAAGGCGAATCAAAACGTTTGACCCAAACCTATTATTGTCATGATGTAATCTATTGAAATATCAGAGATAAACAGTTTTTTGTACTGAAACAAAAAACAAAACTGGTTACAATGCAATGACGTTACCCGATGACTCAAAAAACCAGTTGCAGACTGTAGGTAATCGTATAGAAAATAAATGGTTTATTTCGCACTGGCATAACACACATAATACTGTCATAATAGTGTCTTCTAAAGCCATAAACATCATCATTATCGACAACCTATAGCAGCTCACAGCTGGACAAACATCTCTCCACTCGCACACTATTTTTCATGATCCTTCGCTACTTTCATAAAGCAGCTACCAATCCTCTTGCAAAGACCTTGATCATTCCACCAAGCCTAAGACCGTCCTACCTTACATCTGCCGATTAACAGGCTTCACTCAGGAAAGCCTCCACCACAATGGTCATCGATTCTCCAACTTATATGACTAAATACCCTTTATCATTTCAGCCTTCATTTTCTATGTGACTAAAGGAAGCATCGTCTATATAAACCATCCCTTTACCTTACCGAGAACCATTAATAGAACAAATACAAAATGGTCGACGCCCGGCTTACTTTAGATTATCCTTTGTTTGATTCGATTATAATTATATTAATGACATGCTGATAACTGATGAAATTAATCTGAATTATCTTAAAGTTAGATTTTAAATAATTTTATGAACTCTTTGATGCACCGAAATGTATTGAAAAAGGTCAAGGCCGGGTTTAGAATCGAAACTTTTTGTATTTATTATAATGTTAATGTATTTCTGTATTATAGTCAAATCAATTAGACAAAAAAATTATTATAAAAGATAAATTTATGGATTTTATAACAAAATACCTGAACTGTAAGTGGCATAAAGCAGGCATAAATGCCACCCAGCACAGCTTGAACACATTTTATTATGCATTTAATCTACTAATACATAATACAAATGACATAGTTTGGATGTTTTGTTTAATAATAAATGACACTTAAACGGCTTAAGGGATTTTAACGAAATATGAAATACGGGTTAGACCACGAAATTAGAACATGCCTTGTTCTCTCTTACTAATATTATAATGTGAAAGTTTGGATGGATGGATCTATAGATGTATGTTTGTTACTCAATCACACCAGAACGGTAAAACGCAGCTGGATGAAATTTGGCACAGAGATAGATTGAAGTCTTATATATGTATATAATATGCTATATGTTGGATAATATATATATCCCGGTATAATGTTCCCTTGGGATAATACAACACTTTTCACGCAAGCAAAGCCGCTGGCAGAAGCTAATAACTCAATAAAACATTTGACTAAACATGTAATTATACCCTAAAACGACGTAAAAAGTAAACAAACATTGACACAGTTCAACTCTAAGTAGACACAGTAAATAACATTTACCGGCTCATAAAAAATCACGAAATTATTACGACACATAAAATCAGAGAACCAATGATGGTGGTACAAAACAAGTCTTTTTACGTTTCCTGTGATGTAATTTTTCCGTTTCTGAAGCCATTCTAATTAAGTATAGTCCCCGCCATGAGAAGCTATAAATTTTGTAAATAAACAACTTCTAATAAGTTACGTAGCGACAATTCAATCAACAACAAATAGTTCCAAATTCAATCAACTCAAAGTAACATACGTGTTAAATACGAAACTAACGAGCAAAATCACTTGGTCGGGTTATATTTTAGCGATTTTAAGCTTAAATCATGAATAGCGTTAGCGTTTGAATTTGGGATTTATTTTGTTGTTGATTGAATTATCGCTACGTAAATTAGTAGAGTTCTTTATTTACAAAATTTATAGCTTTTCGTGACGGAAACTTTAGTTACTGTGAAGGTTGTGAGCCTGCAGCTGGCAGAATGCAAGCTGGCAGAAAAACAGGCTTGATAATTTAGAAGAGCTAGTTCTATGATGAACATAGAACACAGAAGGTCGCAGGTTGGTAGGAGGGTTTTATGTAAAAGTAATCACGAGTGCACCCGTAGTGGTACCTTTCAAAACCCCTAACACTGCCTAAACTTTCTAGAAATAGGTACAGGCGTGATGTTAATTATTGATGTATTATACTTAATCTATAATTTAATTTATAAATTAATACTTTAATAGCAACAAAATGGAGAGCAAAAGAAAAATCACCTCACATTTACTCACTCACTTACATCATGAACAAAAAGAGGACTACACACCACTGTATGTATTTTTTGTTATTTCTATATTTTTATTTGTTTTTTTCATGTCTACATTATATTGGACATGTTTATATAAAACAGGATCTTTATAATTCGATGTACTACTTAACAAATTAATATAATCTCCAATTCGAGGGAATCGGCGTTGAAGGCAGCAATACAGGATATGCATAGTTTGGCCTCAAATGCTAATATTTTGTGTAATTTACATTAAGCACTTCATTTGTTTAATATGTACAACATTTCTGTGAATAAATAAAAAAAATATCATAATGTTGTTAAAGTAAATCTTTTTAGGAATAATTTTAAATGCGTCTAATAAATTCTTCTTTGAACCAAAATTAATAGTGTAAGGTCTGTTAGGCACAACTGGCTCACGTTATCTTCTTGAGGATATACTGAGTTGTGGATAATTGTTAAAAGCCAACATTATATTAACTTGCAAAAAAATTATTTGTAAGAAAACATCAAGCCAATTTTATGAAAACCTGTTGCAAAAAAGAGCTTTAAATTTGCCAAAATTCTATACAGTAAATTAATGTAACATTATCTCACCGAAATTAGCCTAAAGAACTTTTAATGACCGCCAAATCAATACATTTTCATCCAGCCTCCTCTCTTTAAGTTCAAAAGAGTTTTTACTCAAAGTAATAATAAGGCTTCGCTTTTCCAGTGACGTCACAGCTCATGAAAAACCAACGGCCATAAGATTACGTGACGAGTCGCAATTAGTCAATGACGGACTTGACGTAAAAACACAGCCTGCAGAAGTTCCAAGGGCTCTTCGTAAGGTCGGCACAACGCTTGTATGTACTGTTAATTGTCTATGTCTAAGGCAGCATTACCTTATAGGAATGGAATCAAGGATAAAGCTCATATAAAAACGCACTGCTATTAAATTATTTCATAACATTAGCTCATCAAAATCAAATATCATCATAATAATAAATTAGAACCGGGTCGTTCTAATTTTAAACCGATTTTTGCCAGCCAGCATACTGTTAGGTTCCCTTTAGTAAGAAATATTTTTAACCGACTTTCCAAAAAGGAGGAGGTTCTATGTTCGACTTCAAGTTTGTTTTTTTTTATTTTTTTTTGTTTATGTTCACCGATTACTCCGTCAATTGTGGACCGATTTTGAAAATTCTTTTTTTGTTTGAAAAAGTATGTTTCGAAATTGGTCCCATTTTAATTTGGTGAAGATCTGATGAAGAACTTCGGAGATATACAACAGAACTCTTCAATAAATAACGGCAAATCTCTCGGGATTTCTGCAATTGCATGTCTGTTTGTTGTTTATAACATTTCATAACATAACATCACGCCAGTTCGCTCTTAAGGGGTAAGCAGATCTCTCATTTCACCGGTTATGTTCAAGTTTCATGAAATCTATTCTGGCGAAATAGTTCCCTTACTAACTTGCCTATTAGGTACGTAAAACTAAAAAGTGAAAAATAAAAAAACTTTATGCAAAAAAATACTACCGACTTCCAAATACAAAACTACAAAGTGAAAAATAACTTAATTTTTTGAAGTCGGTGTCCATAACGCAAAAAAATGGTACCTACGAAAGACACCGACTTCAAAAAATTAAGTTATTTTTCACTTTGTAGTTTTGTATTTGGAAGTCGGTAGTATTTTTTTGCAAAAAGTTTTTTTATCAGTAATAAGCTGCATTATTATAATTCGATTGTTCTAAATTTAAAAAAAAATATGTTGCTTCTACTTTTGAGCCAGAATTATTGTGGCGTGAAAGCCATACGTGAACTTTCTCCAAAGGATTAAATTCGCATTACGATTTTACAACACTTAAGCTGTCTACTGAGCGATAAATTCGTAGTGGATTATCTATACTTAAAAAAGTCTTATTATGGGACGCTATCGCAGCAGATTTTAGATTTTAGCCTAACCTAACAGTAATAAACAGAAATCAAAAATAATTACGCAGTATTCGAGACGACCAGACGAGTGTTGTGTCTGGTGCGGGCAACTGCCCTACAGTTGTATGTAGTCGACTTTTATGTTAGTTCGCATGTGGTGCCATATATGCCGCTGGCAGACCGAAATTGTTGGAAAAAGGTTTACCGATGACAAGCATCATTTTGCCAGCGGACCTTTTGCGTCATACCCTCATGACGTCATCGCTGCGACTCAACGCATTTAGGTTAACGAGATAGATGCACATCTTTCAGGCAGCCTCCATTCTCTTTCTTTGGACAGCACGAGGCATATGTGTCATATTTGGATGCATGTCAGTGCAGCATTCATTTGGGAATTAAATCTGGGTAGTTTGAAATCTGAGCAAGAAAATTACGTCAGTAAAAACGAAAAGAAGACTGTATGTATGAAGAAACCTTGATTAAATAAAAGTTGACTGGATATATAATCAAAGTAGTAAGCAAAAAAACATGAACCTATTTTTCATGAACAATATTGTTTTAGGATTTTTTTATACTAAAGGCTGCTGCTTCTCTAATTATAATTATCATAATGTTTTTAAAATCTTCAAATCTTAACGAATACCTAAATGTTTGACTATTTTTTTATTCCCTGGAGTGCTAATTTGCTAATTAGACACAATAGAAAAAACATTTGACTTTCGGCGATTCGGTGATCCTGACGGTCAACTGGTTATTTATAACCGACTTTTCAAAAAGGAGGAGGTTCTATGGTCGACTGTAAGTATGTTTTTTTGTATTTATGTTCACCGATTACTCTGTCAATTATATAAAGGTTTTGAAAATGAGTTTTTTGTTTGAATGGGTATACTCTCGAGTTGGCCCCATTGTCACCAAGTCAGGACAGTCGGGTCCGGTCGAAATAAATCTTTTTTGGTAAGAAAACCCTTAACTTTTTGTGATATATGCTTTCTCGAGACAGTGCGTCTAGCAGTGATCATCCTACTACTTAGGTAACAGATAATATAAAATAAACATACTCGTGCTTAGTCACATATACCAACGGATACGTCTAGTTAAGATTACATAATGAGTAAATAATTACTAGGTGACGGACATCGCTCTACACGGAGTCACCTCGGCTACATTTAGGATAATTACCTAGCATGCATATTTTAAGGCTTCTTTGCCGACACTGTTTGTGTTGACATTTACCTTGTACACAAGTTTGTGTTTAAATTACTTATTAGGGTAAACATTTCTGCTTACTCTGCTAATGTTAATATGTAACGTTTTATGAGTCTAATTTCTGCTATGGACTAGTAATGCATTAAATAAATTAAGTCGAAGAAAGTGTGTTTCTAAGGGCCAATTAGACTTTTTACAATGGTTTTCAATCATCTTTATAGCCCTTTGCTAAGAATAGTAACAGCACTGATAACAAAATTTGTGCCACATGTTAAATTTAGTCTTGTTATACTTATTTTTATTTATTTTTTACCTTTGTATAGATTCTTTTACCGATTGTTTTGTGAATGTGTGAACATTGTAGGCCTTCTAGATGCTAGTTAACATTTGTTAACTTTTTTTATATAATATACATATAATCTTTTTATTTTAATTTTTTTTAGTTTCTTACGACTTATCATAAGACTTGTCATAAGTCGGGCCTACGTTGTCCCCCCCATATCTAAGTACTAATGCTGTAACATGGAAATATTGTAAAACCAAACCATTTTTAAAAGAGTAACCATGGAGTTTCTTGCCGGTTCTTCTCCATAGGAAACGGCCAACCCGAACCGTGCACCTTTTGTCGACGTTTTATATGATAAATGAATATGTGAAATAAAAAAAATGTTTTTTTTTTTTTTACTGAGAGCAGTGGTGGCCCAATGATAACGGCTGCGACTTACAAATTGTAGGTCGTGTTCAGGTTAAGGTTAAAGGTTTCAGCAACTCCACGACCAAGCGCGTATTTTGCGTCGTGTCCAGGCAGGGACTTTACTTTGTGTAAATTATTTCATCACCACTGCTCTCAAAACGGTGAAGGAAAACATCGCGAGGAAACCGGCGAGTCCTAGAATAAAAAAATCAAATACATGTGACATCTACCAATCCCCACTGGGCCCGTGTGGTGGATAAATAGCCCATTCCCTCTCTATGAGACGAGGCCTGCGTCCCAGCTGTGGGAACGATAAAAGGCTGATGATGATTAAGGGATTTAACTTAAGTCAGAGTTAGTTGCCATCACAAGATTAAATTGACAATATTGTATGTATGAAAAACTGTCAATAATATAAGCTAGTGTTAGTAACTTAACTCTGAGTTAAGTTATTCAGGCAAGTGGGTTAAAGTTACTTATAAGGGTAACCCTTTCTGCTTACTTTGCTATTGTAAAAAACCGGCCAAGTGCGAGTCGAACTAGCGCACGAAGGGTTCCGTACCATTATCGCAAAAAAGAGCAAAAAAATCACGTTTTTTGTATGGGAGCCCCCCTTAAATATTAATTTTATCCTGTTTTTAGTCTGTGAAAATTTCAACTGTCTAGCTATCACGGTTCATGAGATACAGCCTGGTGACAGACAGACAGACAGACAGACGGACCGCGGAGTCTCAGTAATAGGGTCCCGTTTTTACCCTTTGGGTACGGAACCCTAAAAAGTATCGTTTTATGATACTAATTTCTGTTATGGACAATCCATTAGGTATTAATGCTATTAAGAACGAATAGTCTTTTTATTAATTTGAAGAAAGTGTGTACATTAATTATATATGAGGGTAACCCTTTCTACCTATTTTGTTAATGTAAATATAATGTTTTGTGACACTATTTTGTGTTAAGAATAGTACGGTATTTTTATTAATTTGAAGTAATTAACTGTTTTTCTAATTGATGACTTATCAGGGTAACCCTTTCTGCTTACTCTTGGTCACGATATTAGTTTTAATTATGTAAAATTTCATGAGACTATATTGGTATAAAAAAAAGTTTTTGTATCTCCTGTTTATGAAGTTAAAGGATGTCCTAACCTATTTTATTTATAAGGGTTTTCTACTAATTTTGGTAAAAAAAAATTAACACTTTTGAATCATTTTATAACAGATTGATGAGGTAAAAATGTAGGAAGTTAACTTCTTTTAGGAAGAGTTTTTATTTTAAGATTCAGCCTAATAGTTTTTTTACATAAAAAAAAATCCGGGACTTAAACCATCTTATAACTAAAACTACTGATACCAGCTACCTATAATATCATAACCTATATATTATAGCATAACTTTACCTACTTTAAAGTGTATAATTCTTGCTAATTAATAGATATTTTCGTTGAATTTATGATAGACTTTAAACTTTAACTTTATTGCCAATAATAACGACCAAACTTACATAATAATATTTTTGTCGCAATTTTATTCTTTAGTATTTAACTACAGTACACAAAATGTTGTATTACTATCCTATAAAGCACAATAATGCACATTTTTTCTCCATCAGCACAGTTTTTTTGTCAGAATTCTGTTCATGTCTATAACATAAAGGTAAACGAAAAAGTGGGGTAAACAATAAGTTTGTAACCACCCTCATGCACGGAATTTTAAACACAATAATATCCGGTAATACAGAGGCATATACGAATTTGAGAGTTTTATATTACAAAGTGTATTTTTTTCTTTGAAATATGTTTAAAAGTCGACATTAAAAATTATAAGCTCATTTTTCATTTTTTAACCTAATTTTCGCCACCAAAGCAAAACTACAAAACCGTAATGTTATTATTAAAAAAAAAAACACTTTTTTTTGTTGCTGTCTGTACCCACAATAAAACATGAATGTTTTGCTATGTAAATTAAAAGGCTCTTGTCTAAGCTCTCTTATGTAACTGTAAGTATGAATATTTATTGCATCAAGAATACATAATGCTCTGCAAGAACCCGTTGACCATGGCCGGAGGAATCTGTTGAGATAAGAGATGACCTTGACGGGATTATATTTATTGTTATTTTTGTGTGATAATATCTGACGTAATATCTACATCTTTTCATTGGAGGTGCGGTGCATCTTGATAGGAAAGAAACATGGAAAGAACATATTAAAAAAAAAAACGCGACATGTTAAATTTACGGCTCAGAAACCTAACCTGTTTAATAGGCAGAAGATCACATGTCACCATGGAAAATAAGATACTTATTTGTAAAACCATAATCAAGCCAGTTTGGACGTATGGCATTGAGTTGTGGGGATCAGCAAAGAACTCTAATGTGGAGATATTACAGCTGTTCCAGAATAGAACACTCAAAATTATAACAAATGCACCTCTGTTTATCAGAACCACATACAGAAATGAACACCGTTAAGAAGGAAGGTCGAACACAGAGCAAAAGCATACAAAGACCGTATAAAAGCTTATGCCAGCACCATTTTTTTTTTTTTTTTTTTTTTGTGTGGGAAATCATCCAGTGACTTCTCCCGCTCTGGGTGAAGCGGGAGGGCGTGTCAGACTTTTACTGTCTAAAACCCACCCGTGTTCCTTCAGTTGCTTGAGCCAGGGCCTCGGTAACTCTTTTTCAAATTTATCCGCGACCCAGACAGGCATCAACCCTAGCGGACCCCGTCAGTTTTGCTAACATCTCTTTGAGGCGCGCGTGGAACACTACGCGCCGTCGACTCGGGCCTGGTCCTTATCGGACGGCGAGCTACCCGCTGCTCGCCGTCCGCAAGCCCGCGCCTACGGTGGCCGGAAATCGTCTTGCGACAGCACCCTAGCAACAGCATTATGTGAACCTGTAAGTGACAGAAGGCTAAAAAGACAACACATCTTTTGAATTTGTTCAAATCCAAATTTAATAAGAGACAGCTTCCTCACTGGAGGAACAGTTATTTCCTGACAATAACTTCTACAACAGATCTGTTAAGGGCTTGTGAAGCCGATCGCAGGATGACAAAGCAAAAAAAACCTTTGGTGGTAGGGATGGGCCATTTAGGTGAGATATACAGAGATAAAATGTAGCCTATGTCACCCGGGGATAATGTAGCTTCCCAACGGTGAAAGAATTTTTGACATCGGTGCAGTAGTTTTTAAGTATATTCGTAACATTTAAAAAATACAAATCTTTCCTCTTTATAATATTAGTATAGTTCAAGAAAACTCTGTTAATTCTAAATCTATGCACAACAAATTTGTTATTCTCATAAACACAACAGTTTTAACATAAATAATGTAATATTTAAGCAGTAAATACTTAAAAACCGTTTAACTCGACGTCCATTGCCAACATTTCAATGCCGCTAATGAGTGGCACAATAAAAAGTACAGTCAGCACAAAAAATATATCTTACACTTTAGTTTTTTTTCTGCAAGGTCAGTTTACAAAAAGAATGGTTAACAAAAGGAAACGTTCTCGCTTTTTCGCAGTTTTACTCACATTTTGTGCTAGTTATGTCGTAATTTAAAGTATTTTTTGCTGTTTAAAAGTCATCCTTTTTTTAGAAAATGTATGAAAGAAATAACACTCAAATAGGGTACATTTCCAGATAGCTTATTTGCGAATAGAGAGAAGAAACACACTATTTTATTTAAATTCACAATAATGGATAAAACATTATAAATTGTAGTATCAAACTAAAGCAATACGAGACTTTCATAGCAAAAAAGCTTTCACAATGCATTTACCACTTTTTTTCCTTTCGAAACTAAAACAACTAACTGACAGATAAATCCAACAAAACGCTGGAAAAATGTAAATGTAATAAAATACTTCTATTGACCACAATTCGAAGTGGAACAATGCCGTGGAAAAAAAAACACAGCTCGGATTTAAATAAAATAAAAAGTATTATGAAACTAAAATCAATACACACCCGAAACAATGGCTTCGCCCATATAATAAATGACTCATACGTCAAAAATGACAGTGACATTACGTTTATTTGCGTATCAGTACCTCTTGCAAAAACAATGGTAGCGGACAATAGGTATTGATATATTATAACACTCTGACTGTACAAACAATAATCAAAAGTTGGCCCAACGTTTGTAAACACTGATAATATCATTCTGCCGTTTTTCTGTTTGTAAACAAAGAAACGATTTCTCGATTTGATTGGTTTTTATTGAGTTTTCTCACCGTATATATGTTGGAGCGACAGGGTAAGATGGTTTTCAATGATACTCACACACATATACACACGCACACCCACTTAACACATAAATGCACCTACACACACACGCACACACACGCTTACACACCTACACCCTCAGGATATGTTTTGTATAAATAATAATTGTAATAAACTATTGTATATTTACTACACTTATGTCCAGATGCTGCTTCAATTTCTAAATTTTATATCAATTAAGCACATTTATATACTACTTCTATAATAATCCGCCAAACAGGGGATCGGCACTGTATCTCCTTAACACAGGCTAAATTTTAGCCTATCTAGGAGAACAGTACTTCACCCGCCTTTATTGTATAATTCAACCTAAAAAAAATATACATTTGTAAACTATGCAATCCCATTATGAAATAAACTTATATTATTAATGATGGTATAACTCACGACGTTTTTGTTAACGTATGTCAGGCAATCTGACTGGTAAACATTCATCATCATCCTTATAATGTACCCACTGCTGAAACACAGGCCTCCTCGACCGTAATTCACAACGCGGGCCAAGTGCGTGTTGGTGGATGTCACATGTCTTCGAATTTTCGGTTCTAGGACATGCCGGTTTCCTCGCGATGTTGTCCGTCACCGTTTTGGGAGCAGTGTTGATGAAATAATTTACACAAAGTAAAGCGCCTGCCTGGGTTCGAACTCAAGACCTACAACTTGTAAGTCGCGGCCACTACCACTGGGTCACTACTGCTCAAACACATAAAAATTGCTATTCATCTGCCACCAACTATGTTAGAATCGGCTGCCATCCTAGGAATCTTTAAATCAAGAGTGAATAGGCTACTTCTTAGGCAATCGTGTTTCACCGTCAACTACATCATTGCTTACCATCAAGTGAGATAGCGAGATAGTGACCAAACGCGAGCCTCATCATCATATCAGCCGCAAGACGTCCACTGCTGGACATAGGCCTCCCCCAAGCGTCGCCACATTGACCGGTCCCGTGCGTCCCGCATCCAGCGGATCCCTGCAACCTTCACCAGGTCATCGGTCCACCTGGTGGGAGGCCTTCCAACGCAACGTCTTCCGGTTCGCGGTCGCCACTCCAGAACCTTTCTGCTCCATCGGCCATCCGTTCTGCGAGCAATGTGCCCTGCCCACTGCCACTTAAGTTTGGCAATTCTTCGGGCTATGTCGGTAACCCTGGTTCTCTTGCGGATCTCTACATTTCTGATTCGATCATGTAAGGAAACTCCGAGCATAGCCCTCTCCATTGCCCTTTGGGTGACTGTAAGCTTTCTGATGAGGCCCATTGTGAGCGACCACGTCTCAGAGCCATAGGTCATAACTGGCAACACACACTGGTCATAGACTTTCGTCTTGAGCGCGAGCCTATTATTAAATAAATAAAAAGTTTATGTAAAATCAAAAAACCCGACTGCTTAAGAAGTGAACTATAAAAATATTTACTATGGTTTTGGTCAGTCAGTTGGCGATTATCCATCCTCCGACTGCACAGCATGATTTTCTTCTTGTAAACGTATTTTTAGTTCACTTCGGGTTTTTTGACTTTTTACATAATTTTTTTTCGACGTAATGGATGGTCACCCATCCGCGGACCGACATCGGGAAGTGTTACTTAACCTTGAAGAATGACCGACGATAAATGCATTGGCAATTGAGAGTTAAAATAGTATTGCCTATAATATGTATAGTGTGTTCTATCTCAGCGTGAAGATTGTGTCAACAATGAATGTCAACAATAAGAAACCGGTCTTTGGAGGGCAGACAAATACAAGTGTCATAATGGTCAGCTAGTATTTGTTATTGCTTTGGGAAAACCAGAAGTTTGCAAATGTTATTATTATGTCAGACTAGCTTCTGCCAGCAGTTTCGCCCGCGTGAATGTCAAAATATATCCCGAGGGCACATTCCCGGGATAAAAATGCCTTGATGTGCTATCCCTGACTATAATCCAGCACTGTGTGAAACTGCATCCAGACTTGTTCATCCGTTTGAGCGTGATGAAGTCACAAAAACACACACTCACAAACTTTCGCCTTTAAAGTATTATGTGTGATGTCTATTATCGATTGTGGTCTGCAAGCCCAAAATAAAACGTATTAAGAATTTATAGGTAGCGGAAACAGATATAAACCTAGCGTATAGTACCTATGCTGTACTAATCTTACTTCTTGCGAAAGTTTGGATGTGTGGATTTGTGTATGTTTGTTTTTATCCCGAGAATATGTTCCGTGGGACAATTTTCGACTTTCTAGCGGGCGAAGCCGCTGGCAGAAGCTAGTATAACATATGTTCTGATGCTTTTATACCTGTCTATTTGGAACCGGCGCGGGCGCAACATGTTTTCCTCTTTCCACTCTTCTCCACTCCAGTCAAATGAACAACTACTATCTAAAATATCGTAAAAAATATGAAAACAATTTTAAATGCGCCAAGTAGTTACCTCTACACATTATCATTCTTCATAATTTCAGTTGAAAAACGTCCACTTCTGACCACAGGCCTCACTCTACACATCACATCACATCACATCAGCCTATTAATGTTCCCACTGCTGGGACACAGACCTCCTCTCTGTGAGAGGGAATACCCTCTACACCCCCCTCTACACAATTTTGTGCAATTATATACCATACCACTGCCAGTGTTTGAAAGATTTCAAAAAAAAAAAAAAACTAATTTTGAATGGGCAACACTTTAATACATTTTTATTCTTCGAGTATAAAAAGAATATTATAATAAAAAATTATTATATCTTCACAACACAGCTAATGATTTACAAAACTTCGTTCAAAACACAATTATGGGAAAAAATATCTAAAATAACATTTACGTACAATCCCACACAATATTATGATATTATAAATCAACAAATCTTAAACATAACTACAAGGAGAGCCAATGCATAGCTTCCGTGTGACTACAATGTTAATGAAATAGCAAGGGAATAAAAAACAGTCTTTACTATTTTATGATTTTGCCGTCAATCTGTTTGCATGTTTGTAACAGATAATTAATCTGTGGAAGTAACTATTAAAATACTTCCACGGGTAGAGAGTAAAGCTGTTGTTAAATGCCTGTATACATTGTATCCCAAAAAGTGCACGGTTCCTGCCGAATATACCACTGGAGCGAAGCCACGGCAAAAACTCAAATTATTTATTAATGACAAAACAAAACCCAATTTCTAATTGAATAAAAAAAACAGACAATCCGTCACGAGTTCAGGTTAAATCAAATGATATAACACATTTAAATTATAAAAACGTAATTTTAGTAAAGGGTTAGTACTGCACAATCCATATCTAAGTTATTACACAACACCAGTATTCTGTGTACATAGGTATAATAAAGTCATATTATCAACCGGGCATATATTCGAACCCCCGCGATAGTAGTTATTACCGAGAAATTTTGAATGGAACAAATATCTTAAGAATACTGCTCGTCACTAGAATTGTCACTTCACTTTTCTCTCCTTTCAAAAGGTAGCATTAGACCTGCTTCCCGAAAACCATGACATATGTTTCTGAACTGCTCTCTAGAATCTTCCATCGCTGAAATTGTTTGACAATCTTTTCCGAAATTGGCAATTGGCTTGCGAGTTAAAGATTTGAAACTTCTTAGCGACCTTCGGTAAAGAAACAATAGCATATTTCTATTATTGTATATGAGTTTTTTTTGTTACTATTGACAGCTCTTATGTTATCAATGTCAAAAGTTCGATGACCTTGGCTCAAGCAGAGATGACATGGATCTAAATTATAACACGAGTGTGTGAAGTATTGTGCAACCAGTAACCGGCATAACCTTCTCTTCTGCAAAAAGTTTAATTTGTTCTTCTTTCAATGTTAACAAAAAGATATCTTGATTAAACATAACCACAACAGCTGAAGTAGATTCTTACTAAGGAAACAATAATAAAATTTAAATTACGTAGTTTGTAAAATCTCGATTCTTCATACGAATGATTTTAAGAATAATAATACCTACCTGTACCTCTTGATGATTTCAACCGTGAATGTTATTCAACCAATTTATATATATTTTGAGCATGTTTTTGTTGCCAAATTATAATTTTAATTCTCTATACGTGTTTTAGAGCCTTCAAATATTTTTATTGAAGCCTTGTTGAACACACAAAATTGAACATTTAACACAAACAACGATTTTTTTTATTACTATTGTTTAGTTTAAGTACTCTATAACTGAAATATATTTTGCTAGCTCGTTCCCGCCGCATTATAATATTACTATAGCTTTTTCCAGCGGCTTCACCCGCGTTTTAAGTGTTTTCTTATCCCAAGGGAATATTATACCAGGATGAGTATATGAGCATGAGTTACAGACTATAATCTATATCTGTGCCAAATATCATCCAGATCCGTTCAGCCGTTCTCGCGTGATTGAATAACAAACATACGTCCATCTATCTATCCAAACTTTCACATTTATAATATTAGTAAGATTAGGCGTAGATTTGCTGAATCAATAAAGATTTTCAAAAAGTTACATAACTTACAATTAATGAAGTTTTCCTCGTCCTCTGTAGAGGGTTAGAAGTAGACTTGTGACAAATAAATAATTATTTTAGTTAATGAAATAACCAAACAGTGTACAGTAGAAGTAAATACTAAACACATAGTAGAAAACTAGCTTTTCAATGATCTTACTGGATTAATGTTTGTTACTCAATCACGCCAGAACGAAACAGATCTAGACGAAATTTGGTACAACGATAGATTGGCTCGAACAGCACATAGATTTAGCTCGGTATTATGTTAGCATGGGATAGTAAAAATAATGTTGATGCAGGCGAAGCCGCGGACAGAAGCTAGTTAATTACTAAATGATATTCAGTATTGTTCCAAACACAGTGTTTTCCATAAGATTTATTTCTCGATCGACAGAAAGTAAAACTTCCTACTTCATAACAATACGATTGCATACACGAAGGTAACATACACAATGATTATTATGTTTAACTTTGGACACCGTATGTTTAAGACTACAATGACTTCCACATTTTAAACATTAACCTTCATTTTAAAACACCCTTTGTTATAACGTTTTCTGAACAGCAGATTGATTTTAACCTACATAGTGAGTATATATAATATCTGCATGGTCTTCATATCGATCTGACTAAGGTAATATCTGGAGTATAAAGAGACCATAATTTCTGAATATAACAAACATATCATCACGCCTGTTATCCTCGAAAGGTTAAGCAGAGTTAGTAGTTAGTAGCACCTGTAGTACTTCCACATCTGATTTTCTTAGTTATCACTTCTGAGTTTTTTTCGATGTTGCTTCTCAGAGTAGTCTAATGGAAAACACCAATCTCATCCAGTTTTAAAACATCTTCTTGACATGTAAAATTGCTGTCAAATAGTTACAGAAAAAATATAATTAATAATAAAACATCAGCTGTTCTTTTTCTACAAAAGTCTAAAAAAGGGACTGTGTCGCTTAGACTGACAGCGACTGTAATAAGCGCCGCGTTTTTCCAATTTCGGTACAATGTCTGGAAAAATAAAGAGTCCTCGTCGGCTTTCCATATTATTAACTTTTAAGAGGAGGGTTTAGTTCAAGTTTCATCGTTACGAACTTACGACTGCATTTAGAATAAGGGTGGGCCGTGTTTTTCGGTTTTCTTTATCTAAATCATTGTTTTATACTATGTAATATGTAAAATATTATAAACAGGACAGATTTTTTTATTTGTACCCAATAGGCTTCGAAAATACTGGACCGATTTTAAAAATTCTTTCACCTATGGTAAGCTACATTATTCCCGAGTAACATAGGCTATAATTTTGACGGAAGCGAAACCACGGTGGTCAGCTAGTACTATGTAACTTCGTGTAAAAATATCACTGTGTGTGCTTTTTACAATTAAAATTTATTTAAAACACTTGTAGAAACATATTTTTGTATTTGACTGTACCTACACCTATATTATTTTTCGTCTTATTTGATTTGATCTTTGCTTAACATCTAATGACCTGCTGAAGGTCGTGGATGCTGAGAGGTATTGTTCAGCAGTAAGCTTAGCTATGATATATGCAGGTACATACTTAGGTAGGTATTATGTATGAGAACACTACATGCAACAGTTTTTGGGTCAAAGGAACATGTGTTGAAATAATAACTCAACATTATTTATTTTTAGTCCTGATTTTGACTTTTTTGAGAATTAGAACACCGATTTCAAAGGGAAAAGGAAGATATTTTTATTTATTCAGTAAATTTTTTAATATATATAATATATTAAAAAATTTACTGTGTACAGAATATGCCTGTAAAGAACACGAACTCAGTAGGAAATAAATGCACAACATGAACAAAAACTATGCAATGAAAACTAACAGAACAGGTCAGTCCAAGCGTGAAGTTTTTTTTTAATTTTCCGGTGTAAAAAGTACCTTCGTACCTAACAACTTCACTGTCCGCGATTTTGATCAAAACCTGTCCCGTAGTTTATTAGAAAAATCTTTAAAAATAGACGAAATAAATAATAACTTTAGCATGTGAATCTTCTTGTTTTTATTATGATAATAAACGAATTTGATGTTTTTAAAAATAAATTGTATTCAACGTCCAAAAGAGAAGAAATCAAATTAACAAGTTTTTAATAAAAGAAAAATATTTAGAGCTGGTTGCTATAACGCATCAACTTGACCTTTCAAAGAAAAAAAGCAGTTTATTTATTCTAGAAACAGAAATAAAAATGTTAATGTCAGGTTAAAACAATAATTAAAATACTTAAAACGTTAAAGTGCCAAATTGATGTTGTAAAAAAAAAAAAGCTAGAGTCTGTATGTTTTTTAACAAATGAAATCTGTCAAAATACGAGTTTGACTGTGATAATTGTAGAATCTAATATTTTCAAATATGCGATACTTTGATTATGCGATACTAAGATTTTTTATATTCGTTTTCATCGAACTCTATTTTCAATGCCAATCAGGAAAAAAATAACCCAAAAAAATATCAACCAAATATCCCTGTCAATTATTATTTAAATACAATACATCTACTACTGCAATAAAATAGCGCCTTTTGTTCAATCAAATCCCTAGAAATTACTAAACACATTTTTTCTAACCACAAAATTAATAATCACTAGAAAAAATTGAGGTACCAACCTGTATATTAAATAAAAATCCTCACACAGTTCACAGATTAAAAATAAAAATTAAAAAAAACACAGGTACAGTCACACGCGACGTGTTAACAGCGAGCGATGCTTAGCATTCAACGTTACCCGTCCGCGCCATTCGGCCGACGCGCCTCGACTGGCCACCGGAGCCTTAGGATACCACCTACACACATGAAACAATGATTTGTTTATATCATTATTAACAAAGGTAACTTTATTTACAGTTTTTGAGCTGTTTCAAGTGATGTTACATTCCAAGGTTATCGTTTAAAGCGCTTTTTCGCTAATTGGTTTCGTTTGCTGTTTCGAATTTCAAATTTTCAATGTCAATAGGTTTGAGGGGGGTTATTTCTGGCTACGTTCTTCAAAGCTAGCAGAAAATGTCGCGACTCTACAGTTTTTCCTTCAGTTTTTATGTAGTTTTCGATCGAAAATGTAAATACCAAGCAATGTTTACCGTGTATTCCATTCGCGCTGTTTTTCGAGCTGTAAATCGTTAGGTTTCTCTTTGATGCATTTTGTTTGGTTTCCATCGTATCGGGCCAATGTGCAATGTTATCAGTTGAATGTGTACTCTAGTTCTCTCATTTCTCTTAAACACGGCAAGGACGTTTTGATAGTCTTCTTTTTATGCGGAAATGGTAACACTATTTGAAACACCATGTACCTATATTGTTTTAATATATTTCTAGTGACCAAAAACCGTCTTTCTGCAGACAGGTGCACAATATCTCTTTTTCATAGGTTTTTGTTTGTGGAATAATAATTCTAGAACAATTTCTTTGAACCTACATTGTCGCATCGCTGCCACAATGTCGCGTCGCACCCATCTGTAGGGCTCTTAAACCAGTCTCTTAAATATCTCCATATTATCTTTATTACAATTAGCCCCCATTGAGCCTCTATAAAGAACCCGTATAAAAATGCAATCTCCAAAGCCCCAAGATAGCCCTTATCTTCGAATATATTTGAGTAAACATATCGGATTTATGCTCCCCTCTCTTTTGCCCCTTAAGGGGTTATTTGAGCCCCCTAACTCCATTCGCGGGGGCCTCTTGAACCCCTATATGTGTTGATAAAATAGATTGAGAAGGAAATTGCAATTTCGTCTACTAATACACCGGAATATTATTTAGAGTATGTATTTCAACATTGGGTACCTTGTTGATGCAGTCGGTGACATTTGTTGGGAATAATAATTAAGTTACATTTTTACATACATAATAATTATATAACACGAGGTTGGTAAGGGTGTATTGTCACACCAGGGTAGTAATATTTCGCTAGTTGTGTTATAAGTCCTATAGTAAGAGGCGAGCCTAATTTTAGGTATAAATCGGCAATCTAGACTGGTTGAGCTAGATAGAACTATCAGAACAAAGTGTGTGTCTGTGAAGTGAGAGTGTAGTAGTTCTGGGGTAAAGAGTAGGCCATCCTATGAAAACTCACCGATGTTGTAAAACTATCAGTGAAATAATTTTGGTCGCTCTCCTATAAAAAATGCCCCTTTTAATATTATTTTAGATGAGTCTTGCTTAACTTAATAGAGTGTGATTAGTAGAATCATCATTGCATTTATTTATATTTACATGGTGCCTACAAAGGCCAGGTGCGCAGTACTCATAACCGGCGGCGTGCGTGTATGACAAGATGTATGAACGTGAGTGAAGCAAAAGTAGTATGTAAGGATCGTAGCAGGTGGCGTTCTGTAGTTTCTGCCTAATCCTATGGGAAAAAAGACGTGACTTTATGTATGTATGAGCCTACAAACTATAACACATTCTAGAACTGAATGAGGCAAAATTCAAAACGCACTCTATGCACGCCAATTAATTCAACTAGGTTTCAGGCTGGTTAAAGTAGCGTCATCTTTTATGGAGTACTGTATAAAATGTTACAATATAATACCTCCCCACATTCTAGAACTAAATAAGGCGAAATTCAAAACTTGTATAAAACGCACACTATGCAGGCAGGCATATTATAAGTTGGGGATTATATCGCTGATAAAAATGCTTGGCTCAACGCTAGTCCTGCTCCAGACCCACTAGGGCACAAAAACAAGTAATAAGCAGAAAAGTTCTGAAGTATTGTTGGACCTGTTGAAGACTGTATGAATATATTTGTGTTGTATAAACTCAGTCTATTTTAGTATTATATAACGGCACAGCTCATATGTGAGTACTATGTACCAACTGTAAATCTATCATTTACTGTACCTATGTGTCGTTCGTTGACTTCAGTGTTCCCTGGCAGTTGATAGTGTGTCGTGCTCTCTGTAATGTCTCACTGATGGTGGCACACGTGATGGATCATTCGGTTCCCTTCATGATGGTTGAGCTGAGTGGTGCCAATCCATGTGTCATGTTCGTGAACGGGCGCCATCAGTTGGGATTGGTCACAACTTAGCTGCCTCGGCCTGTTTTTGATTACCTATTTTTTGTATTTTAATTGTTTGTTTTACTCTAGACGCTTTTACGTGCAAGTTTTTTTAATTAAGTGCCTAATTTAATAAATAAATTTTGATTTTGACAAACGCTTTTAGAGTCATTTGCACACATAATCAACTAGACATCATTTGTTAGAGCATAGCTCGCAACTATTGAAAAGGCTCTTGTTATAAATTTAATCACATATTTCCCTTGTACGAGTACTGCACAACATGATTGACAGCAGAATGGTTCAGCATTACGGAAATATTCGGATTCAGCCATTTTACATTATACTTAACGATATGCCACAGTTTCCGGGAAATTAATACTTTGGTGTACGTACATAGAATGTAGTTCAGGTATTTAACATGTGCGTTTTAATTAATCCTGTCAGGATATTGTTATATTAAAGGGTTTTGGATATCGTTGGGGATCCATAGTTTTTTTGGAAACTGTGCTTGTGGGGTGCCTGTTTTTGCAACTTTCTTGAAATAATCCCTGACTGATACTCTGATAGTTAGAAAGCTTTTGACAGTTTTTGATGATATCAGTTATATCAACATCGGTGGCCTGATGCTACATGTACGAGCGTGGATGAAGGTTTGACCCACCCCCCAATCGAAGTCCACCACGCACGGATGAGCAGCAGAAGTGCTCCGTTGGTTTAATTGCTTTATGGCGTTCCCATAGGAGCATAAGCTAATAAATAAATACAAAACTAAGTCAAGAGTCTGGGTAGACCGTCACCCTTCGGAGGGTTCCCGCATTGTCGAGGTGGGAGGGCTCAGTAGCAGTGGCTTGGTCACCCACGGTGAAGCAATGAGGAACCTGAGGAGGGGCCGCTCGTCAGGGATTTTGCCGATTAAGCCGACGACGGTGTCGTAGCGGCCAACAAGTAGGTTGCGGTGCCGCTAGGTAACAGAGGCGACATCACAACTAAGGCGGGCCGCGATGTCGTATGGGGCCTCCCATATGATATCGCGGTTGAGGGTTGGAGGCCAGAGAGTGCCAGTATTGCGGTGCGCCGCATTCCCTACCTGCCGCGGCCTGGACGGGGTCTTTACCGTCTGATGGCGGACGTGGTGGGGCCGCAGAGGTGGTTGCAAGGATGCCATACACAGCGTGGTCTGGCACCCATGTGCTGGTTTGGTCCCTGGGGTGATCACGACTTTTGGTGCGCCGGTGATGGGGGGCTCTCCCCAGAGGAGGGTTTGCTGACGGACAGCCGTGGCGGGTTCACGGACGAGTGCTAACGCGTGCCCGTGTTCCCGCCATAAGCGGCACTGGAGGACAACTTGGACTTTTAGTGGGTTGAAGTCCCACATAACTGCGCCATCTCCCCGTGGTAGCGCAATATGCATGAGCATTTCTCCAAGATAAAAGAGGTGGACTGATGAACTGGTGAGGACAGTGGAAGTCCGCTGGATGTGATTTGTGCAATACGGCATTGCCTCAGGGAAGCCTATGTTAAGCGATGACATTATTCGGATGCGATGGTGATTTAATGATTTACATACCTACATAATTAAATTTTAAACTTAGAAGGCGGTAAAAAAACAAAACGTCACATGATAACTAATGTGGAACAAAGGCACCAAATTATTATTGTTTAATAATTTGTAACGTCACTGTAAAAGTAAACCCTTCTATAGGACTGTAATATTATTTCCACAGCAAAATGGCTAGGCAGGAATGTAGGGTACTTACGCCGCTTTGCGCTGGTGAGGCTCGTGCCGGTTCTTGCCTCCAATGCAATGACTTTTGAAACCTTGTGTAATGTTTTGATTCTTATAGATTTAAAAGGCCTAGGACGTCCTTTTATTGACTGATGATGATTTAACACAAAACTTTCACTTGTACATGTTTTTTTATGATTTATTTCACGAGGCGGGCACGTATGCTGCTGCTTTCGGTTAGGTTTTCGAATGGGAGTCCTTTTTCATCCATCAGATGGCGCGATTATAACGCGTGCCAGCAAAATAGTGATGAGGCCAAGGATGGATTTGGATGTGCAAACATAAAAAAAAATAACCATTATCGGTTCTTGAGAAAACCTTAACAGTTACAAAGTTCTTTGCTATTTTTTTCAGTCAAAGTTCTATACTATTTTACAGATAAGCCAAAAATGCTAGATCCTGTGGTTGTGTCTCTCCAAAACATTTTCAGGCAGTTTTCATTTCTAAAATTGTACTGTAAATCGGACCCGGTCATCACAAAGTTCCATCCCACGCTACGCTACCCGATATTTATGATATCCGAAGAGCATCCAACCATGAAAAATGAATAAATTTTATTATACTCAGGCATTTAGGTATTACGTAAAAGGTATTGGAGGCTAATGTTGAAAATTCGTGTGGAAAGGGCAACAAATGAAAGTTATGAATGTGATCTAGTTTGTTTTAGTTTCTAGTTATAAAGTGCAATTATTAACTTTGTGTTTTGAACTGTTTTTAAATTCAGCATAGTTGTTGGCTATCTTTTTTTTGTACCCTGTAGGCTCGCGCTTGACCACTATCTCACCTGATGGTAAGCGATGATGTGGTCGACGGTGAATCACGCTTGCCTAGAAAAAACCTATTCAGACTTAAAGACCCCTAGATTGTAGCTGTCGGGGAACACAGACTCCGGCACTCCTTAGATGTAAGCACAATAAAAGAGTAGTGTAGTGTGTGTGTGTTTCTTTGTACCTTTGTTTGTTTTAGAAAATATTACTATCACTTGGATTCAGGGATAGCAGTAGTTACATGAAAGGTTAGTATGGGTTTAATTCTTGATTTATCTATGTTTTCAGCTCAAAAACACGAAATCATCATTATCTCTATTCATCCCATATTTTCACTGTAAGCTTTAGGCCGTAATTGTTTTCAATAAAAATAAATCTTCAATCAACTAAAATTCTAATGATATAGTCGTACTACCGGCCTATAATCAAAAATTACAACCGATAATACAAACATAAATAACTATTACAAACTTGAAATGAATAATAGTCTAACTAGTAACAAGTAAGCAACCTTGAACCTCCAATCAACTTGAGATCACAACAAAAAGTGCGATCGAATCGAGAGGCAACCGCGAGACCGACTCAACGAGCGAAGAGCAGGCGCGATGAATGGGCAAAGTTAACCAAGATATTCTAGATCCGTTATCGATATGATGATATTTGATATAGAAGATAGAAATTGTGAAGTTTCTATATGAGAGGTAGATAGTTAAAGAAAGGTGGTGATTATTTATAGAAGACGGCTAATAGAGAGCAAAAAAACGTATGCTCCACCTTAGTATAATGAAGAGGATATTATTCTCCAAAACATGCAGCAAGGAGGGCTATTGTTTGAATTTGCCGCTAGGAGCACTTGTTTCAAAATTTATGTATTTTGGGCGCGAGTTTATTTAATATCTTTTTTACTTTTGTGAATATTTTCCAAATATGGCAGGTTAAGGTAGGTAAGGGGTTTAAACGATCACTGCTTTATTAGATTTGATGTTAAGGAAAATTTTAACCTCCTTTTTTTCGAAAATGTAAAATGGGGTATGCCGCAGTTTTGTGGCCCCTACAAAACTGCGGCATACTCGATTTTACATTTAATCGCACTTCTACGACATTAAAAATGTTTTTCATTCAAACTTTGCTTCCGTGCGCTTAAAAGCAACGTTTAACAGCTATATTTAAGGACCTTACTCGCCAATTGGTGAGCACAAAAACGGAAGACCTATGCACTGTCATCGACGCTGCCATAGAATTAATTAATTAGTAATAGCCGGAAAAATTTAAGTTACTGTCGTGCGCGCGATTCCAAGAATAAGAAGATATGAAGGTATACGAGAAGACCTGCTTTATCGAGCAGGAACTAACTGAGATAAGGGCAGATGACTGTACGTTAGCGATTATACTAAGGGAACGATAGATGGCTGTTTAAAACATGATTATGTTCAGAAAGATGGTGACTATTATGATAATGGTTCGTTAAGATGCAATGGAATAAGAAGACATGCTGCGACGACCTCAAATACATTGGAAAATGGTTCGGAGGATGATGTTATTTTTTATGCAACTATTTATTCACAGGGAGGTATAAAATACGGATCATGTATTAGAATTAGTGGACAATCTGGAAATCCCTAAACCAATTGCAAGCCCAGGTTGGTTGCTGTAAAAAAAAACCTGGCCAAATGGAGTCTCATAAATCCATCTCAAAATCAGTGCCAGTGTGCTCCTTTGCAGGATATGCCCCAACTCCATGTCTGCCCTTCGAGCGCAGCTAACTGCATCTTCATCATTCATCATCAGGATGTGAACATGGCAAATGGCAGAGCAGAGTCCAGGTAAACACGGTACTGGTCGGACAAAATTTAAAATCTATATA
This sequence comes from Orthosia cruda, assembly GCA_964057195.1. Lineage (NCBI taxonomy): Eukaryota > Metazoa > Arthropoda > Insecta > Lepidoptera > Noctuidae > Orthosia > Orthosia cruda. The sequence continues at coordinate 30,392,825 of OZ059843.1, read as the reverse complement.
TAACTAGTAGTCTAGTTGAGAACTTGAGACAAAAATTTAGTTTTTCGACACGAGAAGATTTTTTAGGACACTTTCAAAAAAACAGCTTTAATCACCATATCGACACGGCAATTGCCGAGAAAAATGTCATTCAAAAAGAATACTTAAACGTTGTTTGTCATGCTTTTATGCCATCTTCCTGTTCAGAATGCCAAAATATTTGACATTCAGATGCGTAACCATGAATTTGTTACGGTAAAAATTATCACACATCCAAATATATAATGTAAACCTTTACAATAGTTGTAAACATGAAAAAGAGATGTGCAGAATGTCCACTCCATGTATGATCTAGCAGCTTATCGCCTAGCTGGAGCTTCACGCAGACCAATGCTAGTCCCTTGGTATCTTAAAATTCATCCTCGGAAATCTAGCAATTTCATACCTGATGCATTGTCAATAACAAGTCTGGGATATAAGCCCAAACAATGTATGGAATAATAAGATACTCCAGACTTCCGAATTAACTAATTTTTATAGATACATACTATCACTCGCCATTTTTCCCATCATTTATGTTCGGTTATTTTGAATTCAATTAAGTTTATTAGTCAGCTCATCACAGAGAGAGCCTTAATGAGATGATACTGAAATATTAACCTACATCAAGCGAGTCAAGCCAAGATTACCTGTATACTATCTTCACTGTATCTACCATTCTTTATGAAACTTCTGATCATTCTTGCAGTGTGTCCAGCATGCATTTTGTCGCAATTTACACTGCTGTGTCAACAATCATTCTCATTGATAATGACCTCAAGCAAAGGTTGTTTAGCGTTAAATCGGTTATTTGACACATATTTATTAAATAGACAAGGTTTTATAGAATTTCGACATTTTATTTTATCACAAAAAGATTAGGTTTATTTTGTTTCATTAGGTTTATTTATGTTAGTTTTGACAAGATTCAAAAAGTCAATCAAGTTGGATAAACTTCAAAACCTATTTGAAGTTTACTGACAATATAAAAAATATATATTTGAATTTGGATTTTGATTTTAATTATGATTTTAATTTTGATTTAATTATGATTTTAATTATGATTTTAATTTTGATTTTTATCTTGATTTTAATTTTGATTTCAATTTTGGTTTTAATTTAGATTTTAGTTTTTAATTTTGGTTTTAGTACCTATTAATTTTAATTTAATTTGATTTTTATTTTGCTATTCATTTTTATTTTGATACCAACTGATTCTGAATTTGATTGTGATTGGAATTTTGATTTTTATTGTATTTATTGTTTAAATTTCTCACTTATGTATTGTTAATGTAAACCAGAAGAGCCAATTTTTTTTGCTCAAAATATACTTTCTATCAATATATTATTATTTAATTAAATTAGTTGTAGAAACAAAAGTTTAAATTTATTTTTTTATATATGAGCCAATCTATTGAGTACTGGGTTGTGAAATAATTGCCTGAAAATTGACCAATGCACTTCTGCTATGTTTGAATGTGTTCTATCCACGTAAAAATCTACCTTGTTTTTTATTTATTTATATCTTTATTTTTTAGGGACTAATTATCCTTTAAAGGCAGGTCAGCCCCATCGTAATTAACCTAATTTTACATGTCAACTTCTAATATAATCTTATCTTAACTTAACATTAACAAAATGTTTTAATACCGATACATTGTCCTGTCATAAAAAAATCTAACAGTATCACTTCCTGGATCAGGCAGGATTTCAAAAAACGTATCCATGTGGAATTTATTGATTCTACGTAATCTTGACAATCGCTCTCTACCCGTCCGGTTTTTGACACATTCCACCAAAAGATGCTGGACATCATCAATAACTCCACACACATCACAATTTGGGAGAATGTAGCTTTTTATTTATTATTTATTTATGTACACACAAAACCCTTTAAAGAGAAAGTACATATAAAGATAGAATAGCACAAAGGTACTGCTTATTTCTAGAGAAATTTCTTCCAGCAGACCGGTAACAGGTACGACAGGTAAGAAATATACACAAATGACCAAATCTTTTGGCGGGATAGTATCCAGAACGAAGTCTTAGAGCCACTTCAATGTACATTCTGCTCATTTTGGTGTTAACAAACCAAGGAATGCGAGAAGGCTGGTGTTGTATGACCTTGTACTAGATCCCTTTGACTTTACTTAGTTCTTGAAAGTAAAGATCCCATTTTTGAAAACAAGCTGTTTTATGTTTTGGCAGAATTTCTGTATAATAAGGCGTATTATAATACACTGAAGACTTTTCACCCGACTGCCAAAGGAGGTTAATGTGTTTATCAGTCTATGTATATATGTATGTATGTTTGTTCCTATGTGGCGTTCTAGAGACCAAACGCGTTGGCCGATTTTGATGATTCTAACGTCAATCGATTCGTCTTAAATCTACGAGTGTCGCAGGCTAAATTAAAATTGTAAAATAAATAAATGGCTTTTGGGCGCCATATTGTAGGGCATCAAATATTTTTTTTCCAAACCCATCGTGTAGGGTATCAGAATAAAGGATTTTAAGAGGTGATTTCATTGTACCTAAATTCTATAAAAAAAACAAATAAACAAAAAAAAAAACAAGGAACGTAAACAAGAAGAAAATCATGCTGTGCAGTCGCAGGATACATCTGGTTTTGGTCAGCCAGCTCGCGAAAATGCATCCTCCGACTGCATAACATAATTTTCTTCTTCTTCTATATAATTTAATTCTCTTCGTCTTTTTAGTTCGCTTTTTTAGCAATCGGGTATTTTGATTTTATTAGTTAACTTTTTTTATTTATACAGAGAAGCAACACCGAGCACTAACATTGTTCATTGCCAGTAACGTCATCTCTACAATATTAATGTGAGAACACTGTAGACTTCTAGATTCTTGGATTTGATTAGCAATTTCCTTTTCTATTTCGATTTACTTTACTGTTATGTGCCTACTTAGTACTTTGTTGACAAGCTAACACTATCCTCTCATACCTACTAACACTGTATGCAGACATTGTACAAACATAGTTTTTAAAAGAGTAACATGGCGAATTCTGTCGACGTTGCATTAGTGCTTACTTTGAATTTGAATTTAATAAGTCCTTTAAGTAAGTAAGAACTTCTAAGCCAAAACATTATTTTTCTAAATCCACTTAAAACGAGCCACGACCTACACCGATGTCATTTGATCAATAGAACAAATATCACAAGCACGAGGTAAAAATGAACTCAACATTGTTGTGTTGACAAGAATCAATCAATTCCTTTCTTTACATGCCTTTTCCTAAGTATTTTGAGGTCGCTTCCCGTCGGGTTTCAGCAAAATACTAGTATTTTACATAGAATGACTGCCTATCTCTGCAATCCAGTAACTGTATAACAGTTGTTAGATTTTTTACCTTTTTTATGACGTCAAAGCTACCAAACCAATGTCGGACATACTTGTCGAGGTACGGAGATGTTTTGGTTTATAAGGGATGGCTACAGAACCACAGATCAACTTCGGCAATCGTTGCTAAACCTAGAAGATCGTCGTTTGCGGGTGTTATTATTTAGACACGTTCACGCCGACACATTGTTTTTCCAAATCTACTTACGACAAGCAACGACCTACACCGATGTCATTGGATCAACAGAACAAACATCACAAATACAAGGTACAGGTGCACTCAACATAGCTTTGTTGACATAGGTAAACATCTCCGCAGTAATGATATGCATTGCGTTGTTGGCTAGATTGAGGAAAACCCTGATGTAATCGCTAGCGATCATTATTCAGTAGGTATCAATTAAAACCTACTTGTCAATAATCGTTGTGATGGTCATTTAGTACCTATCTTTGGTAAGATCCAAACTGAATGGTTGCGAAGTGCGCTCGCTGCTCGCTATGCAGAATAGTGCTCGCTGCAAACTTCCGGGCAGCCCTGAAGTTGGCTTTCCGATACGCAAGGCACGAAACGGTGCTGTTTTTAACCGATTTCAAAAAAAGAAGGCGGTACTCAAATCGTCGGTATCTTTTTTTATGTTTGTTCCCCGATTACTAAAATACGCCTGGACCGATTTAAAAAAATCTTCTTTTGGTTGGAAAGGGTTTATACTTTACAGGTAGTCCCATGGTTATCCAGTCAGAATCTGATGATGGGATCCTAGATAAATCGAGGGAACTCCTCAAACATTATAGGCATACTTAAAGCGATTTTGGTATTTTCATCAATAATGCATTTGAACTCAGAAAGTATCATTTGGTGAAGTGGAACTGATGAAGAAGACCACAGATGACCACTGGCACTTCTTAATGCTAATTATGTTACGGGTATAAGATATCTCGAATAGTTAACCGACTATGATGAAGCAAATACTTATAAATAAATGGTACTGATGAAAATGGCACCATCGAACTGATCTGATGATGAACCCAGAAGGTAGGCACTGGAAATCAGAAATAAAACAATCTACCCTAGTCGTGTTTTAGTTTATTGGCATCGTCATGAGATTTCTTTGGCTATAAATGATTATCATGTTAATTGGAGGTACCTATCAAAACTAAAACGAGAAAAATAAAAAACTTTTTCACTATAAATCAAACCGAATTCCAAAACAAAATACTATAAAGCAAAATATAACTTTCTTTTCCGAAGACTGTGTCTTTTGTACCCATTGATTTCCGTTTTTTGACACAGACTTCGGAAAAGAAAGTTATTTTTTGCTTTGTAGTATTTAGTTTTGGAAGTTGGTACGATTTTTAGTTAAAAAGTTTTTTTTTATGTTTGTTCTCCGATTACCGAAAATTATGGTATGAGATTTACTACTGCGCAGCCACTGTAGCCAACTTCAGGGCGGCCAAGAACTTTGGCGAGAACTATACTCTTGCTGACAGATGGATTTACGAACCGCTTCATATTCCGAGTCGTCATTAAGTTTGAGTCTACCTATATATATATATATATAACCTACCTGTGTTAGTGATAATTATATAGATAGGTATCTACATCTTGGTGCTAATTAAACCAGTATATTGGTATTCCCCGATAGCTAGCTAAATAATTAGATTGCAGAAACCAGATATTTATTTTCTTCGTGGTTTTCTCACTACTGAATGCCGCATTTCCGAGTTGTACGGTCTAAAATTTCTTTTGGTACACAAATAGTTTAACGTATACTTTAGATTCTACGATTTTTATAAAGGTACCAGTCTAGGTAGGTATCAGGGCTTGCCGCCACCACCACGTCACGACATCCTCAACGTGGAACGGTGAAGAGTCGTGGCGCGATGCCGCAACGTAAGACGTGGTCGTGGCTTGAAATATTCCGGTAGGTACATTTTTCAGCATTTCTGACAGAACGAAACTATGGAACAAAACAACGTTTAGTTTCGTTTCTTGTAGTTTCTGACAGTTACAGCATTTCTGCACAACTAATCGCTAAGAGATTTAAACATCAAATTTATGATTTAAGCATCGCACCGTATCGCGTCGTCCGCGGCGTCGTGGCGTCGTTCGCCTAGTCGACGGCACGAACTATTTTGTGCGCGAGGTATCTCATCCGAAAACTCGTGCGAAAGAGATAGATGCTGTGATGAGCAGTAAGAAGCTATTTTGCGTAAGAATTAGCAGTTTTGCAAATTTGTATCGAAATGAATGATGATTTAGGAGGATTTAGGTTCTAAAACGGGCGCGCGAAATTTTATAAACAGACCTTTGGGAGTCTAGATATCATGAAAAACTACTACATGTATATTTTCAAAATAAAATTATTTGCAATGTTGTATGGAGGCCGTTTTGCAGTTTTCCTTCTTCGTGTGGTATTTATCGCCGCCCAAAGATGCGTTAAAATTTGTGTTGAATAAGGGACTTTTGACACTCATAACTTTCTTTTTTTTCTTTTTGTTTCCATACAGGGCAGACAGTGATGAGACAAATTCATATCATATTTCATTTGGAACGTACATTGTCAAACAATGGAGTAATCGCCAGACTACGTTTGTATGAAAGAATTATCGACTAGTGTAACCTTAACGTACCGTGCATTGGCACCTCACGTGAATGCTCCGGGCCGCGACACCGGATCGTTCCACGTTGACGACGTCGTGACGTGGTGATGGAGACAAACCCTCAGTCTATAACTATTGACATACTTCTAATAAGAAAATTTAGACACTTAAGTTTTGGTAGGGTGCGACTGTACTCACAGTCACAGCAACAAACGTCGGTAGGTGTAGATACATCTTCTACAGACCTTAAAAAAACATTTGTTCCATGCAAAAACTAAAGCAATCCTGCAGTATAGAAGGCAATATCACAGCCTTTGCCCCAGTAATTGACCCATCAAACTTTTGCACAATTCACCAGCTCATAACGAAACTGTATTACTGCCGTGATTAGCACCTGCTGGCTGGCTGGCAATGACCAATGAGTGAGTGAAATCGATCGCGTCACGCTTGAGAACAGAGCCCGGTGCATTTGGGATGCGGTTCATGGCGGTTGATTAGCATTGAAGATATCTATCTATTAGGTTGTATAGATCATGAGTTCTTAACCAACTTCAAAAAGGAGAAGGTTCTCAATTCGACTTTTTTTTTATGTGTTACTCATAACTTTTTACTAGATGAACCGATTTTGATGATTCTTTTTATTTAAAAGCTGCTGTTTTTCATGTGGTCCTGTTTAAACTCGGTTAAGATCGGATGAATAACTTCGGAGATTTACAACAGAACTCTTCAATAAACAGCGGCAAATCTCTCGGGTTTGCTGCAATCGCATGTATGTTTATTGTTCAGGTCATGTCATAACATAACATTACGCCGGTACGATCTAAAGGGGTACGCAGATGTGTACAGTTCACCCTGGTACACTATCATTTCTCCGGTTATGGTCTAGTTCTATGTTATTCGGGTAATCTATTCTGGCATAACTTTGTGCATAATAGGTAGGTATCTTACTATAGAACTTGCTCATTATGTACCACAACCAAAAAGTGAAAAGTAAATATATTTGCAAAAAAAAAACTACCGACTTCTAAAAAAAACACTACATAGTGTAAAATAACTTAAATTTCTGATGTTGGTGTCAAAAAACGAAGAAACAAAAACAGGAACACCGACTTCCGAAATTGAAGTTATTTTTCACTTTGAAGTATTTTTTTTAGAAGTCGGTAGTTTTCTTTTGCAAATATATTTATTTTAGGGTTTTCAGAAGCCATAAAATCTGATGAAACAAAATTTGTTTTAGAGAGATACTTAATTGTTCTAATGCCAGCGACAGAGCTATTTATAGTTTAAGGCTTAATATTCCTCAATGTTAACGCGGTACTTATTTTATAATTATTTATATCAGATCAATTTTTGTACATCAATGGGTTTGGCAGTACTATTTTGGGTTACGCTAAAGGAGTGCTCAGCTTGGGCGCAGCAGCGCTGTTCCCCGTCGAGGCAATTTTCGTTGGCGATCTCTCTATGGCCCTAGTTTAATCCATGTTCAGAAGTGAGAACGCTTGGAATGCCGTTATCACTTTTTGCAAGGAGGAGATGCATGCAAAAGAGGCGTCAGAAAGGGAGAGAGAGCGCTCACTCCACCCGCACCAGAAGAGCAGCCGGGCGTCTCATCATTTGACGATCTCCGGCCATCATAAAGAATCGCCTGCAACCCTCCGTTCTGCCCAGATAGAGGGTATCCAGGAGAATTGCACAAGAAAAAAAGAACCATTTTGGGTATAACCTGTGTAAGAGTGAGTTTTTATGTATCTGATAAATAAAATTATTATGAAAACAGCCTAAAACACCCAGCAAAAATCCATTACTAAACAAATATGCTTACTCATGTATACCTACGCCATATTCAAAACCTAGAAATGTAGGAACATTACTATGAATTGCCTTATGTAACGCCGCGGTAATATTACTACCAAATATTTCGTACTGATAAATCTCAAAAAGGTAAGCCACCGAAACGATATCCTTTTACGAATTTTACGAGCTGTGTGCGCTCACCTTGGCAGTACTTACACAGTATAAAAATTCCAGAAGGCCTAACAAGAAGAAACACTACACACTATCTCCCCCACACCACTCCCCAAGCATCCCTTGGGCAGGGCACTTGATGATTTCAGACTTATCAATCAATCATTTATTTCGGACCATGATCCATAATTTGTTAGTAATACACTTATGACTATGTTAGTAAATTTACATAATTTAATAATGTCATTCTTATAAAAATAATAATCCATACACAATAAAATAAATACATAACAAATAAATTAACAAATAATTCAATCAGTTCAAATACCGATTTCCCGTTGCACTGGAGCCGCCGCTGTGCAAGCGGGTCCAGTACCCCAGGAAAGTGCAGTCCGGTTTATCCGCAATAACCTTATATAACCTTACATTGTGAACCTTATATTGTGATTCATAAATTATGGTTATTCATAAAATCAAATGAGACAACTGGCTGCGAGTTCATAAGCTGGTACTAAGAATTTCCGGATGGAAAAAAGTCCAATAGCACTTACCCGACCCAAAAGTTTGGCCCGATTGTTCAGCAGTCGTTCTGCGACCTCCACAATTACATAAGTAGGCAACATGATACCCAAGTCTTAAAATTACTGGTTTTCAGATCTTCGGACAGTTGCCCGTATATAAATATAATCTCCTATTATATTTTTCTCATTAGGAGACGTTGTATTGTAAGTAAATCTAAGTTGCGGAAAAGTGGAGTGTCCTAATACAAGCATTTATTTACTTAAAAGGACACTTCTTACACTAGCTATGTAGTACAAAAAAAAAATGTCAAAGAAAATAAGACTATTTGTATTGTATTTTGTCGTGACAGCTGTACTGACTTCTACGGCTCCTTCTTCTTATATTCTTGTCTAGAAATGGTCCTTCTGAGCCAGTCTACCAAGGAACGCGCAAATCGAAAGAGCCGGGCCAGTATGCCTGGTGTTACCAACTGATGCATGAAAGCAAACTCATTGGGCAACGCTAGTATAGTCGGTTTGTTTGAGCGCATGTCATAACTATGCTAATGTGTGAAATGCGCGTAGAAACACGTGTGAAAGACTGTGTCGAGGCCTATTTGTTTTGTTTTGATGAATAAATGAAGTGGAGCAAGTGGCTTTGATCATAAAATCGATAGGAATCTGATAATACTGGAATCGTGTTTTGAAAGATCAGTATTTTGTCAATGGTCAATTCGACATTAGTAATCGTTGGTTTCTGATGTTTCGGTGAGATTTTACTATCTGTCTATAATATCTGCTTAACCAATTTCCATATCTAACAGGCACCAATTATTATAAGAAATAATTTAATTGAGCGTTCTTGTACATTTTACAAATTTGTCAGCACAAATATATAATAATAATAACAATACGAGCATACCAGTAGTCACAACCTAGCTGGCCAAAAAAAAATAGAGTTTTATGTTTAAATTATTATTATTTGTACATACTTATTTCATGACTTTCAGTATTTTATCATATAAACAACCTTAAGTAAGCCATTGACGAATCTTTCTTTTTTCTCGTCGTGTGGTCTGCTTGTCTGCTACTAAAACTACGCAAAAATACAATATGTTTCTGTTTTATTTTTTTATTTTTCTGCTGCAAAATAAGAGTAATGATTTTACAACTAAGTATAACTGACTACAAAGTATGCAGCTCTGTTTGCTGTGAACTCATTACTAATGTATGAAAAACGGCCGTTCCGTTTCACCTAATATAGGAACTAAATATCGATTGAATAACTTTACTGGGTACTTCACTGTTTCCTTTGTATGGTCAGCGTTATAAATAGTTTGATTAACTTGGTAAAATTAATTATCAGGAAGATAAATGAATTATATTTTTGCGCCAATGTGAACGTATGTTTTTTTTATCGTTCCCAAAATAAGCGTTTAGACGTGGAGTCGCGGTCGATAACTATTGGTTTTTTTTTTCATTATTAATTATGATAGACGCTGAAGTAGCTGCACGAAGGCTGCGCTGACTTTCTTTTTCGATGATCACCAGTATGGAGGTATGCGGAACAGAGTGTGACGAAAATGAGGGAAAAGGGAGAAGGAGGGGGAGGAAATTCGTCTTTGCACTTCTTTTTTGTCTTTTATTCCATGTTTGTTGCTGTTGTGTTGTGTCTGTGTCGAATTAATATATTCTTAAGTTCGACAACCTCCATTGAAATGGAAGGATCCTTCAATCAGACGGGTGCAGTAAAACCCTTTTGGTCGGAGGAACTACCCTTCTGTGTAAAATATTTATGTCTGGTCAGGGCAACTGCCAACTGGCTAAGACCTCGCCTCTCATACTTGAGGTAGTGGATTCAAATCCGGCAAAGTACCAATGTGACGTTTTCAAATTCATATGTACTTTCTAACTTTGTCTTGGACATCACAGGCAATAGTGACGGAAAACAATGTCAGAAAACGGACTTTTAAAGCTAATGTAAATCTGAAATAGCCAAATCAGATGCCTATGTGGTATATATTATTATATATTCAATTCTGACACCAGAGATGAGAGTTGAATAAGCTGCCCAACGATTGTTGCCGAACTGTTGTAAATGTTACTTCCTGTATGGAGGTTGCTTATCATGCTCTCTCTCATCATAATATTTATGTAACATAAAAAAAAATATAACAGTGTACTTTAAATTCTTAATTCTTTATTATACACTAAAAATACAATATGAGTGATTATAAAGTTGATGTACAAAGGCGAGCCTAACTCTAAGAAGAGTTTTCTAGCAAACCTTAGAGTGATAGAGAGGGTTTACAAAAGGAAGAAGAGAAGTAGTCCAGTGGACAATATTAGAATAATATAAAATCTATCATAAATTTACATATATACATACGTACAAAATATATAAGCTACTACTAATATTAAAGTTTATTGTTTTAAATAAAACATTTCCTATTGCTGCCGACCATACACGCGTGTTTACCCTTTATTAGTAAAACAGCTGTCAAGCGAGTGATTATAAATTACTGAGTCGACTTATTAAGTGATGGATTCGTTGATTACAACATAGTGGAAATGTTAACACGGGCAGTCACTAAACAATAAAATTATGAATATAATTATGATTCTAAAAACATATGAGGAATGCCTGCTGCATCATGCCAGACAACCTGTGGGCCAAAATAGCAAAGAACTGACGCTCTCATTTAGTTACTATAAAACTGCTTTACGTCCGTCACATCATCGATCACAGATCCAGTTGAAAACCAGCATGTTACCCGACATTTTGTTGAACTGGTCCTCTTTGGCACAGCCGTGGGCCACACAGTGTTTTCTTTTTTTATATTTTTGTTGTTAAGTCTGAGTTTTCTTTTTTATGTTTGTGTTGTGTGCTCGGGCTTGTGTCAAATAAATGTGTTTTCTTTCTTTTCATTCTTTCTAAGGCTCACTTGCACGAAAATCTTAACTCACAGTTAGTTGCTAACACTAGGTTAAATTGACAATATTGTATGACAAACTGTTAAAATAGAGTCGTTTGCCCAGGAGTGGGACAGAACAGACTAGCAAAAAGAATAAAATTATTCGTAAAAAAAACTTTTTTGGGCTCCGTACACAAAGGGTAAAAACGAGACCCTATTACTAAGACTCCACGATCCGTCTGTCTGTCTGTCCGTCTGTCTGTCTGTCTGTCTGACACGTCCGTCTGTCACCAGGCTGTATCTCATGAATCGTGATAGCTAGACAGTTGAAATATTCACTGTTGATGTACTTATGTTGCCGCTATAACAACAAATACTAAAAACAGAATTAAATAAATATTTAAGTGTGTGTGTTTTTCCCATATAACAAACGTGATCTTTTTGCCATTTTTTGCGTTAATGGTACGGAACCATTCGTGCGGGAGTCCGACTCGCACTTGGCCAGTTTTTTTAATACTAGCTTTTTTCGTATTCTTCTCAGCAAACCCATTCATTTGATACCCGTATCATGGCATTGCACAAAAAATAACTAATCAGCCATATTGGATTTATAATGACGTCACTTGGCTAACCATGCATTGTCATCCAAACTAAACGTGTATGAAAATTTCATCTTAATCGGTGGAGGATAACTGCTTTAAAATTCAATTGCAAGATTTGAACCGAACACACTTACAAACATACATACATACATACATTGCAAGTTAAATAAAAGCTTGTAAAAAGTGCCAGCTTATACTAATTTTACGTGCATCTAGGCTGAAGTATAATACGATACAATTTTTTTAATATTTGACACTTTTTTGTTGGTCAAGACCTAAATATTTTCTTTTTCGGAGGAGCCAATGAGCTTCTCCCGTAGAAGTTGGTACGTTTGCCGAAGTAGTACATCCTCTTACCAAAAATCTTGGTTGCATTCTTTATACAATAATCATATTCCTTTTTTATGAATACTGTAAAAAAACAAAGATATTAATTATAATGCTCAGTTATTGACTATTCGCCCTGAATCTGCCAGCTCACCCTTCTATAATATATCGCTATCTATATAAATAAATAAAACTGAAGTGTCTTTATGTAATATCAAAATAACAATGTTTTTAAATGCATGTAAAGTGTATACGGTACAAATAACAAATACGCAATATTTTATCTATACATCTTCTATACATATATACAAATAAAAAAAAATTAAGTGTCTATATGTTATATCAAAATAGCAAAGTTTTATTGAATGCTGTGATAGTGTATACGTTACCGAGGATTTTCTTATAAATCAATGGGTACTAAACACATATACGTAATTTTTTATAGTTTTGTCTGTCTGTTTGTTCCGGGTAATCTCCGAAATAGCTGGACCGATTTTGACGGGACTTTCCAGTGGAAGTCCCGCTAAGCCGATGTTGCAAAAAGTAACATAGGCTTAAATAAGTTCATAGTAAATATGGAAAAATTAAAAATCTATAAAAAAAATTAGAGTTTGACGCGGTCGAAGTCGTGGGCAACAGCTAGTATTAGCTAAGATAGTTCATTGTGTAGGTTCAGAAAAAAGGACCAAATTAGCAAAATTCCAGCCGTTGTGGCAATCGTCGAACCACGACAAAACAAAAAAAAAACATACCGAATATGGTGTCAACAGCTTTGCAGTTTCTTGAAATTCTAAGTTCAGACGAAGAAGAACAAAAAGAAGGAGAAGCTTGAAGGAGCCCTTGCTTCTTCAAGCAGTTTACTCCAAAAAAGGTACAAAGGTTTTTGAATTCGGCTACACTCTGGTTCTTCAAATCGACGCTACGGACTCTTAAATCGTCCGGCATGCATTTCTCAAGTTCTTTGCTATAGAATTCATTGTTGTTACTCTGTAGGAAATCATAATATCAATCAATATGCCTAGCATTTTCCCTATATGTATTTTGGTTCAACTTACAACCTTACTAGATACAGCTGAACATGGGGCAACTGCCTAACTGGCCTTCATAGCCCAGAAACTGCTTAACACGATAACCCTTGGTGAAAAACAAAACTGGTGTAAGATTTTTAGAACGGAGTTCCTTACCGCACGTTATACGGGCTGAGGGGCTAGACCGAAAAAGTTGTAACAATGAAAAAAAACGACACATTTCATTTTTGTGTGATAAATTGTGCGAGGCACAGCGTGCTGCATGCAGGATAGTACAAACGAAGATCCGCACAAAAGGGAGACGCCGAGGAAAGAGCCGGAGGCGCACGGAGAAAACCGAAGACGTACGAGCGCGCGCTGACTAACCACATACAGTACCTACGCTAGCAGCCGCTATTGTGTGTTTACACTGAGCATCAGCTGTGTTGCTGTTATTTCAGTTCCGTCATATTTTACGAAACTGGAACACTGTAAATTTTATGAATCGAACTTCCTTTCAACCGGGTGTTCATAAGACACCTCTCTCTTTTTTTGTAAAATCTTCCACAGACAAGACCAACAGCTCAACGTGCTTTAAGAGGCATGGAGGAGGTACCCCGGTACCTAAGTAATGATATGTGTGAGTCTTTATTAATAGTAAATGCTCACGATGATTACAATTAATTTTCCTGTTTTTGTTTAGCCTTAGTTTTTCAATTCACCAATGATTTTGCTACTGCGACTGTATAATCATCCATTGTTTAATTCGCTACCCTTTTTTTAGTAAAATAGCAACATAATGGATTAGCTCGTTGGTTATCGAGTGTAATCGATTGCCACATCTCTATTTGTGGTTTCCGTAGAAATTGCAGGAATGTCAAAAATAATCGTTAGAAATAATGCTGATTGCAATATGAATACAAAAATTGATTTACTACTTGATTATGTATAATTAGCGCCCCAATTGTGTAACGCAATATTTTTTTCTTGCTACCAATGCAACTTCTGAAATCCAGAACGCAGTGGCGACCATCACAAAAACCATCGAGTTCAATGCAGTGATTATAAAGGCAAATGTTCTTACAACCGCTGCATCTCTTAAAAACAAGAATCAACAGTGGCGACCACCAGAAAAGTGTTAAGACAATGGAACTTAACGTGTTCCAGAGAAACAATTCAACTGTCTTAGATCTCACAACGAAATGTTGATGTAGGTAATAATATAAGAGGACTGAAAAAAAATACTCAAATGCTACACTATGCAACTTTTTAGCCCTGATTAGCCCGGAAATGCAAGGTTTCCAATAGATAATCCACGGGAAAAAGCTAGTGTAATAACCTTTTAATAACAAAAATTAAACCGACATCCAAAATAAAACACTACAAAGTGAAAAATGGTACCTATATTTTTTCGTTTTTGACACAGAATTAAAAAAAAAGTAATTTTTAGTTTTGTAGTGTTTCGTTTTTATATTTCATTTTTTTATATTTTGGTACCTTTTAGTTACCATACAAAAAGGAATAATTGAAGATAACTTAAAAACGCATCATCAGATCTTAATAAAGTTTAAATGGGACCACATTAGAAGCACCAGCTTTCAATACAAAAATAATCATCAACATCGGTTCATAATTAGCGGAGTAATCGCGTAACAAACGAACAAAAACATACAGTCGAATTGAGAACCTCCTCGTTTTTGAAGACAGATGAAAATATGCCATCCATTATTAAACGGAAAGCTTAAAACCCATTTAAAAACACGATAACAAAATTGTTATATATTTCAACGACAACCACAGACAACAAGAAATGGCTTATTCAAAATTTATTTCCATTTTTATTTACATTAAATAAACGTCATATTTGCCCGCCAGTGTATTCAACGCGCGTTCGCCTCATGGTTCGGAACAGAGTGCCTTATCGAACGCATTGGTATTCGGAAGTCGGACGAACGTAAGCGAATAATCGAATAAACTTGGATATTTGGGTTCATTGAAATATGAAAAGCACTAGAGATGATTTATTTTTAAGGTGAAGCTGAGCTGACTATCAATTTCATTGTGTTTTTAAATAAAATAGCGGTTTATAAGCGAATGTTTATACTGGGATACTATCAGCATTTGGGGTTGAGATGCGCTTGTCTCGAGTAAATGCATAGCTTTTATTCTTATCAATTTGCGATCACCTTCTTCTTTAATTTTACCTTTATCGAATAGGCTCTTGACTGCTTTGTGTTAGTATAAAATCTGTTTTCTTACTTATTCCATCAGGTTAACTATACTAATCTACTGCTAAACATAAGCCTCTTTAATTTTATGCAATGTAACACTTCATTAGGCATTTTTCATTTATCACTTGGTGAGTGGCCGCGACGGTCTGATAAAATGCAAGATCAGACGAGAAGCTAAAGATTGGTCAATGTGGCGATGCTTGCTTAGGTCTATTTCCAGCAGCGTCTTTCGGATGAAATGATGATGGCTTTTCATCAAGCTGTTTGCTGATATGTGGTCTTCATTCATTCTTTCATTTATTTATTCAATTCAATAACAAATTACATTGTGTCTGAAAGATTAAAAAAAAAACCTGAAAATAATATTCGATGTAGTATCAACAACCATTACAACTACGAAAGCAAACAAATAACGACAACACAATACCACGTTCTTATAGTAACATTTAACTATACCAAAATAAAATAGTAAAATTAGTGAAATAGGAACAGGAACATGTCTAACCTTAAAAGTATAGGTTCTTCGGTTCTTCGTATAATGTGGCTAGCTCTATGTCACTCTTCAGTATCAGTTATGACGTCATTTAAAGTAGATGTTTACTGTTACAAAGTTTTTCTTCACTATTTTTATTTTAAACGATTAATGTTTTAGTTTTTCTCTAGAAAAACTAAAACATTAATCGTTTAAAACAAAAATAGTTAAATAAAAATACTGGAACTTCCTGGAGTACTTACATGGGTAGTAGAAACTTTTTAATGAAACCGGCGAACTTCTTTATCGAATCGCTGAGATTCTGAACGCAAGTATATAAATTGTTTAAAATAGTAAATCTTACTTTTTCTGAACTACTTCTATGACAAACTGTTCATGAAGTTGCAATCACTAAGTAAGAGAGTTATCTTAGAAAATAAATACTACGTTACAAAATTAGGGTGCTAATTATAAATATAGTCAAGTAGGAAATCAATTTATGATGTCATATTGCAATCAGCATTATTTCTACCGATTGTTTTTCACTTTCTGTAACTTTACGGCAGCCACAAATAGAGATGTGGAAATTAATTATACTCGATAATTAACGAGCTAATTGATTCAGCCGGCCATTTTACTACTACGAAGTGAAGCGAATTACACAATGGGTAATTATACATTCGCAGTAGCCAAATCATTGGTAACTTAAAAAACTTATAAGGCTAAACGAAAATAGGAAATAAAATTGTATTAATAATTGTGAGCATTTACAATTAAATAAGATAACCTAATTGAATTATATTTTGCATTAAAAAAATCGTAACAAAAATGAACCTGTATTGGCCACACAACGTTCACACTACCCGAGAAATCGTTTACGAGCATATATGTAATTTTCCAACAAGAATGATATAATCAAATACTTGTAATTAAAATTTATTGATGGAAAAGAGGGGGATCTCGTGGCTAAATAATAACAGCTGCACGGGTCGATCTTCAAGGTTAAGCAACGCTTGACTTGGCGTTTGTGGAAGCTGTTCATACGGTCGGGTCTGAGTTTTTCAAGACCCGTCGTACAGATAGAAACAAAAAACTCTCTGATCCTACTCTCAAGCTCATGAAGGAGAGGCGTGAGATGATCCTACAGCCTTCAGATGATACGCTGAAATACCGGCAGCTAAATAGACGGATCTCAAAGTCTTTGAAAAGCGACCTCCGCTGCTTTAATAACGAAAGTATTAAAGATGCGATTGAGCGGCATAAGGGATCGAAGGTCTTTGCAAGAGATCTGTCTATTGGGCAGAGCCAGCTCATGAAACTGAAGACCGATGATGGCCAGATCGTATCCGTTTAACCGGAGCTTCTGCAGGAGATCGGGAGATTCAATGAGCAGTTGTACACGTCAACCAGCAAACCTGTCGTGAATCTAGCAAATGACCCTAGAGCTAGATTGACCAGACAATATACCGAAGACATTCCGGACGCCATCCTCTCAAAATTGGGATGGCTCTAAAACAGCTTAAAAACAACAAGGCACCGGCTGATGATGGAATTACGGCCGAACTCCTGAAGGCGGGTGGACAATCAGTACTTAAAAGGCCCTTCAGAAGCTGTTTGATTCCGTCATACTTGAGCGGAAAACGCCACAGGAATGGTGCAGCAGTGTGGTTGTACTCTTCTTCAAGAAAGGTGACAATGCCTTACTGAAAAATTATAGACCAATCTCACTTCTTAGCCATGTCCTTAAGCTGTTTTCAAGATGCATCACGAACCGTCTCGCGCGCAGGTTTGACGATTTCCAGCCTCCCAAACAAGCCGTATTCCGTAAAGGCTTCAGCACCGTGGACTACATACATACGCTGCGGCAGGTTATACAGAAGCCCGAAGAGTTTAACCTGCCTCTTTGTTTAGCGTTTGTGGACTACGAGAAAGCCTACGATACCTTCGAGTCTTGGGCTGTACTGCAGTCTCTCCAACGGTGCCAAATCGACTACCGGTACATCGAAGTGTTGAAAAGTTCGTACAAAAACGCCACCATGAAAGTTTGACTTCAGGATAGGACCTCGGAATCTATCCTTCTATAGCGAGGTGTGAGACAGGGAGACGTCATATCTCCGAAACTGTTCATCGCTGCACTGGAGGATGTCTTCAAGTTTCTGGACTGGAGAGGGCTAGGTATCAACTTCAATGGCGAGTAAATCACTCACCTTCGGTTTGTCAACGATATAGTGGTCATGGCTGAGACCATGAAGGACTTCAATACAATGCTCGATGACCTCAGTAGAGCTACCGAAAGAATAGGTCTTAGGATGAACATGGACAAAACCAAGGTGATGCTGAATGCCCATGTTGCACCCACTCCTATCAAGGTCGGAGACTCTACACTCGAAGTTGTAGATGACTATGTCTACTTGGGACAAACAATCCAGTTAAGTAGGACCAACTACGAGAAAGAGGTCAATAGTCGAATCCGATTCGGCTGGGCAGCGTTCGGGAAGTTGCGCGGTATCTTCTCGTCCAACCTACCACTCAAGACGAAAGTCTATGACCAGTGTGTGTTGCCAGTAATAACCTATGGTTCTGAGACGTGGTCGCTCACCTATTGAATTCCTACTAGAACACAACTTAATGCTTCTCAATAGTTTGTTTAAGAAAAGCAAGAAGAATAAGTGGACCTGGATCTCCCCGGACGGCTCCTATAAAAACGAGATTGACTACATAACAATTAGCTATCCAAAAGCCTTCACGGATACGTCAGTAGTGACAAAACTCAACTTTAATACAAACCATCGTATGTACGAAGCTCCTTAACAATAGAACCACCAAGGAAAACTAGAAAATATGTAGCTACAAACAAAAACGAATAATACAGTAACGAAATCCTAAAGAAAATCGTTGAGTCCCTTAGCGAAAGAGCTGAGGAAATGTCAACGAAAATAGCGCAACTGATGCTCTTGCAAAGTACAGTAGGCTAGAAAAACAACTAACCAGTGTTAAAACTGGGAACATGGGAAGGAATAAATACAGACTAAGTGACACAACACTGAAAAAAAATGCTACAGAAGTACCCTAAAAATAATAGTATCAAACTGGTAACTGAACAAAGTAAGGAAATCAGAGTAAATATCAGAAAAGATAGGAAGACTAAGAGGCTGGAAACATTAGAAAAGAATATAAAGAGAACAGGTGGTGTAAAGAAAGCACTAAAGGGACTGAGAGAAGTAAGCATAGAATGGATACCAAAACTCAATAAAAAAGATAAAATTTATACGAACAGAAAATATATCAATGAAATTGCTACTAAATTTTAGCAGGACCTGTACTCAAACCGAGAAAAAAAACAAACAAAAGACCTAAGCGAAAGACTGCACAAAGTGGAATAAGCTATAGTCAAAAGATGGAAATGGCTCCAGGCCCGGATAAAATTACAAATGAGCTTCTCAATGGTACTCTCGACGAGCTTTTACCCATATTGTTCTGAACCAAACGTTTCGTTCACTATTTGATATTTAATTGCAACACCATGTCAGTGGGCTGTCAACGATTTGACAGCTATTGATTGTCCACCCGCCTTCAGCAGTTCGCCCGTAATTCCATCATCAACCGGTGCCTTGTTGTTTTTAAGCTGCTGTCGAACTAATGCTAGTCGAATATATTTTCTGTCGAAGCAATGAGTTGTCGAAATATTGTTTTTCGAAATTGAGACTCTGTCTAAATAATTAACTGTCGAAATTCAGAATGACACTCGTTTCAGAGCCATCCCAATCTCATAGAGGCTGACGTCCGGAATGTCTTCAGTATAGTGTCTGGTCAATCTAGCTCTAGGGTCATTTTCTAGATTCGCGACGGGTTTGCTTGTTGACGTGTACAACTGCCCATTGAATCTCTCGATCTCCTGCAGAAGCTCCGGTTAAACGGATACGATCTGGCCATCATTGGTCTTAAGTTTCGTGAGCTGGCTCTGCCCAATAGACAGATCTCTTGCAAAGACCTTCGATCCCTTATTCCGCTCAATCGCATCTTTAATACTTTCGGTATTAAAGCAGCGGAGGTCGCTTTTCAAAGACTTTGAGATCCGTCTATTTAGCTGCCGGTATTTCAACGTATTATCTGAAGGCTGTAGGAACATCTCACGCCTCTCCTTCATGAGCTTGAGAGTATCAGACTAGGATCAGAGAGCCTTTTGTTTCTATCTGTACGACGGGTCTTGAAAAACTTAGACCCGACCGTATGAACAGCTTCCACAAACCCATAGCTGTATTCGTAGCTGTAGCTGTAGCTCCCTAGGCACTCGAAACGATTAAGATAGGAGTTCGAGCTGAAAGCTGTCGGGGTTTAGGATCTGGATCTGTGCTGGACGGAGCGTAGACTTCATCAGTCGAGACCTTTCAAGCTTGATATTAATGTTCAATGTGCCTCTTACCATGCGGTGATCGCTCCCGGTTTTCACCGAATTGATCACGGAGACATCATTGCTTCTTGGTTTACATGATGAAGTCGATCTTGTTTTTAGTTGCAACATCAGGGCTCTGCCAGGTTCACTTCCTGAGCTGACGCTGTCTAAAGAAGGAGTTTATCATAGAGGTCTTCCTTCTCCATAAAACTGGCTAGTTGGTGACCCCGGTGTTCCGAAGTCCAACTCCAATGCTGCAAGTGGGGCAATCGTGAAGTGAGTGAAGTGAGTTTTGAACCATGCATGGCTCTAGAGATATCCTCATACATCGTCTCTACCTCGTCGTCGGGGTGTGCAGAGGTCGGGGCGTAGACCTGTATGACCTTCAGCGAATATTTTGAGGATATTCTGAGTATAAGGTACGCCACCCTGGTTGACACACTCTCGATCTTCACCACGTTGTTCACAAGGGACTTGTGGACAATAAACCCGACACCACCCTGGGACTGCCATGCCGGTCGGAAATTGAGCAGATTACCGGTTTCAAGGATTATCGAGTCCTCCCCCTCTCTTCGGACTTCAGATAACCCTACAATACTCCATCATAACCTGCTCAATTCTTCCTCGAGTTCGGCTATCTTCTCGTCGGTCCGGAGTGTTCGCGTGTTGTATGTTGCCAGGTACAGCCGTCGGTTTTTATTGGGGTAGCCGGGTCCACTCCGGGGATTCTTCGCATCCCTTACCACGCCATCGCCTAGACCGCTACCGTTGTTTAGGGTAGACGGGCTGCCGGTCACTCGGGGCCGTTTTTTGGCTATGCTATTAATTTTGGTTTGGGGGGATTTGCCGTTTATTTATTTATTTAATACTTCATGCACACAAATGTACAGAGGCGGACTTAATGCCTTAGGCATTTTCTACCAGTCGACCTTTGGGTGATGCAGAGACAATTAGTGGTAGGTGCAATATTTAAAGTAAATCATGATACCTAATATTCAAATACAAAGCTATACATAAATACTATAAATACATACAATAGGTACTCAAACATATAAACTAAATACACTAATACTTAAACAGTAAGTGGTAGCAGTTATCTGGAATACATTATCGCTGTGACGATACTACTGCCATCTTCATACGAACATGCTCGCGAGCTTTTACTTTGAATGGCAATCGGTTGGTTGCCATCCTGATTTCTTGAGGGAGCGCATTCCATAGAGAAATAGACTGAACGAAGAAAGATCAGTGAAAGAAGTCAGTGCGGTGAGTGGGACATTGAAGAAGACGGTTATGTGAAGAGCGAAGATTTTTGTTGTGGTTGGCGCAAATGTATTGAAAGTGAGGGGCCAGATAACTAGGGGAGTTGGAAGAGTCAAGAAATGAAAATAAGGTAGTCAGTGCCCTTAGCTCTCTGCGTTGGCGTATGGGCAACCACTTTAGAAGTGACCGATGAGCAGAGACATGATCATATTTACGCAAATTGAAAACAAATCGAATGCAGTAATTTAGAAGACGGTCAAGTTTGTTGAGGAGATCTGCATTCAGGTCATAATAGCACACGTCGCCATAATCGATGGCAATAAGCATTGTCTTCGTGTTCGAAGACAATGCTTATCTTATGCTTAATTTCTCCTGTATCGTGGGTGCGTTTACAAACATATAAAATCACATACACAAACACCCAGAGCCGGAACAACTATTTGTAGGTCATACAAATATTTGTCCCGTGCGGGAATCGAACCTGCGACACGCAGCGCAGCAGTCAATCGCTCAACCACTACGCCAACCGTGCGTGTTTTTATTTAATTTATTGAAATGTCAGGTGATCTAGATAATCCCTTACATTTTGGCAATGCTTGCGGTATAATGTTTCCTTCGGATAAGAAAACACTTTACAAGCGGGCGAAGTTGCTGGCAGAAGCTAGTTTTATTATAGAAGAAATTCTGTGGAAAATGTCTCCTTTGTATTTTTGAGTATGTTTGTCCCGCTGCTTGGAGCAACTTTCTTCTTATTTTACGGCATTTTTTTCTGTTTTGTACAAATTATGTACTACATGATTAAAGTAATTATTATTACTTACAATAAAGTCTGCGAGAGAATATACCTAACTATTATGGCTAAGGCACAATATCAGCTTTAATAACTATATAAGTAACTAGTTGACCCCCGGGGCCTCGCTCCCGTCAAGTGGCTACCCTGCCTACCCTACCTACACTGCCTACCCTGCCTACCCTCGCTACCCTGCCTACACTACCTACCCTAACTACCCAACCCTACCTAATAATTTTTTATCTATCATCAATAGTTTTCTCAGCGCACGCCAAATAATGAAATTTATAGACAACATTTAGCTACCTTGGGTTACATTATTGCAATTTGCATAAGGATCTCTTTTTTTGAAAATATATTATAACCCATGACACTCAGTAATAATGTAGCTTTCTACTGATGAAAGAACTTCTAAAATCGGTTCAGTAGATCCAGAGATTACCCCTTACAACGTCACAAACTCACAAACTTTACCTCTTTATAACTTAATATAGCTCTTTATACACATAGTGAGTAAATGATGCCAAATTTTCGACTTTTTACCGTAAATATTGGCTATACTATAGAAAGTCACTTCTAGAATTCTAAATCCTGTGTTTGTATTAAGACATGTAAGTACATGAAGTTAATGCTGCAGCACAGAAAACTGATGATAATAATTCAACACATAATTTAAGGTTTAAATTCCGTGGAATATGAGCCACGGCTGTATTTTTCTTTGCTTTTTAAGTTTCGTCCCGACCCAATATATGTAATCGGGCAAGACTCGGCAGATTGATTTGATTATGCCATTATGGCAACCATATCGAACAGTGACGAAATACAAATAAACATTGTAACTTGCTCAACAACTAATCTTCCAATTAATTGAATAATTACCCAAGTACCTCAAGCCAGTAACTCCATGATTGTAACACTGACACTGATACATGGAGGACGCACGCAATGACCACTGTTGTCACTAAGTGTGCTCAACGGTGTAATGTCTTGTACTGGGTGTGTACACTTCCGTGGACGTTAAGACAGCAAGCTTTGTAGTTGAAAGTGGCGAAGTGTTTGGTGTGGCAATATTGACTTACTCGTATCTTTGTGTATTGTGTGGTAATAAACTTACTAGCTTTTCGAACGGCTTTGCTCCCTTGTCCATATGAACTCTGGACTGGGGCTCCTCAAACATCCCGCTCCGACTGACTATGTTGAGCCTGTAGAAAAGCTCCCAACTTCTAGCCCACCTGGAAATCTCTCAACCGACTTAGAAGCCAAGTGGGTCACTGCAGAACTTGGTTTAGTACTCCAATGAACCCCAGTGCGATTGCGAAGCAAAGTCCCAAACAATGCCTCATCTCGTATCGTGCTCTCTCTGCAACAACACCTGCACCTGAACTTTGCGAGGAATATGAAAACGCTGTTGATGTGGCTGAATTCTGGTCAAAACGTATTTAATTTCGGAACCATTGGTACGACCGACGAAGAAGATAGGAACTGTGCGGAGTAACGTATATATAAGCACTCGATGATATTGCAGATTTCTGTTAGGGAAAGTCGTGCTTAATTGGATTAGTACCTACCTAGAATGGACAAGAAACTCGAGAGTGTTCTTAGCTATGTTTGATGAAACTCGTTTCAGCCGTTTAAAAGTTTACGGGCATTTTACTGTTTAAATCGGGGTGTTTTCGCAAGATATCGTGTCGTAATTACGTGTTCAATAGATTGTCGATCGAAGCGTGTCTACTACTAAATAAATTATGTAGCATGAAATAAAAATGTGTCGAAGGTTTTTTAAAGTTTAAAGTTTTGTCTATTTTGAAACGTGGGATATGTTGGCATATGATTATCATCCTACTGCCTTTTTCCTAATTAATTTTGGTTGGCACATGTCTTCATCTTTATAGTAACTCCTTTTCTAGCCTAATGAGGCAATGAGGCTTTTTACTAGGCAAATGAGGTGTACTATACACGGGAAACTCTGCCTTTCCCTTTACACATATTGCTAAGTTCTTAAGTAGAATTCTCATGGAATTTTAATAGGATCACTTCACAGAATCTGAGCAGCTTTTGATTGCACGATTTGAATCAGAATCATGACGAACATCAATAATAATAATATAAAGTTTAAACATGACACAATGGCTTACGTTATTATGAAATATTTATTGTAATGTATTATTTTATCTCACCATTGTAAACACTAAAATATTGATAAGAATTCAACATAATTTGCAGTAAATACATAATAATATTTTATACAAGTAGACCTATCTATGTAATAATAGACATGCTTAAAGCAGAGGTGACCCAGTGGTAACGTCCGTGACTTAGAATTTGTAAGTCATGGGTTTGAACTCAAGAAAGCACTTAACTTTTAGTAATTTATTTCACCATGACTGCTCTCAAACGGTGTAGAACTACATCAAGTGGAACCGGCATGTCCTTGAATCATAACATAGGATGAAAATGCTGCAAACCTAATAGTATTTTGCAAAAGTGGAATGAAGAAATCTTTTCAACTGTTATTTAAGGTCAGGGAGAACCGTGCGTTTTTCTGACACCACATTTTGGTCATACTAAACCGAATCTAATCCGTCACACGGTCGGCTTTCTTCGAGATCTGGCGCGTGCGCAAGAGATTAAAAATCACAGACATAAATTTAAATTGATAACGGAAGTCCCTCCATCTATATGAAAACCAAGCGTGCCACTTTTTCACAAACAATTTAAAAACAAATTTACTTACCAATGAAAGAAAACATTTCCAATGCCTCGGCCAACTTTTTCTCTACATTATTTACAGCTCAATATGGCGTATAAAGGCATTTTTCTAGATTTCCTTGGATATCCGCTGCCATTAATGCTAAATGAAAACTGAGATTTCGATCATTTGTCGTAACATTAGTCCGTGTTTTGGCAAGCAAAGTACGTACAATCGCGTCATCTAGTTAGATTTATGTCTGTGTTATAAATGAAGTAAGTATTGTATGGTGAACGCGTATATTCTTATAAGCAAACGTTCGGACAGGCATGTAAGTCATAGACATAAGAACTTTGTTACCTAATAATTACTGTCTAAAATTATGTATTTAACAATGTTTAACACTTAACCATGCGTCATACTCATTGTTAAACCTTTGCCCACTGACCCAATGACACTATGTATGTCAGCGTTGTTATAAAACACACAAAATATTAACATAAGAGGTTTTGTTATCATCTTATGCTTACAAAGAATTGTTTTGACATATTTTGTCAATAGTGTTGATGTGTAGACCTTATTTTTTTTTTGTTTTGCCTAATCATCCAATGACTCCCGCTCTGGATGAACCTAAATGTTTATTTATTTGACTAAAACCCAAATGTTTATTTACTCATTAATTATTATAACACCTTTACAGAAACTTCCAAGACAGTATGTTATAACTTACATATAAAACATTGTAATACAATACATCAATTGTTACAAGACATTCCAATACATTAATCAGAGATGACAGACAGGAACTGCTACACTATGGCGGTAAAAATTTATAATAAACTACAGGAAAAAATTTGAAAAATGAATAACTTAGAATTTAATAGAACTTTAAACAATTGGCTTTGTGGCAGATATTTTTATTCAATAGATGATTATTTAAATTTTAAACAGACATGATTTAGGTATGGACTAACGAACACTTTAGTTTATAATTATTGACATTATTTATAAAATTGATCAATAAATTGTTGAACTGTGTAATGTGACATGAAATCTAATAATTTAATATAATTTATAATATAATGTGCCTAATTAATATCAATGAAGAAAGACTGTTAATTTTATTATGTTATGATGTGTATGACTAATGATGACATTGATGTAATCTCATGATATTATGCATGTACCTAATTTAAATATTTGCACGACTGTGACAGTGAGACTAAAATTGTTTTACCATGTTATTATGTAACCTTTATTCTTGCAAATAAATAAATTTCATTTCATTTCATCATTATTTAATGGTTAGACCAATTTCAATTAAATTTTGCGCTACTTTGACAATTCTCGGCAGGTTTTGGCCAAATATATCTTACGATAACGTTACAGCATTTATCAAACGTATGACTCGTGTCATAGGAGTAAATTTAAGTAAGTTAGTCCTAGCCAACGGCACGTCTAACAGAGCGGGGCGCCCACCCACCCGTCCGGCGCGCACAGCCGCAGCGCCTCCAGCACCTCTGGGTGGTGCAACAAACCGAGCAGTACGCTAGCCACATACTTGACCAGCACAACATATCTTCTAACTGCCAGCCTGGTATATCCAACCATGCCCAGGACGAACAGACTCGGGTCATGAGGGGATAAAAAGGGTAAACCCCATATTCTTTCAAATAAAAAAAACTCGCAAACTTATTTTGTATTTTTCCAACATGAAGCTGTACTTTCCCTCATGAGGATTCTAAATAATTTATCCGCGACCCTAATTTGGAAAACCTGTGACTACAAGAGGGGGTGCTGGCAGGTATTTTAGCAAGTATATTCAGGGTGAAAACTTGATAGCAGAGTAGGCTTGCTGAGAGATCACGTAGAAAAGAAATCAAGCTTATAGCTTATATCCGAAAAGTTTCAGATAGAAGCCCTTTGGTTAGGGGTCAGAATTACTTATTAATGTTATTTTGAAACAAGCTGCACCCATCCAAATGAAAATGAAACGACCTGCACGTTAAGTGTATTTTTTGAAATACTGATAGTAAACCCAAAGGATTCAATCAGATTTTTTTTAGATATGGGTATTCTCGGTGTTCTTTGCAGTAAAACTGACTGTTGTAAGGGCGTTTTGGTTTATGAGAAAACCCCATGGAGTAGGCTCGGAAAACTATTTTCTGATTACTCTTTTGAATATTTTCCACAAGACTAGTTAAGGCTCAAAAGTGGAGTCACATTCTACCAAAATAGCAACGGCAACTTTTTTAGGTAGAGGTATTTTAACATGTTACGGTTAGTAGATATAATCTACACTTGAATTTCTATTCAACATATTAAATCAATTGTGAATAATTAAACTTCTTTCACAAAAACTATCCATTTGAGTTTTGGGAGAGTAAGAATGCACTTTTGACCCTTAACTGTACGTAGGTTATTTTGGTTTCTAGCTTGGGTTATTGTAATAATGTTATTGAACTCTTGTTTAGGATTGCGTAAGTCAAACAACAATGTTGCCAATAAGACAGCTTTGTAACTGCCCACATTTGATGTTTATGAAAATAACCCTATGTATGCTTTAACACAATATAATTACTTACAAGTCGCTTTATTCACAAGACGGATAGATTACTCTACTTTGAACAAATGGTTTTTGACTTCAACTTGATTAATTACTACGTAAGCATTAATTACTTATATAAGTACAATTTGTGTGGGCGGACAAGATATTGATAGATAATTCATTTATCTACTATTGTGCTATTAACATACATCCATACCACAGATAATAATAATATAATACTACATACTAATCCACACTTATATTGTAATATCGAATGTTAGTCTGTCAGTATGTCTGTTACCTTTTCACGCCTAAACCACTGAACGGAATTCGATCAAATTAGGCAAGGAGATAGAGATGGCATCCTGAGAAAGGACTACATGTAGGCTACATTAGGTATGAAAAAAAAAAATGGTAGGGTATGGTAGAGTAGGTAGGCTAGGTAGGTATGTAGGGAAGAGTAGGGTAGGTATGTATGTCGGGTAGGTTGTGTAGGATAGGTAGGGTAGAGAGGTAGGTAGATTGGTAGGGTAGGATAGGTAAGAAGCCGCGGGGGACAGCTAGTATGTATTATAGACGATAAATTGTGTCTGCTAGTTTGAATATTACCTTTTCATGTTGTGATTGCGCTAAACGGATTTCAATTCCATATACTAGATTTAGACATAATTATGATGCCTGGTTGCTGATCAAAAGGTCCTGAACGCGCCTAAATGCGCTATTCAAGAACGCGCCCTAAGCAAGAGGGGCGCGCGGGGAGGTCGCGAGCGCCGGCAGCGGCGGCGCGTGCCGCCCCGGCATTCGGCCAAAATCAGCGTTTGCGCACACACGTCGATCTTTAATGTCGCGATCGCGCGTGTCCAACCATTTGTAAATTGCCGTTTCATTTTATACATTAAATATAGTTAATATCAAGTTGAAGTTGAGTCATTATTAATCTCAATCCCCAACAAATGGCGACCGTGAACAAATAAGAACAATTGTCAAGATCATAGTCAAATTTCAAACACGTGGAGGACCGGCGCGGCACGTTTTCATTCCGTAAAATGGCGGCAGTGGCTATTCGTCGGTGAAAATCTCTGCGTGTCTCCGAGTCAAAGGTTCCTGGTGAGCTCCGTGCTACGTCTACGAGAAAACCGCTGTCTTCAAGCGTCGTGTCATCGTGGGGGTCCACCTTCACTGAGCTGCGAAAAATCGGCGCCGGCGGCGTAGTCATACCTAAAGGAACGTTCCGGGTCCGCGTGTACGGCCCCGCGCGCTCAAAGTACTTCGTGCCTCGCTGCGTCCGGTACGCTGCTGTCGCTGCCACGTGCTAGGCGGCGCCGCTGGCGGTCCGGATTTCGCAGCAGCAGTGTGGTTTGAGCTGTTTGTCTGCTGGATTGTATAACCGGTGGGATTGCACATTTTATATAATTAAGTAGGTAGCTACTATTAGCAAGATTCGCTCAACTCATTGTTTCGCGCGTATTCTTTACTGTGGTATTTACTGTTTCTTTTTCACTCAACATGACGGATGATACGGTTACCTCTCCTAATGTGGAGGGTAGCGAAAAATTTAAATTGTTGATTCGCAAACGTGGTGGAATACGAAGCAGATTAACAATATTTAAGCAATTTATTAGTAAATATCAAATTGATGAGAAAGCCTCGGGCCTTAGTAGTTTAGATGTGAGGGAGCTGTCTTTGCGACTCACTTAGCTACAGGATTTAATGTCGAAATTCGACGCTGTCCAATCCGACATAGAGGAGATTGCTCATAATCTAAATGATCAAATGTCAGAGCGAAATTCTACTGAAGGGGAATTCTTTACACAAGAATTAATAACTTTAAATTCAGCAAATAGCAATGAAAATGATTGTGAATCTGTACATTCCAGTTGTAGCAAAATGAACAACTCTGTTAAATTACCTACCATAAATTTGCCCACGTTTGATGGGAACTACTCTAAATGGTTAGAGTACAGAGACACATTTGACTCTTTAATTAATAACAATGAGTCGATACCGTTGATAAATAAATTTCATTATTTAAGAAATTCATTAGTAGGTAGCGCTTGTAATATAGTGAGGTCCATAAACTTTACTGCAGCGAACTATCAAATAGCATGGAAGGCTTTATGTGACAGATTTAATAACAAAAACATTCTTATAAATAATCACTTCCAAGCATTAGTTGGTATCAATCCGATCCAAAAATAATCTTTCAAAGCTTTAAGATATTTGATAGATCAAATTCAAAAAAATATACATGCTTTAAATATATTAGATATTCCCACTACTGGCTGGGATCCTTTAGTTATATTCTTGGTCTCAGCTAAGTTAGACCCTAGAACTAAGAGCAAATGGGAAGAACACAAAGGTCATTTAACAAACCTGCCCTCTCTTGAAGAATTTGTGAAATTCTTAGAGAATCGAGCAAATGTCTTAGAAACTGCTAATGGTAGTCGGTATTATGATACTAAAAATTCAATTCATAGTAAGGAAAATAATTATGTTAAGTCTTTTACAACTACGTTGGCTGGTCCTCAAACAAAGACATGTTTTATCTGCAACAAGTCACATTATGTTCATCAATGTCATAAATTCAAGACTTTGAGTTTAAAGGATAAGCTGTCTGAAGTGGCCAAGCATAAGTTGTGCACCAACTGTCTTCGTAGCGGTCACAACAATTCAGAATGTCCATTGAATAGTTCTTACCGGACTTGTAAGGAAAAGCATAATTCAATGTTGCATAAAGATAAAGATAAAGATATTTTATTTGCTTAAAACATGGTATAAAAGGTGTTATTCAAAATAGATAGATCAAACATGTTTTGCTTAAAACTAAGCGTGCAAACTTATTCACTAAAATATTATGTCAAAATTGAAATTAATTACATTAAAAATTCATTTTAAGTCATTAATACTATAACAATTAAGAAAAAAACATTTTAAGTCATTAATACTATAACAATTAAGAAAAATCATTTTAAAAAGTCATTAATATTATAACAATTATTAGAAATTCATTTTAAAAAGTCATTAATACTGTAATAATTATTATTATTGAGCCATTCATACAGTTGCATTTTGAATAGCTTACAATTTAATGTTCTAAAAACACCCGGTAATTTATTATACAGTCGTATACACATAGCCAAACAATTTTTATTATATTTTGCTGATCTAGGTAGCTCTTCCAGCACGAGCCTATATTGGTCACGTCGACTTCGAGAGCTTGTAAATAGTTCTTCTGCTGTTCTAAATAATTCTAAGTGCTTCCGAACAAACATACATGCCTCATATATATATAATGAAGGTAACGGTAGCAAACCAAGTTCCTTAAATATTGGTTGACATGATTCGTCCGATGGAATCTCGTATACAGCTCTTAGACATTTCTTTTGGGCAACAAATGCTCTATTACGATCAGTACTATTTCCCCACATAATTAGTCCATATCGAAGTGAGGACTCCACATATGCGCGGTATGTCATCACAGCCGTTTTTATATTAGTCACTTTTTTTATTTGTCTCAAAGCATACACAAACTTATTTATTTTATTGCATACAGTATCTACCTGTGCTTTCCAGTCTAAGTGTTCGTCAATTACTACTCCTAGAAATTTAGTTTTTGTCACTTGTGTAATTTTCGGAATATCCATTTTAAAATTAAATGTATTATTATAAGATTGATTAAATTGTATATATACTGATTTATTTAGATTAATTGATAAATTATTATTATTTAGCCAGTCAATTAGATTATCTATTGTATTATTTATGTCCGCTTCATGATCCTTAATTGATTTATATTTTTTATCGGTGGTAACGATTATGGAAATGTCATCGGCAAAAAGAAAGCATTGATGATCAGTTACATTAACTATGTCATTTATATAGAGTAGGAATAAGATAGGGCCCAATATGCTACCCTGGGGGACGCCCCGTTTTATATTTCTATATTCAGACGAATATTCTGTCATGTTCCTACTTTCATTTAGTATAGTAACAGTAACTTTCTGTTGTCTGCTAGTTAAATACGACGATATCCATTGTAGTGGCAGTCCTCTAATACCAATAGCCTCAAGTTTTTTTAATAGTCCTTCATGTGAAACGAGGTCAAATGCCTTAGATAACAACAGTACAATTACTAATGTAGTCACAGAAAGTACAGAAGCTACTCAGCCATCAACTATTCCTGTTAGTTTGTCAGCACGCTCGCCAGGCCAAGTTTTATTATGTACTGCACAAGTTGAAATAATTAATTCACATAACAATAGTACTCACCTTGCGCGTGCGTTGTTGGACACTGGAAGCCAGTCTTCATTTATAACAATAAACCTGAAAGAAAGGTTAGGGTTACAAGCAACAGAAATAAGTTCTTTTAATGTTAGTGGTATAAATAATGCAGCATGTAAAATTAAAGAACGTTGCAATATTGTGTTAAAGTCTAGAATAAGTTCATTTAATAGAACCGTTAACTGCCTAGTAATTCCTAAGATTACAGGAACACTGCCTGGCGCTCAAGTAAAGGCTGAGCGTTTGGGATTGCCCAATGGGGTGGTTCTGGCAGACCCCTTGTTTTATGAACCAGCCGATATAGATATCTTGCTTGGTGCAGACCACTATTTTGATATTGTAAATAATAATAGAATAATCCTAGGAGAGAATAAACCTATATTACAGGAAAGCCAGTTAGGATGGCTAGTTGCCGGCCCTATCGGTGAATCTTATTTTAGTCATAATATACATTGTAATTTAGTAAAAAATGATAAATTGGTGTCGCTTCAAGATATCCATAATTCGGTTAAAAGATTCTGGGAGATAGAAGAATTATCTACAGGCACTAATAATTATTCGATTGATGAGCAATATTGTGAGTCTCATTTTATAAAAAACACTTGTCGTTTACCAGATGGACGATTTTCTGTAACGATGCCGCTGACGGAGGCCCCGGAGCAGGCACTTGGAAAATCGTATTCTATTGCAGTTAAACGTTTTTTGAGCCTAGAAAATAAATTAAATAAAAATTATAAACTTAAGAAACAATATGGAGAATTTATACAAGAATATAGTAGGTTGGGTCATTTAAGCGAAATAGAAAGGCCTAAGTTTGGTTGTTACTTACCCCATCACTGCGTCATTAGGGAACAACATGATACCACCAAGCTGAGAGTAGTCTTTGATGCTTCGATTAAAACTAGTTCAGGAAAATCTTTGAATGATATCCAGGCTGTTGGTCCCACTGTACAGAGTGACTTATTATCCATTCTTATTCGTTTCAGAATACATAAATTTGTTTTAACAGCAGACGTCGAAAAGATGTACCGACAAGTAGCCTTAGATAAATCACAGCGGCACCTGCAGCTAGTGTTGTGGAGGGATCAAGTCGATCAGCCTTTAAAAATTTTACAGCTCAATACTGTGACATATGGGATGGCTTCGGCTCCATTTTTAGCAACTAGGTCTCTGGTTGAGCTGGCTGATAAATGTCAGGATAAGATTATTGCCAATGTAATTAAGAATGATTTTTATATCGATGACCTCAACACAGGCGCCTCAACCGAAGAGGAATTAAAACATATCTATTTAAATGTCACCGAAACATTAAATTCTGCTTGTTTCCCTTTACGAAAATTTCGCACAAACTCTCATAAATGCTTGGTGCCAAATCAGAATCATCTAATTGTCTTAACTTTCATGATGACGCTAATGTGTTAGGTCTGAAGTGGTCACCAAAGCCTGATGAGCTGCGTTTTCCAAATGGAATTGAGTTTGCTTCAAAGGTTACCAAACGAGCGATTATTTCGACCACATGTAAAGTATTTGATCCTCTAGGGCTTGTTAGTTGTTGTATCATCAAAGCAAAAATTTTACTGCAGCATTTGTGGATTGCAAAATTAGATTGGGATGACCCCGTACCTGAGAATTATGCTAAAAGATGGTTCAATTTCATCCAAAACTTGCATCATTTATCTGATATTATAATACCTCGTTGTGTTTTGGGTAATGATTTAGAAACACAGTCAGCTGAGCTACATTGTTTTGTAGATGCAAGTCAGCAGGCATATGGAGCATGTGTTTATTTACGTTCCCAAGATAGTAAACAAAATATTACAGTAAGATTATTATGTGTAAAAACTAAAGTTACTCCAATTAAGGAGCTCACAATTCCACGTTTAGAGTTATGTGCTGCTCTGTTAGGGGCTCAAGTTAGTGAGAAAGTATTACAGTCTGTACCATGCAATGTTACAAAAAAATATATGTGGACAGATTCCATGGTTGTACTCGGATGGCTAAAAACTCAGAATAGAGTCCTACAGACATTTGTACGTAACCGAGTCAACATAATCAATGAAATTACCAAAGAATTTGAGTGGAAGCATGTTCCAACCGGGTCAAACCCAGCAGATTTAGCATCGAGGGGCATTGACCCACAACATCTGCAATCATTATCTTTATGGTGGGAAGGTCCTTCATTCCTAAAGCAGGAAGAATCTTATTGGCCTACTCAACCTCACACTATACTTAAAAACTTACCTGAGGTCAAAGTATTAGTCTCTGTTGAGGATATGTCTAAAAATAATTGGATAATAGCATTCAAAAAATATTCAAGTTTTAATAAACTCAAAAGAATTTATGCACTTGTTTTACGTTTCATTAATAATTGTAAAAGCAAACAGTCAAAAATAAAGGGACCTTTGCAAGCGAACGAACTAGAGAACTCTTTAACACTATTGCTTAAAGTTAGTCAATCAGAGTCGTTTGCAAAGGATATGAAACACATTCAAAACGGAATAGAACTGCATCACAAAAGTAAATTGTTATCCTTAAATCCAATGTTAGATACCAATGGTTTAATAAGAGTGGGTGGCAGATTAAGTCACTCTGATTATCAGTACGACAAAAAACACCCGATTTTACTGGATGCTAAACACTACTTTACTAGACTTATGATGAGATACGAACATTTTCATTTAATGCATGCAGGTCCACAGTTGCTTCTGTCGTCAGTCCGCGAGAGATTTTGGCCGCTTGGCGGTAGGATCTTGGCTCGCACTATAGTTAGACAGTGTGTAGTCTGTACTCGAATGAAAGGTCAGACTGCACAACCTTTAATGGGTGACTTACCGAGAGTAAGAGTCATCCCAGACTTTCCTTTTAATTCCAGTGGGATAGACTTTGCTGGACCCTTTATGATTTCTTCCAAAAAAGGACGAGGTAATCGTATCACCAAAGCCTATTTATGTGTATTCGTATGTTTAGTAACTAAAGCCTTACATTTGGAGGTTGTAAGCGATCTTACCACCGAGGCCTTCATATCATGTCTGCGCAGATTCGTATCGCGACGCGGCAAACCCTATGCCATATACTGCGACAATGGAAAGAACTTTGTTGGTGCTAACAATGAGTTGGGTAGGGTTATACAGTCCAGCGTTCAGGCAATCTCAGATTATGCAGCTAATGAGGCTATTAAATTCAATTTTATTCCCGCGTACTCTCCACATTTTGGTGGAATTTGGGAAGCCGGCGTTAAATCCGCGAAATTTCACTTAAAACGCGTAGTTGGCAATGCATCACTCACGTTTGAAGAGATAGCGACGCTCTTCACTCAAATAGAAGCAATCCTAAACTCCCGACCTCTTTCCCCTCTGTCATCAGAACCCACTGACACCAATCCTTTAACCCCTGGGCACTTCCTAATCGGACGCCCGCTGATGTCTGTACCTTCACAACCTGTGAAAACGTCTAGACCCAACAGGTACCAGCTTATTGAACAAATACGACAGCGCTTCTGGGAGAGGTGGCGACGAGAGTTTATGGCCGAGCTACAAAACCGAGCAAAATGGAGGAAGGGATCCGAACCAATCAATGTCGGAGACCTTGTTATATTGAAACAAGACAACTTGATGCCGCTCCACTGGCGTATGGGTCGCATCTACAAATTATACCCCGGAGCCGACGGGATCTGCAGAGTAGCGGAAATCCACACTACTAACGGCACCATCAAAAGGGCAGTAAATAAAATGTGCCCCCTACCTGTGAATAAAGAAGAGTTGAAAGAAGGTTTCAACGGCGCGGAGGATGAACGCGCCTAAATGCGCTATTCAAGAACGCGCCCTAAGCAAGAGGGTCGCGAGCGCCGGCAGCGGCAGCGCGTGCCGCCCCGGCATTCGGCCAAAATCAGCGTTTGCGCACACACGTCGATCTTTAATGTCGCGATCGCGCGTGTCCAACCATTTGTAAATTGCCGTTTCATTTTATACATTAAATATAGTTAATATCAAGTTGAAGTTGAGTCATTATTAATCTCAATCCCCAACAGTCCTGTGTTCGATTCTCGGGTAAGGCAAAGTGTAATTGAGATTTTCTGGGATCTGAAAGAAAGAATGAAAACACATTTATTTGACACAAGATAAAGAGAAAAAAGAAAACTTAGACTAAACAACAATAATAAAGAGAGAAACAATATAAATGTAACATGATTCTCAATAAAATAATAATGAAAAAATCATCATCATCATCACATCATCCGACAGACGTCCACTGCTGGACATAGGCCTCCCCCAAGCATCGCCACATTGATCGGTCCCGTGCGTCTCACAACCAGCGGAGCCCCGCAACCTTCAACAGGTTATCGGTCCACCTGGTGGGGAGGCCTTCAAACGCAACGTCTTCCGGTTCACGGTCGCCACTCCAGAACATTACAGCGCCGATTTTTTTTTCTTGTAAATTAATAATGAATAGTTAATTTTATTTATTTCTCAATAATAGCCTGGAGTCTGGAGTTGTGCTCGGATGATGGCAATAGGTTTACCCTTATGACATACTAATGTATCTCTGCCTAATCGTTTGGGGAATATATACTCGGAATTTTAAATCGATTCCAGATTTGACAATTTCAGTGTTGCAACTTTATGACAAGTACTAAATAGTGACGTTGCAAAATTATTCGATATGGAAATGGAATATTTCCGGATCGATTCTTCTCGTTTATAATTTAACTCTCGTAAACTGAGTATATCAGGAAATTAAATATTTCTGAACCGATAATTTAGTTTTGACGATTAATTAACGATCTGAGACTTTTTTTTTATAATTGTGTGTGAAATAAATAAAAAAATGTGATCATGAAGGAACATGACAAATAAAACAGATAGATGTATTATGGTAATAATTTATTTTATATATTGTCGCCGTCATCGCTATCGCTATCGCAGTCACTTTCTGTAACATTTATTATAAATGTGTCTGTGATATTGTCAATTAACATATCTAGCCTACTCATGTTTTCCTCTTCTTTGACAACATGGGATACGCATTTAGACCATTCGGTAGCCGTAATTTTTTGAATGCCTTCCTGAAATAAATTTCTCACGTCTGTCAATTTGAAAGTTTTATTATTTTGAGCTACATGCCCCTTTACCTGCGCCCATATCAATTCGATAGGGTTTAGCTCGCAATGGTAAAGGGGCAGTCTTAAAACCGTGATCCCATGTTGTGCTGCAATTTCGTCTACAGCGTACTTATTAAAAGACTCGTTATGTAGAATCAGTTCTAAAAGTGTAGCTTTAACCATATCTGGTTCGTAATGAATATTTTTATTTAAAAGCCAATCTTGAATGGCAGCTTTTTTCCAGCTCATTTTGTTTTTCCATTGTTTTTCGATTGTTTATCGATTTTTGTGTTCATCACTACACTACTATATGTGGTATCATTATTTCACAAAATGACAGTAGCTAATGTCAAATCTGGAATCGAATTAAAATTCTGACTATAGCTGTTTATGTCCAATCGTCAAATTTACCGCAGTATCTCAAGAAAAAGTCTATGGCCAGTGTGTGTTGCCAGTGATCACCTATGGGACCGAGACGTGTCCGCTCACAATGTAGCTTATCAGAAAGCTTAAAGTCACACAAAGGGCAATAGAGATGGCTATGCTCGGAGTTTCCTTGTGTGATCACGTTAGAAATGAGGATATCCGCAGGAGAACCAAAGTTATCGACATAGCCCGAAGAATTGCGAAAATTTAAATGGCAGTGGGCAGACAAAGCCGGTAGCAAAAGCTAGTCGATAATAAATATGTATAGCCCAGTACATAGTGTACTCTTAAAACCATACCAATAACGCAAGTAAAAAGTACAGGTAAAAAATTATTAGTAGTTGTGACCGAGGACGCCTAGTTTTTTCGTTAGCTTGTAATGCCACGGTCAAGTTAAGATTTAGGGCAGTCTGCGTTTGGTCTAGTTTCGACATTGGATAATAAGAAAACAATGAAAATGTTGTATACTGTAAAAATAAAAATAAAACAAAATAATTCTGTATTTGAAACTTGTTGGCCTCGGCAAATTCTACTGCCTAAGAGGTAAAAGCTATTTAAAAAAAATCAAACCGACTTCCAAAACAAAACACTACAAAGCGAAAAATAAATTTCTTTCCCGAAGTCGGTGTCTGTACTCACTGTTTTCCGTTATTCGACACCGACCTCGGAAAGGAAAGTAATTTTTCGCTTTTTAGCGTTTTGTTTTGGAAGTTGGTTTGATTTTTTGTAAAAACGTTTATTATTTTCTTCTTTTTAGTTTTGGTAGGTACCTCCTATTATCATTATTATTATTTATAGCCAAAGAACATCTCATGACGATTCCAATAAGCCCAAACAATACTAGGATACATTGTTTTATTTCGGAGTTTCAGTGGCCATTGTGGTCTTCTTCATCAGTTCCAGTTCACCAAATGATACTTTCTGAGTGCAATTATTGATGAAAATATCAAAATCGCTATACGTATGCCTATATTATTTGACGAGTTCCCTCGATGTCTCTAGGATCCCATCATCAGATCCTTGTTTCCTTATCTTGGTGCCAGCATTGGGATATCTCCTTTCCAACCAAAAATAATCATCAAAACTCGGTTCATAAACGAGGAAGTTATACGCGAAAAAACATTTAAAAAAGAATATACGGTCGAATTGAGAAACCTCCTCATTTTTGGGAAGTCGGTTTAAAATGTTTGTACGTAGAATTTCTAACCGTTTTCTTTAAACTTTGTTCTTTTCGTTATATTTTCTTCAATTTCAAAACGTTTTCTTGGATGAAAACATCACAAAATAGGTAAATAAAACAATTTGAAAAAAAAAACCTGAAAACTTAATGGACCAACAAAAAAGTCGGGAAATTACATGAAAAATGGAAAACTTCCACCATCAAAATCCACTTTTTTACCAGTCTTAAAATATTTAGTTGGAGTAGCTGAGCAGCTGGTCGAGCAACTTGAAACTGAAACATAATATAATTATAAAAAGAAAA
Organism: Orthosia cruda; assembly: GCA_964057195.1. Taxonomy (NCBI): domain Eukaryota; kingdom Metazoa; phylum Arthropoda; class Insecta; order Lepidoptera; family Noctuidae; genus Orthosia; species Orthosia cruda. The sequence continues at coordinate 30,353,853 of OZ059843.1, read as the reverse complement.
AAAAAACATACACGAAGTCGAACATAAAACCTCCTCCATTTTAAAAACACTCCAAAGGGCCCATACAAAGAGATACTCTATGGCGATGACGATTGTAGAAAGACTCACAATATACATATATATATTTTTATATAGCGCTTGACCACTATCTATATAATATAAAGATAGTGGTCAAGATATATTATATCTATATGTATGGGATTAACAAACGCTATATCAGGATGTATCACTATATCAGAGGAGCAATGGTGGTCGAGTGGTAACGGCTGACTTACAAGTTGTAGATCGTGGGTCGAACCCAGGCATGCGCATCAGCCTATTAATGTTCCCACTGCTGGGAAACAGACCTCCTCTCTGTGAGAGGGAATGGGCCGTAATCCACCATGCGGGCCCAGTGCGGGCTGGTGAATGTCATGAATGTCTTCGATTTTTTGGGTTTTAGGACATGCCTGTTTCCTCACAATGTTTTCCTCCACCGCATGCGCTTTACTTTTTTAAATTATTTCATCACCACTGCTCTCAAAATAGGGAAGGAAAACATCGTGAGGAAACGCATGACTTAAAACCAAAAATTCGAAGACATTCGTGACATTCACCAACCCGCACTGGACCCGCATGGTGGATTACGCTCCATTCCCTCGGTAGGCTCGTGTCCCAGCATGCTGATGATGTTATCAGGATGTCCCAATCCCATATAATTTTGAACAATTAACAGTCGTTTTCTGTGATACAATGTGACATTTCCTTATTTTCAGATCTCGCAGGTATAACCAAGTAATGTTTTGCCTAAAAAATATCTTTAAAATCTGACTTCATAACAAAAACTACAAAACCTAAAGGCATTATCCGTAGGTCTTACATCAAAGAAATTTAATAAATGAGCCCTTTCATAATTTATTTTGTTACGTAATTCCATTAGGTAAGAATTTTCATAATAAAGCCTTGTTTTGGGTTTAACACAAAATGTTTTAGTCTGAAGCATTTGATTGTAAATATTTTATGTTTTTGTTCGTGGTTGCAACTATTCTGAGTAAATTGAATTTGTTCTTTATACTTAAAGTAACAGTAGAGATGATTTGATGAAATTTGATGTTGAGATAGTAAAAATGACTATTGTGTATTGTGTAATTGCATCATTGTTTATACTTATTAGAATTTTAGAGTTGTGCCGTAAGAATAGAAGCAACCAAGTTCATAGTCTTTAGGCTCTGTAAAATGATCAAACAGATTTTTCTTTCTTGCTTGTTATTTTATTTCAGAATATTCAATTTTCATCCTCATTTATAATTATCGCTTCTATGTTTTCCTTTTTGATTTTTTTTTATCATTTCATCCCTTACTTTATATACCTTTTCTTAAGAACTGTTATCAAATATCATTTCCATCTTCCAAAAGATAGTTCACAAAACCCTACCTACAATTGGATTTATATACGGGATTTAAAAAAAAGAGGTAAGGTCATACGTCTTTTTAGTCAACGGACGTATTCTTAACAAGTGTATGTAGCAAACTATCAAAAACAAGTATTTATGCTTTTTATAATATTGACGTTCGCATCGCAATAAACAGCAAAATCGCTCATAATTTTCACACGGTTTAGTTCGGAATGTTGCATATAATTGAGTATTAGAACTGGTTGTAAAATCCATCAGCGTTGTGAATGGAGCCAACATTTCCAGAGCAATTAATATGTTTGCTGTATTAGTGTTAAACTACGGGCTTTATATTGTTGATAGAACGACTGATTGATGTAGTTACTTATAAGACATATGAACTTACTTTGTTTTGAAAAATTGCATCGTAGGATCCTATTTTAGACAGTTTTCAAAATTAAAACTTCATATTAAAACTAAAGCCAAACATTGAGTTATATTAATAATAAATATATAATAATAATAATATAATTTATTTCCAAAAACTTAAAACTACTTTACAATGGCAATTTGGCAGGAATTTCAATTTGTGTAAAGAGATTAGCATCTGTAGCCGAACTAGGCATAGCCTGTATTTCGGCTATCAGCACCATTTCCCTCGAGTTTTTACAATAAAATAATAAGTGCCAAGCAATGGTAGCATAATACAACTAAGTGAATACTACAGAGAAATAGTTAATAAGTAACACACGCACACCGTGACACTTTGGATAAATAATTTGTATGTACATAATTTCAATTTCTTATTAAATGGATTTAGTGTGTGGGTGTGAGTGTGTGTGTGCGATGAATGTGTAGGTGTGTGAGTGACGTATGTATGTATATGAGTATATGTAGGTGCGTGCGAGTGTGAGTGTAAGTATGTGGTGAGTGTTTGGGTGTGATTATGCGTGAGTGAATGTGTATGCAATGTGCATGTGTGTATAGGTGAGCTATGTAGAGTGTATCTTCGTTATCTGTGCTCTTAGTTTCAATCTTAATGTGGTATGTACAGTAGTTGTTCCGTCTCCTCATAGCTTAATTTCTGCAAATATAGGCAAACTTTTAATTTGCATTGTTTCCTAGTCAAGGGGTATATGTGTAATATATTGTTAAGTTTATTATAAAGGTATGGACCCAGAAAACTTCCAAATCTTTTACCAAAGTTTGTTTTAAATGAGGTTAAATTATCACATACGTGATGTTTGCGACGTCTCTGCAATAACATCGGGTTGTAGTGCTGTTTGTTGTGTTCTTGTAGGATAATTCTAAGTATAAATAACTGTCTTACTGTCAAAACCTCGCACAACTGGAAAAGTGCAATAGTAGGATAACGTATTGGTTTAAACGTGCTAACCTTCAGTATAGCTCTCTGGGCGACTTGAACCGCCTTTATAGTGGTTTTGCAAATACCTCCCCATGATGAAATACAGTAGTTAAGAAGCGACTGACACAAAATATTAACACAACACAAATTATTAAAATATTAACATAACCCAAACGATTGATAATAATCAATATTGTCGTCCGCCTCCCTAAGCAAAGACCGCAATAAGTATCTGGACATAGATTCTATAACAAGTTAACAATCTCCATCGACAAACTCGATTCAATTATAACTTAATAGATCGGTACCTTTTAAAATATTAATATTTCCAATTTCCAAACAAAAGTGAAAGCACTCAGTATGCGGTTCATTATCTTTTAATAGTATTTCGTTATTTGAGTCGTTATGAACAAAGTATTATTTTTAACAGCCTTTAAAATTTAGTTTCTGAATCTATCTTTGTGTTTTACGTTATGTTATATTGTAGTTTTTATATCTCATATATAGATTTATCAAGAATAATATAAACAATGTTTTGTAAAGGTACTTTACTTAAGTCGCATTAAAAGAGAATCCATGGAGATTCTTACACTTTTTCTGCATTGAGATCAGCCCCCGTACCATGACGTATCAAAACTATTATTGTGCAACTGAGAAAAAGGGACAGATGTATACAAGTCATATACATACAGATGTATATGACTTGTATACATCTGTCCCTTTTGCAGGCTTTTGCAGGGGACAGCCCCTTACGCACACTTGAAATTACCTTGCTCTAAGAGTTTTAGTTATCCACCTTGTTTTAAATTCCTAGTTGTAAAATTGTCATTGGATGTCTTCCGCCCTGGGGAAGGGGCAGCGGAGGGGTCTCTCAGACTCGCATACTGACTAAAAACCACCCGGTTCTCCATCTTACACCTACGCCGAGAGTCGCGGGATTTACATACGATATTTTCAGCACTTCTTGCACATTTGTAATTTTCGGAAACCTGTATATTAGCACTTTTTGTCTTTTGACCCAATTTTAAATAATTAAAGCTGCATTTTACGTAATTAAAGAAAGTGGGATTCCCACCCACCGTATACAAGAGATGTAAGCAAGAAGAACAATTAGAATGAAGAATGAAAGTACGAGTGGCATGAAAGAGGAATGGAATGAAAGAATTTGCACAGAATAGGCGCCAACTTTGTTGAGCGGGATTAGTATTAATAAAAAAAAAAAAGAGAGTCGCGGGAACGTACGACGCTTCCGCAACACCCTATCCGCACCGCATCTACGGGCCTTGACCTCGGGTTGGGGGGGGAAGTGAGGTGTTTGACTCCCTCCACGAAGTCTAAGAGGGGTGCGTGTGAAACACTACGCGACGCCATCTCGGGTCCTGGATATATGGGGGGGGGCGACGGACGTATGGTTACCCTGGTCTAACTAAGATTTAGAAAAAGCAAATAGCTTGAACTGTCTGGCTTACTGACCTACTGCTTGACAGTAGAAAAAGGCCTGTAAATGATTTAATCGGATTCGGATCGGATTGTCTATTTGATTTTGAAGGCCATCTTTAAAACGGTTAGCTTCTATATTTTCCTAAGCTTCGTTCCCAAGCATTATTTTTATTAAGTTGCGGTCATGGCCGCTGTACCTATAAAGCGGGCTGTCAATAAACATTACTGAGTTATTGTTATTAATTGTATTGTTGAAGATGAATCATAAAAATATGGTTGAAATATTGAGTTGAGAGTGCTGGTCATGGCCAAACTTCATGCATAAAATAAACTTAAATTATAAACAGAACAGTTTAATAAAAAAATATCCGATTTCCAAACACAATTATTTTGTTTAAATGATTTTATATTTTTTTTTTATTTTTGGTACCTGGTACATGAGACGCAATCAAAATCGGTTCAACTTGTAAAATTTTCTGAGGTAACACATAAAAAATACAGTCGAATCGAGAACCTCCTTTTGGAGGCGGTTAATAAAACATCGATATAAAAAAAATTGGTCCGTCTCACACCAAATTCTAGACACAATCAGTCTTCGACCATTAATAAATTAGGTAACATTTATTTCAGACAAAAACGCAAAAATAAATGCAGTTTCTGCCTTGACCTTACAACTGTTAAAAGCGAAGATTCTAATAAACAATAAATTTCCTAAATGTCAAAATTTATACATTATCCGTAACAAATTCATGAGACAATTAGTCTGCTGATAATAGTATATTGAATAAGCATTTTTTTACGGAAGGTGGGTCGGTGACTCCTAGACTACAAACGATTGTTTTATGCTAAAATGAACCTTATTTCTATAGTGGTAAAGGTTTGTTAATTTTGGAAGGAAGTCATGTTCATTTTTTGTGTACTGAGTATGGGTTAGTAGTTTTGTATGTCTTCAATTGTTTTTATGAGAGTTCTGGCCATCAAATATTGATGTACCTACTTATGAGAATCTATTTGTGTCTTGATTCAACTTTAACACATTATAGAAATATCTTGACCTGAGACGCATAAGGTCGGATGAAGCAATAGAATTTCTATTGCTCTTATCTCGACATTCGAACTTATGCGTCTCAGGTCGAGTTATATACTATGACTTTGGACTACGAAATGCTAGGTGGAAGAATGATTATTATTTAATTCTGGAGCAAGAAACTCTTTGTCATACATGACAAAATTCCATTTCCATTGTAACCCATACCGTACCTTTTCAGGGCCTTTTTGGCCATTTGAAAATCAATACGAATAAATACCGACCAAGTGCGAGCCAGACTCGCACACTTAGGGTTCCGTACCATTATTGCAAAAAACGGCAAAATAATCACGTTTGTTGTATGGAAGCCCCACTTAAATATTTATTTTATTGATTTTAGTATTTGTTGTTATAGTGGCAACAGAAATACATCATCTGTAAAAATTTCAACTGTCTAGCTATCACGGTTCATGAGGTACAGTCTTAGTAATAGGGTCCCGTTTTTACCCTTTGGGTACGGAATCCTAAAAACGGCAAAAAAAGCCACGAATGTCACAATAATTAATTCCATTACGAAAAATAAAGAAAATAGTAGGCTTTAAAACCAAATGGATATCATAATATTAAACTATCTTAAAGGTCTTAAAATTTTTCAAAAAAGCCTATAGAAGAAAAGATAAAGTAAATAAGGTATAGCAATTAAGTTACCTAGACGTCTGTCACATTAAAGTGAAACCTATAAGCCTATAATTATCACGTTGTGAAGACATGATAATAATATTGTAAAGATGTGAACACAATACTCTATTCTATTATACAGTAATGTTCTCAAGTAAATCCTTTGTATTATAATTTGTACTTAAATATTCATTCTTGCATATAATCTATAACCTCGCATCTACATATTATGACGCATCAAGGGTGGCCGATAGATGCATACCATCGAGAAGTCGGGCTGTATTCCCTTAGGTTAAGACATTGTGTGGGCAGGTAGGTAGGTACAATCATGAAAATGAAATTACATAAAATATTCGATACACTGGTTTTATTCAAATAGACACAGTTACAATATTTACTAACAAATATTACAGATCGACTGTGATTTTACGATGTCTTAGCTTCAAGGCGGTCAGTACTCAACTGCCATATTCTGCTGTCCCCACCACGCAAGCGGTTAGAAAAACCGTGCCAAAGCGTAGGTAGTTGTTCTTGATTTGCCGCCAGAGGCTTGTTTCTGATATGTTTAACATCCGTACTATTGACGAAACCCAACATATTTTTTACTTACTTACTTAAATACGCGTTTTCTTCTGTATAGGCCATACGACCGAAGTATGGCCTATACAGAAGAAAACGCGTATTTTCCCTAAATAATCAACATTCCATCAGTGAATTCGGGGTATTCTTTATCGATTAAAATTAAGTGTAAGTGTTTTAATGACGAACAACAATAAATGTATAGTGCGTGTTCATTTGTTTATTTTTTCAATAAAGAGCTTTCTATTTGCAAGCCAGTTCGAAATTTAAATAAAACCTTTGATAAGTTACCTCCTTGTTTGCCATATTTCGGCGTAAAAGATCGTTCCATTTTTAAATGACACGACAGATATGAGTTTATTTTGTAATTTATTTGACCGCTAAACCACGACAGAAATGGATTTTCATACAACTTTTTTTCGGTCTTTGCTTTATTGATTTATCTCGAAGAAGGTTGTTAAAATAATGCTTAAATTTCCAAGCATGTTTGAGAAAAACAGTATTATTTAGGTATATCTAGACAGGAAAATAATCATTTTAACCCGTTATCAATAAGGTAAACTCTATCATTATTTTCAATCTCATCTATTTCCTACAGTCAGTCAGCGTCATCTTATTAGTCTAGTAATGGCTGAACGAGGATGTTTCCCGCCCGTGCACCGTGGTACTGCCAGGCACTGCTCGGCAAAAACTAGTGACGTCACTCCTTTTGTTTTTATCTCTTGTAGGTTTTATCTAATATTAGATGCGTAGTGGAGGAAAATGCGGTGGGTTAAGTTAGTTTGGTGCTTGAGATTTGATAGATATAACATTTAAGGGCATTGACAACTCATGTTATTTACTTAAGGAGTTTATGAGGATCTTAGCAGATGGTGTTATGTAGTATAAAGGCGGTTATCTTACTCATATTATAAATGCAAAAGTTTCGATGGATGGATGTATGTTTGTTACTCAATGAAGCCAGAATACCTGAACGGATCTATATGAGATTTGGCACAGGGATAGATTATAGTTTATAATAGCACATAGGCCACTTTTTATCACGGTATAATGTTCCTTCATCATCATCATATCGGCCGAAAAACGTTCACTGCTGGACATAGGCCTCCCCCAAGCGTCGTCACATTGACCAGTCCCGTGCGTCTCGTATCCAGCGGATCCCCGCAACCTTCACCAGGTCATCGGTCTACTTGGTGGGATGCTTTCCAACGCAACGTCTTTCGGTTCGCGGTCACCACTCCAGAATCTTTCTGCCCCATCGGCTATCCGTTCTGCGAGCAATATGCCCTGCTTTCTGCTCCTTAAGTTTTGCAATTCTTTTGGCTGTGTCGGTAGCCCTGGTTCTCTTGCGGATCTCTAAATTTCTGAATCGACCACGCAAGGAAACTCCGGGCATATAAAAAGAAGCGAAGCTGCTGGCAGAAGCTAGTGTACTTATAATTTTAATGCCCCGGCAAAACCTAGTAGAATTATGTATTCGTCAATATGACTTTATCTACCGATCGGCATAGTTCTAGCTACTTAGGTACTTACGTTGGGGAAAAAAATACCAAACCTGTATTCTTAGGAAGTAGAATACAGGGAAAAGAGTTAATATTTCAGACTAAGAGTTTGGTATTTTTTTCCCCAACGTAAGTACCTACCCTAAATGCTAAGTATTTCATATTATTATAAATGCGAAAATGTGTGTGGATGGATGGATGATTGTTAATATTTTACGCAAAAATTAACGAACAGATTTTGATGAAACTTTACAGTAAACTGAAGACGTAACAATCTTAGAAGTTGGCTTTGGCAGCTACAAAAATAATGTAATTATTAAGTAATAGTAATGAATTAAGATTATGAATTTGATTTTTGGTAGACGTTCATACAAAATTATCGCGGCATTTAAAATGAGTGACATCATCGGACTTCTTAGATTGTCACGATTATAGCTTATACATCAGAATAACACATGCTGTAATTTAAAAAAGAAAATTGAGAAAGTACATATTCATTAAGTCAATCAATCTTGTTAAGAACCATTTTCTTTCTCGTTAATGCTTTTCTGCTTCTATCTAATTGCTTCTTTCATTGTTCAACCCTTCTTTGAAATTTCGCAACATGTAATAATAAGTATGTATGTTTATTTGTAAGTTTGTGTATAGTATTTTATTTTGCTATGTAATTTTTATGTATTGATATTTCTTAATGTACGGCTAGGCTACCCCCTGTTTTATCTTAAGGCCGTACCCTGACCAAAAAACCGCCGTGAACATTCCTAGTGCCCTAGCGGCACATTGGTGGCGCATGAGTTACGCCCAGATTTTAGAATATAATCTTTATTAAATCGAATTTTGGTTTTTTGAAATAAAAATCTTACAATATGTTCGTTATTTATTTTTCCATCCATTAGTGTTAGTACAAACATTAATTAATTAACACGAGGAGATACATGCTATCAATCAGTATTTCTCATTTTTATTGTTTTTTTGGGAGGAGGTTAGTGAAACATATAGATCATTAAAAAAAATGAAACCTACAATTTTGGATTCAATAATATGTAGAAATTTAATGTATTTTTATTAGTTTATATTTTTTTTAATAACGAGTAGATAGTTCCTAAAAACTGCATGAAAAACGGCTAGCGCGGCGTTTTGTTCGGGGTAGCGCCTTAAGTTCATTAGGCCATCCAAAGGTTGTCTGGTAGAAATCGCTGTCAGCGATAAGACCGCCTTTGTACCCATAGTTTTAAGTAGCTGTAAAATAAATGTGTTATTTCCTTTTTTGGTGTACAATATAGTATATTCTATTCTATTCATTACATGCGGGTGGAGTCGGGATCGGCAGCAAGTATCAAGTAAATTTGACAAGATTATAATGATGCCAACGAGTATTAAACTAGCTTACTTTCCTGTGTATGAGAAAAAAGCTTTCCCTAGCCGTCACTCAATCACAGATTTGTATTATTAAGTCCAAATCCCGTCTATCATTCATACTATGTTTATTTTAATGTAAAACCAACGTCTCACCTCGCATTAACTATTCTTAAACGTTGAACACAAATCAAGTTTAACCTTTGGAATATTCATGACCTAAACCTGTGGATAATCTGCAATAATTTAGCGATAAGTATTGCGACACGCCGCCTGGTTAAGTAGTCACGCGCGCCTGAGTCTTCTGTGGAAGACATCATGATTTTATTTAAGTGTTAAGTTAGCTTGTTAAGTTAAAAATTCAAATCACAGAAGTACACAGCCGACAAACTAAAATGGTTCTGAGCTGGCCACATCTTCCACATGTGGCAACAGAATTAGACCAGAAATTGGCTACCACAGAAACGGCGGCGGCGACCTGGTTTATCTAGAAGAAGATGGTGAGACGAGTTAAGACTTTTATGTAAAGGAATGGCCAGACAAGCAGACGCCAAGAGATAGAAAATATAAGAAAATGGAATAAAAGTGTTTTATTAATAAAAAAATAAGATCAATAACTCAGTTTTTGTATTACGATGGCATCAATTAGTTTGAATTTTCTGAATCGATATAACAGTGTTTTTTTAGTCTTCTACCAAATGTTTGCCTTCATATTTACCAATTTACTCATTTCTGGATTTCGCTGACTGCATCATGCAAACACTTCCATAACATTAACGTACACATTTTTTTTATAATTGTGTATTATTTTAATAATACCAACACACAAAAACAGTTCACACCATGTTTTGAACAGTTTTTATGTTTCCTTATTACGTAGAATGGAAGTAAATTAGTAATACAATGTTCAAAGTACAGAACAGCAAAAAGTAACTAATTTACAAAAAATAAATTTTTATTTATTTATTAACCTCTAATTATAGATAAGTTGTTTTTACCACTAGGTATTATGACTTACAGAGTGACTTAATGTCTGTTGTCTGAATTATCATCATCGTTTAAGATGAAAGATGTCCACTCTGGACATAAGCTACCCTCAAGCGTTGCCACATTGACTGGTACTGAGCTTCTCGTATCCGGTAACTCCCGTGGCCTTCACCATGCCATTGATCCACTCTTTTGGAGGCCTACCAATACTATGTCATTACAGAAAAACTTAACCCAACGAAACAAATAGAAGAAGAAAGAAAGAAAAAGTATTTAATTTCCACAAAACGACATACAACCATTACATTACAAGAACAAGAACAGTGGTTAAAACTTTGAATACCTTCTCCTTCTGCGCATGCGGCTTCCCTGGTAACTCATAAACGGCACAAATATGTGGATGTCTCTAACTATTCTCAAACTCATTTTTTCTCTTTTTTTTGTTTTTTACTTTTAATTGGACTTTTTACTATGGTTCGCAATCATCTTTATAGCCCTTTGCTAAGAATAGTTACAGCACTGATAACAACATTTGTGCCACATGTTAAATTTAGTCTTGTTATATATTTTTTACCTTTGTGTAGATTATTTTACCGATTATATTGAGAATGTGTGAACATTGTAGGCCTTGTAGATGTTAGTTAACATTTGTTAACTTTTTTACATATTAAATAATCTTTTTTTTTTAAGTTTCTTACGACTTATTGTCGGGCCTACGTTGTCCCCCCATAGTACTAATGCTGTAACATGGAAATATTGTAAAACCAAACTATTTGTTTAAAAGAGTAACCATGGAGTTTCTTGCCGGTTCTCCTCCATAGGAAACGACCAACCCGAACCGTGCACCTTTTGTCGATGTTTTATAAGTGCCCAGGTAGACCTATGTTAAATAAAAAGTTTGGTTTTGATTCTTAAGGATACTGTTAGGAGTTCTTAAATTATGTTAGAAAAGTAAAAAAAAGACAAAAATATAAATGCCAGTATAAATTAAAGCAGATGCATGTCGTGGTCGTGTCAAGAAGGTTTCCCTTTTTTCAAGAAGTTTCTCAGCGTAAAGCTATGCCGTGGAAGACCCACAGCACGGCGCTGATTTTTAGTGGTCGCCTAGGACGTGACGTTAGGAAACCAAGGTCTGTAGCGCATATAAAGATAGATATTAGTCATTAGTCATTTATTCATGAACAATAAATTTGTATCTGAACATTTACACAAAATAAATAAAACACAAAATCAAATTAGTCATAAAAACAAAAACCATTATTTTTACAATTCAATTCAATTACATACATTCCATAAATTACACCATAATAAAAATAAACTAAACAATTATTAGTTAATTATCTACTACAATTCTTTGTGTCAATTTAATAGATCCACAAATAATTACTATTCATTTTACATTTAATATTCAATACATACGTTCCATAGATATCATAAAAACCAAAAAAGAAAAAACAATAACAATATTAAGCACTACAATTCTTCAATGGCATACAGACTTTTGTCCAATAGGAATTCCTTTAATTTTGTTTTAAAAGAACTAGTGTGAACCGTGCCTTTCAGATCCAAAGGCAGGAGCCGTAACAGCGGGTGTACTGTTTTAGCTTTATTAGTACAATTTTTCACGACTTGCCAAACTTCTCTACTCAGGTTTTTAGATCTGTTTATTTGCATCATTATTGCATGTTTTTTAGCCTTAGTGAAGACCTTTCGATAAAGACTGATATAGTTTTTTTTATACTTCAAAACGCTTGATTCAAGATGATTTCCGTTACAGGCACATAAAAAGCGTTTCATTTTGCTGGACGTTCTTATTCCTTTAGTGATCCACCCTGACTGCGATTTTTTCTTAAGGTTTATTTTGCATTCTCTTGTTTTGTAGCTATTTCGAAACAATTTATAAAACGTTTTGAGAAATGAATTATTTAAATTATTTATTTATTTCATAGACGACCAATTTTCTTTGAGAATTCTCTGTGCAAAAGATAGGCCATTTTTCTTGTTGAATACTCTTTTATTTACGAGAATAAACGGAGTTTTATATTATATATTATTATATATTATAGGAGATACAAAAAACATAAAACAAATACAGTAAGATATTAAAAATAAACTAGTTCAAATATGTTGTAAATAAAAGGAATGCAGGTATCAGAATCACCGAGGAGATGCATATACGGCACAAGATTGAATTACTAATTTTGGAAAAAGAATAACCTCTCTAGATAAAGTTTATTTTTATTTAGAATTCCAAGTCAATCCGATGTTATCACAGTTCAAAGTGACCCCTAAGCAAGGTGACAACGTTTTTCGGAAACTAATCGATCAATAGACAAGAAAAAAAAATGTTTTCACAAACATCACAAAGCATCTAAGTCGAATTGATTTACTGCTAATCATGGACTGTAAACATGACGATGTTAACCAATATTTCTTACATCAAACATAATATATCTTCTAAACTTTACAGGCAAAGTAATAAAGATTATTTTCGCCTGGCAAAACCGCACAATTCATTATGTCCCGTAAACAATTGAGTAATTTAAAAATCTTATAATTAGCACTTGGAGAGGATTCTGCTAGTCATTTCAGATTATCCGTAGAAAAACAAGAAACAGCTGATTTGTCTTTTGTTTTGATATTCATGTAGGTATAAGCAGGTGTAAGCGGAGGAGCGCTGCAGGCAGAAAGTCATGTGCATCTGGACCGAAGGCCCATTTCATTTCACTTCATGTATTTATTCACAAACAATTAACATTGTGTCGAATATTGGGTACATAACTACATTATTAGGATGCCCCTCAAGTTAAAGGGCAAAATCTACAAGTCCGTTATAAGGCCTGTCATACTGTATGGATCAGAATGTTGGGCTGTGAAAAAGATGGATGAGAAGAAATTGCATGTAGCAGAGATGTGAATGTTGAGATGGATGTGCGACGTGACGAGATTGAATAAAGTGAGAAATGAGCCTTCTCATTTCTCATGAAACGCATGTTACTAAAAGAGTTATAAATATAAATGTGCCAAAGAAAAGATGGATGGACTGTTTAAGGAAAGAAAAGGGAGTCAGTGATAACGTGACTGGGGACAGGACGTTATGGAAGAAGAAATCGTGTTGCACCGTCCCCAAGAAACATGGGACAAGGGCAGGGAAATGATGATGAATTTAAAAAATTGTTTGTTTTTTTAAATCTTTGCGAAACGAAATAAGACCTAAAGGGAAATTAGTAAAACCTTATAGCAATGGGCCTAGAATTTCTTAAACGTGAATTAAAACTGTTACGATTAAATTAATTGGAGCCTCAATCCAGACGCATGCATAATGTGGCATAGCCTAAATCTCAGAAAGTACTATCTCTGGGTTAATTAGTTTTATTTAGAAATTTAGTTACCATTTTTTTTAATATTTTAAGAAATGCCCAAATCTGTAGAATATGACATAACAGATATATGGTGGTATATCTAGGGCCCTCAATTCATTAATGTCTTTAATGAGTAATCTGCAAAATATGGTTTTATCTGAAGACATACTTAGATACCTCTGTGAATTAGTTAAAAAGAAATAATGACACTAAAGTTTATTTTTAAAAAGTAAATGAGAGTCGTATTTTAATAAAACGTCTGAACTGAGAGCTCAATATTTTCGGCTTTATTGACTAGGCTCAACCTCATAGTAATTAATATTTAACATATCGACCGTCCTTCTAGATGGAGTACTTTAAGAAAAAAATGTTTATTCATTTTTATAGAAGAACATTTTTTAGGGTAGATATGAATTTGTTACTTTTTTGAACGGAAAATCATATTACGAGTATTTGCAGCTAAAAGCATTATTTATATTCACAACAATTTTGTTTTGTTTTTATATTTTTTATGTTATTTTTAATTATGTATGTTAGTCCTTAAGGTATTTATACCATGGGCAAATAGATAAAAGGAACATTTATTTAGCTTCAATAGTGTTTGCATAAAATGAAAGACAATCTAACCGACCAGTAGTATGTTAATTACATAAAGCTACTTAAGTTCATAAAATTTTCAAGATTACGAGTGAAAAATTCAATATCCAAGAAAATAATAAATTACTTAGTCCATAGTATAGTATAGTAATTAATTAGTCCATAGGCGAAATTGTACACCTTAGCTAGCAGCTTAGCTTTGTTTATGGAAAGGATATGCAAACTGTCACCCTTTCAACTCATCTTCGTCGAAACACATTGAATTCACATTCATGTTTGTCGAGCTTGGTGCCTTTTCAAATTTTCATGTTTTTTGTCGGGATCATTATTCCACCATTGTTATGTCTTGTTCCAGCCAAAGATCACAATCCTCCAATTGTCGTATGTGGTGTCGTGATATTAATTGGTATTTGATGCTCTAGCTACCCTCTAAGGCATGTAAGCATGATATGATGTATATTTAGACGAATCGTTGTATTTATGTTTCTTAACTTAAACTGTCGACTCCTTTTTAAATTTAGAATTAATCCCCCAATTGGTAGTAGAATGAATTATTAACCCTAGTGACTCCAGCAATTTTAGGTGAGGCGAGGACAACGGGTGTGGTCCTTCTGCACACTTTCTATTTTGTGACACACGATGATACTCGTGGAAACTATAATCTAAGCACAGGGAATCCCTTCTATCTCTACGAAGAATACTTAAGTTACACATATCACTATATCCACTTGACATTTCTATCTGACATCACGCCGCAAAACTACTACAAAATATGAAAGTTTGGGCGAATGGCCATATTTGTTCCTATTTTACGTAAAAACTATTGAAGAGATTTTGATGAAACTTTACAATTATACAACAAAATAAAACATAGTCTAAGGCGGTTCTAACTATTGTAAACAGAATTCCATCTGAAATCTTATCTGCAATACGATCTCTCAATACTTTTTTGGCCTCTGTTTAAGAAAACTGCAACAGCATATACGATACTGTTTTGAATCTTAAGTCTTTTTCTTTACATAACAACTTGAGATAAGTTGAGTATACAAATCTCATTTTACTAACACTATAACATACATATTATCAAAACGATGTTGCTCTCAGATTCGTAAACTGAGTTAATGTATAAAATGTGTTGCAGTGTTATTAGGAAAGTTAAAATAATGGAAACTAAGGGAGCATGATTTTGACAAGCCGAAAAAGGAATCCAGTGAGTGAAAATAAATTGGATCGAGAGAAGATCACGCTTGTATTTCTTTGAAAGAGTAGGCAGAAGTCAAAAATATACGTCGTTGATAGTCGAATTCCGCGTAACTAACATTGTTAAATACTGCGTATGTACAAAAAAAAAACAAAAATGAGATTTCGATGGATTTCGCGGTTTTAGGTAACTGATTGTGATTGGCGTCGACCCGTATGACATTTTTTTGAATCGACTCATAGGAAGACGGGTAGGTATATCAAAAATAACATTACCGC
This sequence comes from Orthosia cruda, assembly GCA_964057195.1. Classification (NCBI taxonomy): domain Eukaryota; kingdom Metazoa; phylum Arthropoda; class Insecta; order Lepidoptera; family Noctuidae; genus Orthosia; species Orthosia cruda. The sequence goes on along the minus strand of OZ059843.1, from coordinate 30,338,107 downwards.
GGATCTTTCGACGTACAAATTACGACACGAAAGCCAATTCGTATTAGTTTGTGCAGTGTTTATGTGACGCTCCGGGCAAAAATGGTTTTATATGTTATTAGTGGATTATTTTTAATGTAAGTATGACACACGTGTTCTATATTATATTTAAAATAATATTGTGATGTTTTTTATTCTGAAATTGTGTGATTTCGAGTATAGTACATTAGATTAAGAATAACGAAACGGTCCTATACTCAAGTTCGTTCAAAGTTCCGCCGATTAAATCTTTAGAAAATTAGTTTTTTGGTCCTCCTGTAAAATCAGCGAGACTGTACATACGCTGTATTTAACAATGTTAGTTACGCGGAATTGGACTATCAGCGACAAGTCATTTATTGAAATTAACATAATAGCTTTTTTGAACATCATAGTAGGCCTGCTTCACTCGACCGTACTTAAAGTGAGTACTGCTTATACTTTCGCGCGGTCCCGGCACCGCTCCGCCAGTCGATTGTCACCACAGGCATAAATCTAACTTGATGACGCGATTGTATGTACTCCGCGTGTCCAAAAACAGAGTAAAATTACGATAAATGATCGAAATTTGAGCTTTTCATTTAGTATTATCGGCACCGGAAAGCAATCGAAATCTAGAAAAATGCCTTTTTATGCCTTATTAAGCTGTAAAAACTGTATAGAAAAAGTTGGCCGAGGCATTGATAATGTTTTCTTTCATCGGTAAGTAAATTTATTTTTAAATTGGGTGTGAAAAAGTGAAACGCTTGGTTTTCATACAGATGGAGGGCCTTGCGTTATCCAGTTAGATTTTTATCTGTGGTTGTCACACTTGTCACTGCTCGAGTGCGGAGCTTGCGCGTGCGAGCGGAGTGCGTGGTTCGTAGCTTCGCAAGAAACGAGCCATCGAGGATCAACCAAACCGTTACGGATATTGAGCTCAAAATTGTGTACGTGATCTCGGAGAGTGAAATATCTGTTACGTAGTAACTTCTCTAATCTGTGGTCATAGTTTTACATAAAGACAGTCCCCCAAAACGCCCACCCTTCATCACTTCCTAGTGTTTCAGTTGAGAAGTGGTTACGGGTGGGCATTTAGTGTAGATCATCATCAGCCTTATAATGTTCCCACTGCTGGGACACAAGCATCTTCTCTGTGAGAGAGGTAATATGCCTTAATCGCCAACGCAGGACCAGTGCGGGTTGGTGAATGTCACACGTCTTTCCGTTTCCTCACGATGTTTTCCTTCACCGTTTTGAGAGCAGTGGTGATGAAATAATTTACACAAAGTAAAGCGCCTGCCTGGGTTCGAGCTCACGACCTACGATACGTAAGTCCGTGCCGTTACCACTGGACCATCACTGCTCATTTAGTGTAGATGTATTTATTTATTTATTTATTAACTCTTCATACAACTTACAGGTACAGAGGCGAACTTAATGTATATATTAATGCCTGAGGCGGTAGAGAATGCTTTAAGGCATCAGGCATTAAGTCAACCAAGAATGATGGAGATATAACATGAATTGTGTGCACCCATTTTACAGTAATGTTGCATTACTTTATTACTTTGATTTATGTCAATCTGAATTAATTACATTATCTTGTAGCTACGTTAGAACAAAGCATTACAAGAGAGTTACAGCCCTGTCAATCAATGCCTGTTCAATCAGCTATGCGACAGTCATTGTCGTTGTTATGAGTATTTATGCCATGTATTCTACGAAAACATTGATCTAGTTACTTACTTGCGATACCTACAATTTGCAATGCTCAAGGAGAGTTTTATCATAATATTGAATTGTTTGTATTTAAATAAAGATTATTAAGTAGAATATTATTTATTCTCCTAAAATGACATCTAATTGTCATGGAAAATAGAAATGGTTTTCCATATTTAGTTATTTTTCTTTACTAGATACTTACCAAAGCGAGTCACGTCAATTATAAGTGAATTTAATAGAGCAGTGGTGGCCCAGTGGTTACGGCTCCAACTTACTCGTACTTAGGTCGTGGGTTTGAACCCAGGTGAATACTTTACTTTGTGTGAATTATTTCATCACAACTGCTCTAAAAACGGTGATGGAAAATGGAAACGCACTGGGCCCGCGAGGTGGATTAAGGTCCATTCCCTCTCACAGCGAGGAGGTCTGTGTTCCAGGAATGGGAACTATAAAAGACTGAGTATGCACGTTATGCTATTCTAATATAAAAACACTAACCAATACGTTGAAAGTAAGCAAGTCTTCTAAAAACCCTAAATGTGTTAGATTCCTATAAAAAGCACATACTTCAAATGCTAGAGACTGAATAGTATGCTTTTAAATCATCCATCTGTACCGATAAAACAGAATATAGCTGCCTATAAAGGCTGCCTAGTGATTGTCTAGACTAAATGTAAATGTTAGTGACTTTTGAAAGGCTCATAAAGGCAGGCATGAACTTGCACCCCGTCACTTTTATCGCACGATTGCTAGGCCTCGCCCTGGTTAGAATGTGCCTGAACGCTCGGTTAGTATGCAGACAAAATTACTATACCACAAAAAAGGATTCAATTGTTATAGCTGCAATAGTGCATATAACTTCATTGTTATATTTTCAAGATAAAACTTTCCCATTATCAGAGTAAATTATCACAGAATTAACTGATAATCACCATACAAAAAAACCAACTACTGAGACTCTAGGCCAACTACCAGTGATTTTCAAATGAGGGAGCGCGCCCCAATAGAAGGGCGACAACATATAAAAGGGGGTGCGAGTCCACGGGGCGAGTGGATAGTAATCCGTCGCAATCTTGATATTGCTAAAGATTTACGATAATTATGCACTTTCTTCTATTCAACCCGGAACTGGGAATCTTGTAATGGGCATACATGTGTGGTAATACTAACCTTATGTCAAAACCACCTCTACTCTTCCTCCCTCTTCATTAACATAAGAATTTTTGTATGATGACTGCTTTTTACCTAAATACAAACACAAATATAAATGGGGGAGGGGGCGTGGGTATCCGTATTAGGGAGACGTGACAAAAAAGTTTTGGAACCACTGCTCTAGGTCTTCTTTCTGTGGAAGGTATGGGATCAAAATCTACCACGCGTTCCGCTCTGGGTCCCAGTTGGTGGATATTGTCTTAATTTGGTTAATAGGTAATTTTGGTTATAGAATTTTGTTCTAGGATTTTCTTTATCGTTTCTAAAAACCTCACGCCAAAGTAAAGTCTGTCAGAAAAATATGAACAAAGATCCCTATACTGAAATGTTTAGAAATTGCAAATGTTGACTTTAATTAGTGTTCCGTACCCGAAGGGTCCAATCAAATCAAATCTTTTTATTGTGGACATAGGTTATACAGACAGATGTTAGGTAAATTTCAGTTCCATTATGTCCTGCCTAACAGGCATACAATAATTAAGTCAACATGCAAAATAATCATAGATATCACATATAAACCAAATCTTACAAAATACGAATTAGGTGCATGGTGACAGATTGTAGTAGATACTAATTATGTATTAAGAAAATCTTGGATCGTGTAGTAGGCTTTGTCAATTAAAAAATCGGAGCCCTATTGGTGTCACTCACGTGTCCGTCTGTCTGTTCGTCGTCTGTCACGCAGGTTTCACAGCCAAACGATTGGAGCTACAGTCCCACTTCAAACTTTTACAGTATAAGTTTCTTGTTGACCCAAAGCCATACAAATTGACTTTTTTTTTAAGTGGGTCTCCCATACAGCTAAAGGGGGTGCGAAAAACAATTTTGACCTATCCCATCGAGTGATACCCATCGTTGTTTAGAACTGGTTGAGTAGATAAAATATTGTATTTTTTGTTTTAAAAATATTGGAAAACAAAAGAATGTCACCAAAATCAGCAAATTTTACAAAATTTTGTTCCGAAGAATTGATTAACTTCCCATTGAGCTATGAACTTCAAATTGTGTGAAAATGTTTATTCTTATACCAATATATAAATCATATATTTTTCTTTGTAATTTACTCATTTTTCCTAGTACAAATTGTTTCAGCGGTTTACGGAAACGCACTTGGCTGATTTGAAAAATAATCTATACATATAATAAATCTGTAGAAAAGTCATTTTTGTACATTGAAGAAATTGAAACAAAAAATAGCCAGCGTGTGAAAAGATAAGTAACAGAACCCATTTCCATCATTTTTGAAATTTTTGTCTGTTTGTCTGTTTGTCTGTTTGTCTGTTTGTTTGTGCGCACATCACGTAAAATCTACGAATTCAATGCTGACAATGTTTATATACAAAAATTATACGCAACTTGAGGTTTAACTTAGTTTTTGTTTCATCGAAATCGGTTCACTCTATCAAAAGATATGATTAATTTAGTGAGTTCAAGAAGTAAAATATTACGTTACGCAATTAAGTATAGTACTTGCAACGACATCTTAAGACTAAAAATAGAACTAATGTTGATAGTTGAAATCTAAATCCGATAGATGGCGTTGTGCAAATGACGTCATTTTCTGAATCGCGGTGTTAAGATTTTCCGCGCGAGGATGACGTCCACCGTGTTTACTAGGCAAATTGGGTTTCGTTAGGTGTCTTAAAAGTTCTTGCGTGTGTCGTAAAAGTTCTTTGGTTGCTTGGTTTATCGATTTTCTAAATTGGTCGAAAAAAAAGTATTTGCTTATCTTATTGGTTTCGTTTGGTCAACTTTGGTCATTGGTTTGAAGTACGAAGTTAAGATTGTATTTGATTTACTTCGTAGTTTGAATCCAATAGTGCCAATCGTTATACAGTAAGTTAGTGTTGCCAATTCGTTGAGTCACGACCACGAACAGACGATACGTTGTCACACTAGACTGTTCGACGCACCGTTCTTTTAAGTTTGTAGGCTATTCAGTCATAAGTGTTGTTAGTTTTGTTTATTGCTTTAATTTTCCTTGAAAATGCCTCAAAGAAAAAAAACTAACCTTTCGCTGCGTAGCCGAAATGCGAAAAGGATGAGACTTTGTAGGTCTCAGGAATCGGAAGAAGATCGTGAAGCACGGTTATCTGCTAACCGAGAGCACATCGCTCTTTCACGTGAATCGGAAACGTTCACCGAAAGGGAGTCACGTTTAAGTTCACAAAGAACACGGACCGCGACTTTGCGGTCTCAAGAGAGTATCCAGGAACGCGAAGACCGGCTGTCTGCTGATCGGGAGCGCCACTCTCTCTCACGTGAGTCAGAGACATTCACAGAAAGGGAGTCGCGCTTAAGTTCGCAAAGAACTCGGACCGCGACTTTGCGTTCTCAAGAGAATATCCAGGAACGCGAAGTTCGGCTGTCTGCTGATCGGGAGCGCCACTCTCTCTCACGTGAGTCAGAGACATTCACAGAAAGGGAGTCGCGCTTAAGTTCGCAAAGAACTCGGACCGCGACTTTGCGTTCTCAAGAGAATATCCAGGAACGCGAAGTTCGGCTGTCTGCTGATCGGGAGCGCCAGTCTCTCTCACGCGAGTCAGAGACTTTCACAGAAAGGGAGTCGCGCTTAAGTTCGCAAAGAACTCGGACCGCGACTTTGCGTTCTCAAGAGAGTATCGAGGAACGCCAAGCACGTCTGTCATCTGACCGAGAGCGACACGCTCTCTCGCGCGAGTCTGAATCTCTCTCCCAAAGAGAAGAACGATTAGAAATAGCTAGACATAACTATGTAGGTGTACAAAGAAACAATGAAAGTTATCTTGCATCTGAAAGGGAAAGAATAGATGAACTAAGACGAGCAGAAACAGCAGAACAACGTCAATCTCGCCTAGAAATAGAACGAGCTCGATACCATATGAATAGAGAAACAAATAGCGGAGCTGATGAGTCCATGGAAAATGACGATGCAAATATTTTATTACCTTGGGACAATAGGGAAAAATCAGGGTTCACATATTCGTCTAGAATTAATTATGCTGGCTTTACTTTCGTGGGTGACATGAGAGAAATTTGTAATTTTTGTCATGCTTTGAAATGGAGGAAAGAGACAGATGGAATGTGCTGCTCAAATGGAAAAATTGTTCTTCCAAATTTCCAAGATCCACCACACTTACTTATAAGTCTCCTGAATGGCGATCATCCCCAGTCGAACCGTTTTTTGGATAATATTCGTTTATATAACAGTGCTTTCCAAATGACTTCCTTTGGGGCAAAACAAATAACGGAAGGACCGTTCATGCCAACCTTCAAAGTACAAGGTCAAGTTTATCACCTTATTGGATCTTTGCTGCCAGAAAATGAACCCAAATTTCTCCAAATTTATTTTGTATCCGATTACACGCAACAGCTCAATGTTAGAAATCACAATTTTCCCCAGCTCAATGCTGAGCTTTTGGGTCAACTTCAAGAATTGCTGCATCGCGTTAACCAGTACGTTCGTGAATTCAAAGCTGCATTGGAGTCAATTCCACAAGGCAGCAATGATTTCAAAATTGTTATAAGTGCCGATAGACGTCCTGTGGGTGAACACCGTGGAAGACACAATGCACCCGTCGCAGATGAAGTTGCAGTTGTTTTAGTCGACCAGGAGTGTGAGAGACGTGATATCGTGTTGCGTACACGCGACGATCGCCTTCAACGCATTTTGGAAACCCACCGAGCTTACGACGCCCTGCAATATCCACTAATCTATTGTCATGGTGAAGATGGGTACAATTTTGGGCTGTACCAAGTGAACCCTACTACGAGAGTCACTAATTATCAAAAAAAAATATCTGCTCAACAATACTATTCCTACCTTTTACAAATAAGGCAAAACAGTTTCGTATATTTGCAACGATTTCGTGGTTTGTTCAGCCAATTTATTGTGGACATGTACGCAAAAATAGAAACTGAACGTTTAGTGTATATTCGCACTAACCAGCGACGGTTACGCGCTGAAGAATACGTGCACTTGCGGGACGCCATGCAATCAGATAATAACGTCGAAAACTTGGGTCGATTGGTTATTTTGCCATCCAGTTTCACAGGCGGTCCGCGGTATATGCACGAACGAACGCAAGATGCTTTTTGTTACGTCCGTAAATACGGCCGGCCGGACCTTTTTATAACATTTACAACAAATCCAAAGTGGACGGAGATTTGCCAGGCACTTCTCACAGGACAGGCGTCATACGACAGACATGACATTATTGCTAGGATTTTTCATTTAAAACTCAAAGTCTTGATTAATCTACTTACAAAGGAGAAAGTTTTCGGTTCAACTCTTTGTTTTATGTATAGCGTCGAGTGGCAAAAGCGTGGTTTACCCCACGCGCACATTCTTCTGTGGCTGGAAGAAAAAATTCGTCCCGATGCTATAGACAGTGTCATAAGTGCAGAATTTCCGGACTATAATGCAGATCCGATTTTGCATGACATAGTAAAAACACATATGGTTCACGGGCCATGTGGCCTCTTAAACAGGGAATCACCGTGCATGAAAGATGGTCAATGCTCAAAAAAATACCCCAGAGCACTGAAAGAACTAACTATGGCTGGGGAAAATGGGTATCCGCAATACCGGCGAAGATCACCGTCACAAGGTGGTTTCACAGCTACTGTCAGATTCCGTGGACAAGAAATAATTCTAAATAATAGTTGGGTGGTACCGTATTCTCCAGTTTTGTCAAACGCTTTTCAAGCACACATTAATGTTGAAATTTGTAATAGCGTCGAATCTATAAAATATATATGTAAATATGTTAATAAAGGTAGTGATCAAGCCATGATAGCACTAAGAAATAACAACCAATTTGATGAAGTGACAAGGTATCAATCTGGCCGATACATAAGCTCTTCGGAGGCAGTTTGGCGCATTTTGAGTTTCCCTATTCATGAAAGGTATCCGCCAGTCATCCATCTTGACGTGCACCTGGAAGGCGGGCAGCGAGTTTACTTTCAGCCAGAAAATGTGGCAGAAAGAATGAACAACCCAAGACAAACCACCTTGCTCGCATTCTTTCGCCTTTGCGAAAGAGACAATTTCGCTAAGTCTCTGTTGTACAATGAAGTGCCACATTATTATACTTATAACAAGCAGCAAGGTGTTTTTAATCGCAGGAGACGTGGAACTGCTGTAGAAGGCGAGTCCGGCATTTTTAAAGAACACGTGATTGGAAGAGTATACACGGTGCACCCAAATAATGCAGAGTGTTATTATTTACGCCTTCTTCTTCACACAGTGCGAGGACCTACTTCTTTTGCTGAGCTCCGCAAAGTGGACGATATAGAATATCCCACATTTCAAGCTGCTTGCCGCGCACGGCATTTATTAGATGGCGATCAGCATTGGGATGATGCTTTAGCCGAAGCATGCGTCAGTGATAGTCCACATCGTTTGCGCCATTTATTTGCCATTTTGTTGACATTTTGTGGCCTATCGGACGCTGGGCAGTTGTGGCAAAAATATAAAGACGCGTTTGCCGAAGATTTTTTGAGACAGCAAAATATAAATAGTGAAACTTCTGACCAAGTACGTGAAAGCTGCCATAATAGGGCTTTGCTGGCTATACAAGATATAGTTACAAGTATAGGAGGGAACCCCCTCAGTCAATACGGCTTGCCGACACCGACAGTTGGTGGGGAACGAATTAATAGGGAGTATACATCTGAAATAAATTACAACCCCGAAGAGTTAGCAGAAATATTGCGAAATGGCTGTTCAAATTTGACGTCAGAACAACGTCAAATCTTTGATAGAGTATGCTGTAGTGTAGAACATTCATTAGGAGAAATGCTGTTTTTAGATGCACCTGGTGGAACAGGTAAAACTTTCCTCACTAAAGTTATCTTGGCTCAAATAAGGAGCCAAAACAAAATTGCCCTTGCCGTCGCTTCCTCAGGAATAGCTGCCACTTTATTACCAGGAGGAAAAACTGCACATACAACATTTAAAATACCAATCGACTTGGACCGCACAGAAAACCCTGTTTGCAACGTGTCTCGCAATAGTGATAAAGCAAGGGTTTTACGCGATTGCGCCCTTATCGTTTGGGACGAGTGTACGATGGCAAATCGTAAAGCTGTGGAAGCTGTAGATAGAACGTTGCGAGATATAAGACAAAATGACCGACCGATGGGAGGCTTAACGGTGCTATTCTGTGGAGACTTCAGGCAGACACTCCCTATAATACCCAGAGGAACGAGGGCCGATGAAATAGGTGCCTGTTTAAAGAGCTCTATTTTATGGCGTAGTGTCATATTAACTAATTTGAGCTTTAATATGCGAGCATATTTGGGAGGTGACGCAAACGCGCAGGTTTTCTCAAATTTACTACTTCAAATTGGTAACGGCACATACCCGACTCAAGAAGGAGGTAAAGTAACTTTAGTCGAAAGCCTGTGTTCTTCTGTTGCCTCACAGCAGGAACTCATTTCCTCTGTATACGGAGATCCATCAGAGATCTCGAACCATGACGCTGCTTGGCTATGCCAACGAGCTATTTTGGCACCTCGCAACGACCAAGCAGCAGCAATAAATTCTCAAATATTGGTACATGTTTCTGGAGAAAGTAGGGAATATTTATCTATTAACACGGTTTTAGAAGAAGGAGATGCCACCCACTATCCAGTAGAGTTTTTAGACTCTCTAAATACACCAGGTCTTCCAGCACACAAAATTTATTTAAAAGTCGGAGTACCAATCATTCTACTCAGAAATTTAAGCCCACCAAAACTATGCAATGGAACTCGGTTGAGAGTAACAAATCTCCAACGAAATGTCATCGAAGCCGAAATCTTAACAGGTTGCGGCTCCGGTGATGTTGTTTTCATTCCCAGGATACCCATTATCCCCAATAATTTTCCGTTTACTTTCAAACGTGTGCAATTTCCTGTAAGCCTCTGTTACGCTATGACTATTAATAAAGCCCAAGGCCAGACGTTATCCGTTGCGGGTGTAGACCTTACTTTTGATTGTTTTTCACACGGCCAACTCTATGTTTCTCTATCACGTGTTAGCAACCCAAACAACCTTTTTGTATATGCTCCGGGTAATTCCACCGCTAACATAGTATATAGAGAAGCATTAACGTAATCAACTATACCAAAGTCAGGACTCTTATCTAAATCATCAAAAAGGTGATATACTCTTATCTAAACGACGTTGTTTTGCTCTCGACAACCACGCGAACGAAGTCGCGGGCACAGCTAGTAAGTAATATAATAATTATAAGGGTCCTATCCTTATAATTATTATATTACTAAGACTTTGCGGTCCGTCTGTCTGTTTGTCTGTCCGTCTGTCGCTCACCAGGCTGTACCTCATGAACCGCGATAGCTAGGCAGTTGAATTTTCACAGATGATGTATTTCTGTTGCCGCTATAACAACAAATACTAAAAACAAAATAAAATTAATATTTAAGTAGGGCTCCCATAAAACAAACGTGATTTTTTGCCGTTTTTTGCGATAATAGTACGGAACCCTTCGTGCGCGACTCCGACACGCACTTGGCCGGTTTTTTTATACTAGAGTTAAAACAGAGGTTTGCTATTTGTTAATTAGTTTTGTGTCATTTTATTAAAGTTTATTTTCTACTAACAAAAATAAAACAATAATAAAATAGTACATAATTTTTTTTGCAAGTGAGAAAAAGTTCGCATGTCCCAAATATTTTTTTTTAGTGTGGAATTCACCGGACATACATTCCTACAGAAAATCAAGTATTAACTATAAAAGATTACGTTAAATAACTACCACATTCAATCCTCCGGGCAGTATTGGTTTCCGTATCTCTAATATCGTGATACCGGTATCCATATAGCACACAGGTAATTATTCCCAGCCTGGATGTTTGTGTATCAATCAATCAATCAACTAACAACTAGTGCCGAATCCATGGCAGGAGCTAAAGCTAAGTATCCCGGTTTACGCAAATGAGTCGTTTCATGAAAGTGGACGCAGCGTTGGTCCTCCCTCCCCAGTGAATTTATTAGCTAATTAAGTTATGGACAAAAATTATTTCCCCATGTCTAACCTATAATACAAAAAAAATATGAAAGACAGTAAAAAAAGTAGATACAGTAGACAATAGAGATATTAATTGAGTAAGTAGACAATAGAGCTATTGAGAATAGCTATATGCAAAATTACAAACCTGTCATCATCATCCTTATAATGTTCCCACTGCTGTAGACACAAGCATCCTCTCTGTGAGAGTGGTAATGGGACTTAATCCACCACGCGGGCCCTGTGCGAGTTGGTGAATGTCACATGTCTTCGAATTTTTGGTTCTAGGACATGCTGGTTCCCTCACGATGTTTTCCTTTACCGTTTTAATACTTAATCCTCAAAAACCTGTCAAAAGGGCAAATAGCATTTGGACGGTGGTTATTGGGAGAAAAGATAGTTACTTAATTCTCATCGATAATATAACCGAAGATTTCTCAATATCAATAACAGGGTTCTGGCCAAAGTGAAATTTTATCGACGATAGCAATGTTCGAAATGATTAAATATTTGGGACAAACTGTAAACTATGACGCCATATACGAACTAAATCACAAAATTCTGCATCGCGTTAGCAGAGTTTTCGGCGCGATTTGAACATAATTTTACAACAGTCTGACAGAAACCGTTTGGCAGTTGTCAGGACCAGACACAGCACCCGTCTGTTTGTAGGATCCTCCCTTTTCAATGAAGGTTGCGGGACTTAAAATCCCGTGCCATATATATTAATTTCAATTGCGTATATACCATACATTTTAGGCTTTACACACTGTCACTTTATCTAGGCTCTCTTATACTTACTTGACCATATACTAACTCAGGATTCATCATTGGTAAGTATACAATACTTATCCATCTATGGTCATATTCATCATATTAAACATCAAACGAACCAGCACCCAACGCAGTCGAAACGTAAACAAAGACAACTTAGCTCTTACATAAGCGGGCGACTGTACTTGACATCCAACTTACATAGTCGACCAACCGGTATTGTCGAGTGCATAAGTTTTTGGAAAATACTTAGTAACTTTGGTTTATATAATATGACTTGAAGAATGATATATGAAAGACTAGCTGTCCCACGCGGCTTCGCTCCCGTCAACTGGCTGCCTACCTACCCTACATACATGATTGTTGCGTAACTTAAACCGCTTACGCAGCGCACGCAACGGAAGCTCTCAAAAAGGAATAATTTTGCCCGTATTAGCATCATTTTTCATTTATCCTCCACCCCTTTTGGCCGTAGCGTGATGTTATATAGCCTATAACCTTCTAATGGGCTATCCAACACAAAAAGAAAAGTGTAGCCTAAAAAAAAATATGCGTAATTTCACAACTGCTTAGTCACACGAGGCTCGATCTTCATACATAGCTAACTCTACGTATAGCTATAGAGCTGGATAGAGTCCTTATACAGCTAAATTTAATTTGCTTTACATTCGTATACACAGTAAGTTAGGTATGTATCAGAAATCGGTTCATAAGCCGCGTTCGACTTGAAGAGAAGTTCTAGTAACACACGTTCGCTCCTCCATCAGACGTCTGTCCTCCGTAGAATATGCTATGCAATGCGATACTTGACATTTCAAACTCTCGAGTAGTCAAACCTTCAAGGAATTTTAATGGCAAAGGATTGAGTGCAGTTGCATATGGAAAGATATTGATACTGAGAAATATAAAAAGGGAAAAAAAAATAAAAAAAATTGTGCCTACCTAATAGGCAAGTTGTTTAGTAAGGTACCTAACACGCCAGAATTGATTACCCAAATAACATGAATCTTGAACATAACCGGAGAAATGAGAGATCTGCGTACCCCTTAAGAGCGTACTGGTATGATGTTATGTTATGAAATGGTATAAGCAATAAACAGACATGCGAATCAGCAATTCCAAGAGATTTGCCGTTATTTATTGAAGATTTCTATTGTATATCTCCGAAGTTCTTCATCAGATCTTCACCAAATTAAAATGGAACCAAATTCGGAACATACTCTAACAAACAAAAAAAATTTCAAAATCGGTCCACAATTGACGGAGATATCGGTGAAAATAAACAAAAAAAAAATGAAGTGTCACTACATAAACCGGTTCTGTGCGTCTCGCAAACGGCGGCATCCCACAGCCTTCACTAGGTCATCGGTCAATTTTGTGGGAGGCATTCCAACGCTGATAACAATATTAATCATAGAATCAAAATTACTTGTAGCAATACACTACAAAAACACACGATGTCTGGATTGCAACTAGGTACAAGACAGAACATACCTGCAACGACAGACATTTACACAATTACATACAGTTCAAAAATAGTCCAGAATAAAGGAGATCGTACCACAATAGAACAAGTCATCTTGATTCAGCGCACGACGTAATGCAGAATTATTTAATGGTATACCAACAATTATTTAATTCCGTCAATTGCTTTCAATCTGAGAAGATTAGCCGCATGCCATCATTTACGTACAGTGATGAACAGAGATGGCAGATTATCCTTCAGTGTTGAAGGTACTAGATTTAAAAAAAAAAGTGTGTTAAAAATACGGTATATTGTCTGATGAACAGATGCTTTATCCGTCACAGTCTTAATTGTTTTTTAATTTTTAACTGCGACGAAATTTCCTAGGGCAGAATGGAGAAAATCCAAAGGTCATCAGGAACATGGTTAAGAATTTTCAAATGCGAAAAGAAAGAGAATAGAATCAAATCTGCACCTGAGAGACTTAAAGCAAGAAATAGATTAAAACAATTTTGATGCTAGAAATAAAGGGAGAAAAGCAGCATGCTTCAAGCATGCTGCTTTTCATGCTTTGCTTTTCTAAATGGCTGAGTGATTATAAAATTTTACTTATCCAATATGAAATGGTCCCGCATTGCAATAGAGTTTTCGTTCACAGCAAGGTCAGCTATAAATTACTGACAATGCGTAGCTTGATTAGTTGCCCTTAAAAACATACTGCAGCTAGTTTTTTTCTGTTCGTCTACAGAAAATGAGCATGCAACAAAACTTTTTGTTGTTCCTATTTATGATTTACAGTTTAAAATACATTTTCTCGCCCGCCATATTTTACCGCTTCGCCTCCCATATAGGGCACCACGTACCCAACCTCATATTATGAACTTAGAAACTTGCCAGCTATGATAGAGCTCCTGAAACTTGCCAGTTAACTTACCAAGTCTTAAGCCGAATCAAAACTTCAACTTTAAGGGAATATTCTAATGTCTCGAGCCGTACTAACTTAATTGACGAGTCATTTTAGATATTTAAGTTTTTCGATTCTGTCTCTTGAAGCGTTCTAAAAAGTTTAATGTGTTATGATTGCAGAAATAAGTTTTTAATGGACTACTTCTTAGAGTCGTTTATGAAGGTAAGTTTTTTTCATTTCACGATAGGATTGCGTTTGACCACTATCAAGCCTGATGGTAAACGAAGATGAGTACTACGGTGAAGCACGCTTGCCTAAAAGTAACCTATTCACTCTTGACTTACAGACCCCAAGGTTGTAGCTATCAGGAAATAAAGACTTCGGCAGGGACTTCCACTCCTTACCTCCTAGTTACAAATTTATTGTAATCCTGGATACTTGTATTAAATTGGTTATAGCTAGCTGCTATTGGGATTCAAAAAGTTATCATAGACGTCAAACCAGCATTTTTGGTTTTGACTATAATTCAATTACCCGAATATATGGACACATGTATTTAGTATCTTATGATTGGCTCGCTTTTAATGATTTAAAGGCGAGTTAATCATAAGATACTAAAAACATTGACATTGACTACACTATCATACATCACCATCATCATTTACCACCACCAATAGACCACTATTGGTGATGGTAAATGAAGGTGTAGTCAATAATGGAGCATCTTCTCTAGAAGTTACCTATTCAATCTTGTATCAGGCTTTATTAGGAAAAACGCCTGCAGGAAATATCACTTCTTCAATTTATTTGAGTTATTACAGACTGAAAGAAAACAGAATGCATTTTACAATATGACGACTTTTTTTACTTTAGTTCAAGACTCTGTACTCAACACCAGTCTCGAACACTTTTAACCGCAACTGTACAAAACTGCGCGTGAGTGTTTGAAGGTCATCTCGAACTGTGCAATGCAGCATGATCACGAACCAATCACTGTTCAGCTACGAAACATCCTAAGTCCTCCGTAAACATTCACTCTCTAGCCCCTATCTTATACTTCGGAACATAAGGTTCAGAATTACGGGTGAATTTTTGAAGACAGTTGAGCAACAGAACGACTTAACTACACTACAAATATTCTCTCTTAACTTCAAGCTTGAGCTTTAGAGCTTAAGGTTTAAAATATTAAGTGTGTTTTAAGATGTACAAAGATAACTTTAAATGATAAGTTATTAAGTGATATGGCAATAATTATGCAACAGATTCATGTGTTGATTTCTAATGGTGGTTTTATAGCGTATGTTTATCCGCAGGTGCACATCTGCATCGTATGGGAATTGGTATATAATGCAGGTAACATATTATATCTAAGTGATGGAAAAGTTAATGATTATTACGCACATAGGACGTGTTTATTATTCGAATACATGTGACATCTACAAACCCGCATTGGGCCCATTCCCTGTCACAGAGAGTAGGCCTGTTGCCCAGCAGTGGGCACATTAAAATGCTAATGATATGGACGTGTTTATGTGTAGTTTTTATTAAATTAGAGATGTCTTTGCATGTGATTATGTACTATGTAGATATGCAAGTTTTTTTTTTGTGAGACTTCTGTTCTTGATATAATGCATAATATTCATTAAAAATACATATTTATTATTATTAAGTTCTACTTCTGTGTGATTTGATATTCGGATAGTGCTTATTAGTAAGTATTACTTGAAGAAATATAGCTTGTTATGAATGTTTCCAAGTAGTAAATCGCATGTAGAGTTCAACAGTCTCTTGAGTAGTGCTTATGAATGGTTTTTATAGTTTGAGGTGATTTTATAGTTCAAAAAGTTGTATAGTTTTCTGTCTATTAATCAAAGAAAACTTTATATCAGTTATCCACTGTGAAGCACTTCGAATGAATTATTTTACTCTTCTTTAATCATGTACAAGGTAGCTACATTCAACGGCCTTGTCCGCCAATCACTTTGATGTACTTTTACTTTATTTTACTGTTTCACGATTTCCGGAAATATTGAAGCGTATTTTGGTCAATTAAACAATACAGTACAGGGCCTAAAATGCTCGTCAATTTGATGGATTTTGTTCAATTAGAGACCAATATTTAATCTAAATGCTCAACGCTAGTCCTTGTTTTGAAATTCGTGAGTAACTAGAATGTATTTCCGTATAATTATGTCGGTAATTAAGAAATCAAAATAATACATCTGATGGGCATCAATTACCTATTAGTCAAACAGACCGTGATATAAACTTGGAAATTCGTGAGCATCATCCAACTTCCACGGCATCGTAGTGGTAGGGGCAGGGCTATATGTCCTTTTAACTGCATATTGTGAGAGACAGATGACAGGATAGGAGTTGAAGCATTGTTAGCGACTCGGCTCTGCATCCATACCCTGCTGGTGTTCATTTTTTCATTTCATTCAGCAGCAGCAGCAGCAGACATGATGGCGTTTTTGTACAAACACTTCAGCATCTCGATGTACCGGTAATCGATTTGACACCGTTGGAGAGACTGCAGTACAGCCCAAGTCTCGATCGAATCGCAGGCTTTCTCGTACATGCATCGGTCTTCTGTATAACCTACCGCAGCGTATGTATGTGGTCTACGGTGCTAAAGCCTTTTCAGAAACCGGCTTGTTCGTGAGGCTAGAACTAATGAACATTAGTGAATCTTATAGAGGACGTTTTTATGCACAATTGAACAAAGAACAAACTAGTCCAGTACTGTAAAATAATAACTTGTCGAGAATTAAGCAAAACACTGATTTTTTGGTCACTCAGCCCATATTTTTTTTTGCTGTGTTGCGATTTTTATGGACTTTTCAGGCAACATTACTACTACCATAATGAACATAATTCCAGTTACTTAACTAAGATATTTTCAGCAAAAGTCTTTATTTCTATACGTGATGTGGTACAATTCGTCAATTACTGACAAATTCTTAATCACTATTACTTTTGATTACTTAATTAACCAATAAACAGTTGAGATCTTGATATATTGCCACTGATCGTTCCAAAAAGTGGGCAGGGCACATTGCTCGTAGAACAGATGGTCGTTAGGGCCGAAAAGTTCAAGAGTGGCGACCGCGTACCGAAAGACGCATATTTGGAAAGCCTCCCTCTAGGTGGAGCGACGACCTAGTCAAGGATGCGGGCGTCCGATGGATGCAAAACGCACATGACCGATCAGTGTGGTGACGCTTGGGGGAGGCCTGTGTCCAGCAGTGGACGTCTTCGCGTTGTGTTTCACGCGCACCTCTAAGGCTTAACACGCACTGTGATTTTTATTCGCGCGAATTTTTTTCCGCGCGTTCTGTGGCCTGTGGAGTTGTATGAAGCTGCACGCACTGCGGAAAAAAAATCGCGCTCAAATAGTACTAAAAAATTCGCGCGGAAAATAATTCGCGCAAATCAAAATCGCTGTGCGTGCTATGCCTTAGAGATGTCAGCAGAACTGACGGGGTTCACTAGGACCGATGCCTGTCTGGGTCGCGGATAAATTTGAAAAAGAGTTACCGCGGTCCTGATTCAAGCAACTGAAGGAACACGGGTGGGTTTTAGTCAGTAAAAGTCTCACACGCCCTCCCGCCTCACCCCGAGCGGGAGAAGTCATTGGAGGATTTCCCATCCAAAAAAGAAAAAAAAAGGTTAGGTAAGCACATAAAATTTAATCAATCATAAATCAATTATAATAGGAAGATGTCGTTGAGATGACAGCAGGTCATCTAAACGACATCTTCCTTTTAATAACCACACATGTTGGTTTTGGATATTGTAAAAAACAATAATTGGGTTAAAGAAAAGTCATTTCTTCATTTGTTTTATAAAGGTAAAAAAAAAAACACACCACCGTTTTCGTTTTTATGCAACAAAGATACACACCTAGTTGCTTTATGTTTTTTATTTATTATCGATAAGCTCGCGCTTGACCACTATCTCATCTGATGGTAAGCGATGGTGTGGTCGACGGTGATGCACGCTTGCCTATTCAAGTTGTAGCTATCGGGGAACACAGCTTAGCTCGGAATCGTAAACAACTAACTTGGTAAATCTGACACACATGCATACGCTCTCGCATTTTTGCCATGACAGGAACTAAAAAAATCCTCCTGCAGAATCTAAGAATATAATATGCTAGCTGACCCCCGTGGCTTCGCTCCCGTCAAAATTATAGCATATGTTACTTGGAAATAATATAGCTTTCCATAGGTGAAATCGGCCCAGTAGTTTCGGAGCCTATTCGGTACAAACAAAACATACAAACAAACAAACAAACAAACAAAAAATCTTTCCTCTTTATAATATTGGTATAGATATAATCTACAAAATCTTGACATACTCCTTTTGCTTCTCATACATTCATATACGAAGTTTATTTGGACATCGCTGACAACGGTGAAGGAAAACATCGTGAGGAAACCTGGACTTATAGTTAGTATTTGTAAGTTTGTGCTCCATTGTTGTAATTGCTGCAAGGCGTTCCAGTGCGAGGATAAATAAATAAATAAAACAATAAATATATCTAACTCGGGCCTCAAAAAGACTGCTTCAGAAAGCCTACAGCCATAAAGACCAAGCTAGGCAGACAAGCCAATGTCGTGACTACTTACCTACACGTGACCATCCGAGTGGAAAAAATGGAACAATGCCTATAAACTACCTATGAAGTATGAAGGTAGGTAATTAAATGCTATTTTCGTCATAGCTTCCTCGATTGCTCTTTCCTCATGTCCGAGCCATCGGTGTAGAAAATTAGCGCATAATTACAGTCATCAGGTTTCAATGCCAACAATTTACACTGTTATACGTGTTAACATACACACAGAGCATCGTAATATTCTGAAAACATACGTACTACAACATTAAGCTCATTAAATCTAGACCTTACCTGTTTACCTTGAGGGACTACAAATATTAATACGTAAAGAGAAAACCTTGTCGGTACACCTTTTTCAGATGATTTTGATCAGCCAGATCGCGAATATGTATCCTCCGAAGTATCATTTTCTTCTTGTTTACGTCTTTTTAGTTCGCTTTTTAAGGGGTCGGGTTTTTAATTTTTCGAATTACCTTGTTTTAATTAATTATAATAGTCACAACGGATATGTCTCTGAAGTTGGCTCTGCCAACCATTGCACAAGAAACAGTTATCGAGTATACTGTATAGAGTACGCGAGAAAGGACGATGCGACAAACGTTAGCGAGTGAAAGACACACCAACTCGGGAACAAGTTGGGAAGTTAATTTATAAATATATTGCGGAGAAAATTATATTTAGTAAACGGACAGTATCCGACAGACAATAT